>OZ012741.1:562010103-562617443 GCA_963859935.3 Lathyrus sativus
AGGCCTCTGCTCCATTGCTATTAAAATGATTTTTTTTCCATTAAATACAACATCCCAGGAATTATTGCATATATCTGATCAATAAATAATATATACTAAACTCTTTCTCTTAATGACTTCACTTTTTAAAGTAGTTACTTGGATAGTAGTTAAAATTTTTCAAACATTGCACATAATACTCTTTAGAATTGTCAATAAGCCTATAATTAAGATATATAGTTTCTTCCAATATTGTTTTTATTTGAAGACTAAAGAATAATTGTTGAAAGTATTAGTTGATCATATGTAAAGTAGTTTTGAAACAAATTTGGCAACCCCAGTAGGACACTTTGATCTATACTTCTGAAAATTTCAAACCAACAACTTCAATACTGAATTTTGCGTTTGAATTTGATTTAAGAAAATATCTATACGTCATGGATAAACTACCACCATCATCTACAAGGAGTTTTAGAAAACTAAAATCGGACGAGCTTGAACAAACAACGAGAATGCCAACAATATTTCCCTAACTCTTTGTTTCTAGAGTTGCGTTGTTTTAATTCATACGACAAACCGATGGAGTTGACAATTTCTTTATTAAAGAACATTGGTACTTAAAGATACACTATATCATGTATAAGGACGCTATATAACCTGTTGACATATTTCTATCTGAAATTAATTATTTTTAAAATATGTATGTTTCTTCATTTTCTTGCATTATCTAGTGATGCTCGAACAAAGATTTGTTAAAGATTACCTGTGTGGCACTTATTGCTATGCTATTAAATTTAATATTACTTATTATGGTTAAAGTGTATTAAATTACTATTATTAAAAAATATATATTGTAATAGACATAACGAGAATAAAATACAACAAGGTGGACGTGCCGGAGTGGTTATCGGGCATGACTAGAAATCATGTGGGCTTTGCCCGCGCAGGTTCGAATCCTGCCGTCCACGAATTTTTTTAATTTTTTAATTTTAAATTTAAAGACACCAACTTTTTACATCGCATCTAGTTATTCATCATTCGTCCAATCCATCTCTACTTACAAGTTCATCTACTATATAATAAAATTATAAATTGATTAAATTCAATCTGTCTATTTTACAATAAGGATTAATTATTGATGTAAGAAATATGCTGGTAAAACTGTTAAATATCTACAATTACAATAAACTCTTCTAATTATTTAATTTCAACCCTTTTCCCCTGAAAACGCTTAAAGATATCACGATCCATGATCCTGGAGAGTTTGGTTTCGCAAAGGAAACATAGTTTCACCTTAAGGTCTTTAACTCTGATGTGTCACTTCAATGTTGCATCATCGAAAATCACATGAATTTTTTTTTGTTAAAAGAGAAGGATAAAGGTTAAATCATGCCATAAAAAACTAATATTATAATCATAATAAATAGGTGACTAAGTCTAAATATATTTAAAGTGTGTGCAGAAACAGACAAACTTGGGAGTTTAATGTTAGGCTAATGTTCCTCACCTGAGAGTTAGCTAAGCGAGCATACACTCTTCCGAACACGAGTCATATGAACCGTTTCCAAATATACTATAGTTTTTCCAGGCCGTAAAGACTATAGTTACAATCAAAACACTTTAGAACTGGAAGACGGGGCTTTAAGTTCATGTTAAGTGTTAAAATCACCAAAGAGCAAATGGAGTGAATATAAGGGACCCATGACCAAGGAAAGATGCACCCAAGAGAAAAATTCAATGAAACATGTTAAGAGAAACTAAAACCAAGCCAATTGTGGGGAACCGCGTGCATCATAGTATGGGGAACCTTCATGAATTGAACTAGTAAAATATTTAATAAGGCATCATTTATGAAGGCCTCTGCTCCATTGCTATTAAAATGATTTTTTTCCATTAAATACAACATCCCAGGAATTATTGCATATATCTGATCAATAAATAATATATACTAAACTCTTTCTCTTACTGACTTCACTTTTTAAAGTAGGTACTTGGATAGTAGTTAAAATTTTTCAAACATTGCACATAATACTCTTTAGAATTGTCAATAAGCCTATAATTAAGATATATAGTTTCTTCCAATATTGTTTTTATTTGAATACTAAAGAATAATTGTTGAAAGTATTAGTTGATCATATGTAAAGTAGTTTTGAAACAAATTTGGCAACCCCAGTAGGACACTTTGATCTATACTTCTGAAAATTTCAAACCAACAACTTCAATACTGAATTTTGCGTTTGAACTTGACTTAAGAAAATATCTATACGTCATGGATAAACTACCACCATCATATACAAGGAGTTTTAGAAAACTAAAATCGGACGAGCTTGAACAAACAACGAGAATGCCAACAATATTTCCCTAACTCTTTGTTTCTAGAGTTGCGTTGTTTTAATTCATACGACAAACCGATGGAGTTGACAATTTCTTTATTAAAGAACATTGGTACTTAAAGATACACTATATCATGTATCAAGACGCTATATAACCTGTTGACATATTTCTATCTGAAATTAATTATTTTTAAAATATGTATGTTTCTTCATTTTCTTGCATTATCTAGTGATGCTCGAACAAAGATTTGTTAAAGATTAACTGTGTGGCACTTATTGCTATGCTATTAAATTTAATATTACTTATTATGGTTAAAGTGTATTAAATTACTATTATTAAAAAATATATATTGTAATAGACATAACGAGAATAAAATACAAAAAGGTGGACGTGCCGGAGTGGTTATCGGGCATGACTAGAAATCATGTGGGCTTTGCCCGCGCAGGTCCGAATCCTGTCGTCCACGAATTTTTTTAATTTTTTAATTTTAAATTTAAAGACACCAACTTTTTACATCGCATCTAGTTATTCATCATTCGTCCAATCCATCTCTACTTACAAGTTCATCTACTATATAATAAAATTATAAATTGATTAAATTCAATCTGTCTATTTTACAATAAGGATTCGTTATTGATGTAAGAAATATGCTGGTAAAACTGTTAAATATCTACAATTACAATAAACTCTTCTAATTATTTAATTTCAACCCTTTTCCCCTGAAAACGCTTAAAGATATCACGATCCATGATCCTGGAGAGTTTGGTTTCGCAAAGGAAACATAGTTTCACCTTAAGGTCTTTAACTCTGATGTGTCACTTCAATGTTGCATCATCGAAAATCACATGAATTTTTTTTTGTTAAAAGAGAAGGATAAAGGTTAAATCATGCCATAAAAAACTAATATTATAATCATAATAAATAGGTGACTAAGTCTAAATATATTTAAAGTGTGTGCAGAAACAGACAAACTTGGGAGTTTAAAGCTAGGTTAATGTTCCTCACCTGATAGTTAGCTAAGCGAGCATACACTCTTCCGAACACGAGTCATATGAACCGTTTCCAAATATACTATAGTTTTTCCAGGTCGTAAAGACTATAGTTACAATCAAAACACTTTAGAACTGGAAGACGGGGCTTTAAGTTCATGTTAAGTGTTAAAATCACCAAAGAGCAAATGGAGTGAATATAAGGGACCCATGACCAAGGAAAGATGCACCCAAGAGAAAAATTCAATGAAACATGTTAAGAGAAAATGAAACCAAGCCAATTGTGGGGAACCGCGTGCATCATAGTATGGGGAACCTTCATGAATTGAACTAGTAAAATATTTAATAAGGCATCATTTATGAAGGCCTCTGCTCCATTGCTATTAAAATGATTTTTTTTCCATTAAATACAACATCCCAGGATTTATTGCATATATCTGATCAATAAATAATATATACTAAACTCTTTCTCTTACTGACTTCACTTTTTAAAGTAGTTACTTGGATAGTAGTTAAAATTTTTCAAACATTGCACATAATACTCTTTAGAATTGTCAATAAGCCTATAATTAAGATATATAGTTTCTTCCAATATTGTTTTTATTTGAAGACTAAAGAATAATTGTTGAAAGTATTAGTTGATCATATGTAAAGTAGTTTTGAAACAAATTTGGCAACCCCAGTAGGACACTTTGATCTATACTTCTGAAAATTTCAAACCAACAACTTCAATACTGAATTTTGCATTTGAACTTGACTTAAGAAAATATCTATACGTCATGGATAAACTACCACCATCATATACAAGGAGTTTTAGAAAACTAAAATCGGACGAGCTTGAACAAACAACGAGAATGCCAACAATATTTCCCTAACTCTTTGTTTCTAGAGTTGCGTTGTTTTAATTCATACGACAAACCGATGGAGTTGACAATTTCTTTATTAAAGAACATTGGTACTTAAAGATACACTATATCATGTATCAAGACGCTATATAACCTGTTGACATATTTCTATCTGAAATTAATTATTTTTAAAATATGTATGTTTCTTCATTTTCTTGCATTATCTAGTGATGCTCGAACAAAGATTTGTTAAAGATTACCTGTGTGGCACTTATTGCTATGCTATTAAATTTAATATTACTTATTATGGTTAAAGTGTATTAAATTACTATTATTAAAAAATATATATTGTAATAGACATAACGAGAATAAAATACAAAAAGGTGGACGTGCCAGAGTGGTTATCGGGCATGATTAGAAATCATGTGGGCTTTGCCCGCGTAGGTTCGAATCCTGCCCTCTTTTTAATTTTAAATTTAAAGACACCAACTTTTTACATCGCATCTAGTTATTCATCATTCGTCCAATCCATCTCTACTTACAAGTTCATCTACTATATAATAAAATTATAAATTGATTAAATTCAATCTGTCTATTTTACAATAAGGATTCGTTATTGATGTAAGAAATATGCTGGTAAAACTGTTAAATATCTACAATTACAATAAACTCTTCTAATTATTTAATTTCAACCCTTTTCCCCTGAAAACGCTTAAAGATATCACGATCCATGATCCTGGAGAGTTTGGTTTCGCAAAGGAAACATAGTTTCACCTTAAGGTCTTTAACTCTGATGTGTCACTTCAATGTTGCATCATCGAAAATCACATGAATTTTTTTTTGTTAAAAGAGAAGGATAAAGGTTAAATCATGCCATAAAAAACTAATATTATAATCATAATAAATAGGTGACTAAGTCTAAATATATTTAAAGTGTGTGCAGAAACAGACAAACTTGGGAGTTTAAAGCTAGGTTAATGTTCCTCACCTGATAGTTAGCTAAGCGAGCATACACTCTTCCGAACACGAGTCATATGAACCGTTTCCAAATATACTATAGTTTTTCCAGGTCGTAAAGACTATAGTTACAATCAAAACACTTTAGAACTGGAAGACGGGGCTTTAAGTTCATGTTAAGTGTTAAAATCACCAAAGAGCAAATGGAGTGAATATAAGGGACCCATGACCAAGGAAAGATGCACCCAAGAGAAAAATTCAATGAAACATGTTAAGAGAAAATATAACCAAGCCAATTGTGGGGAACCGCGTGCATCATAGTATGGGGAACCTTCATGAATTGAACTAGTAAAATATTTAATAAGGCATCATTTATGAAGGCCTCTGCTCCATTGCTATTAAAATGATTTTTTTTCCATTAAATACAACATCCCAGGATTTATTGCATATATCTGATCAATAAATAATATATACTAAACTCTTTCTCTTACTGACTTCACTTTTTAAAGTAGTTACTTGGATAGTAGTTAAAAATTTTCAAACATTGCACATAATACTCTTTAGAATTGTCAATAAGCCTATAATTAAGATATATAGTTTCTTCCAATATTGTTTTTATTTGAAGACTAAAGAATAATTGTTGAAAGTATTAGTTGATCATATGTAAAGTAGTTTTGAAACAAATTTGGCAACCCCAGTAGGACACTTTGATCTATACTTCTGAAAATTTCAAACCAACAACTTCAATACTGAATTTTGCATTTGAACTTGACTTAAGAAAATATCTATACGTCATGGATAAACTACCACCATCATATACAAGGAGTTTTAGAAAACTAAAATCGGACGAGCTTGAACAAACAACGAGAATGCCAACAATATTTCCCTAACTCTTTGTTTCTAGAGTTGCGTTGTTTTAATTCATACGACAAACCGATGGAGTTGACAATTTCTTTATTAAAGAACATTGGTACTTAAAGATACACTATATCATGTATCAAGACGCTATATAACCTGTTGACATATTTCTATCTGAAATTAATTATTTTTAAAATATGTATGTTTCTTCATTTTCTTGCATTATCTAGTGATGCTCGAACAAAGATTTGTTAAAGATTACCTGTGTGGCACTTATTGCTATGCTATTAAATTTAATATTACTTATTATGGTTAAAGTGTATTAAATTACTATTATTAAAAAATATATATTGTAATAGACATAACGAGAATAAAATACAAAAAGGTGGACGTGCCAGAGTGGTTATCGGGCATGATTAGAAATCATGTGGGCTTTGCCCGCGTAGGTTCGAATCCTGCCGTCTTTTTAATTTTAAATTTAAAGACACCAACTTTTTACATCGCATCTAGTTATTCATCATTCGTCCAATCCATCTCTACTTACAAGTTCATCTACTATATAATAAAATTATAAATTGATTAAATTCAATCTGTCTATTTTACAATAAGGATTCGTTATTGATGTAAGAAATATGCTGGTAAAACTGTTAAATATCTACAATTACAATAAACTCTTCTAATTATTTAATTTCAACCCTTTTCCCCTGAAAACGCTTAAAGATATCACGATCCATGATCCTGGAGAGTTTGGTTTCGCAAAGGAAACATAGTTTCACCTTAAGGTCTTTAACTCTGATGTGTCACTTCAATGTTGCATCATCGAAAATCACATGAATTTTTTTTTGTTAAAAGAGAAGGATAAAGGTTAAATCATGCCATAAAAAACTAATATTATAATCATAATAAATAGGTGACTAAGTCTAAATATATTTAAAGTGTGTGCAGAAACAGACAAACTTGGGAGTTTAAAGTTAGGCTAATGTTCCTCACCTGAGAGTTAGCTAAGCGAGCATACACTCTTCCGAACACGAGTCATATGAACCGTTTCCAAATATACTATAGTTTTTCCAGGTCGTAAAGACTATAGTTACAATCAAAACACTTTAGAACTGGAAGACGGGGCTTTAAGTTCATGTTAAGTGTTAAAATCACCAAAGAGCAAATGGAGTGAATATAAGGGACCCATGACCAAGGAAAGATGCACCCAAGAAAAAAATTCAATGAAACATGTTAAGAGAAAATGAAACCAAGCCAATTGTGGGGAACCGCGTGCATCATAGTATGGGGAACCTTCATGAATTGAACTAGTAAAATATTTAATAAGGCATCATTTATGAAGGCCTCTACTCCATTGCTATTAAAATGATTTTTTTTCCATTAAATACAACATCCCAGGATTTATTGCATATATCTGATCAATAAATAATATATACTAAACTCTTTCTCTTACTGACTTCACTTTTTAAAGTAGTTACTTGGATAGTAGTTAAAATTTTTCAAACATTGCACATAATACTCTTTAGAATTTTCAATAAGCCTATAATTAAGATATATAGTTTCTTCCAATATTGTTTTTATTTGAAGACTAAAGAATAATTGTTGAAAGTATTAGTTGATCATATGTAAAGTAGTTTTGAAACAAATTTGGCAACCCCAGTAGGACACTTTGATCTATACTTCTGAAAATTTCAAACCAACAACTTCAATACTGAATTTTGCGTTTGAACTTGATTAAAGAAAATATCTATACGTCATGGATAAACTACCACCATCATCTACAAGGAGTTTTAGAAAACTAAAATCGGACGAGCTTGAACAAACAACGAGAATGCCAACAATATTTCCCTAACTCTTTGTTTCTAGAGTTGCGTTGTTTTAATTCATACGACAAACCGGTGGAGTTGACAATTTCTTTATTAAAGAACATTGGTACTTAAAGATACACTATATCATGTATCAAGACGCTATATAACCTTTTGACATATTTCTATCTGAAATTAATTATTTTTAAAATATGTATGTTTCTTCATTTTCTTGCATTATCTAGTGATGCTCGAACAAAGATTTGTTAAAGATTAACTGTGTGGCACTTATTGCTATGCTATTAAACTTAATATTACTTATTATGGTTAAAGTGTATTAAATTACTATTATTAAAAAATATATATTGTAATAGACATAACGAGAATAAAATACAAAAACGTGGACGTGCCGGAGTGGTTATCGGGCAAGACTAGAAATCATGTGGGCTTTGCCCGCGCAGGTTCGAATCCTGCCGTCCACGAATTTTTTTAATTTTAAATTTAAAGACACCAACTTTTTACATCGCATCTAGTTATTCATCATTCGTCCAATCCATCTCTACTTACAAGTTCATCTACTATATAATAAAATTATAAATTGATTAAATTCAATCTGTCTATTTTACAATAAGGATTCGTTATTGATGTAAGAAATATGCTGGTAAAACTGTTAAATATCTACAATTAAAATAAACTCTTCTAATTATTTAATTTCAACCCTTTTCCCCTGAAAACGCTTAAAGATATCACGATCCATGATCCTTGAGAGTTTGGTTTCGCAAAGGAAACATAGTTTCACCTTAAGGTCTTTAACTCTGATGTGTCACTTCAATGTTGCATCATCGAAAATCACATGAATTTTTTTTTGTTAAAAGAGAAGGATAAAGGTTAAATCATGCCATAAAAAACTAATATTATAATCATAATAAATAGGTGACTAAGTCTAAATATATTTAAAGTGTGTGCAGAAACAGACAAACTTGGGAGTTTAAAGTTAGGCTAATGTTCCTCACCTGAGAGTTAGCTAAGCGAGCATACACTCTTCCGAACACGAGTCATATAAACTGTTTCCAAATATACTATAGTTTTTCCAGGTCGTAAAGACTATAGTTACAATCAAAACACTTTAGAACTGGAAGACGGGGCTTTAAGTTCATGTTAAGTGTTAAAATCACCAAAGAGCAAATGGAGTGAATATAAGGGACCCATGACCAAGGAAAGATGCACCCAAGAGAAAAATTCAATGAAACATGTTAAGAGAAAATGAAACCAAGCCAATTATGGGGAACCGCGTGCATCATAGTATGGGGAACCTTCATGAATTGAACTAGTAAAATATTTAATAAGGCATCATTTAATAAGCCCTCTGCTCCATTGCTATTAAAATGATTTTTTTTCCATTAAATACAACATCCCAGGAATTATTGCATATATCTGATCATTAAATAATATATACTAAACTCTTTCTCTTACTGACTTCACTTTTTAAAGTAGTTACTTGGATAGTAGTTAAAATTTTTCAAACATTGCACATAATACTCTTTAGAATTGTCAATAAGCCTATAATTAAGATATATAGTTTCTTCCAATATTGTTTTTATTTGAAGACTAAAGAATAATTGATGAAAGTATTAGTTGATCATATGTAAAGTAGTTTTGAAACAAATTTGGCAACCCCAGTAGGACACTTTGATCTATACTTCTGAAAATTTCAAACCAACAACTTCAATACTGAATTTTGCGTTTGAACTTGACTTAAGAAAATATCTATACGTCATGGATAAACTACCACCATCATATACAAGGAGTTTTAGAAAACTAAAATCGGACAAGCTTGAACAAACAACGAGAATGCCAACAATATTTCCCTAACTTTTTGTTTCTAGAGTTGCGTTGTTTTAATTCATACGACAAACCGGTGGAGTTGACAATTTCTTTATTAAAGAACATTGGTACTTAAAGATACACTATATCATGTATCAAGACGCTATATAACCTGTTGACAAATTTCTATCTGAAATTAACTATTTTTAAAATATGTATGTTTCTTCATTTTCTTGCATTATCTAGTGATGCTCGAACAAAGATTTGTTAAAGATTAACTGTGTGGCACTTATTGCTATGCTATTAAACTTAATATTACTTATTATGGTTAAAGTGTATTAAATTACTATTATTAAAAAATATATATTGTAATAGACATAACGAGAATAACATACAAAAAGGTGGACGTGCCGGAGTGGTTATCGGGCATGACTAGAAATTATGTGGGCTTTGCCCGCGCAGGTTCGAATCCTGCCGTCCACGAATTTTTTTAATTTTTTAATTTTAAATTTAAAGACACCAACTTTTTACATTGCATCTAGTTATTCATCATTCGTCCAATCCATCTCTACTTACAAGTTCATCTACTATATAATAAAATTATAAATTGATTAAATTCAATCTGTCTATTTTACAATAAGGATTCGTTATTGATGTAAGAAATATGCTGGTAAAACTGTTAAATATCTACAATTACAATAAACTCTTCTAATTATTTAATTTCAACCCTTTTCCCCTGAAAACGCTTAAAGATATCACGATCCATGATCCTGGAGAGTTTGGTTTCGCAAAGGAAACATAGTTTCACCTTAAGGTCTTTAACTCTGATGTGTCACTTCAATGTTGCATCATCGAAAATCACATGAATTTTTTTTTGTTAAAAGAGAAGGATAAAGGTTAAATCATGCCATAAAAAACTAATATTATAATCATAATAAATAGGTGACTAAGTCTAAATATATTTAAAGTGTGTGCAGAAACAGACAAACTTGGGAGTTTAAAGTTAGGCTAATGTTCCTCACCTGAGAGTTAGCTAAGCGAGCATACACTCTTCCGAACACGAGTCATATGAACCGTTTCCAAATATACTATAGTTTTTCCAGGTCGTAAAGACTATAGTTACAATCAAAACACTTTAGAACTGGAAGACGGGGCTTTAAGTTCATGTTAAGTGTTAAAATCACCAAAGAGCAAATGGAGTGAATATAAGGGACCCATGACCAAGGAAAGATGCACCCAAGAGAAAAATTCAATGAAACATGTTAAGAGAAAATGAAACCAAGCCAATTATGGGGAACCGCGTGCATCATAGTATGGGGAACCTTCATGAATTGAACTAGTAAAATATTTAATAAGGCATCATTTAATAAGGCCTCTGCTCCATTGCTATTAAAATGATTTTTTTTCCATTAAATACAACATCCCAGGAATTATTGCATATATCTGATCATTAAATAATATATACTAAACTCTTTCTCTTACTGACTTCACTTTTTAAAGTAGTTACTTGGATAGTAGTTAAAATTTTTCAAACATTGCACATAATACTCTTTAGAATTGTCAATAAGCCTATAATTAAGATATATAGTTTCTTCCAATATTGTTTTTATTTGAAGACTAAAGAATAATTGTTGAAAGTATTAGTTGATCATATGTAAAGTAGTTTTGAAACAAATTTGGCAACCCCAGTAGGACACTTTGATCTATACTTCTGAAAATTTCAAACCAACAACTTCAATACTGAATTTTGCGTTTGAACTTGACTTAAGAAAATATCTATACGTCATGGATAAACTACCACCATCATATACAAGGAGTTTTAGAAAACTAAAATCGGACGAGCTTGAACAAACAACGAGAATGCCAACAATATTTCCCTAACTCTTTGTTTCTAGAGTTGCGTTGTGTTAATTCATACGACAAACCGGTGGAGTTGACAATTTCTTTATTAAAGAACATTCGTACTTAAAGATACACTATATCATGTATCAAGACGCTATATAACCTGTTGACATATTTCTATCTGAAATTAACTATTTTTAAAATATGTATGTTTCTTCATTTTCTTGCATTATCTAGTGATGCTCGAACAAAGATTTGTTAAAGATTACCTGTGTGGCACTTATTGCTATGCTATTAAATTTAATATTACTTATTATGGTTAAAGTGTATTAAATTACTATTATTAAAAAATATATATTGTAATAGACATAACGAGAATAAAATACAAAAAGGTGGACGTGCCGGAGTGGTTATCGGGCATGACTAGAAATCATGTAGGCTTTGCCCGCGCAGTTTCGAATCCCGCCGTTCACGAATTTTTTAATTTTTAATTTTTTAATTTTAAATTTAAAGACACCAACTTTTTACATCGCATCTAGTTATTCATCATTCGTCCAATCCATCTCTACTTACAAGTTCATCTACTATATAATAAAATTATAAATTGATTAAATTCAATCTGTCTATTTTACAATAAGGATTCGTTATTGATGTAAGAAATATGCTGGTAAAACTGTTAAATATCTACAATTACAATAAACTCTTCTAATTATTTAATTTCAACCCTTTTCCCCTGAAAACGCTTAAAGATATCACGATCCATGATCCTGGAGAGTTTGGTTTCGCAAAGGAAACATAGTTTCACCTTAAGGTCTTTAACTCTGATGTGTCACTTCAATGTTGCATCATCGAAAATCACATGAATTTTTTTTTGTTAAAAGAGAAGGATAAAGGTTAAATCATGCCATAAAAAACTAATATTATAATCATAATAAATAGGTGACTAAGTCTAAATATATTTAAAGTGTGTGCAGAAACAGACAAACTTGGGAGTTTAAAGTTAGGTTAATGTTCCTCACCTGAGAGTTAGCTAAGCGAGCATACACTCTTCCGAACACGAGTCATATGAACCGTTTCCAAATATACTATAGTTTTTCCAGGTCGTAAAGACTATAGTTACAATCAAAACACTTTAGAACTGGAAGACGAGGCTTTAAGTTCATGTTAAGTGTTAAAATCACCAAAGAGCAAATGGAGTGAATATAAGGGACCCATGACCAAGGAAAGATGCACCCAAGAGAAAAATTCAATGAAACATGTTAAGAGAAAATGAAACCAAGCCAATTATGGGGAACCGCGTGCATCATAGTATGGGGAACCTTCATGAATTGAACTAGTAAAATATTTAATAAGGCATCATTTAATAAGGCCTCTGCTCCATTGCTATTAAAATGATTTTTTTTCCATTAAATACAACATCCCAGGAATTATTGCATATATCTGATCAATAAATAATATATACTAAACTCTTTCTCTTACTGACTTCACTTTTTAAAGTAGTTACTTGGATAGTAGTTAAAATTTTTCAAACATTGCACATAATACTCTTTAGAATTGTCAATAAGCCTATAATTAAGATATATAGTTTCTTCCAATATTGTTTTTATTTGAAGACTAAAGAATAATTGTTGAAAGTATTAGTTGATCATATGTGTTGCACCCCAAAATTTGACCAACAATTATTTATCCATCTAGTGTTTGAGAGTTGATACCTTCATCAGAAAGTTCAAGAGATCCTCAGAGGAAGTGGATTGAAACCAGGGTTGTGTGCTTCATAGCTTGAGAGTTGTGGGTACCCCTCAGATGATTCTGAGACTTTGAGAATGAACTTGATGTTTTGAGAAAGCCTATGAGATGTCTTGATAGCCATCATGAAGCCCAGAGAGGTCATTATGCAAGAATGCAGAGGATTCAACCATGAATGGTAGAATTAGGGTTTTGGCTGAGTAAACCCTAGATCAGCTGATGATTTGGAGAAGGTTGAGACCCAATCCAAGGGCCATGAGAGCATGGAATGATGCATAGAGATGTTATAAAGGTGATTCCTAAACCAACTCATCATGATTGAGGAGTTGGAGAAGTTTTGAGTTAGGGTTCCTGAGGATTGGCAGTGAAAAAACCCTAGTTTGATCCCTATATTCCAGGCAGTTTTAGCTCAAGATGTGATTGATATCTCATCTTCCCCACAACATGAAAGTTGTAGAGCTTGTTCTAAGCTTTAATTTGAGTGGTGGAAGTCCTTGATAGGAGTTACATAGCTCAAGTTATGGTTTTGACAAATTACAGGTCAGCAGAGGTATGTGAATCTGGGTCCTTGAAAGTCACCCAACTTGCAGACAACTTTTTCCCTAGTAGGATGATTCCTATGATTTCTTGGTCAACATGAATGTTGGAGGGCATCTTCTTAGCTTTAACTTGAGTGGTAGAAGTCCTTGATAGGATTTGTGGAACTCAACTTATGGTTTGAACAAGACAGGGGTATTTTGGTCATTTGTCAGTTATAGGTCATTTTAGCCAATGCCTAAAACTCCTATTTCCAAGCCTCAAATGGAAAAACTCAAAACATGAAAGTTGTTCAAAATGTTATTTTAAGTCTAGAAAGAAGGTCATGAATTGTTGGAAAAGCTCATAGCATGGATTTGCATGATTGGTCAAAAATGAACTAAAAATGGCATATAAGTTTGAAAAGTTGAACTTGGAAATTGGTTTGGAAGATCTAGGAATCCAAATGGGGTCATCCAATATATCATTTTGATTGGAAAAACCATTTTAAAGACAATGGTTCAAGCACATTTTTGAGTTTAGTGGAAAAAATAAAAGTTACTTAAGGTTACTTATGATTAAAGAAACATAACAAATTGGATCAAGCTTGGAATGCAAGGGAAAGTGCAAGATGGTGCTGGAAACTTCCATTGAGTGCTATATAATCATGAAATGAACATTGAGCAAGGGTTGGATTCTCATTTTTTGGCAAACACTTCACAAAATTCTCTCATTCTCTCTCATTGCATTTTGATCCCAATTTCACAAAACCTTCATCAATCACCACCAATACTGATTTCACCATATTCAATCATCATCATGGAGTAGAATTCAGCCAAGTTTGGATTGCAATTGGTTCAGTTTCG
Source organism: Lathyrus sativus (assembly GCA_963859935.3). Taxonomy (NCBI): domain Eukaryota; kingdom Viridiplantae; phylum Streptophyta; class Magnoliopsida; order Fabales; family Fabaceae; genus Lathyrus; species Lathyrus sativus. The sequence continues at coordinate 562,024,662 of OZ012741.1, forward strand.
TGCACTTCCTTCATCAAGACACAAGTTGCAACTTCAAGTGGATTTCAAGATTCAAGGCAAGATTCATCAAGGTTTTGCAAACAGAAGTGAGTATAGCAATAGTAGATCAAGATCCAAGCATCCAAAGCATTAGATCCACGAGCTTCATCATCATCTCCAAGATTTTGCTTCAGGTGCAATTTACTTTCTTCAGCTTGATTTAGATAGTTTTACATTAGGTTGTTAGTTTAGACATGATGTAGAATGATAAAGGAGCATTTCTGGTTAGTTTCGTGCCAATTGGTGATGATTCATAGCAGGGTGTTAAAACTGTTTGGACCTGAAACTCATAGGTTAGTGCATGAGGAACTTAGCTTTGTGGTTCAGGATGATCACCATAAAGTGTAGGTTAGATTAGTATAGGTTGGAGCAAGAATTATGATGATGAGTTGCAGTGCATTTCGAGTGAATCAAGAACCTGCCACGATCGGATTGGGAGTTACAGTGAGTTTCAAAGCATACTATGACTACAGTCTTGTAGAGGGAGGAATTCTGAATAATTTTGGTGTTTACATCGTGTGGAATGATGGCGTGTGGAGAGAGAACAGAGAGCTTGAAGTAGGTGCATGCATGGCTTCCATGGAGGTTTAAAACCCTAGCTTTTGTCTTAAGGTTGAAGACACATGTGCTCCGTTGGATCAGGTTGGCTAGTGTTGACTGAAGACTCCATCGGATGGCTGGAAATCAAACTCAGAAATGGAGGGAAAAATGCATAGCCAAACGACGTCGTTTGGTTTAGTGAAAGAATTCTGGGCTTCCCGTGTTCTATTTGCACCCCACCCTGATCAGGCCCGTTGGCAAATGAACTGCGCGCGTGTTCTATCCACACCCCCTCCCTTTTATATTATTTTGAATTCTTTTAATTCTTTTAATATTTTTGCCACCTTTAAAAATTCATAAGTAATTGATAAATAATGATTTTTTACTAATTCTTTTTTCTATGTTTAGATAATAATGTGTAGAAAAATATAAAAATAAAAATGAAATTTTATTTTTTAAGGTGGAATTTTTGGTGGTATTTTCTTTTAAATAGGACAATTATTTTCTTTTGGTTGATACCTTATTTTGCAAGAATTGTTTTAGGACCTTCCCTTAGGATTTTTGAGCCATTCTTTTTGGCATAGTTAGATATTGAACCCTAGTTTCATTTAGGATTTATCTCTTGATTTGTAGATTAAAATTTGATGAAGTTTGATTGTTAGACATTTAGGTGCTCTAATTAGGGTTTTAAGTTGTATAGGTAGACTTCAACATTTTATTTTTGGGGTTTTTAGGACAAGTTAGCCTATGGGGAATATATGGGACTTAAGGGTAGTTAAATAGGATCCCCTAGAATTTATATTAGGAATTTGTATGGTATTTTAGTATTTTTCATTGATTTTTGAATGTATGGATAGTATGTGTGTTGCTTAAAGGCATAAGTTGTATTGTTGTGTTTTCTTTCCTTCTCTTTTGAGTGCGTGAGCTTTGAAGATTGAATTGAAGACCTTGTGGATCATCATGGAAGCTTTGAAGACCTTGCAGAGGAGTTTAGCATAGCTTTTGTTGTTTTGTTTATAGGTTTATAGGTGCATAGGCAGAGCCCTAGATAGAATACTTTGTTCAATAAACAAGGAGTGTCTTGTTCACCTCCTTCCTTCTCTATGACACAGAGTCCCTTAAGGGTATTCACCTCTCTCCTTTGGAGGGATTAGTGACCTTACCCTCTGAGGTAGAACTTTGAGAGAGCCTGTCTTTTGATGTTAAGTCCTCAATGGCATCCTTTGGAAGTCAGTGAGCACTGTAACATCCCCCACTCATCTTGTTGACTGAATCTTGTTTGCTGGAGCATTTGAGCCATTGAAGATAGAAGCTGAAGCTTTGAAGAGGATGATTCCTTGAAGATTGTTGAAGTCTGAAGACTTTGTTGATGCCTGAAGATCCCTGGAGATAGTAAAGCCTGAAGGTGGAGCTGGTCAAAGGAGCTGAAGCTCAAGGGAGAAGATGAGTTGATACTCATGCTGTAGGTTTGATACCTGGAAAGCAAGTGATCTCTGAAGTTTGAAGACTGGGTTGCTGCTGGAGGAGCTGAGGCTTTCTTCTGTTTTCTTTGATGTATTGTGTGTTTTGTCTGATTTGTCTGTTGCATTAGACTAAGCCCATTTAGAATAAGTTCAGTCTAAGAGCATGAGTGCATCTGATTGTATTGTTATTGCTTGGCTTTGCTTGCGGGTATTCGGTAGAGCCCATCTCCCTTGCCCATGTGTTTATTTTGCTTGATAGCATTTCATTTCTTTTATCTGTGTGAGTACAATTTACTGTTTTTGCTTGATAGCATGTTGTTTATTTCAGTATGATTACTGTTATTTCATGACTGGCTTGAGGTCGAGACGAGCTTGTGGAGGCTGAAGCCCCACACACATTTCCTCCCTCACTTGCATTGCATGCATTTTACTGTTAAAGTTGATGCTTTTGTCTGTTTTGGTGTATCATTGACATGATCCCTTAGGACTCTCATTTCCTCTGATGAGGATTTGATGATAGACTTTTAGGTTGAAACCTATGCATGACAACATCTAGGAGTTCCCTGTTCAAACCTCAACCATAGGATGAATCCATGGCATGATAACAGTAGGACTTGATAGTCTCCCTCCTAGTTGGGCCTGTTCTCTTCTCATCTCGAAGCAGTTTAAGATACAGTAATCATGAATGATTTCTTTCGTACGTTACGAGCCTTAAGCTATCTGAGAAAGGATTGTGGGAGAGTTTCTTTTCCACAGTCTGGATGTTTAGTATGGTACCCTTTGGGTGACATGCGACGCATTCACTCTCAGGTCATAGTCTCTAGTGCGGTTGAAATCGCAAACACAATAAAAACACTTCTTGTAGGAGATAACCCGTAGTTTCCCGAACTACGTTTGCTCTGATCTTTCATACCAGATGAAAGTACGTAGGCATAGGATGCGATGTCCTAGCGAGCAACCTTCCCCACCTTCCCCCGTAGTTAGCCGAACTACGTTGACTCTGATTTCTCGTTCCAGACGGGAATACGTAGGCATAAAGCGCGACGCTTTGTCGAGTCATTTTTCTTTTCTTTTTCAGCCAGCCTTGATAGGTAGATAGATTATAACCAACCCGTCCAAGTAAACAAACAAGCGAGGATCCCGTCGAGTACGACGGACGTGAGGGGTGCTAACACCTTCCCCTTTGCGTAACCGACTCCCGAATCCAGACAATGGTTGCGATGACCTTGTCTTACCCTTTTTCGTCAGGTTTTTCCGATCGTTTCCTTTCCCGCTCTGAGGGATAAATAACGAAAGGTGGCGACTCTTCTGTTGTGCCGACACCTTATTTTCGCGCAAGCGACAGCTGGCGACTCTGCTGGGGACTCCAACGGTTCCCTGCGAGTCAATCCTATCGTTTGTGTGTTTGCTTGTTGGGTTGCGTTTATTTATCGCATTTTTTTACTTCTCGCACTTTATTTCCCGCATTTTATGTTCCAGTATAATATGATTATTTGTGCTGTTGTGGGATGGGAGTTCTGATTGAGTGAGAAGCCAGACCCAGGCTTGAGTGCACCATAGACTTAGAGTGGAAATTAGTGGGCGCGTGCTTGCTTTGCAGGCACTAGTGTCTCATGAAATCCACGCTCAGACGAGGTTCATCCGGTTGGCTTCACTTTCAACCCTTTGGGTTGAGACGGTTGCTGGTTTGGTGGATTGTCGACTCTGGGGACCGATCATTTGTGATTCAGCTAAGTGAGGCCTCTTCAGGACTTGATGATGCCACTCCTTCTGGGAATCGTATCATCAGTTTTGAAAGTCTGTGACGCTGATGAACGCATAGGATGCCGTACCTTGAGTCAGTCTAGGTTCATACCTGTGAGTGGGACTGGGTTTATTGCAGGAAACTTAGACCTTCAGACTACCTGGTTTTCTTGACAGTGAATCAGTTATGTTGGGTTCTCAGTTACAGATATGTTTGTTCTTGACAGGGCCAGTTTTTGATCAGAGGATCTTGTCGCCGGGTGTTTGTCTGTTCTTGATAGAGCAGGCTTTGATCAGTATGTTATCATCGGTGGTTTGTTCTGGATGGAGCAAATTTTGAGTGAGGTCTGAAGACCTCATCGACAGATGTTATTTGTTCTTGATAGGGCAGATTTTGAGTGAGGTCTGAAGATCTCATCAGCAGCTGTGTGTTTGTTCTTGATAGGGCAGATTTTGATTTGGGGTCTGAAGACTTCAACAGATGTTCCTTGATCTTGCACCTGGGGTCCTTATTATTAGTCACTTACTCTTGTCAGAACAGAATTTTGATCTCGGTCCTATCAGATGGTTATTCTCAGCAGATCCGATTAGTGGTCTTACACCGGGGTTTCCCTCTCATCAGTGACTGTTGATACCGAATCTCCACAGCAGCCACCTGGATATATTATTGCATACCTGCATCTTGCATTAGTTTGCGCATTCATCTGCATTCCATTAACGTGTGTCTGTGTTGCAGGTATTGTTTCCCCGATCCCGGAGTTCTCGTCTTCTGCTGTTATTATGGCTTCTCTCAGGAAGACTGTTGCGTATAAATTCCCAACCCCTGACGTGTCGAAGCTGACTGGTTTGATAGCCCTGGCAGGGGATTCTGTGAAGGATAGGTTCAGGAAGTCTTATGGCAAGTTGCTTAGTCTGGTTTGTAAACCTTCTACGTCCGAGTTGAATGGGTTACATGCTCTTCTGCAGTTTTATGACCCTCCCTTGAGGTGTTTCACTTTTCATGACTTCGTTCTCGCGCCGACATTGGAAGAGTATGCTGACATGCTGGGTGTGCCTATCAAAAGGCAGACGCCTTTTGTCCACATGGATGCTGAACCTGATCTGGTTAGTTTGGCTTCCTCACTCCATTTGAGCGCTTCTGAGTTAGTGGTAACGAGTTGGAACAAGGTCCCAGGGTTCTCTCTGCAGTTTCTGATAGCTAAGGCTCAACAGTGTGCTAAGGACAAATGTTGGGACGCCTTCAGCGCCATCCTTGCTTTATGCATATATGGCATCATCCTATTTCCCAGCATGCCTGATTTCGTAGACTTTGATGCATTCCATATCTTCGCCTCAGGGAATCCAGTCCCTACTCTGATCGGAGACGTTTACCATTCGGTGCATTACAAGAATGAGAACCGGAGAGGGAAGAATGTTTCATGCTGCGTACCATTGTTGTACAAGTGGTTTGATAGTCATTTGCCTAAGAAGGGTTCTTCTGTCTTGTCTGCAGCCACAGCTGAGTGGCCTGAGCGTCTGATGAGCTTGTCGGCAGAAGACATTGTTTGGTTCGTTGACAGAGGCAGGTTAGGCACCGAGATGATCTTCAGTTGTAATGGGTTTCCTAACGTACCTCTGATAGGTAGGAAGGGTTGCATCAACTACAACCCATCATTGCTAGTTCGTCAGTTTGCATATGCTTTGAGGACTCCACCGAAGGAAGAAGAGGTACGGGAATCTCTGTACCTCACGGGTATTCTAGAGGGGGATTTGTTGTCCAAGCTTCAGTATGCATGGAACAATATCAGCACGAGAGGAAAGCCTTTGCTGGGGAAGAGCAACAACCAAGCTTACCCTCCTTATTCAGATTGGATCAGAGCCAGAGCCAGCACTATGGGTATGCCATTCCCTCATGTCAGACCAGAGAGTCCTCCACCAGTCGAAGAGCCTACCACTGTGTCCATTCATCAGCATAACCAGGTACTAGCCGAGCGGGATGAACTGAAGCGGGTGAATGCAGAATTAGAGAAGGAGTTAGCTCAGCTTCGAAGTGAGAGGAACGAAACCGTGCATGCTCTCAAAAGGCAAACAGAGTCGGTGAGCCAGCTGAGTGCAGACCTGGCAAAGCAGATTGCTGATCGGGAACGCTTGGGTCAAGACTTCAGAGCTGCTAATGATGTGCTAGCTACGAAGAAGACGCATTTGGAGGAAGCATACCGAAGAATATCTAAGTTCGACCAGCATTGGAACACCTTCATGGCTACCAGGAAGGAGCGAGAAGACAAGTTGATGCTGCAGATTTCTAAGCTAGAAGCCGAGGTAAAAGACAGTGAGCGGAGGTTTGATGAAGAGACTGCCCGCAGGTACTCCGCTGAAGCCCGTCTCAACAAAGCCATTGCTAGCCTGAAGGAGCACAAGCTGATGTTTGAGTCTAAGAAGCGGAAGCTGGAGGATTGCTTTGGCGAAGGCGCTTGGGAGAGTTCAGTTCAGGGGCTTCAGCATACTATCAGGCAGAGGGAACTACTCGTCGAGGGGTTGCTCACTTCGCCAGATCATTCGGAGACAAAGGAGTTATTAGCAGAGTATCGCGCCCGTGGCCGTACTTGACTGGCTATATCCCTGTTGTTTTTGATCTTTGATGTATGCTGACCATCACCAGACTTGTTGGCTGAGGTCATGCTGTTGATTTGTGCTCGCTGATACTGTGTACTGCCTTGACAGGCCTTTCCATATATATATGAGATTGATGTTTCCATGAGTGGGCTCAGATTTCTTCTTCCTCTTATTATTATCAGCACCGTCACTAAGGCACTAGGATCGGGGAAAAATCTCCCACGCACACAGACACACGCATGCATCTGCATGACGCATATTTGCATGGTGTATATCTTATTGCTTTTCCTAACCTTTATTACTTTCAGGTTTTTCAGGTTCCGAGTTGCTTTCGATCTCCAGGATTGATCAAAGACTCATCCACCGCTACTCAACTCGCGCTAATTAGACGAGAATCGTGGACCAGGTACAGTCAGATGTTCAAGAACTCCGTGAGCGGATGGACCGTTTTATGGAACTGATGCAGGTGGTCGCGAATGGTCAAGACCAGCTTCGTACTTTGGTTCAACCTCTTATCTCCAGGGTTGACAGTAATGGAATACTTCACGGAGGGGCCGTGCCTACTCCTCCTCCAGGGGATACTCCACAGAACGTTGTTCCTGCTGCCGGGGGCAACGGCAGTGCTAACGGCAATCTTATGACTAATCTCGGACTCAATGCGGCAGGCGCCGGCAATGGTAGTTTGGGGGCCAACGGTAACATAGGGCCGGTCAACGGCAATGCTGGTGCAGGAAATCTGGTGGTGCCTCAACCGTGGCTGGAGGACCATCAGGATGACATATTCTCTCAGAGAGGTGTAGAAGCAGAGTTGAATGCCGAGGCCCGACTCAGGTTCAAGGCGTTGGAAGACAAGATGAGAAGCATAGAAAATCAGAACACATTGGGCGTTGACATGTCCAACCTAGGGTTGATTGCTGACTTTAAAGTACCTCACAAATTCAAGGTGCCTACCTTCGAGAAGTATAAGGGTACTACTTGCCCCCGGGTCCACCTCCGATCTTATTATAGAAAGATGTCCGCTTATTCTGACGATGAGAAGCTGCTGATGCACTTCTTTCAGGATAGTCTTTCTGGTCCATCGCTCGAATGGTATATGGGTTTGGAGCCCGCTACTGTGCGCACCTGGAAAGATCTTGCAGAAGCATTTGTTCTCCACTATCAATACAATAGCGACTTGGCTCCCAACCGAGTTCAGCTCCAGAATCTCTCACAGCGGAACAATGAAAGCTTCAAAGAGTACGCCCAGCGGTGGCGTGAATTGGCTGCTCGGGTTCAACCGCCGATGGTTGAGCGTGAGTTGGTACAAATGTTCGTGGCTACCCTTCCCGGAATCTATTATGAGAAGCTGGTCAGTGGCATGTCAGGAACATTCTCGGCTCTCATCACTTTGGGCGAGCATGTGGAGAACGGTATAAAGATTGGAAAAATCCAGGGCGAATCATCCTCAGCTGGAGGAGGTAGCAAGAAACCCTATACTGGCAAGCGTCGAGAGGGAGATGCCAGTGCTGTCACTAATGCTAGGAGAAAGGGCAAGGGCCCTCAGCCTCAGATCGCTAGCATAAATATCCCAGCTGCTCCACCGCAGCCGCAGCAGCAGCAGCCTCAGCAGCAGCAGAATAATCAGGGGTATAAAAGATATCAGAATCGGGCTCCTCTGGCAAGCCGTCATTTTGATACTCCACCTATGTCATATGCACAGCTTTTGCAAACGTTGCTTCAGCTCCAATTAGTTCAAAAGAGGACGTTGGCTCCCTTAACAGGGGCACCACCACCGGGGTATGATGCCAGTGCTACTTGTGAATTCCATACTGGGGCACCTGGCCATACGATTGAGAATTGTAAAGCTTTTAAGCACAAAGTCCAGGACCTGGTGGACGCCAAGGTTATCAACTTTTCTGACAACGTGCCTAACGTCACCAAAAACCCGATGCCCCACCATAAGGGGGGCGGAGTGAATGCTGTTATCACTGAGGAGAGTTCAGACTTGCTGACCGATGTCAAAGATTTGAAGACGCCGTTGAGTTTTGTCAAGGCTAAGTTGCTGAAGAAGGGCTTCTTTCCTGGATGCGGAGAATTATGTATGGCTTGTGCTACACTTCCTGACGGATGTGAGCAGCTGATCGAAGGTATCCAAAGTCTGATGTCCGAGGGTATTTTGCAATTCAGCCGGAGCGTCGAGAGTGCATCAGGGGAAGTTGTGCTGAAGCAAGCAGACGAAGTTGCTACCATTACCATTCCTCGCCACCCTATTACTATTTCTGCGCCTCGTCCGCCTACCATCACCATCACCAGGGCCGGACCAATCCCGTTCGAGAGTACTAATGTTGTTCCATGGCATTATGGCGCCGAAGTTTATTGTAATGGTCAGAAGATAGAGCTTGAGCCGTTCGGATCAATTATGCAGAATCTTACCGAGGTCAGTGGTATCACTAGAAGCGGAAGAGTGTTCGCACCAGCAGAAGTTGCAACAGAGAAAGTGGTCCGGGCTGATGCTGTGGATAAGGGTAAAGGTAAAGCTGTTGAGGAGGTCCCTGCAGGGGCAGAGAAGGACTTGCTGGTTAAAGATGCTGAAGAGTTCATGCGACTAATCAAGAAAAGTGACTACAAAATTGTAGATCATCTCCATCAGACTCCGTCAAAGATCTCGATTCTTAACTTGTTGCTGTGCTCTGAGGCGCACCGCAATGCATTGCTGAAGGTATTGAATGCTGCATACGTGCCGCAGGAGATATCAGTAAATCAACTCGAGGAAGTAGTAGCCCATGTCAATGCTGGTAATGGGCTGGGATTTACAGATCTGGAGCTGACTCCTAAGGGAAGAGATCACAACAGCGCCTTGCACGTCTCGATAGAGTGCAGAGGCACTATCATGTCGCATGTCCTGGTGGATACGGGTTCGTCGCTTAACGTGCTCCCGAAGAAGGCACTGATGAAGTTGGATACCCGTGGACTGCTGTGCACACCCAGTGATCTGGTCGTGAAAGCCTTTGATGGGACCAAGCGCCACGTCTTTGGAGAATTGACCCTGCCAATTCAAGTTGGTCCAGAGACGTTCAATGCGGTTTTCTATATCATGGATATCATGCCCGCCTATAGTTGCCTCTTAGGTTGGCCATGGATCCATTCTGCTGGTGCCGTGACGTCCACGCTGCATCAGAAGCTTAAATATGCTATTGGGGGCAGCATAGTGACAGTCTGTGGAGAGGAGGACATCATGGTAAGCCACCTGTTGTCCTTTAAATACGTTGAAATGGATGGCGAAATCCATGAGACTCTTTGCCAAGCATTTGAAACCGTCAGGGTGAGGGAGGTAGCTCCCGTCGTCGCAGAGAAGCAGGAGATGAATCTTTCCTCGTTTAAGGAAGCTCGGGCTGTTGTCGAAGCCGGTTCCACCCCAGGCTGGGGGCATGTCTTGGATATACCAATCAAACAGGATAAGTTTGGATTGGGGTATTCTCCTGGAGCTGAAGCTTCATCTTCTTCTGGCAGCTCGTCTCGTGGGAAAGGGCCGATCTTATTCACCAAGGGGGGAGTAATTTTCGAGAGCATCAACGCTGCGTCGGAGGACAGCGGAGACAGTGATTGCGATCTTGACGCCTGGATTCAACCGAGCAAGCCAGGCGAGCGCCTCCACAATTGGACCATCAAGGAGATTATCAAGCTGACAAGTGAAGAGTAATGATTTGCTTTTTACAATCTTTGTACAGCCCTATGTCCTGCCCGGGGCATAGTGGTTTTACTGTCAGGGCCTTGTTGGATTATGTGTATGCATTTTGTTAATAAATAAAAGGCGTTTTCTTCGTAATCAAATATTGTGTTCTCTGTTATTCCTATTTTATGTTTATTTCGAAAAAACAGCAAAATGGCAACGAGGTTCGTGCTAACCTGCATATTCCTGCTTTAAAACTTAACCCTTGTTATTGCAGGATCCACGTAACAGATGACATCGACTCTGGACCCTCTACGGCTCACTACGACTTTGATTGCCCTATCTATCAAGCCGAGGATGAGATTGATGAAGACGAAGACATTCCGGAAGAGTTGGCTCGCTTGTTGAGACAAGAGGAGAAGGTTATTCTGCCTCACGAGGAGGATATTGAGATCGTAAATCTGGGTTCTGAGGAGCTCGTCAGAAATATCAGAGTTGGGGCTGCGCTGCAAAATGATGTCAAGCGTAGGCTGGTCGAGATGCTTCGAGAGTATAGTGACGTCTTTGCTTGGTCATATGAGGATATGCCCGGACTTGACACTGATATCGTGGTTCATCGCTTGCCGTTGCGGGAAGATTGCCCTCCAGTCAAGCAGAAGCTCAGGAGGACGAAACCAGACATGGCTGTAAAAATCAAAGAAGAGGTCCAGAAGCAGTTGGACGCAGGGTTTCTAGCCGTTACCACTTACCCTCCGTGGGTCGCCAACATTGTGCCTGTACCGAAGAAGGACGGTAAGGCACGCATGTGCGTCGATTATCGGGATTTGAATAGGGCGAGCCCTAAGGATGATTTCCCGTTGCCTCATATCGATGTGTTGGTCGACAACACAGCCCAGTTTTCCGTGTTTTCATTCATGGATGGCTTCTCCGGTTACAATCAGATTAAGATGGCACCGGAGGACATGGAGAAAACGACGTTCATTACCCCCTGGGGAACATTCTTCTACAAGGTAATGCCCTTCGGTCTGAAGAACGCAGGGGCCACTTACCAACGAGCAATGGTTACTTTGTTTCATGATATGATTCATCATGAGATCGAGGTCTATGTTGATGACATGATTGCAAAGTCCCAAACGGAGGAAGAGCATCTGGTCAACTTATTGAAGCTTTTTGAGAGGCTTAGGAAGTTCAGGCTGAGGCTGAACCCTAACAAGTGCACTTTCGGAGTGCGGTCCGGAAAGTTATTGGGGTTTATCGTTAGTGAGCGAGGTATTGAAGTTGATCCTGCGAAAATAAAAGCTATCCAAGAAATGCCAGCGCCGAAAACAGAAAAAGAAGTTCGTGGTTTCCTGGGCCGAATAAACTACATTGCAAGGTTTATCTCTCAGCTCACGGCCACTTGTGAACCGATGTTCAAGCTTTTAAAGAAAAATCAGGCGATTACTTGGAATGAGGATTGCCAGAAGGCATTCGATAAAATAAAGCAGTATCTTCAGGAACCTCCAATCTTGATACCCCCAGTGGCTGGACGGCCATTGATCATGTACCTGACGGTTCTGGAGAATAGTATGGGGTGTGTTCTCAGTCAGCACGACGAGACGGGGAGAAAGGAGCATGCCATTTATTATTTGAGTAAAAAGTTCACTGAGTGTGAATCTCGATACTCGATGCTGGAGAAGACGTGTTGTGCATTAGCTTGGGCTGCCAAACGTCTACGACAGTATATGCTCAACCACACCACTATGCTGATTTCGAAGATGGATCCGATCAAGTACGTCTTCGAGAAGCAGGCTCTTTCGGGCAGGATTGCCAGATGGCAAATGGTGTTAACAGAATATGATATTCAGTACGTCTCTCAGAAAGCCATTAAGGGAAGCGTATTGTCTGATTACCTTGCCGAACAGCCAATCGAAGACTACCAGCCGATGAAGTTCGAATTCCCTGACAAGGACATTATGTTTCTCAAAGCAAAGGATTGCGATGAGCCATTGCCCGATGAGGGGCCAGATAGGAAGTCTCAGTGGAAGTTAATATTCGACGGAGCGGTTAATTCCTATGGAAGCGGTATCGGGGCTATCATCACGACTCCTCACGGATCCCACATCCCTTTTACTGCGAGACTGACGTTTCCAGTTACCAACAATGAAGCCGAGTATGAAGCATGTATTATGGGTCTAGAAGAGGCAATTGATTTGAGAATCAAGAATCTAGACATATACGGTGACTCAGCGCTCGTCATCAACCAGATTAAAGGGGAGTGGGAAACTCGTCAAGCGAATTTAGTGCCGTACATGAACTACGCCAGGAGGCTGCTTCCATTCTTCGACCGAGTAGAACTTCATCATGTACCCAGGGCTGAAAATCAGATGGCTGATGCCTTAGCCACGTTGGCTTCAATGTATAAAGTCAATTATTGGAATGAGGCTCCAAGAATTGTACTTTCGCGTCTTGATAGACCGGCATTTGTCTTTGCAATCGAGGATGCCACTGACGGCAAGCCATGGTTCCACGACATTCAGACCTTCCTTATGACCAAGGAGTATCCGGCGGGTGCGTCAACCCAGGATAAGAAGACGCTAAGGAGGCTATCTGGAAACTTTTATCTCAATCCTGACGGAGTGTTGTATAAGAGAAACCACGATCTCGTGCTGCTCAGATGTGTAGATGAGAAAGAAGCGAGCATGCTCATGGAAGAAGTCCATGAGGGCATATTTGGTACGCACGCCGGCGGGCATGCCATGACGAGAAAGATCCTGAGAGCAGGATATTACTGGCTGACTATGGAGTCGGATTGCTTCAGATTCGCGAAGAAATGTCACAAATGCCAGATTTATGCTGATAAAGTCCATGTGCCGCCGTGCCCATTGAATGTCATGTCCTCCCCTTGGCCGTTCTCCATGTGGGGCATCGACATGATATGCAAGATCGAGCCCACTGCGTCCAATGGTCATCGTTTCATTCTGGTAGCTATCGACTACTTCACCAAATGGGTGGAGGCAGCCTCGTACGCTAACGTGACCAAGCAGGTGGTAGCTAAATTCATAAAGAGGGACATCATCTGTCGCTATGGAATTCCCGAGCGGATCATTACCGACAATGGTTCGAATTTGAATAACAAGATGATGAAGGAGCTGTGCCAGAGCTTCAAGATTGAACACCACAACTCATCTCCTTACCGGCCGAAGATGAATGGCGCTGTTGAAGCGGCCAACAAGAACATCAAGAAGATTGTTCAGAAGATGGTTGTGACGTATAAAGATTGGCACGAGATGCTGCCGTTTGCCTTGCACGGTTATCGTACGACGGTGCGTACGTCGACCGGGGCAACTCCTTTCTCCTTGGTGTATGGTATGGAAGCTGTCCTACCGTTAGAAGTGGAGATTCCCTCTTTGCGAGTTTTGGTTGATGTAAAACTCGATGAGGCAGAATGGATTACGAATCGCTTGAACCAACTCAGCCTGATGGACGAGAAGAGGTTAGCGTCGATTGCATTTGGTCGCCTGTACCAAAGCCGAATGAAGAAGGCTTATGATAAGAAGGTGCATCCCAGAAGCTTTCAGACGGGTGATCTCGTCCTGAAGAAGATTCTTCCGCCACACTCCGATCACCAGGGCAAATGGACTCCGAATTACGAAGGGCCGTATGTCGTCAGCAAGGTCTTCTCAGGAGGAGCTTTGTTGTTATCCACGATGGATGGTGAAGATTTTGCATCCCCGGTGAACGCGGACGCAGTTAAAAAATACTTTGCTTGAAAGAGACCCGCTGGACAAAAAGGAAAGAGTCCAGGCAAAAAAGGGGCATCCCGGCGAACCAAAAACAGAATAAAAGGTTCGGGCAAAAATTAGGGATATATTGAAAAATGTACACCCGCGAAGTCGAAAACCTACACTGGGCGGCTTCGGCAAAAAAGGGTATCCCGGTGAACTGAAAACCCGAAAGGGCGGTTCACGCAAAAGTTAGGGATTGGAATGAGCAAATGACTGCGTTCCGCGCGTGGACTTTCATTGTTTAGTGGTTTGGAAGACCTGAGGGCCGTTTATCTGAATCAATCTCTTCCGAAGCTGAAGCATCGGAAAAGTATCAAAGTCGAGTGGGTCTTAGAGGGATCAACTCATGGTGTTCGTCTACGCCTCGATTGCCAACATTTGTATATACTGATGTATATTTATGTTTTCTTTTTTGTGCGGCTTCCTCATTCCAGGAGTTTGCCTCTGTTGTAAAACATTTTTGCCCATTCAGGGGTTCATCATCAATAAAATGCACATTATTCAGCAATTCTACTTGGCTGTTTAGCATTTATCTGTTTTGTTTGCGAATGAAAACGCCGATGTTTTTTGATAAAATGCGCATACATAAACTTATGGGCCTAGGCCCATTGATTGTTAAAACAATTAATTAACTGAATATTGTCACGAGATAATAACCTGGATAGGCCCCTTTGAGGAGGGTATCTTGTCTGTTTGTTTATGTTGTTGCAGGTATAGCACCTTCCAGAAGATGTGCCGTGCGCATCCCCGAAGCAGGGCGAGCCCTCCTTCTCCAGCGGAGTTCAGTAGTCTCTCCTCCGCAGAATCTGAATGCAGACGGCGAGCATTGATATGTCTTCCCCAGGTAGGGATGTTTCTTTTCCCCAAGCAGACGCATCCTGAGGGAACGTCACCTCATCAGCTGAGTCAAGCACCGAAGAATGATGTCCCCCCCAGCGCCGGGTCACAAGTGCAGATTTCATAGAAGTGTTCTGGTGCCGAAGCTCGTGTTTCCCCAGTAAAAGTCTCCAGCGGAATTGAGATTCCCTACCAGAGTTATGTTCTCTCCTGAAGCTGGATGATTCCCTCTTCCCCAGCAGAGTGTTGGAACGACTGATGTCGTACTCCCCTGCAGAGTTGTACTCTCCCCCGAAGTCAGATGATTCTTTCTTCCCCGGCGAAATTGAAATTCCGCACCAGAGTCGTACTCTCCAGTGAAGTAGAATGATTTCTCTCTCCCCGGCTGAGTCCGCAGAAAAGCAGAATCCTTGGAAGCAGTTGGGACCTTGAATGGATGTTCCCTAGCAGAGCGTGGGGCAGCTGATGCTGTGTTTCCCCAGAGTCGCACTCTCTCCAGCGAAGCAGAATGACCTCTCCTTCCTCAGCCGAGTTTGCAGATGCCCAAGAGAGCCGAGTCCTTGGAAGTTGATCAGACCATGTTTTCCCCAGCGGAGTGTGGAGCAGCTAAAGTTGTTTCCCCACAGAGTGATCATCCCCAGAAGAGTTAGCCGAGACGGCCACGCAGTTCACTCCCGCGATTGGCATCGCTTTCCTTCAGCAGGTTCGGGTTCTCGTAGAGCTTCGTCCCCTGCAGCAGTCAGCTGAAGTTGTTTGCCCTGCAGCCGTCAACCGGAAGATCAATTCCCCAGACAGAGTCCGATTGATATTGGCGTGTCCGCGTTCTCCTCAGCAGGATGATTCCTCTACCTGAGTAGTTCTTGTCTCCTTGACAAAAGAATTTCCCCTCGGCATTTATTTTGCTGACGGGATCGCATAGCATTGTGCATGATTGCACAGCATTTAACATAAGCGCATATCATTCCCACCGTGTGGGGCATGGCGCAGAAGCATACGCATCATAAGCATGATCTAGGTTATTATCGTTCTTGTTTTACAGGCGTTCCACCAAGAGACCAGTTGCTCAGGATGATTCCTGATATTCTCTCCAACAAGGTCGCTTTCTTGAGATGATTCCCAAGACCCCGGTGTAATCCCCACAGTCGCTCGCTCAAGATGATTTTTGAGATCCCCAGCAAAGTCTTCAGTTCAAGACGACTCTTGAATCCCTCAGCAGGGCCGCTTGTTTAAGATGATTCTTAAGACCTCAGCGCAGTCTCCCGAGTTGGTTGCTTAGGATGATTCTCGAGCTCCCCAGTAGCGTCCCCAGCAGGAGTTGCCCAGGAAGATTCCTGGAATACCCAGCAGAATAAAGTCTCCAGAAAGGTTATCGGTTCAGGATGATTCTTGAAGGCGCCTGACGGAGTTTGTTTGTTCAAGATGATTCTTGAAGTCCTTAGCAGCGTGATATGTTTGCTCCGACAGTGATGTCTAATCTGAAGATTGATTTCGTAAACGCCTGAAGGCGGTACCAGAATGTTCCTGTGGATTCAGGTTTCCGTGCTGATGAATCAGCGCTTGTCTGAAGACAAAGTTCAAAAGTTTGTAGATGCAGCTTTTGTTTGCAAAGTGATCCGTGTTGGCCTGAAGACCAAGTCAGTTATCCTGAGGTGATGATTGATGGCAATCAAGTGAATGATATTGTTCTTCTGATTGAAGTCGAAGATGTTTCTCCAGCTGAAGCGGAGTTTTGCCTGAAGGCAAAGTGTTTGAATCCCCGTAGAGTCATGAATGGCTCAGGATACCATTTCTCTGACTGAAGTCACAGATTTCCCAAGCTGAAGCGAAGGTGCCTGAAGGCAAGGTTATCCCCAAGGTCATGAATGACCTAGGATTCATTTTTCGGACTGAAGGCCGAAGTATATCCCTGACTGAAGTCTCGGATGCTCTATAGCAGAGGCGGAGTTGCCTGAAGGCATATCCATGTATCCTTGAAGGTCAAGGACCATTGCTTTAGACTGAAGTCGAAGGTGCCTCCTGCAGAGTTGCCGACGGGCAAAGTTTACATCCTTGAAGGCCAAGGATGTTCTTTCTAGCTGAAGCTGGAATAGCCGACGGGCAGGGTTTCATCTATCTTCAGAAATACTTGAAGGTTCTCCAGCGGATCTGGAGTGGCCAGGGGCCAGGGTTTCATATATCTTTGATGTTGAAGTTCTACGGCGGGCAGTGTGCAGCAGTATTCCAATGTTCGTTATGGCTCTGAGGGTGAACCCCAGATCAGAGTGTGCTCGGTTAAGTCTCTCATTCCCAGCGGAGTAGTTTCAAGTGTACCTTTTGTGAACCCCAGGTTAGATTCGTTCAGATTATATTTGGTCCGACGGCGAGGTTGGATGTTTGTTCGACGGCGAGGTTGAACGTTTGGATTTGACGGCGAGGTTAGATCATCATTTGTCCGGCGGCGAGGTTGAATGTGTGTGTTCGACGGCGAGGTTGAACGTTTGGCGGCGAGGTCAGACACTCTAAATCCCCAGTAGAGATGATGTTTGTGCGACGGCGATGTTGAGTGTCTCCAAGAGGATGTTTGTTTCCGACGGCGATGTTGGGCATGTCAAGGTGATCCAGTCTTCTGACGGCGATGTTAGGTGATGCAGATCCTTTATTTTCTCCAGCGGCGATGCAGGGTACTTTGTTCAGAGATGTATTTTCTCCAGCGGCGATGCGGGGTACTTTGTTCAGAGATGTATTTTCTCCAGCGGCGATGCGGGGTATTTTGTTCATTATTGTATTTTCTCCAGCGGCGATGTTGGGTAATTTGGTGATTCAGGTTTAGGTCTCCGGCGGCGATGTTGGACGCTTATTTCCCCGAGTTACGGTTGTTCTCGACGGCGATGTCAGGTGATTTAGTCTTCTAGCGGCGATGTTGGATGTTGCGGTTGTCTGAAGGCAATGTCAGAAGAAGTTGATGTGGATAACTGGCGGCGATGTCAGATCAGTATCTCTCCAGCTAGCGGCCGTGCAGCTAGCATTGCAATATTCGAAGATTTGTTCCCCGCAGAGTACCGTGTGCTCGTGCAGTTGGCAAATTTTCGGGTTTACCGGTATTCAATCGTCTCGCACCTTGATTGGTTGAGAGTCGTTCACTTCTCACCCAGTCAGGTTCAAGCCGTTTGAATAGGGGCAGCTGTTGCACCCCAAAATTTGACCAACAATTATTTATCCATCTAGTGTTTGAGAGTTGATACCTTCATCAGAAAGTTCAAGAGATCCTCAGAGGAAGTGGATTGAAACCAGGGTTGTGTGCTTCATAGCTTGAGAGTTGTGGGTACCCCTCAGATGATTCTGAGACTTTGAGAATGAACTTGATGTTTTGAGAAAGCCTATGAGATGTCTTGATAGCCATCATGAAGCCCAGAGAGGTCATTATGCAAGAATGCAGAGGATTCAACCATGAATGGTAGAATTAGGGTTTTGGCTGAGTAAACCCTAGATCAGCTGAAGATTTGGAGAAGGTTGAGACCCAATCCAAGGGCCATGAGAGCATGGAATGATGCATAGAGATGTTATAAAGGTGATTCCTAAACCAACTCATCATGATTGAGGAGTTGGAGAAGTTTTGAGTCAGGGTTCCTGAGGATTGGCAGTGAAAAAATCCTAGTTTGATCCCTATATTCCAGGCAGTTTTAGCTCAAGATGTGATTGATATCTCATCTTCCCCACAACATGAATGTTGTAGAGCTTGTTCTAAGCTTTAATTTGAGTGGTGGAAGTCCTTGATAGGAGTTACAGAGCTCAAGTTATGGTTTTGACAAATTACAGGTCAGCAGAGGTATGTGAATCTGGGTCCTTGAAAGTCACCCAACTTGCAGACAACTTTTGCCCTAGTAGGATGATTCCTATGATTTCTTGGTCAACATGAATGTTGGAGGGAATCTTCTTAGATTTAATTTTAGTGGTAGAAGTCCTTGATAGGATTTGTGGAACTCAACTTATGGTTTGAACAAGACAGGGGTATTTTGGTCATTTGTCAGTTATAGGTCATTTTAGCCAATGCCTAAAACTCCTATTTCCAAGCCTCAAATGGAAAAACTCAAAACATGAAAGTTGTTCAAAATGTGATTTTAAGTCTAGAAAGAAGGTCATGAATTGTTGGAAAAGCTCATAGCATGGATTTGCATGATTGGTCAAAAATGAACTAAAAATGGCATATAAGTTTGAAAAGTTGAATTTGGAAATTGGTTTGGAAGATCTAGGAATCCAAATGGGGTCATCCAATATATCATTTTGATTGGAAAAACTATTTTAAAGACAATGGTTCAAGCACATTTTTGAGTTTAGTGGAAAAAATAAAAGTTACTTAAGGTTACTTATGATTAAAGAAACATAACAAATTGGATCAAGCTTGGAATGCAAGGGAAAGTGCAAGATGGTGCTGGAAACTTCCATTGAGTGCTATATAAGCATGAAATGAACATTGAGCAAGGGTTGGATTCTCATTTTTTGGCAAACACTTCACAAAATTCTCTCATTCTCTCTCATTGCATTTTGATCCCAATTTCACAAAACCTTCATCAATCACCACCAATACTGATTTCACCATATTCAATCATCATCATGGAGTAGAATTCAGCCAAGTTTGGATTGCAATTGGTTCAGTTTCGTGCACTTCCTTCATCAAGACACAAGTTGCAACTTCAAGTGGATTTCAAGATTCAAGGCAAGATTCATCAAGGTTTTGCAAACAGAAGTGAGTATAGCAATAGTAGATCAAGATCCAAGCATCCAAAGCATTAGATCCACGAGCTTCATCATCATCTCCAAGATTTTGCTTCAGGTGCAATTTACTTTCTTCAGCTTGATTTAGATAGTTTTACATTAGGTTGTTAGTTTAGACATGATGTAGAATGATAGAGGAGCATTTCTGGTTAGTTTCGTGCCAATTGGTGATGATTCATAGCAGGGTGTTAAAACTGTTTGGACCTGAAACTCATAGGTTAGTGCATGAGGAACTTAGCTTTGTGGTTCAGGATGATCACCATAAAGTGTAGGTTAGATTAGTATAGGTTGGAGCAAGAATTATGATGATGAGTTGCAGTGCATTTCGAGTGAATCAAGAACCTGCCACGATCGGATTGGGAGTTACAGTGAGTTTCAAAGCATACTATGACTACAGTCTTGTAGAGGGAGGAATTCTGAATAATTTTGGTGTTTACATCGTGTGGAATGATGGCGTGTGGAGAGAGAACAGAGAGCTTGAAGTAGGTGCATGCATGGCTTCCATGGAGGTTTAAAACCCTAGCTTTTGTCTTAAGGTTGAAGACACATGTGCTCCGTTGGATCAGGTTGGCTAGTGTTGACTGAAGACTCCATCGGATGGCTGGAAATCAAACTCAGAAATGGAGGGAAAAATGCATAGCCAAACGACGTCGTTTGGTTTAGTGAAAGAATTCTGGGCTTCCCGTGTTCTATTTGCACCCCACCCTGATCAGGCCCGTTGGCAAATGAACTGCGCGCGTGTTCTATCCACACCCCCTCCCTTTTATATTATTTTGAATTCTTTTAATTCTTTTAATATTTTTGCCACCTTTAAAAATTCATAAGTAATTGATAAATAATGATTTTTTACTCATTATTTTTTCTATGTTTAGATAATAATGTGTAGAAAAATATAAAAATAAAAATGAAATTTTATTTTTTAAGGTGGAATTTTTGGTGGTATTTTCTTTTAAATAGGACAATTATTTTCTTTTGGTTGATACCTTATTTTGCAAGAATTGTTTTAGGACCTTCCCTTAGGATTTTTGAGCCATTCTTTTTGGCATAGTTAGATATTGAACCCTAGTTTCATGTAGTATTTATCTCTTGATTTGTAGATTAAAATTTGATGTAGTTTGATTGTTAGACATTTAGGTGCTCTAATTAGGGTTTTAAGTTGTATAGGTAGACTTCAACATTTTATTTTTGGGGTTTTTAGGACAAGTTAGCCTATGGGGAATATATGGGACTTAAGGGTAGTTAAATAGGATCCCCTAGAATTTATATTAGGAATTTGTATGGTATTTTAGTATTTTTCATTGATTTTTGAATGTATGGATAGTATGTATGTTGCTTAAAGGCATAAGTTGTATTGTTGTGTTTTCTTTCCTTCTCTTTTGAGTGCGTGAGCTTTGAAGATTGAATTGAAGACCTTGTGGATCATTATGGAAGCTTTGAAGACCTTGCAGAGGAGTTTAGCATAGCTTTTGTTGTTTTGTTTATAGGTTTATAGGTGCATAGGCAGAGCCCTAGATAGAATACTTTGTTCAATAAACAAGGAGTGTCTTGTTCACCTCCTTCCTTCTCTATGACACAGAGTCCCTTAAGGGTATTCACCTCTCTCCTTTGGAGGGATTAGTGACCTTACCCTCTGAGGTAGAACTTTGAGAGAGCCTGTCTTTTGATGTTAAGTCCTCAATGGCATCCTTTGGAAGTCAGTGAGCACTGTAACATCCCCCACTCATCTTGTTGACTGAATCTTGTTTGCTGGAGCATTTGAGCCATTGAAGATAGAAGCTGAAGCTTTGAAGAGGATGATTCCTTGAAGATTGTTGAAGTCTGAAGACTTTGTTGATGCCTGAAGATCCCTGGAGATAGTAAAGCCTGAAGGTGGAGCTGGTCAAAGGAGCTGAAGCTCAAGGGAGAAGATGAGTTGATACTCATGCTGTAGGTTTGATACCTGGAAAGCAAGTGATCTCTGAAGTTTGAAGACTGGGTTGCTGCTGGAGGAGCTGAGGCTTTCTTCTGTTTTCTTTGATGTATTGTGTGTTTTGTCTGATTTGTCTGTTGCATTAGACTAAGCCCATTTAGAATAAGTTCAGTCTAAGAGCATGAGTGCATCTGATTGTATTGTTATTGCTTGGCTTTGCTTGCGGGTATTCGGTAGAGCCCAGCTCCCTTGCCCATGTGTTTATTTTGCTTGATAGCATTTCATTTCTTTTATCTGTGTGAGTACAATTTACTGTTTTTGCTTGATAGCATGTTGTTTATTTCAGTATGATTACTGTTATTTCATGACTGGCTTGAGGTCGAGACGAGCTTGTGGAGGCTGAAGCCCCACACACATTTCCTCCCTCACTTGCATTGCATGCATTTTACTGTTAAAGTTGATGCTTTTGTCTGTTTTGGTGTATCATTGACATGATCCCTTAGGACTCTCATTTCCTCTGATGAGGATTTGATGATAGACTTTTAGGTTGAAACCTATGCATGACAACATCTAGGAGTTCCCTGTTCAAACCTCAACCATATGATGAATCCATGGCATGATAACAGTAGGACTTGATAGTCTCCCTCCTAGTTGGGCCTGTTCTCTTCTCATCTCGAAGCAGTTTAAGATACAGTAATCATGAATGATTTCTTTCGTACGTTACGAGCCTTAAGCTATCTGAGAAAGGATTGTGGGAGAGTTTCTTTTCCACAGTCTGGATGTTTAGTATGGTACCCTTTGGGTGACATGCGACGCATTCACTCTCAGGTCATAGTCTCTAGTGCGGTTGAAATCGCAAACACAATAAAAAACACTTCTTGTAGGAGATAACCCGTAGTTTCCCGAACTACGTTTGCTCTGATCTTTCATACCAGATGAAAGTACGTAGGCATAGGATGCGATGTCCTAGCGAGCAACCTTCCCCACCTTCCCCCGTAGTTAGCCGAACTACGTTGACTCTGATTTCTCGTTCCAGACGGGAATACGTAGGCATAAAGCGCGACGCTTTGCCGAGTCATTTTTCTTTTCTTTTTCAGCCAGCCTTGATAGGTAGATAGATTATAACCAACCCGTCCAAGTAAACAAACAAGCGAGGATCCCGTCGAGTACGACGGACGTGAGGGGTGCTAACACCTTCCCCTTTGCGTAACCGACTCCCGAATCCAGACAATGGTTGCGATGACCTTGTCTTACCCTTTTCGTCAGGTTTTTCCGATCGTTTCCTTTCCCGCTCTGAGGGATAAATAACGAAAGGTGGCGACTCTTCTGTTGTGCCGGCACCTTATTTTCGCGCAAGCGACAATATGTAAAGTAGTTTTGAAACAAATTTGGCAACCCCAGTAGGACACTTTGATCTATACTTCTGAAAATTTCAAACCAACAACTTCAATACTGAATTTTGCGTTTGAACTTGACTTAAGAAAATATCTATACGTCATGGATAAACTACCACCATCATATACAAGGAGTTTTAGAAAACTAAAATCGGACGAGCTTGAACAAACAACGAGAATGCCAACAATATTTCCCTAACTCTTTGTTTCTAGAGTTGCGTTGTGTTAATTCATACGACAAACCGGTGGAGTTGACAATTTCTTTATTAAAGAACATTGGTACTTAAAGATACACTATATCATGTATCAAGACGCTATATAACCTGTTGACATATTTCTATCTGAAATTAACTATTTTTAAAATATGTATGTTTCTTCATTTTCTTGCATTATCTGGTGATGCTCGAACAAAGATTTGTTAAAGATTACCTGTGTGGCACTTATTGCTATGCTATTAAATTTAATATTACTTATTATGGTTAAAGTGTATTAAATTACTATTATTAAAAAATATATATTGTAATAGACATAACGAGAATAAAATACAAAAAGGTGGACGTGCCGGAGTGGTTATCGGGCATGACTAGAAATCATGTGGATCGAATCCTGCCGTCCACGAATTTTTTTAATTTTTTAATTTTAAATTTAAAGACACCAACTTTTTACATCGCATCTAGTTATTCATCATTCGTCCAATCCATCTCTACTTACAAGTTCATCTACTATATAATAAAATTATAAATTGATTAAATTCAATCTGTCTATTTTACAATAAGGATTCGTTATTGATGTAAGAAATATGCTGGTAAAACTGTTAAATATCTACAATTACAATAAACTCTTCTAATTATTTAATTTCAACCCTTTTCCCCTGAAAACGCTTAAAGATATCACGATCCATGATCCTGGAGAGTTTGGTTTCGCAAAGGAAACATAGTTTCACCTTAAGGTCTTTAACTCTGATGTGTCACTTCAATGTTGCATCATCGAAAATCACATGAATTTTTTTTTGTTAAAAGAGAAGGATAAAGGTTAAATCATGCCATAAAAAACTAATATTATAATCATAATAAATAGGTGACTAAGTCTAAATATATTTAAAGTGTGTGCAGAAACAGACAAACTTGGGAGTTTAAAGTTAGGCTAATGTTCCTCACCTGAGAGTTAGCTAAGCGAGCATACACTCTTCCGAACACGAGTCATATGAACCGTTTCCAAATATACTATAGTTTTTCCAGGTCGTAAAGACTATAGTTACAATCAAAACACTTTAGAACTGGAAGACGGGGCTTTAAGTTCATGTTAAGTGTTAAAATCACCAAAGAGCAAATGGAGTGAATATAAGGGACCCATGACCAAGGAAAGATGCACCCAAGAGAAAAATTCAATGAAACATGTTAAGAGAAAATGAAACCAAGCCAATTATGGGGAACCGCGTGCATCATACTATGGGGAACCTTCATGAATTGAACTAGTAAAATATTTAATAAGGCATCATTTAATAAGGCCTCTGCTCCATTGCTATTAAAATGATTTTTTTTCCATTAAATACAACATCCCAGGAATTATTGCATATATCTGATCAATAAATAATATATACTAAACTCTTTCTCTTACTGACTTCACTTTTTAAAGTAGTTACTTGGATAGTAGTTAAAATTTTTCAAACATTGCACATAATACTCTTTAGAATTGTCAATAAGCCTATAATTAAGATATATAGTTTCTTCCAATATTTTTTTTATTTGAAGACTAAAGAATAATTGTTGAAAGTATTAGTTGATCATATGTAAATTAGTTTTGAAACAAATTTGGCAACCCCAGTAGGACACTTTGATCTATACTTCTGAAAATTTCAAACAAATAACTTCAATACTGAATTTTGCGTTTGAACTTGACTTAAGAAAATATCTATACGTCATGGATAAACTACCACCATCATATACAAGGAGTTTTAGAAAACTAAAATCGGACGAGCTTGAACAAACAACGAGAATGCCAACAATATTTCCCTAACTCTTTGTTTCTAGAGTTGCGTTGTGTTAATTCATACGACAAACCGGTGGAGTTGACAATTTCTTTATTAAAGAACATTGGTACTTAAAGATACACTATATCATGTATCAAGACGCTATATAACCTGTTGACATATTTCTATCTGAAATTAATTATTTTTAAAATATGTATGTTTCTTCATTTTCTTGCATTATCTAGTGATGCTCGAACAAAGATTTGTTAAAGATTACCTGTGTGGCACTTATTGCTATGCTATTAAATTTAATATTACTTATTATGGTTAAAGTGTATTAAATTACTATTATTAAAAAATATATATTGTAATAGACATAACGAGAATAAAATACAAAAAGGTGGACGTGCCGGAGTGGTTATCGGGCATGACTAGAAATCATGTGGATCGAATCCTGCCGTCCACGAATTTTTTTAATTTTTTAATTTTAAATTTAAAGACACCAACTTTTTACATCGCATCTAGTTATTCATCATTCGTCCAATCCATCTCTACTTACAAGTTCATCTACTATATAATAAAATTATAAATTGATTAAATTCAATCTGTCTATTTTACAATAAGGATTCGTTATTGATGTAAGAAATATGCTGGTAAAACTGTTAAATATCTACAATTACAATAAACTCTTCTAATTATTTAATTTCAACCCTTTTCCCCTGAAAACGCTTAAAGATATCACGATCCATGATCCTGGAGAGTTTGGTTTCGCAAAGGAAACATAGTTTCACCTTAAGGTCTTTAACTCTGATGTGTCACTTCAATGTTGCATCATCGAAAATCACATGAATTTTTTTTTGTTAAAAGAGAAGGATAAAGGTTAAATCATGCCATAAAAAACTAATATTATAATCATAATAAATAGGTGACTAAGTCTAAATATATTTAAAGTGTGTGCAGAAACAGACAAACTTGGGAGTTTAAAGTTAGGCTAATGTTCCTCACCTGAGAGTTAGCTAAGCGAGCATACACTCTTCCGAACACGAGTCATATGAACCGTTTCCAAATATACTATAGTTTTTCCAGGTCGTAAAGACTATAGTTACAATCAAAACACTTTAGAACTGGAAGACGGGGCTTTAAGTTCATGTTAAGTGTTAAAATCACCAAAGAGCAAATGGAGTGAATATAAGGGACCCATGACCAAGGAAAGATGCACCCAAGAGAAAAATTCAATGAAACATGTTAAGAGAAAATGAAACCAAGCCAATTATGGGGAACCGCGTGCATCATACTATGGGGAACCTTCATGAATTGAACTAGTAAAATATTTAATAAGGCATCATTTAATAAGGCCTCTGCTCCATTGCTATTAAAATGATTTTTTTTCCATTAAATACAACATCCCAGGAATTATTGCATATATCTGATCAATAAATAATATATACTAAACTCTTTCTCTTACTGACTTCACTTTTTAAAGTAGTTACTTGGATAGTAGTTAAAATTTTTCAAACATTGCACATAATACTCTTTAGAATTGTCAATAAGCCTATAATTAAGATATATAGTTTCTTCCAATATTGTTTTTATTTGAAGACTAAAGAATAATTGTTGAAAGTATTAGTTGATCATATGTAAATTAGTTTTGAAACAAATTTGGCAACCCCAGTAGGACACTTTGATCTATACTTCTGAAAATTTCAAACCAATAACTTCAATACTGAATTTTGCGTTTGAACTTGACTTAAGAAAATATCTATACGTCATGGATAAACTACCACCATCATATACAAGGAGTTTTAGAAAACTAAAATCGGACGAGCTTGAACAAACAACGAGAATGCCAACAATATTTCCCTAACTCTTTGTTTCTAGAGTTGCGTTGTGTTAATTCATACGACAAACCGGTGGAGTTGACAATTTCTTTATTAAAGAACATTGGTACTTAAAGATACACTATATCATGTATCAAGACGCTATATAACCTGTTGACATATTTCTATCTGAAATTAATTATTTTTAAAATATGTATGTTTCTTCATTTTCTTGCATTATCTAGTGATGCTCGAACAAAGATTTGTTAAAGATTACCTGTGTGGCACTTATTGCTATGCTATTAAATTTAATATTACTTATTATGGTTAAAGTGTATTAAATTACTATTATTAAAAAATATATATTGTAATAGACATAACGAGAATAAAATACAAAAAGGTGGACGTGCCGGAGTGGTTATCGGGCATGACTAGAAATCATGTGGGCTTTGCCCGCGCGGATTCGCATGTGGGCTTTGCCCGCGCAGGTTTGAATCCTGCCGTCCACGAATTTTTTTAATTTTTTAATTTTAAATTTAAAGACACCAACTTTTTACATCGCATCTAGTTATTCATCATTCGTCCAATCCAATTTAAAGACACCAACTTTTTACATCGCATCTAGTTATTCATCATTCGTCCAATCCATCTCTACTTACAAGTTCATCTACTATATAATAAAATTATAAATTGATTAAATTCAATCTGTCTATTTTACAATAAGGATTCGTTATTGATGTAAGAAATATGCTGGTAAAACTGTTAAATATCTACAATTACAATAAACTCTTCTAATTATTTAATTTCAACCCTTTTCCCCTGAAAACGCTTAAAGATATCACGATCCATGATCCTGGAGAGTTTGGTTTCGCAAAGGAAACATAGTTTCACCTTAAGGTCTTTAACTCTGATGTGTCACTTCAATGTTGCATCATCGAAAATCACATGAATTTTTTTTTGTTAAAAGAGAAGGATAAAGGTTAAATCATGCCATAAAAAACTAATATTATAATCATAATAAATAGGTGACTAAGTCTAAATATATTTAAAGTGTGTGCAGAAACAGACAAACTTGGGAGTTTAAAGTTAGGCTAATGTTCCTCACCTGAGAGTTAGCTAAGCGAGCATACACTCTTCCGAACACGAGTCATATGAACCGTTTCCAAATATACTATAGTTTTTCCAGGTCGTAAAGACTATAGTTACAATCAAAACACTTTAGAACTGGAAGACGGGGCTTTAAGTTCATGTTAAGTGTTAAAATCACCAAAGAGCAAATGGAGTGAATATAAGGGACCCATGACCAAGGAAAGATGCACCCAAGAGAAAAATTCAATGAAACATGTTAAGAGAAAATGAAACCAAGCCAATTATGGGGAACCGCGTGCATCATAGTATGGGGAACCTTCATGAATTGAACTAGTAAAATATTTAATAAGGCATCATTTAATAAGGCCTCTGCTCCATTGCTATTAAAATGATTTTTTTTCCATTAAATACAACATCCCAGGAATTATTGCATATATCTGATCAATAAATAATATATACTAAACTCTTTCTCTTACTGACTTCACTTTTTAAAGTAGTTACTTGGATAGTAGTTAAAATTTTTCAAACATTGCACATAATACTCTTTAGAATTGTCAATAAGCCTATAATTAAGATATATAGTTTCTTCCAATATTGTTTTTATTTGAAGACTAAAGAATAATTGTTGAAAGTATTAGTTGATCATATGTAAATTAGTTTTGAAACAAATTTGGCAACCCCAGTAGGACACTTTGATCTATACTTCTGAAAATTTCAAACCAATAACTTCAATACTGAATTTTGCGTTTGAACTTGACTTAAGAAAATATCTATACGTCATGGATAAACTACCACCATCATATACAAGGAGTTTTAGAAAACTAAAATCGGACGAGCTTGAACAAACAACGAGAATGCCAACAATATTTCCCTAACTCTTTGTTTCTAGAGTTGCGTTGTGTTAATTCATACGACAAACCGGTGGAGTTGACAATTTCTTTATTAAAGAACATTGGTACTTAAAGATACACTATATCATGTATCAAGACGCTATATAACCTGTTGACATATTTCTATCTGAAATTA
The DNA here is from genome assembly GCA_963859935.3 of Lathyrus sativus. Lineage (NCBI taxonomy): Eukaryota > Viridiplantae > Streptophyta > Magnoliopsida > Fabales > Fabaceae > Lathyrus > Lathyrus sativus. Next base: position 562,053,248 of record OZ012741.1, read on the forward strand.
ATTATTTTTAAAATATGTATGTTTCTTCATTTTCTTGCATTATCTAGTGATGCTCGAACAAAGATTTGTTAAAGATTACCTGTGTGGCACTTATTGCTATGCTATTAAATTTAATATTACTTATTATGGTTAAAGTGTATTAAATTACTATTATTAAAAAATATATATTGTAATAGACATAACGAGAATAAAATACAAAAAGGTGGACGTGCCGGAGTGGTTATCGGGCATGACTAGAAATCATGTGGATCGAATCCTGCCGTCCACGAATTTTTTTAATTTTTTAATTTTAAATTTAAAGACACCAACTTTTTACATCGCATCTAGTTATTCATCATTCGTCCAATCCATCTCTACTTACAAGTTCATCTACTATATAATAAAATTATAAATTGATTAAATTCAATCTGTCTATTTTACAATAAGGATTCGTTATTGATGTAAGAAATATGCTGGTAAAACTGTTAAATATCTACAATTACAATAAACTCTTCTAATTATTTAATTTCAACCCTTTTCCCCTGAAAACGCTTAAAGATATCACGATCCATGATCCTGGAGAGTTTGGTTTCGCAAAGGAAACATAGTTTCACCTTAAGGTCTTTAACTCTGATGTGTCACTTCAATGTTGCATCATCGAAAATCACATGAATTTTTTTTTGTTAAAAGAGAAGGATAAAGGTTAAATCATGCCATAAAAAACTAATATTATAATCATAATAAATAGGTGACTAAGTCTAAATATATTTAAAGTGTGTGCAGAAACAGACAAACTTGGGAGTTTAAAGTTAGGCTAATGTTCCTCACCTGAGAGTTAGCTAAGCGAGCATACACTCTTCCGAACACGAGTCATATGAACCGTTTCCAAATATACTATAGTTTTTCCAGGTCGTAAAGACTATAGTTACAATCAAAACACTTTAGAACTGGAAGACGGGGCTTTAAGTTCATGTTAAGTGTTAAAATCACCAAAGAGCAAATGGAGTGAATATAAGGGACCCATGACCAAGGAAAGATGCACCCAAGAGAAAAATTCAATGAAACATGTTAAGAGAAAATGAAACCAAGCCAATTATGGGGAACCGCGTGCATCATACTATGGGGAACCTTCATGAATTGAACTAGTAAAATATTTAATAAGGCATCATTTAATAAGGCCTCTGCTCCATTGCTATTAAAATGATTTTTTTTCCATTAAATACAACATCCCAGGAATTATTGCATATATCTGATCAATAAATAATATATACTAAACTCTTTCTCTTACTGACTTCACTTTTTAAAGTAGTTACTTGGATAGTAGTTAAAATTTTTCAAACATTGCACATAATACTCTTTAGAATTGTCAATAAGCCTATAATTAAGATATATAGTTTCTTCCAATATTGTTTTTATTTGAAGACTAAAGAATAATTGTTGAAAGTATTAGTTGATCATATGTAAATTAGTTTTGAAACAAATTTGGCAACCCCAGTAGGACACTTTGATCTATACTTCTGAAAATTTCAAACCAATAACTTCAATACTGAATTTTGCGTTTGAACTTGACTTAAGAAAATATCTATACGTCATGGATAAACTACCACCATCATATACAAGGAGTTTTAGAAAACTAAAATCGGACGAGCTTGAACAAACAACGAGAATGCCAACAATATTTCCCTAACTCTTTGTTTCTAGAGTTGCGTTGTGTTAATTCATACGACAAACCGGTGGAGTTGACAATTTCTTTATTAAAGAACATTGGTACTTAAAGATACACTATATCATGTATCAAGACGCTATATAACCTGTTGACATATTTCTATCTGAAATTAATTATTTTTAAAATATGTATGTTTCTTCATTTTCTTGCATTATCTAGTGATGCTCGAACAAAGATTTGTTAAAGATTACCTGTGTGGCACTTATTGCTATGCTATTAAATTTAATATTACTTATTATGGTTAAAGTGTATTAAATTACTATTATTAAAAAATATATATTGTAATAGACATAACGAGAATAAAATACAAAAAGGTGGACGTGCCGGAGTGGTTATCGGGCATGACTAGAAATCATGTGGATCGAATCCTGCCGTCCACGAATTTTTTTAATTTTTTAATTTTAAATTTAAAGACACCAACTTTTTACATCGCATCTAGTTATTCATCATTCGTCCAATCCATCTCTACTTACAAGTTCATCTACTATATAATAAAATTATAAATTGATTAAATTCAATCTGTCTATTTTACAATAAGGATTCGTTATTGATGTAAGAAATATGCTGGTAAAACTGTTAAATATCTACAATTACAATAAACTCTTCTAATTATTTAATTTCAACCCTTTTCCCCTGAAAACGCTTAAAGATATCACGATCCATGATCCTGGAGAGTTTGGTTTCGCAAAGGAAACATAGTTTCACCTTAAGGTCTTTAACTCTGATGTGTCACTTCAATGTTGCATCATCGAAAATCACATGAATTTTTTTTTGTTAAAAGAGAAGGATAAAGGTTAAATCATGCCATAAAAAACTAATATTATAATCATAATAAATAGGTGACTAAGTCTAAATATATTTAAAGTGTGTGCAGAAACAGACAAACTTGGGAGTTTAAAGTTAGGCTAATGTTCCTCACCTGAGAGTTAGCTAAGCGAGCATACACTCTTCCGAACACGAGTCATATGAACCGTTTCCAAATATACTATAGTTTTTCCAGGTCGTAAAGACTATAGTTACAATCAAAACACTTTAGAACTGGAAGACGGGGCTTTAAGTTCATGTTAAGTGTTAAAATCACCAAAGAGCAAATGGAGTGAATATAAGGGACCCATGACCAAGGAAAGATGCACCCAAGAGAAAAATTCAATGAAACATGTTAAGAGAAAATGAAACCAAGCCAATTATGGGGAACCGCGTGCATCATACTATGGGGAACCTTCATGAATTGAACTAGTAAAATATTTAATAAGGCATCATTTAATAAGGCCTCTGCTCCATTGCTATTAAAATGATTTTTTTTCCATTAAATACAACATCCCAGGAATTATTGCATATATCTGATCAATAAATAATATATACTAAACTCTTTCTCTTACTGACTTCACTTTTTAAAGTAGTTACTTGGATAGTAGTTAAAATTTTTCAAACATTGCACATAATACTCTTTAGAATTGTCAATAAGCCTATAATTAAGATATATAGTTTCTTCCAATATTGTTTTTATTTGAAGACTAAAGAATAATTGTTGAAAGTATTAGTTGATCATATGTAAATTAGTTTTGAAACAAATTTGGCAACCCCAGTAGGACACTTTGATCTATACTTCTGAAAATTTCAAACCAATAACTTCAATACTGAATTTTGCGTTTGAACTTGACTTAAGAAAATATCTATACGTCATGGATAAACTACCACCATCATATACAAGGAGTTTTAGAAAACTAAAATCGGACGAGCTTGAACAAACAACGAGAATGCCAACAATATTTCCCTAACTCTTTGTTTCTAGAGTTGCGTTGTGTTAATTCATACGACAAACCGGTGGAGTTGACAATTTCTTTATTAAAGAACATTGGTACTTAAAGATACACTATATCATGTATCAAGACGCTATATAACCTGTTGACATATTTCTATCTGAAATTAATTATTTTTAAAATATGTATGTTTCTTCATTTTCTTGCATTATCTAGTGATGCTCGAACAAAGATTTGTTAAAGATTACCTGTGTGGCACTTATTGCTATGCTATTAAATTTAATATTACTTATTATGGTTAAAGTGTATTAAATTACTATTATTAAAAAATATATATTGTAATAGACATAACGAGAATAAAATACAAAAAGGTGGACGTGCTGGAGTGGTTATCGGGCATGACTAGAAATCATGTGGATCGAATCCTGCCGTCCACGAATTTTTTTAATTTTTTAATTTTAAATTTAAAGACACCAACTTTTTACATCGCATCTAGTTATTCATCATTCGTCCAATCCATCTCTACTTACAAGTTCATCTACTATATAATAAAATTATAAATTGATTAAATTCAATCTGTCTATTTTACAATAAGGATTCGTTATTGATGTAAGAAATATGCTGGTAAAACTGTTAAATATCTACAATTACAATAAACTCTTCTAATTATTTAATTTCAACCCTTTTCCCCTGAAAACGCTTAAAGATATCACGATCCATGATCCTGGAGAGTTTGGTTTCGCAAAGGAAACATAGTTTCACCTTAAGGTCTTTAACTCTGATGTGTCACTTCAATGTTGCATCATCGAAAATCACATGAATTTTTTTTTTGTTAAAAGAGAAGGATAAAGGTTAAATCATGCCATAAAAAACTAATATTATAATCATAATAAATAGGTGACTAAGTCTAAATATATTTAAAGTGTGTGCAGAAACAGACAAACTTGGGAGTTTAAAGTTAGGCTAATGTTCCTCACCTGAGAGTTAGCTAAGCGAGCATACACTCTTCCGAACACGAGTCATATGAACCGTTTCCAAATATACTATAGTTTTTCCAGGTCGTAAAGACTATAGTTACAATCAAAACACTTTAGAACTGGAAGACGGGGCTTTAAGTTCATGTTAAGTGTTAAAATCACCAAAGAGCAAATGGAGTGAATATAAGGGACCCATGACCAAGGAAAGATGCACCCAAGAGAAAAATTCAATGAAACATGTTAAGAGAAAATGAAACCAAGCCAATTATGGGGAACCGCGTGCATCATACTATGGGGAACCTTCATGAATTGAACTAGTAAAATATTTAATAAGGCATCATTTAATAAGGCCTCTGCTCCATTGCTATTAAAATGATTTTTTTTCCATTAAATACAACATCCCAGGAATTATTGCATATATCTGATCAATAAATAATATATACTAAACTCTTTCTCTTACTGACTTCACTTTTTAAAGTAGTTACTTGGATAGTAGTTAAAATTTTTCAAACATTGCACATAATACTCTTTAGAATTGTCAATAAGCCTAAAATTAAGATATATAGTTTCTTCCAATATTGTTTTTATTTGAAGACTAAAGAATAATTGTTGAAAGTATTAGTTGATCATATGTAAAGTAGTTTTGAAACAAATTTGGCAACCCCAGTAGGACACTTTGATCTATACTTCTGAAAATTTCAAACCAACAACTTCAATAATGAATTTTGCGTTTGAACTTAACTTAAGAAAATATCTATACGTCATGGATAAACTACCACCATCATATACAAGGAGTTTTAGAAAACTAAAATCGGACGAGCTTGAACAAACAACGAGAATGCCAACAATATTTCCCTAACTCTTTGTTTCTAGAGTTGCGTTGTGTTAATTCATACGACAAACCGGTGGAGTTGACAATTTCTTTATTAAAGAACATTGGTACTTAAAGATACACTATATCATGTATCAAGACGCTATATAACCTGTTGACATATTTCTATCTGAAATTAACTATTTTTAAAATATGTATGTTTCTTCATTTTCTTGCATTATCTAGTGATGCTCGAACAAAGATTTGTTAAAGATTACCTGTGTGGCACTTATTGCTATGCTATTAAATTTAATATTACTTATTATGGTTAAAGTGTATTAAATTACTATTATTAAAAAATATATATTGTAATAGACATAACGAGAATAAAATACAAAAAGGTGGACGTGCCGGAGTAGTTATTCATCATTCGTCCAGTCCATCTCTACTTACAAGTTCATCTACTATATAATAAAATTATAAATTGATTAAATTCAATCTGTCTATTTTACAATAAGGATTCGTTATTGATGTAAGAAATATGCTGGTAAAACTGTTAAATATCTACAATTACAATAAACTCTTCTAATTATTTAATTTCAACCCTTTTCCCCTGAAAACGCTTAAAGATATCACGATCCATGATCCTGGAGAGTTTGGTTTCGCAAAGGAAACATAGTTTCACCTTAAGGTCTTTAACTCTGATGTGTCACTTCAATGTTGCATCATCGAAAATCACATGAATTTTTTTTTGTTAAAAGAGAAGGATAAAGGTTAAATCATGCCATAAAAAACTAATATTATAATCATAATAAATAGGTGACTAAGTCTAAATATATTTAAAGTGTGTGCAGAAACAGACAAACTTGGGAGTTTAAAGTTAGGTTAATGTTCCTCACCTGATAGTTAGCTAAGCGAGCATACACTCTTCCGAACACGAGTCATATGAACCGTTTCCAAATATACTATAGTTTTTCCAGGTCGTAAAGACTATAGTTACAATCAAAACACTTTAGAACTGGAAGACGGGGCTTTAAGTTCATGTTAAGTGTTAAAATCACCAAAGAGCAAATGGAGTGAATATAAGGGACCCATGACCAAGGAAAGATGCACCCAAGAGAAAAATTCAATGAAACATGTTAAGAGAAAATGAAACCAAGCCAATTGTGGGGAACCGCGTGCATCATAGTATGGGGAACCTTCATGAATTGAACTAGTAAAATATTTAATAAGTCATCATTTATGAAGGCCTCTGCTCCATTGCTATTAAAATGATTTTTTTTCCATTAAATACAACATCCCAGGAATTATTGCATATATCTGATCAATAAATAATATATACTAAACTCTTTCTCTTACTGACTTCACTTTTTAAAGTAGTTACTTGGATAGTAGTTAAAATTTTTCAAACATTGCACATAATACTCTTTAGAATTGTCAATAAGCCTATAATTAAGATATATAGTTTCTTCCAATATTGTTTTTATTTGAAGACTAAAGAATAATTGTTGAAAGTATTAGTTGATCATATGTAAAGTAGTTTTGAAACAAATTTGGCAACCCCAGTAGGACACTTTGATCTATACTTCTGAAAATTTCAAACCAACAACTTCAATACTGAATTTTGCGTTTGAACTTGACTTAAGAAAATATCTATACGTCATGGATAAACTACCACCATCATATACAAGGAGTTTTAGAAAACTAAAATCGGACGAGCTTGAACAAACAACGAGAATGCCAACAATATTTCCCTAACTCTTTGTTTCTAGAGTTGCGTTGTTTTAATTCATACGACAAACCGGTGGAGTTGACAATTTCTTTATTAAAGAACATTGGTACTTAAAGATACACTATATCATGTATCAAGACGCTATATAACCTGTTGACATATTTCTATCTGAAATTAATTATTTTTAAAATATGTATGTTTCTTCATTTTCTTGCATTATCTAGTGATGCTCGAACAAAGATTTGTTAAAGATTACCTGTGTGGCACTTATTGCTATGCTATTAAATTTAATATTACTTATTATGGTTAAAGTGTATTAAATTACTATTATTAAAAACTATATATTGTAATAGACATAACGAGAATAAAATACAAAAAGGTGGACGTGCCGGAGTGGTTATCGGGCATGACTAGAAATCATGTGGGCTTTGCCCGCGTAGGTTCGAATCCTGCCGTCCACGAATTTTTTTAATTTTTTAATTTTAAATTTAAAGACACCAACTTTTTACATCGCATCTAGTTATTCATCATTCGTCCAATCCATCTCTACTTACAAGTTCATCTACTATATAATAAAATTATAAATTGATTAAATTCAATCTGTCTATTTTACAATAAGGATTCGTTATTGATGTAAGAAATATGCTGGTAAAACTGTTAAATATCTACAATTACAATAAACTCTTCTAATTATTTAATTCCAACCCTTTTCCCCTGAAAACGCTTAAATATATCACGATCCATGATCCTGGAGAGTTTGGTTTCGCAAAGGAAACATAGTTTCACCTTAAGGTCTTTAACTCTGATGTGTCACTTCAATGTTGCATCATCGAAAATCACATGAATTTTTTTTTGTTAAAAGAGAAGGATAAAGGTTAAATCATGCCATAAAAAACTAATATTATAATTATAATAAATAGGTGACTAAGTCTAAATATATTTAAAGTGTGTGCAGAAACAGACAAACTTGGGAGTTTAAAGTTAGGCTAATGTTCCTCACCTGAGAGTTAGCTAAGCGAGCATACACTCTTCCGAACACGAGTCATATGAACCGTTTCCAAATATACTATAGTTTTTCCAGGTCGTAAAGACTATAGTTACAATCAAAACACTTTAGAACTGGAAGACGGGGCTTTAAGTTCATGTTAAGTGTTAAAATCACCAAAGAGCAAATGGAGTGAATATAAGGGACCCATGACCAAGAAAAGATGCACCCAAGAGAAAAATTCAATGAAACATGTTAAGAGAAAATGAAACCAAGCCAATTGTGGGGAACCGCGTGCATCATAGTATGGGGAACCTTCATGAATTGAACTAGTAAAATATTTAATAAGGCATCATTTATGAAGGCCTATGCTCCATTGCTATTAAAATGATTTTTTTTTCCATTAAATACAACATCCCAGGAATTATTGCATATATCTGATCAATAAATAATATATACTAAACTCTTTCTCTTACTGACTTCACTTTTTAAAGTAGTTACTTGGATAGTAGTTAAAATTTTTCAAACATTGCACATAATACTCTTTAGAATTGTCAATAAGCCTATAATTAAGATATATAGTTTCTTCCAATATTGTTTTTATTTGAAGACTAAAGAATAATTGTTGAAAGTATTAGTTGATCATATGTAAAGTAGTTTTGAAACAAATTTGGCAACCCCAGTAGGACACTTTGATCTATACTTCTGAAAATTTCAAACCAACAACTTCAATACTGAATTTTGCGTTTCAACTTGATTTAAGAAAATATCTATACGTCATGGATAAACTACCACCATCATCTACAAGGAGTTTTAGAAAACTAAAATTGGACGAGCTTGAACAAACAACGAGAATGCCAACAATATTTCCCTAACTCTTTGTTTCTAGAGTTGCGTTGTTTTAATTCATACGACAAACCGGTGGAGTTGACAATTTCTTTATTAAAGAACATTGGTACTTAAAGATACACTATATCATGTATCAAGACGCTATATAACCTGTTGACATATTTCTATCTGAAATTAATTATTTTTAAAATATGTATGTTTCTTCATTTTCTTGCATTATCTAGTGATGCTCGAACAAAGATTTGTTAAAGATTAACTGTGTGGCACTTATTGCTATGCTATTAAATTTAATATTACTTATTATGGTTAAAGTGTATTAAATTACTATTATTAAAAAATATATATTGTAATAGACATAACGAGAATAAAATACAAAAAGGTGGATGTGCCGGAGTGGTTATCGGGCATGACTAGAAATTATGTGGCCTTTGCCCGCGCAGGTTCGAATCCTGCTGTCCACGAATTTTATTAATTTTAAATTTAAAGACACCAACTTTTTACATCGCATCTAGTTATTCATCATTCGTCCAATCCATCTCTACTTACAAGTTCATCTACTATATAATAAAATTATAAATTGATTAAATTCAATCTGTCTATTTTACAATAAGGATTCGTTATTGATGTAAGAAATATGCTGGTAAAACTGTTAAATATCTAAAATTACAATAAACTCTTCTAATTATTTAATTTCAACCCTTTTCCCCTGAAAACGCTTAAAGATATCACGATCCATGATCCTGGAGAGTTTTGTTTCGCAAAGGAAACATAGTTTCACCTTAAGATCTTTAACTCTGATGTGTCACTTCAATGTTGCATCATCGAAACTCACATGAATTTTTTTTTGTTAAAAGAGAAGGATAAAGGTTAAATCATGCCATAAAAAACTAATATTATAATCATAATAAATAGGTGACTAAGTCTAAATATATTTAAAGTGTGTGCAGAAACAGACAAACTTGGGAGTTTAAAGTTAGGTTAATGTTCCTCACCTGATAGTTAGCTAAGCGAGCATACACTCTTCCGAACACGAGTCATATGAACCGTTTCCAAATATACTATAGTTTTTCCAGGTCGTAAAGACTATAGTTACAATCAAAACACTTTAGAACTAGAAGACGGGGCTTTAAGTTCATGTTAAGTGTTAAAATCACCAAAGAGCAAATGGAGTGAATATAAGGGACCCATGACCAAGGAAAGATGCACCCAAGAGAAAAATTCAATGAAACATGTTAAGAGAAAATGAAACCAAGCCAATTGTGGGGAACCGCGTGCATCATAGTATGGGGAACCTTCATGAATTGAACTAGTAAAATATTTAATAAGGCATCATTTATGAAGGCCTCTGCTCCATTGCTATTAAAATGATTTTTTTCCATTAAATACAACATCCCAGGAATTATTGCATATATCTGATCAATAAATAATATATACTAAACTCTTTCTCTTACTGACTTCACTTTTTAAAGTAGTTACTTGGATAGTAGTTAAAATTTTTCAAACATTGCACATAATACTCTTTAGAATTGTCAATAAGCCTATAATTAAGATATATAGTTTCTTCCAATATTGTTTTTATTTGAAGACTAAAGAATAATTGTTGAAAGTATTAGTTGATCATATGTAAAGTAGTTTTGAAACAAATTTGGCAACCCCAGTAGGACACTTTGATCTATACTTCTGAAAATTTCAAACCAACAACTTCAATACTGAATTTTGCGTTTGAACTTGACTTAAGAAAATATCTATACGTCATGGATAAACTACCACCATCATATACAAGGAGTTTTAGAAAACTAAAATCGGACGAGCTTGAACAAACAACGAGAATGCCAACAATATTTCCCTAACTCTTTGTTTCTAGAGTTGCGTTGTTTTAATTCATACGACAAACCGGTGGAGTTGACAATTTCTTTATTAAAGAACATTGGTACTTAAAGATACACTATATCATGTATCAAGACGCTATATAACCTGTTGACATATTTCTATCTGAAATTAATTATTTTTAAAATATGTATGTTTCTTCATTTTCTTGCATTATCTAGTGATGCTCGAACAAAGATTTGTTAAAGATTACCTGTGTGGCACTTATTGCTATGCTATTAAATTTAATATTACTTATTATGGTTAAAGTGTATTAAATTACTATTATTAAAAAATATATATTGTAATAGACATAACGAGAATAAAATACAAAAAGGTGGACGTGCCGGAGTGGTTATTGGGCATGACTAGAAATCATGTGGGCTTTGCCCGCGCAGGTTCGAATCCTGCCGTCCACGAATTTTTTTAATTTTTTAATTTTAAATTTAAAGACACCAACTTTTTACATCGCACACCAACTTTTTACATCGCACACCAACTTTTTACATCGCATCTAGTTATTCATCATTCGTCCAATCCATCTCTACTTACAAGTTCATCTACTATATAATAAAATTATAAATTGATTAAATTCAATCTGTCTATTTTACAATAAGGATTCGTTATTGATGTAAGAAATATGCTGGTAAAACTGTTAAATATCTACAATTACAATAAACTCTTCTAATTATTTAATTTCAACCCTTTTCCCCTGAAAACGCTTAAAGATATCACGATCCATGATCCTGGAGAGTTTGGTTTCGCAAAGGAAACATAGTTTCACCTTAAGGTCTTTATCTCTGATGTGTCACTTCAATGTTGCATCATCGAAAATCACATAAATTTTTTTTTGTTAAAAGAGAAGGATAAAGGTTAAATCATGCCATAAAAAACTAATATTATAATCATAATAAATAGGTGACTAAGTCTAAATATATTTAAAGTGTGTGCAGAAACAGACAAACTTGGGAGTTTAAAGTTAGGTTAATGTTCCTCACCTGATAGTTAGCTAAGCGAGCATACACTCTTCCGAACACGAGTCATATGAACCGTTTCCAAATATACTATAGTTTTTCCAGGTCGTAAAGACTATAGTTACAATCAAAACACTTTAGAACTGGAAGACGGGGCTTTAAGTTCATGTTAAGTGTTAAAATCACCAAAGAGCAAATGGAGTGAATATAAGGGACCCATGACCAAGGAAAGATGCACCCAAGAGAAAAATTCAATGAAACATGTTAAGAGAAAATGAAACCAAGCCAATTGTGGGGAACCGCGTGCATCATAGTATGGGGAACCTTCATGAATTGAACTAGTAAAATATTTAATAAGGCATCATTTATGAAGGCCTCTGCTCCATTGCTATTAAAATGATTTTTTTCCCATTAAATACAACATCCCAGGAATTATTGCATATATCTGATCAATAAATAATATATACTAAACTCTTTCTCTTACTGACTTCACTTTTTAAAGTAGTTACTTGGATAGTAGTTAAAATTTTTCAAACATTGCACATAATACTCTTTAGAATTGTCAATAAGCCTATAATTAAGATATATAGTTTCTTCCAATATTGTTTTTATTTGAAGACTAAAGAATAATTGTTGAAAGTATTAGTTGATCATATGTAAAGTAGTTTTGAAACAAATTTGGCAACCCCAGTAGGACACTTTGATCTATACTTCTGAAAATTTCAAACCAACAACTTCAATACTGAATTTTGCGTTTGAACTTGACTTAAGAAAATGTCTATACGTCATGGATAAACTACCACCATCATATACAAGGAGTTTTAGAAAACTAAAATCGGACGAGCTTGAACAAACAACGAGAATGCCAACAATATTTCCCTAACTCTTTGTTTCTAGAGTTGCGTTGTTTTAATTCATACGACAAACCGATGGAGTTGACAATTTCTTTATTAAAGAACATTGGTACTTAAAGATACACTATATCATGTATCAAGACGCTATATAACCTGTTGACATATTTCTATCTGAAATTAATTATTTTTAAAATATGTATGTTTCTTCATTTTCTTGCATTATCTAGTGATGCTCGAACAAAGATTTGTTAAAGATTACCTGTGTGGCACTTATTGCTATGCTATTAAATTTAATATTACTTATTATGGTTAAAGTGTATTAAATTACTATTATTAAAAAATATATATTGTAATAGACATAACGAGAATAAAATACAACAAGGTGGACGTGCTGGAGTGGTTATCGGGCATGACTAGAAATCATGTGGGCTTTGCCCGCGCAGGTTCGAATCCTGCCGTCCACGAATTTTTTTAATTTTTTAATTTTAAATTTAAAGACACCAACTTTTTACATCGCATCTAGTTATTCATCATTCGTCCAATCCATCTCTACTTACAAGTTCATCTACTATATAATAAAATTATAAATTGATTAAATTCAATCTGTCTATTTTACAATAAGGATTCGTTATTGATGTAAGAAATATGCTGGTAAAACTGTTAAATATCTACAATTACAATAAACTCTTCTAATTATTTAATTTCAACCCTTTTCCCCTGAAAACGCTTAAAGATATCACGATCCATGATCCTGGAGAGTTTGGTTTCGCAAAGGAAACATAGTTTCACCTTAAGGTCTTTAACTCTGATGTGTCACTTCAATGTTGCATCATCGAAAATCACATGAATTTTTTTTTGTTAAAAGAGAAGGATAAAGGTTAAATCATGCCATAAAAAACTAATATTATAATCATAATAAATAGGTGACTAAGTCTAAATATATTTAAAGTGTGTGCAGAAACAGACAAACTTGGGAGTTTAAAGTTAGGTTAATGTTCCTCACCTGATAGTTAGCTAAGCGAGCATACACTCTTCCGAACACGAGTCATATGAACCGTTTCCAAATATACTATAGTTTTTCCAGGTCGTAAAGACTATAGTTACAATCAAAACACTTTAGAACTAGAAGACGGGGCTTTAAGTTCATGTTAAGTGTTAAAATCACCAAAGAGCAAATGGAGTGAATATAAGGGACCCATGACCAAGGAAAGATGCACCCAAGAGAAAAATTCAATGAAACATGTTAATAGAAAATGAAACCAAGCCAATTGTGGGGAACCGCGTGCATCATAGTATGGGGAACCTTCATGAATTGAACTAGTAAAATATTTAATAAGGCATCATTTATGAAGGCCTCTTCTCCATTGCTATTAAAATGATTTTTTTCCATTAAATACAACATCCCAGGAATTATTGCATATATCTGATCAATAAATAATGTATACTAAACTCTTTCTCTTACTGACTTCACTTTTTAAAGTAGTTACTTGGATAGTCACTACAACAAAATTGGCAAATTGCGACGGTTCATTTTTACATATTACGACGGTTTTAGCCGTCGCAATTTGTAAGTTACGACGGTTTCAACCCCGTCGCGGAAACGTTCGTCGCGAGGCCGTATTGCGACGGTTGTGAAAACTGTCGTACAAACCGTCGTTATTTTCACGACGGGTAGCTAACTGTCGTAATCTCCATATTGTGACGGTTTTCAACCGTCGTAATTATATTTACTAATTCTAAATATTATTTATTTTTATGACGGGTAGCTAACTGTCGTAATCTCCATATTGTGACGGTTGTCAACCGTCGTCATTATATTTACTAATTTTAAATATTATTTATGCTAGTTGTGACGGTTTAAACCGTCGTAATTTTATCTATATAATTTTTTTTATAATATTCTATTTTTATTTAAATTAGTTTCATCTCATTTTTTTATATTATTGTTTTTTGGTAATATATCAAATATATAAAGACTCACGTATATCAAATATATAAAGACTCACATATAACAAATATATAAATTTATATAACTTAAAAAACAATTGATATTTCATTATATCACTTTTCTAAATAACTTATTATATTTTCTACTAAATATATATTTATGAAAATCTAAATGATCAAATGTCATAATCTATAACTTGATATATACAATATAATCAATATAATTGTACAACCTATGATGATCCAAGATATTCTGCCCAATTTTCCACACCAAATGATGATCCAAGATTTTCTACCGATGGCTGAAGAGTTCTTTGGTATGATTTTGCCTTAGAGGATAGACATGAACATCTACAAAAGCTTAAACATTACTTCCAGTTAGCACCAATAAAATCACTTGTGGTCTTCTATCACGAGCCCTTCATAATCAGTTTTGTAGTCTTCTAGTTGCTGCTAATTTTTTGGCTTCACCAACACGCTCTTCCAAAAGCAAAACTTCCTCAAATTGTGTAGGGTATTCTGGTATCTTTTTGTCTGAAAAACACTTGTATTTGTTAAGAATAAGAATGTTTTACTCCTTCAAATGTCACAACAAAGACTAAGAATATGCTCCCCACCGATAAGCTTCTCTATCTGAAGGAACCATTCCATTTCACATTGGTACCATGCCCATACATAAATTGCAGGTATGCATTTAATAGGTTCCATTACATCCCATGAGAATTCCCAGAATGTTAGCTTGAAGAAGAGCCCGACAGTGAATACACCAAATCCTAGTCCAGACCAAAGGACGCGCCGCACCTGTTTATGTGCCAACATGTCAATTTCTATTTTCTTGTCTTGCAGTTTCTTTAACTCGTCCCTCATAGGATCATCGTCAGAAGTTAGTGCCAGTGGAATGGCTCTTCGTATCAGATCCACCACCTAAACACGCATAAAATAGCAAAACAGACAACAGAAACAATGAGTTTAGAAACATGAAAATTTAAGAAAATGCTGATGAGGAAAAATAAGATTCTATCAGAACATTGTCTAGGACTTAACAAACATAATCCTTGGAAATAATTCATGTTAGATAACCTACCAAACAAATCATAAAGATAAAGAAAAAAATGTAGTTTTGAAAATTGAAGCAGACACAAAGGTGCAGAATGAGGCATTATCATGGAGTTAAGCTAAAGGGTGATTCATGAAATTATCTCAGATTGAACCTTTTGCCAAGCCCTTTTTAACAGAATGACATATAATCCAACCAAGTAGTGAATTTTCTTTTTAAGGTTGAAAAACCCTATCATACATGTCACCGTAACAACACTCCTTAAACCTAAAAAACGAGAACCAAATCCAAAAGGATGAAGTTTTTCGTCATAACCATGAGTTTCATTAACAATAGAAGATACCCTTTTGCTCAATGACCTAAAGCCCCCACTGGAACACCGCCACCTAGCCCACATTATTTTCGCAGAAAATAAAAATTGAAACTTCATCTAAAATCCTCAACAACACAGAATAGGAAGGAAAATAACCATGGTTCATTTATGGTTTAATTGATTTCCAACAAATAAAAGTTCATTTATGATTTAACCATAGTTCATTTATGATTTAATTGATTTCCAACAATTCTTCTAGGAGGAAAATATTTTCATACACTGATATAGAGTCTTTTTACATACCTTTCAATGCAAAGAATAGGAAGAAATCTAAGGAGTAATTGCAACCGAAGTGACAAAGAAACACGTAAGGCTGCAAGAAATGGTGGAGAAGAATCTAACACGCTGTAATTCCTCTCTTGACTCATCAACGGTAAGCGAAGGAATAAAGAAGAAAGTCGATGACGCGTTAGGTGGTTCACTGGACAAAGTAACGTGTTTTGTGGGTTGAATATTTGTGACAAAAATAGCAGGTGGGGGATATTCTAAATAACTAATAGATGTTGCCTCTATCATCGAGGAATCTGAAGAGTCAAGATCATTGACCTGCGCATCAATACAAGCATGTTAACCAAAAATAAAAATCAAAAAGTTAAAATTCCGAATGGGTACATAGGCAACAAAAAACACAAGTTCACTCACCTCAACAGTTAAAAGATATGGTGCAGCATGAGGGTGAAAATGCAGCAGGAATGTATTCATCTACAACATCCATTAATTTTAGAACAGCCTTACTGCCAATCTCTTCATTTGTAAATTTAAAGCAGACAGTGCTGAACCTCCAATGATAGGGATGTCATCTCCAGGGAACTTGTAGAAGCTTAGAAGCTCTGTAAGATACACAATTAACAAAAATCCACTTCAAAATTTACCAAATAGGAGGACTACAGAAAGTTACAAAGGTGTGTTCTTATCATGAATACTAACAGGGAAAAGGGAGGGAAGGTGCGTTGTTAGAAAAACACTCACCATGAAGCTCCATTTCTACAAACTCTAACAATTATGGATTGTCAACAACATCAACTTTATTTAAAAAGCAAACAAGAGATGGCACACCAACCTGCACAATTCATGTAAAAGTAAATGAGTGTTAATCAAGAAGCAAGGAAGTAAGGGTAGACCTATAAGTTTGCTTCTATTGTTTACAAACCACTTCAATAGAATACCTACTTGGTGAGCTAGAAGAATGTGCTCCTTGGTTTGAGGCATTGGTCCATCAGGTGCAGATACAACAAGGATACCACCATCCATTTGGGCAGCTCCGGTAATCATATTCTGCAAAGAAAACAATGTTAAATATGTGCAATAACTAAACAAGCACAAAACGGAAGAAACATGTTTCATAAAATAATGTTGATGGTTGAATAATAACTATTTTGTGCTTTACTTAAAACTTAAAAGAAAACTGATCGAGAAACACCTAATAGTACATTAAGGCATGTTGTAATACTAAAGTCACATCAGACAAAGCAGTAATCCGAGAGACATGGCAAATTTTTGAGTGACTTATTTATTTTTCTTAAGACGCTGCTGTCATATTTGACAAGATTGTATATACCAATGCCCGCAAGAGAACAAAACCATAAAAATAATTCAGGTTCTACACCAAGCCCAGCTTTACTTGTTCCATACTTCTGTACACTAAACAAAACGACAAGGCAAGCAACAGAAATCATCACCACTTGATCTGCATAATCACGGAAGTAGAACAAATTAACCTGCACTATCAGCTTGAGTGGTACTTTTATGCGACATAAAACCCCATGTCCATTAAGTAATTTTAAATTTTGGTCATGCATTTATGGTAATGTGATCAAGATTTACTTGTCTTACTCTTGTATAAAAATAGTCTCACACTCTAAATATGTTAGCAGAACATTACAGGAATTCCACCGGTTGGCACCTTCATTATAGTAAGAGATGATATAAATATAAGAAAAACTAATCAATTTTGTTTCTTCACTTTTTTTTTACTATTTTGTGCGCTAAGCGTGACTTGATAACCAATGAATGCCGCCTTTGCTTCGCACGAGTCAACGCACTAATACTATACATATTGTCTATCATCCATAACCGGAAAAAAAGTACTTACCATGGGGTGTAAGGGAAAAAATGGTGCCAAGTGTTTCTTTACACCAATATGACCCATGCCAGGGCCACCTCCTCCGTGAGGAATGCAAAATGTCTTATGGAGATTGAGATGGCAAACATCTGCTCCAATCCAACCTGGGCTTGTAAGTCCTACCTGTAAACGTGAACCAAGTAATCACCTTTGTACTGTCAAGTATTGGAAGATAATGAACCAAGTGGTTAATGAAATTGAGTTAAAGTTGAATCGATTATGAATGCCTGAGATTGACTCCTAATATCATCCTGAGGATCTACCCGAAGAAGTAAGAACTATACTTCCTTAACTCTTGGCCTAATACAAAGTACATTAACTTAAAGGTGTATGGAAAAACAAACCTGTACATTCATGTTGGCACCATCCATGTATACTTGGCCACCATTATCATGGATAATCTTGCAAATATCATCAATACCTTCTTCATAAACACCATGAGTTGAAGGATATGTTACCTACAATTTAAGTAAACATCAAATTAATACAAACAAAAGTCCAAGTTTGAGAACACTCTTAATTTAGAGGTGGTACCAAGCACTGACACACACATAAACACTCTTATTTCTTTTCTTGGATGCCGACTTGCTTCCCTTGGAGTTTTTGTGTTCTTCACTCTCCGTAGCTCTTTTCTTTTTTTCACTACCATCTATCACATTTTCTTTATTTCTAGAAGATTTTTTTCTTTTCAAAGGTGTTGCTTCAATTTCCTCCCCATCTGTGATCTCTTTCACAGTTTGTTCTTTGCTTGGTAGCGAATCCGCTTTTTTAGGAATATCTGAGTAAATAAAATTAGAGGTGCAGGTGCAGAATAAGTAGCTGTACTGGATTTTAATAACCAAACTTATATTTTTTTATTGTTCATCAAGATAACACTGATCATCAATCCCTTATTTTTCTTACTTTAGAAACAATAGAAACAAATAGAAACAATAGAAACAAATAGAAACAATAGAAACAAATGAAATAAATAAAGTTCACAGTAATTAGAAGCTATAGCAAAATGCAATTAAACCAATTAACAATCTATTATCTAAATAGTAGGAAAACATCACATCTAAAATACTTACAGAAACTATTATACTAAAATATGGCAGACTAAGGCATATAGATCTAAATTCTAATAATAATTTCGTATGGGTTTCCCTACTTACCGCACTGCAACGAAGACTTGGTGAGTACTGAAGAAGCCTTAATGCAAGGTCAATTGCTTCAGGAGGCATTTGCTTGTGAAAAACCTGAAACATGAATCATTCAGCCAACTCGGTAATTACCCAAACAAAACAACACCCTGAAACCTTATTGTAATAAAGCGAAAGGGGCGCTGGCAGAGTATGCAACTGCCTTATGCCAGTAGAAAAATAGCGATAACAGTAAAATCTAACCGTAAAATCTAACCGATTAGCAATATTCATAACAAGAAACTGAAATCAAGCACATGCACAAGAACTATCAACGACGACAGAATCTTCGTCGTCGCTCCTGAACAACAAATAACCAACCGCAAGACCAACCGCAATAGCTATAAACATGCCACCGTTATACGACATAATAGAAAACATCATGAAATACCCGATCACGAGCTTAACCCGAACAGAACCGCTTCGGCGACTCTCACGCCTAATTTAGCTCCACTTCCGGCGAACGTCCATCGAAGAAGAGACACCTCAATCTGTGCCAGAAATGGCTTTCCGGAGGCCAACAGCTTGAGGCGAATACGGCGATTCTCGAGAAATTGGTAGAAAATGGAGACGAGGAGACAAGTGAGTAGACTCGGTGTGTAAAAAACAAGAACAAGACCATTTACATTTAGTTTCTTCAGCTAGTACATTTCATCAAACAGCTAGAAGTCATAAACAGTTACGCATTAGGTTTGTTTTCTCCTTCCATGAAGGCACCTCAAGTGATGGCATTATGCCCTGTTGGAACATTGATTCATCAGCTTCAAAACCAAACCTTCTAAGCTCATGATCACCATGATGAATGTTGCCGCATGGGCAAGAGTAGTGAAATTAGAGACTTATATAGAATACGTCTTCTTAAAGTAAACATGCCCTCTGTGAATAATTTGTAAACACGGGTTAAAATTGATTGGGAAACTATCACTATATAAAGTACAGAAGGAAACAAACACGGTAACATCAAATCAATTTTGGTATTGACCTCCCTCCCTCATAACTAAACCAAAGCCCCAAACTTTTGAACCAATCAGTGCTGCCAATTTTAGTTCAATTTTCACTAGGCTAGAATGTTACATCGCCGCTATTTGACAATTTGAACTAAATCGTGTATCGCAGAAGAATGAGGATTTGTTCAAAGGCGTTTGACAACACTTGAACCAAACCAATACATCAATGATGATGGTGCAATTGAAACACAATTTTACCTGATATTGAAAATACTGATAAAACGGCCTTGCAATGCTTGGAATACTTATTGACGATTGCCTCTGTAACTGACCTACAATACCAAGCAGAGGTTTTTCCTAATAAACTCTTATAAACTTGAGTAACTGTTGACTAGAAAACTATAAAAGATATTAAAATGGGGACATAAGCTCTTTTAACCTTGTGTAAGAGAAGAGCCAAAGCGATAAATTACAAGGTCTATAGCTGAGTGATTGGCATGCTCCACTCCCTTATGAATGCAATGAAAAATTGGGAAAATATGCCTCTGCCACTGCACCATATTTGTATTCTTTCTTCTGTAAAAGAGAATAGGAATGTTTTACTCATTCAACTAACCCTAAGAAATTTTAGATATGCTAAAGATCAGAGAGATTTTAGTGAGTGATGCAACGGGCATTGTCACTTCCCTTACACAAAACTAAATGGGTGAGTTCAATGAAGCATTTCAACGAACAAGTTGTGTGTGGAGTTACGTAAAATCGAATTAGGGAAAAAGAAAAAAGAGAGATGTAAAAATGATGAATCTAACCCCGCGTTGGTTTGGAGGTGTTTATGTAATCACTGATTGGAGGAACTCTCTTTACGAAGCCTCTTCCACAGCTATTCAGAGCTACTCTCTCAGTCGAGTGGAGAAACCTCTTGCACCTTCGTTCTTCGTTCCCAAGTTCATTTCTTTTCACCCAAATTGTAATTTTTTCGGTTTTATAATAAACATTAAAAAAAATTGCATAAAATCAAATACATGACATCGTTTCTATGTTGTTTTGACTTGTAAAAAAAATAAATGTATTTGGACGCAACTTTCAAAAAATTTATTCCTTTTATTAATTTTATTGAATTAAAAATATATAAGATTATATTTTTAATTTCACAAAAACAAAAAATAAATATATTAAGTAAAACTAATATTTTCTTTAATAAATTTAGATTAATTATTAAAATTTAATTTAAAATTAAAAAATTTCACAATTCACATTAAAAATAATTAATAAAACAGAACAAATAGAGATTAAAAATATCATTCTAATTTTATAAATATTCTTTTAAAAAATTTGCAACAACTATGCAATCTTAAAAAACGTCTTAAATAAGAATAATATGTACTAAAATTATCTTTAAAAAATAAGTCAAAAATTAAATAAAAAATAATTTTTGACAAAATTTAGACAACAACTATTATTATTCAATAAAGAAAAAAAATTGTTGTGAAAATTATTTTAAAATAGGTTTGTTTTTATATTATATATATATATATATATATATATATATATATATATATATATATATATATATATATATATATATATATATATATATATATATATATATATATATATATATATATATATATATATATATATATATATATATATATATATATATATATATATATATATATATATATATATATATATATATATATATATATATATATATATATATATATATATATATATATATATATATATATATATATATATATATATATATATATATATATATATATATATATATATATATATATATATATATATATATATATATATATATATATATATATATATATATATATATATATATATATATATATATATAAATTAATATGTCAATTATATTTTATAATTTTATTTAATAATAGTCAAAATACAATTAAATAAATAAACTTATATTTTTACAATTATATCCTTCTAAATATGTTTTCTAATTTTATTGTTTAAATAAAAGAGACTAATGTTTTGATGTTTTAATGTTTACATCCAAATTAAATTCTTTTTAAAATTTATGCAAATAAATTCTTGAAATGATGTGAATTTTAATCTCATATATATATATATATATATATATATATATATATATATATATATATATATATATATATATATATATATATATATATATATATATATATATATATATATATATATATATATATATATATATATATATATATATATATATATATATATATATATATATATATATATATATATATATATATATATATATATATATATATATATATTAACATTATTATCAAAATTAATTTGAATAAAATTTAACTATTTATATAATAAAATAGAAAATATTTTACTATTATTTTATACCAAAATATTAAGCTACATTGTCATGAAAATTATAATAATTATAATAATCATTTATTAAATTAATTAATAAAATTGAAAATGTTAAAAAATAAAAATGAAAGAAAAAAGTGGAAAATTAAAGGAATAAAAAAAATTGTGATTATTATTGGCTAAAGTAATTGCGACAGTCCGCCTTAACTGTTGCGAGTGTGGAAAGAGGGCGGTTCTTTGGTAACTGTCGCATTATTTTATACAACATGCCTAAAAAATTTGCGACGGTTGACTCAAACCGTCGTGAGAACTGTCGTAGTCCAAGAATAAGGACGGTTTTTTGATAACTGTCGCAAAAATTCTACGACAGTTGACCCTAACTGTCGTGACAACCGTCGCAATCCTGGAATAAGGACGGTTTTGAGACAACTGTCGCAACTCAAGTGTCGTAAATCTCCTTTTTTCTTGTAGTGAGTAGTTAAAATTTTTCAAACATTGCACATAATACTCTTTAGAATTGTCAATAAGCCTATAATTAAGATATATAGTTTCTTCCAATATTGTTTTTATTTGAAGACTAAAGAATAATTGTTGAAAGTATTAGTTGATCATATGTAAAGTAGTTTTGAAACAAATTTGGCAACCCCAGTAGGACACTTTGATCGATACTTCTGAAAATTTCAAACCAACAACTTCAATACTGAATTTTGCGTTTGAACTTGATTTAAGAAAATATCTATACGTCATGGATAAACTACCACCATCATCTACAAGGAGTTTTAGAAAACTAAAATCGGACGAGCCTGAACAAACAACGAGAATGCCAACAATATTTCCCTAACTCTTTGTTTCTAGAGTTGCGTTGTTTTAATTCATACGACAAACCGGTGGAGTTGACAATTTCTTTGTTAAAGAACATTGGTACTTAAAGATACATTATATCATGTATTAAGACGCTATATAACCTGTTGACATATTTCTATCTGAAATTAATTATTTTTAAAATATGTATGTTTCTTCATTTTCTTGCATTATCTAGTGATGCTCGAACAAAGATTTGTTAAAGATTAATTGTGTGGCACTTACTGTTATGCTATTAAATTTAATATTACTTATTATGGTTAAAGTGTATTAAATTACTATTATTAAAAAATATATATTGTAATAGACATAACGAGAAGAAAAGACAAAAAGGTGGACGTGCCGGAGTGGTTATGGGGCATGACTAGAAATCATGTGGCCTTTGCCCGCGCAGGTTCGAATCCTGTCGTCCAATCCATCTCTACTTACAAGTTCATTTACTATATAGTAAAATTTTTAAATATCTACAATTACAATAAACTCTTCTAATTATTTAATTTCAACCCTTTTCCCCTGAAAACGCTTAAAGATATCACGATCCATGATCCTGGAGTGTTTGGTTTCGCAAAGGAAACATAGTTTCCCCCTTAAGGTCTTTAACTCTGATGTGTCACTTCAATGTTGCATCATCGAAAATCACATGAATTTTTTTTTGTTAAAAGAGAGGGATAAAGGTTAAATCATGCCATAAAAAACTAATATTATAATCATAATAAATAGATGACTAAGTCTAAATATATTTAAAGTGTATGCAGAAACAGACAAACTTGGGAGTTTAAAGTTAGGTTAATGTTCCTCACCTGATAGTTAGCTAAGCGAGCATACACTCTTCCGAACACGAGTCATATGAACCGTTTCCAAATATACTATAGTTTTTCCAGGTCGTAAAGACTATAGTTACAATCAAAACACTTTAGAACTGGAAGAAGGGGATTTAAGTTCATGTTAAGTGTTAAAATCACCAAAGAGCAAATGGAGTGAATATAAGGGACCCATGACCAAGGAAAGATGCACCCAAGAGAAAAATTCAATGAAACATGTTAAGATAAAATGAAACCAAGCCAATTATGGGGAACCGCGTGCATCATAGTATGGGGAACCTTCATGAATTGAACTAGTAAAATATTTAATAAGGCATCATTTATGAAAGCCTCTGCTCCATTGCTATTAAAATGATTTTTTTCCATTAAATACAACATCCCAGGAATTATTGCATATATCTGATCAATATATAATATATACTAAACTCTTTCTCTTACTGACTTCACTTTTTAAAGTAGTTACTTAGATAGTAGTTAAAATTTTTCAAACATTGCACATAATACTCTTTAGAATTTTCAATAAGCCTATAATTAAGATATATAGTTTCTTCCAATATTGTTTTTATTTGAAGACTAAAGAATAATTGTTTAAAGTATTAGTTGATCATATGTAAAGTAGTTTTGAAACAAATTTGGCAACCCCAGTAGGACACTTTGATCTATACTTCTGAAAATTTCAAACCAACAACTTCAATACTGAATTTTGCGTTTGAACTTGATTTAAGAAAATATCTATACGTCATGGATAAACTACCACCATCATCTACAAGGAGTTTTAGAAAACTAAAATTGGACGAGCCTGAACAAACAACGAGAATGCCAACAATATTTCCCTAACTCTTTGTTTCTAGAGTTGCGTTGTTTTAATTCATACGACAAACCGGTGGAGTTGACAATTTCTTTATTAAAGAACATTGGTACTTAAAGATACACTATATCATGTATCAAGACGCTATATAACCTGTTGACATATTTCTATCTGAAATTAATTATTTTTAAAATATGTATGTTTCTTCATTTTCTTGCATTATCTGGTGATGCTCGAACAAAGATTTGTTAAAGATTAACTGTGTGACACTTATTGCTATGATATTAAATTTAATATTACTTATTATGGTTAAAGTGTATTAAATTACTATTATTAAAAAATATATATTGTAATAGACATAACGAGAATAAAAGACAAAAAGGTGGACGTGCCAGAGTGGTTATCGGGCATGACTAGAAATCATGTGGGCTTTGCCCGCGCAGGTTCGAATCCTTCCGTCCATGGATTTTTTTAATTTTTTAATTTTAAATTTAAAGACACCAACTTTTTACATCGAATCTAGTTATTCATCATTCGTCCAATCCATCTCTACTTACAAGTTCATCTACTATATAATAAAACTATAAACTGATTAAATTCAATCTGTCTATTTTACAATAAGGATTCGTTATTGATGTAAGAAATATGCTGGTAAAACTGTTAAATATCTACAATTACAATAAACTCTTCTAATTATTTAATTTCAACACTTTTCCCCTGAAAACGCTTAAAGATATCACGATCCATGATCCTGGAGAGTTTGGTTTCGCAAAGGAAACATAGGTTCACCTTAAGGTCTTTAACTCTGATGTGTCACTTCAATGTTGCATCATCGAAAATCACATGAATTTTTTTTTTGTTAAAAGAGAAGGATAAAGGTTAAATCATGCCATAAAAAACTAATATTATAATCATAATAAATAGGTGACTAAGTCTAAATATATTTAAAGTGTGTGCAGAAACAGACAAACTTGGGAGTTTAAAGTTAGGTTAATGTTCCTCACCTGATAGTTAGCTAAGCGAGCATACACTCTTCCGAACACGAGTCATATGAACCGTTTCCAAATATACTATAGTTTTTCCAGGTCGTAAAGACTATAGTTACAATCAAAACACTTTAGAACTGGAAGAAGGGGCTTTAAGTTCATGTTAATTGTTAAAATCACCAAAGAGCAAATGGAGTGAATATAAGGGACCCATGACCAAGGAAAGATGCACCCAAGAGAAAAATTCAATGAAACATGTTAAGAGAAAACGAAACCAAGCCAATTGTGGGGAACCGCGTGCATCATAGTATGGGGAACCTTCATGAATTGAACTAGTAAAATATTTAATAAGGCATCATTTATGAAGACCTCTGCTCTATTGCTACTAAAATGAATTTTTTCCATTAAATACAACATCCCAGAAATTATTGCATATATCCGATCAATAAATAATATATACTAAACTCTTTCTCTTACTGACTTCACTTTTTAAAGTAGTTACTTGGATAGTAGTTAAAATTTTTCAAACATTGCACATAATACTGTTTAGAATTGTCAAGAAGCCTATAATTAAGATATATAGTTTCTTCCAATATTGTTTTTATTTAAAGACTAAAGAATAATTGTTGAAAGTATTAGTTGATCATATGTAAAGTAATTTTGAAACAAATTTGGCAACCCCAGTAGGACACTTTGATCTATACTTCTGAAAATTTCAAACCAACAACTTCAATACTGAATTTTGCGTTTGAACTTGATTTAAGAAAATATCTATACGTCATGGATAAACTACCACCATCATCTACAAGGAGTTTTAGAAAAGTAAAATCAGACGAGCCTGAACAAACAACGAGAATGCCAACAATATTTCCCTAACTCTTTGTTTCTAGAGTTGTGTTGTTTTAATTCATACGAGAAACCGGTGGAGTTGACAATTTATTTATTGAAGAACATTGGCACTTAAAGATACACTATATCATGTATCAAGACGCTATATAACTTGTTGACATATTTCTATCTGAAATTAATTATTTTTAAAATATGTACGTCTCTTCATTTTCTTGCATTATCTAGTGATGCTCGAACAAAGATTTGTTAAAGATTTACTGTGTGGCACTTATTGCTATGCTATTAAATTTAATATTACTTATTATGGTTAAAGTGTATTAAATTACTATTATTAAAAATTATATAATGTAATAGACATAACGAGAATAAAAGACAAAAAGGTGGACGTGTCGGAGTGGTTATCGGGCATGACTAGAAATCATGTGGGCTTTGCCCGCGCAGGTTTGAATCCTTCCGTCCACGGATTTTTTTAATTTTTTAATTTTAAATTTAAAGACATCGGAAAAACCTGACGAAAAAGGGTAAGACAAGGTCGTCGCAACCGTTGTCTGGATTCGGGAGTCGGTTACGCAAGGGGAAGGTATTAGCACCCCTCACGTCCGTCGTACTCGACGGGATCCTCGCTTGTTGTGTTTACTTGGACGGGTTGGTTTTATTCTATCTACCTATCAAGGCTTGCTGAAAATGAAAAGAAAAATGACTTGGCAAAGCGTCGCACTTTATGCCTACGTATTCTCATCAGAGAATGAGAAATCATAGTCAACGTAGTTCGGCCTACGAAGGGTTGTGGGGGAAGGCAGCTCGCCAAGACATCGCCATCTTGTGCCTACGTACTCTCAACAGGTATGAGAGATCAGAGCATACGTAGTTCGGGAAACTACGGTTTATTTCCTGTCTTTTACGAAAGAAGTGTTTTTATTGTGTTTGCAATTTCAACCGCACTAGAGACTATGACCTGAGAGTGAATGCCGCTTGTCACCCAAAGGGTACCATACTAAACATCTAGACTGTGGAAAAGAAACTCTCCCACAATCCTTTCTCAGATAGCTTAAGGCTCGTAACGTACGAAAGAAATCATTCATGATTACTGTATCTTAAACTGCTTTGAGATGAGAATGAGAACAGGAGGGGGAAGAATGTATCTTGCTGCGTACCCTTGCTTTACAAATGGCTTGATAGCCATCTGCCCAAGAAAGGTCCTTTTGTCTTGTCTGCAGCCACAGCTGAGTGGCCTGAGCGTCTGATGAGTTTATCTGCAGAAGATATTGACTGGTTCGACAGAGACAGGTTGGGTACTGAGGTGATCTTCAGCTGCAGCGGGTTTCCAAATATACCTTTGATAGGTAGGAAGGGCTGCATAAACTACAATCCATCGTTGTTGGTTCGACAATTCGCGTATGCTTTGAGGAATCCGCCGAAGGATGAAGAGGTACAGGAATCTCTGTACCTCACTGGTACTCTAGAAGGGGATCTGTTGTCCAAGCTTCAGCGTGCGTGGAATAGTATCAGTAAGCGAGGAAAGCCTTTGTTGGGAAAAAGCAACAATCAAGCCTACCCTCCGTACTTGACTTGGATCAGAGCCAGGGCCAATGCTATAGGGATGTCGTTTCCTCATGCCAAGCCAGAAAGTCCTCCAACGATCGAAGAGCCTACTATTGTGCCCATTCATCAGCATAACCAGGTATTAGCTGAGCGGGATGAATTGAAGCGGGCGAACGAAGAACTGGAGAAGGAGTTAGCTCAGCTTCGAAGTGAGCGGAACGAAGCCGTTCATTCTTTCAAAAGGCAGACAGAGTTGGTGAACCAGCTAGGTACAGACCTGACGAAGCAAATAGCCGAGCATGAACGCATGGGTCGAGACTTCAAAGCTGTCAACGACGTACTGGCTACGAAGAAGCAGCACTTGGACGAGGCATATCGGAGGATATCCAAGTTCAACCAGCACTGGAAGGCTTCCTTGGCCACTAGGAAAGAGCGGGAGGATAAGCTGATGCGGCAGATCTCCAAGCTAGAGGCCGAGGTAAAGGACAGTGAAAAGAGGTTTGTTAAAAGAGAAGGATAAAGGTTAAATCATGCCATAAAAAACTAATATTATAATCATAATAAATATGTGACTAAGTCTAAATATATTTAAACTGTGTGCAGAAACAGACAAACTTGGGAGTTTAAAGTTAGGTTAATGTTCCTCACCTGATAGTTAGCTAAGCGAGCATACACTCTTCCGAACACGAGTCATATGAATCGTTTCCAAATATACTATAGTTTTTCCAGGTCGTTTCCAAATTCAATGAAAGATGTCAAGAGAAAATGAAACCAAGCCAATTGTGGGGAACCGCGTGCATCATAGTATGGGGAACCTTCATGAATTGAACTAGTAAAATATTTAATAAGGCATCATTTATGAAGGCCTCTGCTCTATTGCTAATAAAATGATTTTTTTCCATTAAATACAACATCCCAGAAATTATTGCATATATCTGATCAATAAATAATATATACTAAACTCTTTCT
The DNA here is from genome assembly GCA_963859935.3 of Lathyrus sativus. Lineage (NCBI taxonomy): Eukaryota > Viridiplantae > Streptophyta > Magnoliopsida > Fabales > Fabaceae > Lathyrus > Lathyrus sativus. Next base: position 562,082,579 of record OZ012741.1, read on the forward strand.
CTTATTGACTTCACTTTTTAAAGTAGTTACTTGGATAGTAGTTAAAATTTTTCAAACATTGCACATAATACTCTTTAGAATTGTCAAGAAGCCTATAATTAAGATATATAGTTTCTTCCAATATTGTTTTTATTTGAAGACTAAAGAATAATTGTTGAAAGTATTAGTTGATCATATGTAAAGTAGTTTTGAAACAAATTTGGCAACCCCAGTAGGACACTGTGATCTATACTTCTGAATATTTCAAACCAACAACTTCAATACTGAATTTTGCGTTTGAACTTGATTTAAGAAAATATCTATACGTCATGGATAAACTACCACCATCATCTACAAGGAGTTTTAGAAAACTAAAATCAGACGAGCCTGAACAAACAACGAGAATGCCAACAATATTTCCCTAATTCTTTGTTTCTAGAGTTGCGTTCTTTTAATTCATACGAGAAACCGGTGGAGTTGACAATTTCTTTATTAAAGAACATTGGCACTTAAAGATACACTATATCATGTATCAAGATGCTATATAACTTGTTGACATATTTCTATCTGAAATTAATTATTTTTAAAATATGTATGTTTCTTCATTTTCTTGCAATATCTAGTGATGCTCGAAAAAAGATTTGTTAAAGATTAACTGTGTGGCACTTATTGCTATGCTATTAAATTTAATATTACTTATTATGTTTAAAGTGTATTAAATTACTATTATTAAAAAATAAATATTGTAATAGACATAACGAGAATAAAATACAAAAAGGTGGACGTGCCGGAGTGGTTATCGGGCATGACTAGAAATCATGTGGGCTTTGCCCGCGCAGGTTTGAATCCTGCCGTCCACGGATTTTTTTAATTTTTTAATTTTAAATTTAAACACACCAACTTTTTACATCGCATCTAGTTATTCATCATTCGTCCAATCCATCTCTACTTACAAGTTCATCTACTATATAATAAAATTATAAATTGATTAAATTCAATCTGTCTATTTTACAATAAGAATTCGTTATTGATGTAATAAATATGCTGGTAAAACTGTTAAATATCTACAATTACAATAAACTCTTCTAATTATTTAATTTCAACCCCTTTGCCCTGAAAACGCTTAAAGATATCACGATCCAAGATCCTGGAGAGTTTGGTTTCGCAAAGGAAACATAGTTTCACCTTAAGGTCTTTAACTCTGATGTGTCACTTCAATGTTGCATAATCGAAAATCACATGAAATTTTTTTTGTTAAAAGAGAAGGATAAAGGTTAAATCATGCCATAAAAAACTAATATTATAATCATAAAAAATAGGTGACTAAGTCTAAATATATTTAAAGTGTCGGCAGAAACAGACAAACTTGGGAGTTTAAAGTTAGGTTAATGTTCCTCACCTGATAGTTAGCTAAGCGAGCATACACTCTTCCGAACACGAGTCATATGAACCGTTTCCAAATATACTATAGTTTTTCCAGGTCGTAAAGACTATAGTTACAATCAAAATACTTTAGAACTGGAAGAAGGGGCTTTAAGTTCATGTTAAGTGTTAAAATCACCAAAGAGCAAATGGAGTGAATATAAGGGACCCATGACCAAGGAAAGATGCACCCAAGAGAAAAATTCAATGAAACATGTTAAGAGAAAATGAAACCAAGCCAATTGTGGGGAACCGCGTGCATCATAGTATGGGGAACCTTCATGAATTGAACTAGTAAAATATTTAATAAGGCATCATTTATGAAGGCCTCTGCTCTATTGCTAATAAAATGATTTTTTTCCATTAAATACAACATCCCAGAAATTATTGCATACATCCGAACAATAAATAATATATACTAAACTCTTCCTCTTACTGACTTCACTTTTTAAAGTAGTTACTTGGATAGTAGTTAAAATTTTTCAAACATTGCACATAATTCTCTTTAGAATTGTCAAGAAGCCTATAATTAAGATATATAGTTTCTTCCAATATTGTTTTTATTTGAAGACTAAAGAATAATTGTTGAAAGTATTCGTTGATCATATGTAAAGTAGTTTTGAAACAAATTTGGCAACCCCAGTAGGACACTTTGATCTATACTTCTGAAAATTTCAAACCAACAACTTCAATACTGAATTTTGCGTTTGAACTTGATTTAAGATAATATCTATACGTCATGGATAAACTACCACCATCATCTACAAGGAGTTTTAGAAAACTAAAATCAGACGAGCCTGAACAAACAACGAGAATGCCAACAATATTTCCCTAACTCTTCGTTTCTAGAGTTGCGTTGTTTTAATTCATACGAGAAACCGGTGGAGTTGACAATTTATTTATTAAAGAACATTGGCACTTAAATATACACTATATCATGTATCAAGACGCTATATAACTTGTTGACATATTTCTTTCTGAAATTAATTATTTTTAAAATATGTATGTTTCTTCATTTTATTGCAATATCTAGTGATGCTCGAAAAAAGATTTGTTAAAGATTAACTGTGTGGCACTTATTGCTATGCTATTAAATTTAATATTACTTATTATGGTTAAAGTGTATTAAATTACTATTATTAAAAAATAAATAATGTAATAGACATAACGAGAATAAAAGACAAAAATGTGGACATGCTGGAGTGGTTATCGGGCATGACTAGAAATCATGTGGGCTTTGCCCGCGCAGGTTTGAATACTGCCGTCCACGGATTTTTTAATTTTTTAATTTTAAATTTAAACACACCAACTTTTTACATCGCATCTAGTTATTCATCATTCGTCCAATCCATCTCTACTTACAAGTTCATCTACTATATAATAAAATTATAAATTGATTAAATTCAATCTGTCTATTTTACAATAAGGATTCGTTATTGATGTAATAAATATGTTGGTAAAACTGTTAAATATATACAATTACAATAAACTCTTCTAATTATTTAATTTCAACCTTTTTCCCCTGAAAACGCTTAAAGATATCACGATCCATGATCCTGGAGAGTTTGGTTTCGCAAAGGAAACATAGTTTCACCTTAAGGTCTTTAACTCTGATGTGTCACTTCAATGTTGCATCATCGAAAATCACATGAAATTTTTTTTTGTTAAAAGAGAAGGATAAAGGTTAAATCATGCCATAAAAAACTAATATTATAATCATAATAAATAGGTGACTAAGTCTAAATATATTTAAAGTGTGTGCAGAAACAGACAAACCTGGGAGTTTAAAGTTAGGTTAATGTTCCTCACCTGATAGTTAGCTAAGCGAGCACACACTCTTCCGAACAGGAGTCATATGAACCGTTTCCGAATATACTATAGTTTTTCCAGGTCGTAAAGACTATAGTTACAATCAAAATACTTTAGAACTGGAAGACGGGGCTTTAAGTTCATGTTAAGTGTTAAAATCACCAAAGAGAAAATGGAGTGAATATAAGGGACCCATGACCAAGGAAAGATGCACCCAAGAGAAAAATTCAATGAAACAGGTTAAGAGAAAATGAAACCAAGCCAATTGTGGGGAACCGCGTGCATCATAGTATGGGGAACCTTCATGAATTGAACTAGTAAAATATTTAATAAGGCATCATTTATGATTGCCTCTGCTCTATTGCTAATAAAATGATTTTTTTCCATTAAATACAACATCCCAGAAATTGTTGCATATATCCGATCAATAAATAATATATACTAAACTCTTTCTCTTACTGACTTCACTTTTTAAAGTAGTTACTTGGATAGTAGTTAAAATTTTTCAAACATTGCACATAATACTCTTTAGAATTGTCAAGAAGCCTATAATTAAGATATATAGTTTCTTCCAATATTGTTTTTATTTGAAGACTAAAGAATAATTGTTGAAAGTATTAGTTGATCATATGTAAAGTAGTTTTGAAACAAATTTGGCAACCCCAGTAGGACACTTTGATCTATACTTCTGAAAATTTCAAACCAACAACTTCAATACTGAATTTTGCATTTGAACTTGATTTAAGAAAACATCTATACGTCATGGATAAACTACCACCATCATCTACAAGGAGTTTTAGAAAACTAAAATCAGATGAGCCTGAACAAACAGCGAGAATGCCAACAATATTTCCCTAACTCTTTGTTTCTAGAGTTGCGTTGTTTTAATTCATACGAGAAACCGGTGGAGTTGACAATTTCATTATTAAAGAATATTGGTACTTAAAGATACACTATATCATGTATCAAGATGCTGTATAACTTGTTGACATATTTCTGTCTGAAATTAATTATTTTTAAAATATGTATGTTTCTTCATTTTCTTGCATTATCTAGTGATGCTCGAACAAAGATTTGTTAAAGATTAACTGTGTGGCACTTATTGCTATGCTATTAAATTTAATATTACTTATTATGGTTAAAGTGTATTAAATTACTATTATTAAAAAATAAATATTGTAATAGACATAACGAGAATAAAAGACAAAAAGGTGGACGTGCCAGAGTGCTTATCGGGCATGACTAGAAATCATGTGGGCTTTGCTCGAAAATCATAGTTTCACCTGAAAATGCTTTCCCCTTTTCCCCTTTTCCCCTGAAAACGAGAATAAATATTGTAATTTCAACCCTTTTCCCCTGAAAACGCTTAAAGATATCACGATCCATGATCCTGGAGAGTTTGGTTTCGCAAAGGAAACATAGTTTCACCTTAAGGTCTTTAACTCTGATGTGTCACTTCAATGTTGCATCATCGAAAATCATATGAATTATTTTTTGTTAAAAGAGAAGGATAAAGGTTAAATCATGCCATAAAAAACTAATATTATAATCATAATGTTGCGGTTAGAATATGATATCAAATTATTAATTAATTTGAATCGCATCTTTAGTTCACAACCGCTCTTTGATTTATCCGAAGGAAAAGGTCAAAAGTGGAAAACCTAATTTTGCATCGTAAAGACAATGCGGGGAGAGATCTAGTTAAGGGGTTGGTTAAGCTTAGGGAAGGTACTAGCACTCTAAACTTATGTAGTACTCTACAGGAACCTTTTGTTTATTGTATGCTTTTTTTATTTTATTATCTGTTTGAAATATATTGCTCAGGGATAGAGTGACCTAAAGACCTAAGGGTTAGTCCTAAGTTTACTCGGCAAGACGTCGCATCTTGTGCTTACATATCTTGACGGGAATGGAATCAGAGTAATTGTAGTTCCCCTCGAAAGGGAGGTTAGAAACGTCTTGACTATGGTCAAGGTTTCAATGGGGAATAAATGTATCTTAAGGACACGCTTACGTGGAGTCTTTGAAACTCCTATTTCTACGTTGAAATTGTTAATTGAAATTAGGGTTAAATTAAATATTCCACGGCGGGAAACCCTAAAACAGAGTACGACGACTCTTTGACCTAATGCTAGGGTAACGGGTATTTTCGTCCACGGCAGGACACCTAGGCGATTAGGGTTTTGAAATGGTCAAACGTTAGGGTTATTGACTCGGCGGTCAAACGGCTAGACCTAATCCTTCGGAAGGAACATAACGCTAAATCATGCAAAACATGGCAAAATATTATATGGCAGAAATAAAGTGCAGAAAGTAAAGAAAGCGTCGCGACGATCACTCGCGTAAATTACAAATCCCCAAAAAATGCAAAATAAAATAAACCGCGACCATGGCCTCGCGTAAATTACATCCATGGAACAAATTACAAATATGATAACAAAATATTTAATTAATAATAATCGGAGACCGACTAAAACCTAGCGGAAAACAAATAGAGAACGTTAGTGAAAAAAAAAAGTTAGGCGGAAATCAATGACAAATAATAAAGCAATTAATAATGAAAGAAAGAAAATGCAATTGGAGAATTTATTATTTTATTAATTTTGAAAAACTTTATTTTTAATTTCTGAAAAAAGAAATTTAATCTTAATTTTGAAACAATGGTTTTTAATAAAAATGTTTTAGTTTTAATTTTTTTTAAAAAGGATTCAATTTAAATTTTTAAAAAAAAAAGAAGTTTTAGTTTTAATAAAAAACAGTTTTAATCTTTTTTATTATAAGAATAGAGTTTTAAAACAAGGTTTAACTAGCAAATATTTTTTAATTAAACTAACCATTTATTATGACATAATTACAATTTAAAGAAAATCAGAATAATAATAATAATAATAGTAATAAGAAAAATAAAAAAGGGAAAAATAAAAAATATAAAAAAATAAAAGGGGAAAAGTAGGCTTCACGCTGAAGCATTTCAATCTTTAGGTTTTAAGAAACCCCATCTTCTTCTTCATCACGGTGGCGGCGGCGTTGCAGCTCCTTTGAGCTTTGCTCCATTCTTGCATAGCCGGAAACGATTTCTCTCCTTCTTCTTCGGTTTGTTCCACCTGAAAACAACAGAAAAACTTTGTTATTGACAAAAAGAACTGCTCACCTCGTTAGGGGTTCGAAGCGGTTCGCGGTGGTTTTGCGCCGTTTGGTGGATTTGCTGACGCTTTCCTCTTCTGATAAGTCGTGAGAACGGCCGCCGTTTTTTCCTTTTTTCTCCTGCCCTTTTTATCAAATGCAACTCATGCTTATATAAGTAACAAATTAGGGTTAACTCTAACCTAATGCCTATTTTAAATCCCAACTTAAATAATTAGTCAAAACTAAAAAAAACAAACTAAAACAAACTTAAAAGAATAAAATCTTTTCTAATATTTTTAATTTTATGATTTTTAGATGTTTTTATGAATAATATGGAAAAAAGTGAAAAAATAATATTTTTTAAAAAATAATTTAAATAAAATACGAAAATAATAATTAAATAATATAAAAAAACTATTTTTGTTATTTTTTTATGAAAATAGAAAAGTTAGAATAAAAATAAAAGAAAAACAAAAAGTGAAGAAGGTGGGATTCGAACTCTCGACCTCTCACACTCACAACTCCTTACACACGGTCTCTTGCCAATTGTGCCATTTTATTCATTCGAAATAAAGTGGCACTAGAAACCATGTAAAGGTAGGACAAATTTGGGGTGCAACAGATGCCCCTATTTAAATAGCTTCACTGGATGATTTGAGCAGCAGAGACTCGAGAAATCACGGTGAAAGGGATTTAAATACAGATAACCGGAAATTTGGCCCCTAGATGCAGTGATATGCAATGATATGGACAAAATAACACGAACTATAATGCTGACAATGCCATGAATCTAATATGATGCGTATGATGGAATGATGAATGCAAGGATGCAGACGACACGACGTCATAGGGGACAACGCAGCGAAGAATTGCACTGGGGAAGAAGACACGCGGTGGTGACAAGGTAACATAGGATCCACACGGAGACAGGACCAGGTAAATGACAGACGCTAGAGTTTTCGGGACATTCCTTGAAGAGATCGAGCGGGATCTTCAGGACTCACCGAAAAATATATAGGCAGAGACAAACATCAGAACATTTCCGAAGAACGTCGAAAAGGAGACACGTCGTATCTGGAAGAACGTCAGATAGACATGACACGAAATAGTCAATGGGTGCCAAGTAAACTGAACTTTGTCCACAAGGTAAGACGCGGATAAAACACAACCTCGGGGAGAAAAATGCAAATGGGGATAAAACACCCATGCTGCCAAGTAACTAAATTCGTCCACAAGGTAAGGCGTAGATAAAACACGACCTCAGGGAGAAAAATGAAAATGGGGATAAAGCACCCATGATGCCAAGTAAATAAATTCGTCCACAAGGTAAGACGCGGGTAAAACAGGACCTCGGGAGAAAAAGCAAATGGGGATAAAACACCCATGATGCCAGGTAAATTGGACTTCGTCCATGAGGTAATACGCGGGTAAAACACGACCTCGGGAGAAGAAGCAAATGGGGATAAAACACCCATGATGCCAGGTAAATTGGACTTCGTCCACGAGGTAATACGCGGGTAAAACACGACCTCGGGAGAAGAAGCAAATGGGGATAAAACACCCATGATGCCAGGTAAATTGGACTTCGTCCACGAGGTAATACGCGGGTAAAACACGACCTCGGGAGAAAAAGCAAATGGGGATAAAACACCCATGATATGCACATGTGTATAAATCATGCTATGATAGATGATCAAATGACAATGCAGATGTCGACGACAAGGCTCGACTCTGTTGGTAAGATGACAAGACTGGAAAACTGATTCCTCAACTCGGAGATCACTGCCACTTGCTAAATTGTAATCAGGTTGATGGTCCTCGTAGGAAGGATGGAAAGCCGCTTGGAGATCTTTCAAGTAAACTGCCCCAGATTAAATTGTCCATTACAGATGAACTGATAATTGCTTCAGCTTGTCTGATTCTGAAAATGACTGTTTTACTGTACCCTCAGAAGGTTTGCCCCAGTCCGAGTCTTGAAAATCTCATGGATAAACCAGATCTGAGAAGACTTTTCCCCTGATAGGATCACTTGACCAAGTTTCTCGATTGTTTGAAATTTCCTTAGAGGAAAGCCAGTTTGCAAACAAAAATATCCATACAAACATGGTAATGCAAAGTTCATGCAACTTTTGAAATCAAAATTGTTTTTGAAAGATGAAAAACAAATGAGTCATCGGTTAGAACGCGGTGGTCCAAGAAGCTCAAAGTTTAATATAGGTATACGGCCAAAATAAATGATTCACAAAGATCTTTAGGAGTCAGCTTACGCAACCTTGTTGTAGCATGCTTTCAAAATATCCTTGTTTCAATTAGGTCTTTTGAGGGTTGTAATGTGGCCTGGTTCACTGTTTATGAAACAAAGGATAAAGGCTCAAAATTTGTTTGTTCCCACCCAATCTACGTGATAATCTTCAGTCCTACGCTCAACTAACTCATATTATGCATTCAGGTTCCTATAGGTTAGGAATTGCACTGATGGTAGTAATGATGGTTCGAAAGTCAAGGGACTCTTGAGATGGCCGTCACTACTTTCCTATAACGTTTGGTTGTTTTGACATTTAGGATTTTTTAGGGTAAGGATTTAAAACTCCTCTCTGAATTATCCCTAAATTTTGCCTGAGCTGTTTCTTGTGAAGATTACAGTCAGCGGGATGCCCCAGTTTTGCCTAAGTCTCCTTTATAGGTTTTGACTTAGCGGACTTTTTTTTTTTGAAAGAAAGTGACTGCCTAGCTTAATGATCACGGTGAACCATCATCGGCTTTTGACTTGGAAAACATCTTCGAAACTTACTTGCTGTGTACGAAGGAAAACTTGTGAATTCAACCTTTATATGAAAGGTGTATTGCAGGAAAGCACAACCGAGTTAACTGAGAACTACCCATCCCCATGCTAAGATTGCGGGTTTTTTTTGTAAAGAAAGAAACTCCAACTTCTAGGCTCGAAGGGGGTGACAAGGGGATAACTTCCTTATTTCTCCAGTGTTTGGGAGTTGAAACAATGCCTCACATCATCAATATGGATTCATTGAAAGCATACTGACAGCAGTTATGGGTATAACGTTTTCGTCATCCTCCCTCCAATCTTTGCATACCAAAAATTCGGACAAAAGTAAATATTTGAAAGATAAAGCATAGAGATGAAAATAATAGATAAAATGAATTAAATCAAAAGTTCCAATGCTCAGTTCATCAATATAAAAGTACAAACATAGTTTGAAACAAACAGCTAATAAAATAAGGAAAATACAAACAATGAGAAACAAAGGTCTGTGATTAAAACAATACAAAGATAAACTGTCATGTCTAAAACAAATAAATAGCCTGCTGAGGTCATCCCGAAGCTTCACTTCTGATGCCCTGGCAAAGGATTCTTATGGATGTTCGGAGGATTGTCTGGAAAATCAAGTATCCCTGCTCTCATCAGCTCACGCACTCTGGCTTTCAGTGCAAAACAATGCTCCAAGTCGTGGCCTAAGGCACCCTCATGAAAAGCGCACTGGAAATCAGCCCTAAATCCAACTGGAGGAGGATTAGGAGGAGGTGGTAAAGCCCTTGTAGTGATCAGCCCTCGTTGAACCAGGTAAGGATAAAGTTCTGTGTAAGTCATGGGAATAGGATCAAATTGATTCCTATTTCAATACTGGTTGTGTCTAATAACTGGACGTTGAGGATTCTGAGCTGGCTGCGGAGCAACAACAGGTTGAGATCCCTGGCGAGGCTTTCTTGATTCAGTCATGACAGCATTGGTCTGCTCATCCTTCCTCTTATGGAAATTCCCATAGGATTTCTTTGCACCATTAGAAGATTCGGCAGCTTTGGATACCTTCCCATTTTTCAAACCTTCTTCTAACCTTTGGCCAATAGTCACCAGATCTGTAAAGCTTGAAGAGACACTCCCAATCATCTTTTCCCAATAGAAAGGAGACAAAGTATCCATGAATATTCCTGTCAGTTCCTTCTCTGCTATAGGGGGTTCGACTTGGGAAGCTAACTCCCTCCAACGCTGAGCATACTCCTTGAACGACTCTTTTTCCTTCTGAGACATACTTTGAAGCTGGCGACGATCGGGAGCCATATCCAAATTGTATTTGTATTGCTTCATAAAAGCGTTGACGATATCTTGGAAGCAGTGGACACTGTTATGCTCTAAGTTCATATACCATTTAAGAGAAGCACCACTCAAACTATCCTGAAAGCAATGGATGAGCAACTTCTGATTGTTGGTGTAAGCTGCCATCTTTCGGAAGTACATGACTAGATGGGCTCTTGGACATGAATGACCTTGATACTTCACGAACTCAGGAGTCTTGAACTTGGCAGGCAAAACAAGACCAGAAACTAGGCACATATTATCGGCATCAACATTGAAGAAATCAGTACCCTCAACAACTTGGAGTCTCTTGTTTATGATCTGAAACTGTTCACGAGTGATCTCAGGCTCAACAAAATCTTCTTGAACATCGACAACATTGTACTCATAGGGAGGATTCTCAACGGGAGCTTGGATAGTCTGATTAACCGTGTGGACCACAGGTTGGGCATCGGTAAGGACAGGAGCTTGAAAAACCGGTCTGACAGCCTGACCAATCATAGCAGCAGATGCAACAGGTGGAGAGTAGTTAGGAGGTAAACCAAACTCAGGCCAACTAGAGGGCGGCACTGAAACAAGAGGTGGATCAACACTTGAAACTTCCTGAATGACAGTCCTCTGAGGTGGCTCTCCTCTGGCAATCAACACTTGAAGCATCTCGGTAAGCCTGGTCATGCCTGCTTTCAACTCATCAATCTCCATTCGGACCTCCGCATTATGTTCCTCTTGTTCTGACATTTGGCGTCTATAGTTAGCTCTAGTCTGATATCTGTGTTGAGGAATCAGCTTGACGACTCAACGGAACACTGGAAGATAAAGACAACTGGACATGAGAAACCCGGGGAAAGATGCCATGCAAGACATGATGCTAATGCAATGCAATAGTTTCAAGAACTTTAACGGTTGATTGCAAACATTTCTTTTTTAGGAAAGTTGGAAACGGTTTTTTTTTTACTCTAAAATGTAGGACCTTTTGAATTTGCAAAGGACTGTTGAATTCCTTGAAACTGGAAATGATATGATGCTTTATGGATGCAAAGCACAAATACACACACAAAGGTCCTAGGTTAGAGGACAACGAATGGAGTTAAGATCTACCCTTCCTAAAAGTTAAGTACTATAGGTTAATTGTACCTGCAGAACAAGGTTATAAAGCAGTGCCCAAAGTCATCAATCCATCTTTCGGATATTATCAACTTTCCAACTAACTCGGAGGTCGATAATATTCTCAAGAGAATCTCTTTTGAGTGTAGTATCGCGTAGTAACTATTGTAGGACTACTCCCACATAGTTCCCGCACTACGTCCTATATAAGGCCAAGGTGGTGTTAAGGTACTACGGTCCCCAGTATCACAGACTCCAATTGAAAATATTAAAAGTTTTCACGACTGCACTCGATCAACCGAACCATTTTAGAAAGGGTCTCAACTGAGTGGTGATTCTCGAGTCGACTTGGTCGGGACTCACTCCCGGCAAGCCTCGTCGAATATCTCACCTTCCTATAATAAGGTCACTCAAGTCCGGGTTAGGACTTATCTCACAATAACAGGTATCCCCACAAGGTACAATGAAATATAAAAATAATTAATAAAATATCATATAATAAACAAAATAGGGGTAACCCTTAAAAATTAGGAGGGTCCCCAGTGAAGTCGCCATCTTCTGTTGCGGTTAGAATATGATATCAAATTATTAATTAATTTGAATCGCATCTTTAGTTCACAACCGCTCTTTGATTTATCCGAAGGAAAAGGTCAAAAGAGGAAAACCTAATTTTGCATCGTAAAGACAATGCGGGGAGAGATCTAGGTAAGGGGTTGGTTAAGCTTAGGGAAGGTACTAGCACTCTAAACTTCTGTAGTAGTCTACAGGAACCTTTTGTTTATTGTATACTTTTTTTATTTTATTATCTGTTTGAAATATATTGCTAAGGGATAGAGTGACCTAAAGATCTAAGGGTTAGTCCTAAGTTTACTCGGCAAGACGTCGCATCTTGTGCCTACATATCCTGACGGGAATAGAATCAGAGTAATTATAGTTCCCCTCGAAAGGGAGGTTAGAAACGTCTTGACTATGGTCAAGGTTTCAATGGGGAATAAATGTATCTTAAGGACACGCTTACGTGGAGTCTTTGAAACTCCTATTTCTACGTTGAAATTGTTAATTGAAATTAGGGTTAAATTAAATATTCCACGGCGGGAAACCATAAAACAGAGTACGACGATTCTTTGACCTAATGCTAGGGTAAAGGGTATTTTCGTCCACGGCAAGACACCTAGGCGATTAGGGTTTTGAAATGGTCAAACGTTAGGGTTATTGACTCGGCGGTCAAACGGCTAGACCTAATCCTTCGGAAGGAACATAACGCTAAATCATGCAAAACATGGCAAAATATTATATGGCAGAAATAAAGTGCAGAAAGTAAAGAAAGCGTCGCGACGATCACTCGCGTAAATTACAAATCCCCAAAAAATGCAAAATAAAATAAACCGCGACCATGGCCTCGCGTAAATTACATCCATGGAACAAATTACAAATATGGTAACAAAATATTTAATTAATAATAATCGGAGACCGACTAAAACCTAGCGGAAAACAAATAGAGAACGTTAGTGAAAAAAAAAAGTTAGGCGGAAATCAATGACAAATAATAAAGCAATTAATAATGAAAGAAAGAAAATGCAATTGGAGAATTTATTATTTTATTAATTTTGAAAAACTTTATTTTTAATTTCTGAAAAAAGAAATTTAATCTTAATTTTGAAACAATGGTTTTTAATAAAAATGTTTTAGTTTTAATTTTTTTTAAAAAGGATTCAATTTAATTTTTTTTTAAAAAAAGAAGTTTTAGTTTTAATAAAAAACAGTTTTAATTTTTTTTATTATAAGAACAGAGTTTTAAAACAAGGTTTAACTAGCAAATATTTTTTTTAAACTAACCATTTATTATGACATAATTACAATTTAAAGAAAATCAGAATAATAATAATAATAATAATAATAATAATAATAATAATAATAATAATAATAATAATAATAATAATAATAATAATAATAATAATAATAATAATAATAATAATAATAATAAGAATAATAAGAAAAATAAAAAAGGGAAAAATAAAAAATATAAAAAAATAAAAGGGGAAAAGTAGGCTTCACGCTGAAGCATTTCAATCTTTAGGTTTTAAGAAACTCCATCTTCTTCTTCATCACGGTGGCGGCGGCCTTGCAGCTCCTTTGAGCTTTGCTCCATTCTTGCATGGCCGGAAACGATTTCTCTCCTTCTTCTTCGGTTTGTTCCACCTGAAAACAACAGAAAAACTTTGTTATTGACAAAAAGAACTGCTCACCTCGTTAGGGGTTCGAAGCGGTTCGCGGTGGTTTTGCGTCGTTTGGTGGATTTGCTGACGCTTTCCTCTTCTGATAAGTCGTGAGAACGGCCGCCGTTTTTTCCTTTTTTCTCCTGCCCTTTTTATCAAATGCAACTCATGCTTATATAGGTAACAAATTAGGGTTAACTCTAACCTAATGCCTATTTTAAAGCCCAACTTAAATAATTAGTCAAAACTATAAAAAAAACTAAAACAAACTTAAAAGAATAAAATCTTTTCTAATATTTTTAATTTTATGATTTTTAGATGTTTTTATGAATAATATGGAAAAAAGTGAAAAAATAATATTTTTTAAAAAATAATTTAAATAAAATACGAAAATAATAATTAAATAATATAAAAAAAACTATTTTTGTTATTTTTTTTATGAAAATAGAAAAGTTAGAATAAAAATAAAAGAAAAACAAAAAGTGAAGAAGGTGGGATTCGAACTCTCAACCTCTCACACTCACAACCCATTACACACGGTCTCTTGCCAATTGTGCCATTTTATTCATTCGAAAACAATTGGCACTAGAAACCATGTAAAGGTAGGACAAATTTGGGGTGCAACACATAATAAATAGGTGACTAAGTCTAAATATATTTAAAGTGTGTGCAGAAACAGACAAACTTGGGAGTTTAAAGTTAGGTTAATGTTCCTCACCTGATAGTTAGCTAAGCGAGCATACACTCTTCCGAACACGAGTCATATGAATCGTTTCCAAATATACTATAGTTTTTCCAGGTCGTAAAGACTATAGTTACAATCAAAATACTTTAGAACTGGAAGAAGGGGCTTTAAGTTCATGTTAAGTGTTAAAATCACCAAAGAGCAAATGGAGTGAATATAAGGGACCCATGACCAAGGAAAGATACACCCAAGAGAAAAATTCAATGAAACATGTCAAGAGAAAATGAAACCAAGCCAATTGTGGGGAACCGCGTGCATCATAGTATGGGGAACCTTCATGAATTGAACTAGTAAAATATTTAATAAGGCATCATTTATGAAGGCCTATGCTCTATTGCTAATAAAATGATTTTTTTTCATTAAATACAACATCCCAGAAATTATTGCATATATCCGATCAATAAATAATATATACTAAACTCTTTCTCTTATTGACTTCACTTTTTAAAGTAGTTACTTGGATAGTAGTTAAAATTTTTCAAACATTGCACATAATACTCTTTAGAATTGTCAAGAAGCCTATAATTAAGATATATAGTTTCTTCCAATATTGTTTTTATTTGAAGACTAAAGAATAATTGTTGAAAGTATTAGTTGATCATATGTAAAGTAGTTTTGAAACAAATTTGGCAACCCCAGTAGGACACTTTGATCTATACTTCTGAAAATTTCAAACCAACAACTTCAATACTGAATTTTGCGTTTGAACTTGATTTAAGAAAATATCTATACGTCATGGATAAACTACCACCATCATCTACAAGGAGTTTTAGAAAACTAAAATCAGACGAGCCTGAACAAACAACGAGAATGCCAATAATATTTCCTTAACTCTTTGTTTCTAGAGTTGCGTTGTTTTAATTCATACGAGAAACCGGTGGAGTTGACAATTTCTTTATTAAAGAACATTGGTACTTAAAGATACACTATATCATGTATCAAGACGCTATATAACTTGTTGACATATTTCTATCTGAAATTAATTATTTTTAAAATATGTATGTTTCTTAATTTTCTTGCATTATCTAGTGATGCTCGAACAAAGATTTGTTAAAGATTAAGTGTGTGGCACTTATTGCTATGCTATTAAATTTAATATTACTTATTATGGTTAAAGTGTATTAAATTACTATTATTAAAAAATAAATATTGTAATAGACATAACAAGAATAAAAGACAAAAAGGTGGACGTGTCGGAGTGGTTATCTAGCATGACTAGAAATCATGTGGGTGATAACAAGAAAACGCATCGATTATATCGCTAGATTTCATTGACGTTTTATCGCGCATTCACCGTTTTAACACTCGATTTCTCGAGTTTTTCTTACTATTTTGCAGGTACATCGTTATGTGAAGCTAAATCATGAATTAAGAGAAAAGGAACAAAAGAGACCACAAGGAGATGAAGAAATGCAGAAGCCTGCAAAAAGACTGCATAATTTGTTGCAGCCACGATCGTTACAAGGGTGTCACGACCGTGACACCCCAATTTGGGCCATCACGACCGTAAGAGAGTGGTCACGACCGTGACACTTAAAACCCTCAAATTACGAACGTGAAGACCTTGTCACGCCCGTGACAAGGATAAAACTTGGTTTTGACTCAGACTACGTCAAGGCACCACTTGAAGACCACTTCTCCTCTTATTTCTCCTCAAGGCAGCACGTGAAGACCACTTCTCCCATTTTTGTTGCCACGTTCCAGCATTTCCTCAACAACTTCAGCAAGGCCCATGAAACAAAGGACCAAGAATCCAGCCCATTAAAGACTCTATAAATAGTACAAGCTCTGTGAACTCAAGGAGAGACTTCATTATTCAAAATTCCTGCGGAAGCTCTGCCAAACTGCCTTTCCATTCCAGTTTCCATTCCAGCATTATTTTTTGCTTTTGTTTCGTTTTTATTTGTATCCAAACCAACCGTATAACAATTTCCAACATCAGGAAATTGTTATACATTTATTTGTTTCTAAACCTTCAGCATTCGTTATTTTTAATTTCCGCCTACTCCAAGCTTTCCGATCTGTGGAAGAAGGAGTCTGCTCGAATATTTGTTAACCAGGTTTTTACTATATTGCAATTTAATTTAGTTATAATGTCTATTTATTTTTCTGCCATGAGTATGTTATTATTAAATTCTCTGCTTCTGCTTGGTTCAACCTCGATGAGTAGCTAAACACCTTAGGGCGGTATGTAGTTATAACAAACTTAACCGGTAAATGTAACCATAGGCTGAAAATAATTAATCACTTAACATTCTGGCTGATACTTTTTAATTGAAATAGACCTTTTCGTTACGAGAGTAAGAAAAGGGTATTAGGTTGGGTCAAGACCACGAGAGTGTGAGATTTTAACCAGATAGCTAAAGTTAGGCATTTAAATTAAACACAGCGAGAGCGCTTTAAGATAAATTAGAATTATTTAGTTTCCAAAAATTACCTCTAAACACTTATGGGCTAGCGAGAGCAGGCATAGGGCTTTAGGGGTAAGATCTGACATAAGACCACGAGAGTGTGAGTTGAGGGTATTTAAACTAGTAATCTCTACCGAATAGATTAAGTGAACATCTCTATAAGCCTAGGTTAGATCGACCCACCTAAGTTAGTATAATTACATACCGACCGCCTTAGTATTACTTTATTAAAAACTTAAATCTAATTCCGCCTTTAATAGTCTTAAAAACCAACAACAATCGTGACAACCATTCGCCTTAGCTAAACTAGAAGTTCGTCTAGCACTAAGTAACAATAGAATCCCTGTGGATCGATAATCTTAAATATTACTTCGATAGGCTGTGCACTTGCAGTAAGATACCGCTAGACGCATAAGTAGACACGTCTGTAGCCCATCAAGTTTTTGGCGCCGTTGCCGGGAATTCCTTAATTTAGTTACTAGTGCATTTAGGTAGCATTGTCTAGACTAAGGTATCAACTATTTAATTTAATCTAATCTCCGAGTGTATGCCAAGTACTCGCTCTAAAAGCGAAGACTTGCAACCTCTAATCCCTGAATCGGAGCGCTTCTTACACGTAACAAGACGTATATTCGATTTCGAAAATAATTCCAATATTCCAGATCTTCAATTAGATCCGCCTAAACCAGTCATAAAATCAGAAGACGCAGGGATGGCTGAAGAACAAACTCATCCACTCAAGTATTACGCTAATCCTTCGCAAGGTGAACCGCATTCAATCATTGCAGTGCCGGCTATCAACCGAAATGATTTCGAACTAAAACCTTCGTTGATATCAGCCGTGCAACAAAATCAATTCGCCGGAAATCCTACCGAGGATCCGAATCTTCATCTTTCGATCTTTGTGCAATATGCAGATACCGTAAAAGCCAATGGAGTTACCCAAGAAGCTATTAGACTACGTTTATTTCCTTTTTCACTTCGAGACAGAGCAAGAGCTTGGCTTCAATCTCTGCCTTCGAACTCAGTAACTACGTGGGCAGAACTTAAGAAAGTTTTCTTGAATAGGTATTTTCCACCTAGCAAGACAGCCATGCTGAGAGCTCAGATCAACGGATTTAAGCAAAGAGAAAGTGAATCATTATTCGAAGCTTGGGAACGCTATAAGGATCTACTTAGACTTTGTCCACATCATGGATTAATAGACTGGATGGTCATCCATACCTTCTATAATGGACTCTTGTACAATACAAGAATGACAATTGACGCTGCCGCGGGTGGTGCATTGATGGACAAAGAATATAGAGATGCCTATGCACTTATCGAAAGTATGGCTCAAAATCATTACCTTTGGGGAAGCGAGAGAGTCGCGACTGAAAAACCAACAAAGGGAG
Source organism: Lathyrus sativus (assembly GCA_963859935.3). Taxonomy (NCBI): domain Eukaryota; kingdom Viridiplantae; phylum Streptophyta; class Magnoliopsida; order Fabales; family Fabaceae; genus Lathyrus; species Lathyrus sativus. The sequence continues at coordinate 562,100,875 of OZ012741.1, forward strand.
GTATGTACGAAGTAAGTAGTATGGACCAAGTCAATGCGAAGTTCGACCAACTAAGCCAAAAGATCGATAACTTGGCCATAACACCTGCAGCCACCGTGGCTGCAGTAACACCTAACTGTGAGTTATGTGGAGTCCCAGGACACGAAGTTTCTGATTGTCAACTATTGGCAGGAACTCCCACTGATCAAGTGAATTATGCTCAAGGAAACCCTTACTCAAACACATACAACCCAGGTTGGAAGAATCATCCGAACTTCTCCTATAAGAATAACAATGCTTATTACGCACCAGGTCAAGCACCAGCTACATCACCAGGATATCAAAAGACTGCTCCTAATATCCCCAGAAAATCGAACCTTGAATTGATGATGGAGAGCTTTATAGCTAGCCAATCTCAGACAAACAAGGACTTCTTAAACCAAAACATTCACACTAGTGAGCAGATTAAACAATTAGTGAGCAAACTAGACGCATTAGCTACACATAACAAAATGCTTGAAACTCAGATTTCACAAGTAGCTCAACAACAAGCACCTACTGCTGCACCAGCTGGAGTATTCCCTGGACAACCTCAACCTAATCCAAAAGGACATGCTAACGCTGTAATATTAAGAAGTGGCAAGGAACTTGACGGACCTACCGATCCAAGACTTGACAATCCAGCCATGTACCAAAAACCGGATAAACCGACTGAAATGGTGAATGATCCAGAAGAAAAGGAAGATGACAATCGAGAGGTAGTGGAGAAAGAACAACCTTATGTGCCTCCACCACCCTATAAACCACCAATTCCGTACCCTCAAAGATTAATAAGTTCCAAGACGACGGGTCAATTTAAGAAATTTGTCGAACTTCTGAAACAGTTGAATATTACTATTCCGTTTACAAAAGCAATTACCCAAATACCCTCGTATGCTAAGTTTTTAAAAGAGATCTTATCCAATAAGAAAAAGATAGAGGATAACGGAACAGTTACACTTACTGCCGAGTGTAGCGCCATAATTCAGAATAACATGCCTCCTAAGCTAAAAGATCCAGGAAGTTTCTCTATACCCTGTGTAATAGGAAAATTCGTCATTGACAAAGCTCTATGCGATTTAGGAGCCAGTATCAGTGTTATGCCCTTAACGATTTGCAAAAGTCTAGACATGGGAGACCTAAGACCAACTAAAATGTCTGTTCAACTAGCCGATCGCTCTGTTAAATATCCTGTAGGCATCCTAGAAAACGTCCCAGTACGTATAGGACAATTCTACATTCCTGTAATACCCCAAATTTTACCCTTTCTTTTTTATTTTTATTTTAAATTCTTATTAACTTAATAAATTAACCTTTTTTTTAAATCTTGTTTTTTTTAACTAATAATAATTTAATTAACCTTTTTTATAACTTTACTAATGTTTTTTATTAACTTTTTTTTTTTTCTATTTAGTTTATTTATTTAAGTCATTTTAAGCTCTTCTTACTAACTTTTAGGATTTAGATTAAAATTTAACTTTTTTTTTTCTTTTCTTTCAAGAGTAAATTTTTTATAACCTTTTTTTAAATTAATTTCTAACACATTTTTTAATCAAATTCTAATATTTTTTTTAAAAATAAAAATCTAACTTCTTTTTAAAATTAAATCTTTTTTCTAACTTTTTTTAAATCTTTTTCTAACTCCTCTTTAAAGTTAAATCTTTTTCTATCTTTTTTAAAATTAAATCTTTTTTTCTAACTTTTTTAAAGTTAAATATTTTTTTCTAACTTTTTTTAACTTTAAATCTTTTTTTTTTTCTAACTTTTTAAAATTAAATCTTTTTTTCTAACTTTTTTAAAATTAAATATTTTTTTCTAACCTTTTTAAAACTAAATTTTTTTTTTCTAACTATTTTAAAAATTAAATCTCACCTTTGTCACTTTTTTTGTTCTTTATTATTTTTACTCTAAATTTTTCTATCTTTCATTAAAAAAATAACAAAAATAGTTTTTTATTATTATTTAATTATTATTTTCGTATTTTAATTAAATCATTTTTTAAAATATTATTTTTTTCACTTTTTTCTAAATTATTCATAAAAATATCCAAAAAATCATAAAATAAAAAAATATTGAAAAATTTTGTTCCTTTTATAATATTTTTTATTTTAGGAATCAATAGGATTATTAGTTTTTATTTTAAGTTTATTTTAATTATTTTAAATTATTTAAATTTTATTTTTTCTTAACTAATTATTTAGTTTGGGCTTTAAAATGGGCTTTAGGGACATTATTGACAATTTGGTGTTAACCCTAATTTGTTCCCTATATATACATGTGTTGCCTTGTTGGAAAGGAGGAGAGAATGAAAAAAACCTAAGGGGGGTCAGAAGGTTTTCTTCAGAAAAGAGAAGAGAGAGGGAGAAACAAAGGAGATCCCCAGAGAAGAAAGGCGGTCGTTCCCACAACTCGTTAGAAGGATTGGAGCTCTCCAGTGTTCCCTTATTCAAACCTTTTTCACATTTACCGAAGCAAACCTCCGCTTCGTAGGTTAAATTACTAAACCTTTTGCCTTTTCATGTTTATGTGCATATTTTGCCATGTTAATGTGTTTAGGTCCGTTAAATTACTAAATCCTTTGCATTTTTCATATTTATTTGCATCCTTGCCATGTTAACCTTCATTGTTGTTTAGATCCGTAGATTTTGATCTGTATGAACCATGATTGTGTCGTATAGGATTGTTTGCATGTCCATTAATTGTCTGTTTGCATTTGCAATTCTATTGTTATTTTTTTTTTATCAAAACCTTTTTCAAAATCAAAACCTTTTTTATTAAAACTAAAACATTTTTTCCCAAAAAAAAACCTTTTTTGTTCCCGTAAATATTTTTTCCCAAAAAAAAAACCTTTTTTTTTCCCAATTGTTCCCGTAAACATTTTTTCCCAAAAAAAAAACCTTTTTTTGTTCCCGTAAACATTTTTTTCCAAAAAAAGCCTTTTTTTGTTCCCGTAAACATTTTTTTCCAAAAAAACCTTTTTGTTCCCAAAAACATTTTTTTTTATATATAATTTAAACTTAACATTTTTTTTATAATTTAAACTTAAATTTTTTTTTTAACTAAGTAATTCCATTTTAAAATTAAAACCTTTTTATATATATAATTAAAATATTAAAAAAATTAAAACATTTTTTTACATAATTAAAATATTAAAAAATTAAAACCTTTTCGTAAGGAACTCCTTTGCCGTGTCATTTTGTGTACCTTTTATTTTCTTTATTCCTGCATTTCATTTGCATGCTTGAGGTTGAGATGTGCTTGTGGTGGCCACAGCCCCACACTATTTTCCTCCCTCACTTCATTCTAAGTGTCATTACATATTTTCATATTCTTCATGTTTTCAGAAATGTTTCTTTGTTTCTTTATACCCTCTGCCTTTATTACTTTCCTTATTTTTGTACCTTAATTATTCCTCCATATAATGATTTGTCATATTTTCACATTTTTTTTACAGTTTTATCCTTCCGAAGGATTAGGTCCAGCCTTTTGGCCGCCGAGTCAATAGCCTTACCCTTTTAATGGATCAAACCCTGTTTAGCCTAGGTGTCCCGCCGTGGGCAAAATTGCTTTTATCCTAGTGTTATGCCAAAAGGGTCGCCGCACTCATTTTAGGGTTTCCCGCCGTGGAATCCCTAATTTAACCCTAATTACAACTTAACATTTCAACGTAGAGATTTGGAGTTTCTACACTCCACGTAAGCGTGTCCTTAAGATGCATTTATTCCCCTTGAGACCTTGACCACAGTCAAGAAGTTTCTAACCTCCCTATTGAGGGGAACTACGATTACTCTGATTCCACTCCCGTAAGGATACGTAGGCACAAGATGCGATGTCTTGCCGAGTAAACTTAGAATTAACCCCTTAGGTCTCCTTTCTCACTTTTAATCCTTTGTACATATACCTTAAGCAAATGAATAAAGCAAATAGTAAACATCTGAACAAAAGGTTCCTGTAGAGTACTACAGAAGTTTAGGATGCTAATACCTTCCCTAAATTTAACCAACCCCCGAACCCTAGATCTTTCCCCGCATTGTGTTTACGATGCAAAATAGGTTTTCCCTCTTTTGACCTTTTCCTTCGGATAAATCAAAGAGCGGTTGTGAATTGAATTGCGATTCAAACTCATTAATAGTTTGTGATCCTATTTCCACCGCAACAGAAAATGGCGACTTCACTGGGGAGACCTAAACTTTTTTGAGGGTTATCCCTAACTTGTTCATATTTATTACTATCTGTGTTATTATTCATTTGCATGTATATATTTGCGCTTTGATTGTGGGACTGTTCCTTGTGCTGTGAGATAGGTCCTAACCCGGATCTAGTGTACCTTAGGTAAATGGCAATAGACCAAGGAAATTGTACGACGTATATCGATACGGTTGATCTGGTGGCCATGGTTAGTGCGACTTCTTGGTTGGTGCTTATATTCCTTAAGTCAAGTTGAGGATAATATTGAGGCTGCCATATGTTGTCAACGCACTAACTGACTTTTAGAACCCTAGTTAACTCATCTTGGCCTTTAGAAAGTAGTGAGGTAACCGGCTTTGGTGCAGACTAAAGTTGGTTGACACTCGATACTACGCTCATTGAGATCTTAAACTTGGAGGGTTTTGGTTGGCAAGTAAGTTGCCTTCTGAACAACCACCCTTGTGAAGGATCAATGATATTGAGATCCCTTAGAACCCGGTTACTTTTGTAGGACAGGATGAACCATCTAACTTCAGGGGAGGGTATTTGCCTTTGAACCTCATGCAAGCCTTTAACCTAGGACTTTGTGTGTTTTCATGCATTGCATCCATAAAGCATCTCATCGCATTGTATTTCATGGAGTTCAAACATCATTAATGGATATCGCGGGATACCATAAATAAAAAAAATATAAAATGAAAAAACAAGAAAAAGATTTCCTTGGTACCCCACGACATTCGTCAATGATTGAATCCCATGAAATCTTCATTTACATTCACATTTTAGCATCATACTCTTGCATTACATGTGTCTCCCGATTTCTCACACTCGGTTCTCTCACCTTCCAGTTTCGTCACCCTGAGTTCTCGGCACCAATACAACACCAGAGCTCAAACTCGGAAAAGAATGGAGGATCAGGCAAAAGAGATTGATCGCCTTAGCAATGAACTCGAAGACCTTCGAGGGGGTATGGGGCGTATGATGGAATTGTTACATGTCATGAATGCTAAGATGGATACCCAGCCCACTGTTGTTTCTGAGATTACCGGCGTTACTGTGGACCCTCCACCAAGTGTGACCGTAGCAAGGGACCCACCTTATGGTCTTGCCCCGGGTTTTGTGCCTCCTCAAGCCACTGTTCCGATTAATCAACCTGTTCAGCAAGCCGTGCCCTTGTTTTCTGAAGTTTCTAGGGGGGCTCCTATCTTTGCACCACCTGTTGTACACACTCGTGCGCAACCGTACTTCAATGAGACAGTTTTTGATGATCTTGATGAGAATGTTGAGGGTTATGAGAGACATGATAAGCTTCGTGAGGAAGTGAACACCATCGTCCAGAGATTGAAAAAGGTAGAGGGTGATCAAATTTTCGGGACTGCTGCAAGGGATGTTTGTTTGGTCTCAGGTTTGGTTATTCCCCCGAAGTTCAAAACTCCGAACTTTGATCGTTATGAAGGTGCCACCTGTCCTAAGAGTCATTTGATCATGTATTATCGCAAAATGGCTGCCCATGTTGAGAATGATAAACTGATGATTCATTGCTTCCAAGATAGTTTGAAGGGTGCTTCCTCCAAGTGGTATTTAACTTTAGACCAGTCTCGCATTAAGAGTTTCCAGGATTTATCTGACGCTTTCATCAAACACTACAAGTACAATATGGATCTGGCTCCTGACAGAAGACAGTTGCTGAGTATGTCGCAAAAGAATTCTGAGTCATTCAAAGAGTATGCTCAAAGGTGGAGAGAGACTGCTTCGCAGGTAGAACCTCCTTTGACCGAGAAAGAGTTAGCTGATTGGTTTGTCGACACAGTCCGTCCAGAATTTTATGAGAGAATGGTGGGTAGTGTGACTTCAAATTTCTCCGACATCGTTGCTGTGGGTGTCAAGATTGAATTGGGTATGAAGAGTGGTAAAATGACAAATAATCATGGCGCTTCTAAGGATCAGCCGAAGAAACCTCCTTATAGCTCCCAGAAAAAGAAGGAGAGTGAGACTAATGCTATATCCTCTGGTAAACCAAGGGAACGCTTTTATCGGCATCTGCAAGGTTATGCTCAACCTCAAGGGTACCCGGTCCAATATGCTCAACAACCCTATGTGGCAGCTATTACACCTTCTTTCAATCAACAGGTTCCCATGTATCAACCTATGCAACAACCTCCTGTTTAGCCGCCTCCTGTCAACTACCTACAGGCACCCAATACTCCTGCTCCTCAACAGCCAAAGAGTCCGGCTCCTCGCCAGAATATGCCAAACAGAAGAACGTATAAACCTTGTCCGCCGATCCCGATGACTTTTACCGAGTTGTGTCCCTCTTTGGTCAAGCAAGGTCTCATCACTACTCGGGCTTTGGGTCCGCCTCCTAATCCTCCACCTAATCCATTACCTGCAAGTTACAACGCTACCGCTCATTGTTTATTTCATGAGGGTGCGCCCGGCCATGATCTAGAGAATTGCTATGCTCTTAAGAAAGTTGTCAGAAATTTGCTAGAAACGAAGAAGTTGTCTTTTGGCGATGCTCAGCTGAAGATCGAGACTCCTTTCGGGGTTCCTCACTCGTCAAGTGCAAATTCTGCAAAGCATGCTACGCCTATCAGCCGAATCCAGTCATTATTCAAAGGCCTAGCCCGCTTCATTTCAGTAACCCTCAAGGTGATATGACCGGGATCAACAAAGGATCTGGGAAATTTATTTTGAAGCAACGACTGAAAACTGTTGAAGATGTGACCAGCATAACTGGGGTAAGCCATGACGACTCACAGTGATCATGAACCAGACGTCCTTTCCATTGAGGCTCCGCCAAAGGAAACTGTTACTCTTGAATGCAAGATTTCATAAACATTTAGAAGGATTTTTCCGACAGTTCATTTGTTTATTTATATGCATTTCTCTTTGATTAAGCATATTTAGCATGCACGAACTTGTTTATCTTTGATGCAACACATATGTTTGTCTTGAATAAATCCATTCGCTTCACTCATTCAAAAACGTTTTCATAAATTATAATGCCAACTTTACCCGATCTCTTGTTCTGATGGAGAATTGGGGGGAGGATGACGAACCCAAAACGTCAGATTTCTTGTCGTATGCTTTCGATTGAAACCCGCTGATGATGTAAGGCATTGTTTCAAATCCCAAACACTGGAGATATAAGGATGTTAATCCCTAGTCAACCCTTTGAACCTTGAAGTAGGAGTTTTTCTTTCTTTTTAAGAACCTTCATCCTAACCTGGGGCAGGGTAGGTTTCAGTTAAACCGATCGAGCGCTTAGATCCTCAAAAAGGAAGAGCAAACCTTCGAGAATTTATCCTTAGCATCTTAAGAAGTCCAATACAATGACTATCCCTCGGTTACCTAAGGAGTGGGGCAGTCACGAGCCTTTCAAAAGATTTACACGACTTGTGCATAAAGGAATATTCAAAAAAATAAGAGCCCGCTAAGTCAAAAACCTATGAAGGAGACTTAGGCAAAACTGGGGCATCCCGTTGGACTCCAAAGTCAGATCAAAAGACGTTGTCCAGGCAAAAGTTAGGGAATAAAAGCAAAACAAGAGGGTACAATAAATAGTCCCTAGTAAAGAACAAGATCGTGTAATAGGTGAGCGACTGCCATGTCCAAAGCCTTGATAAGTTCTCGACCATAGCAAATCCGCTTGAGATATGAGCGTTCGTATCCGGTTAACTGAATTAGGATTGGAGAACATCACGAAGAATGGGTGGGTACAAATATAACTTTGAGCCTTTATCCTTTTGTTTCTTAAACCGTGAACTGAGCCACGATACAACCTTTAAAAGACCTAATTGAAGTAGGACTTCGGTTGAAAGCATACTTGACAAGATCACGTTTCCTGACTCCTACGAGCTATGCTCAGAAAAAAATTCATGATGGCATTATAATTAAAACTTATATCCTGACTAGTGATTTCGGTCACAAGTTGTTGCGATATCTTTTTTTCAAAACAAAAATTCAAGACAAATATATGTGTACATTGACAAGCTCAGGATAGGCATTTCAGGCATGACAACTTTGCTTGATATCTTAGAGATTTACATATGAACATAACCCGTGGAACTTGAAGATCCTGCTGAACAGGGGCAGGCAGTTTCCCAATTCGCTTACCAACGCGAGTCTGACATTCTTAAGAGCTATTTCCCAAACATTTCGTCGTAACACGATTAATTTGTGCCAGTTACGTCGAGACCTGACAAATCTCTCGAAGAGTTTGAGAACAATGGGGCAACCGGACTCGGTGTTCTCTATAAAATCCTCTTGAGATGACCCTACCTCGCAACGCAAGTATCCTGGGGCACCATGTTTTTGAAGAAACAAATGGCGGCTACTATAAGGTCCTGCAAGATCAAAACCATGGGATTTCACAATTTTTTCATGCACCCGATGGATTTTACTCACAGCGGCCTTCATACCCCAGTAAGCCTCAGTGTTGCAACAGGTTCCTAAACCATTGCTCTGATTTAGTCCCCAGCGAGACTCTAAGCTGACAATACTTTGGATGGAGCCAGTGGTCCCTAAGGCATCAGAGATTTCACTGACATGCTCCCAGTGACAGTCCCCAGCGAGACTATAAGCTGACAACTTTTTTTTTGGGTAACTCGAAAGTGTCCCTCAGGTTTTCTTCTCCCCATAAGAAGGCGTGATACTGTACACCACAAGCAGATTACCTTCCCTCAGAGAATTCAGAACTTTAAAACCAGATTTGGTTCTACCATTGATCTCTCTTACCCATGATTGACGTATTGGTTGCAGAGAACGCAGGGTATTTCCGTCGAGATGTTTATTTCATCTCTCGTCCCGTCTCTAGTCAGTTTCGTCAGCATACACAGGGGCATAAGCATCACATGCCTATTTCATTACACATTCATTACATATTACATATTCATTACATATTCATTACATACTCATTACATACTCATTTCATAACATCTTGCATACATAAACATTAACATACATAGACATTAACATACATAGACATTAACATACATTCACATTAACATATGCATCAACATATGCGTTAACATTCACAGGTTCATCGTGTCTCCATCATTGGTCGTTACCGCCAAGTAACTGGGGTTTGCCCATTCTCTCCAAATAGATTGTCAGCCATAAGCATAAAATACTTACTTGTTTCCAGTTTCCCCACAGAGATCGATCCTCATGGATGACAGTTACTTCAGCTATCTTTCCTCGCCAGGATAAGATATTTACCCTTCGAGTTCATTCCCTCGATGGAGTCTTGATTACCAGTCTTCTTTCTAGCTCGATCCTAGATTGAATCTCAGTCTTGTCGGTCGTCAAGCCCAACCGGACGTGCATTTATTTTGCACCATCTAAAGATTTTCACCATACCATGACAGATACGCGACTATCTCGCTTGAGAAGTTTATCACCGTACCCGGACGTGCATTTATTTTGCACTATCTTTCAAGAAAATCAACTACAATCCTTTACAGATACACGCCAGTTCACGCCTGGAAAATATATCAGTACAACACTTTACGATCCTACATGTTACAACCCTTTACACTTTACATCTTACAGCATCAGCATACGACATTTCTCACCTAAGAAGTCGATCATATCCTCGTTACGACTCGCAGCAAATGGCCATCTCCATGGAGCAGTTGGGCTTCCATTTATCTGCCGTCTTGAGGTACGAACCAATTCGTATTCAGGAGAGCACGATCTTGAGTTACGAGAAGGTTTGAGCGAAATCATATTCAGAAGAGCACGATTCTGAGTTATGAAGAAGTTCATTTATCCTTTAGTAAAAGAAGGAACGGAATCATATTCAGGAGAGCACGATTCTGAGTTATGAGGAAGTTCAGTTGGCCGTTTTTCAGGAGAGCACGATTCTGAAGAATGAAGAAATTTCAGGAGCCGAATCATATTCAGGAGAGCACGATTCTGAGTTATGAGGAAGTTCGATTATCCAGTTTCATATTCAGGAGAGCACGATTCTGAAGTATGGAAAAATTCATTTACAACCAAATCATATTCAGGAGAGCACGATTCTGAAATATGAGTAAATTCAGTCATCCAGTTTCATATTCAGGAGAGCACGATTCTGAAATATGAGTATATTCAGTCAACCAGTTTCATATTCAGGAGAGCACGATTCTGAAGTATGAGTATATTCAGTTTCATATTCAGGAGAGCACGATTCTGAGTTATGAAGAAGTTCATTTATCCTTTAGTAAAAGAAGGAACGGAATCATATTCAGGAGAGCACGATTCTGAGTTATGAGGAAGTTCAGTTGGCCGTTTTTCAGGAGAGCACGATTCTGAAGAATGAAGAAATTTCAGGAACCGAATCATATTCAGGAGAGCACGATTCTGAGTTATGAGGAAGTTCGATTACCCAGTTTCATATTCAGGAGAGCACGATTCTGAAATATGAGTATATTCAGTCATCCAGTTTCATATTCAGGAGAGCACGATTCTGAAATATGAAGAAATTCAGTCATCCAGTTTCATATTCAGGAGAGCACGATTCTGAAATATGAGTATCTTCAGTCATCCAGTTTCATATTCAGGAGAGCACGATTCTGAAATATGAGTATCTTCAGTCATTCAGTTTCATATTCAGGAGAGCACGATTCTGAAATATGAAGAAATTCAGTCATCCAGTATCATATTCAGGAGAGCACGATCCTGAAGTATGAGGAAGTTCAGTTTACCCTTTTCATGTTCAGGAGAGCACGATTCTGAAGCATGAAGAAGTTTATTTATCCTTCAGTAAGAGAAGAATCAGAATCGTATTCCAGGCGCCGACCTTAAATGCGAGAAGATTTATTTATCAGATAAGCAGCAGCCTCTTTATTTGAGTGCTTATCCATTTTTTGCACATAAGTCCCTTCCAACGATAAGTGACAGTTCTCCCTCGAGAAGCTTATCAGGGCAATTCCCATCAAAGTCCATTTATTTTGGCATACAGTCGGTCTTTACCCTGTATATTTGCTACGGAGTTCCGAAAAGTCCGTTTGATCCTGTCACGAGGGGTAGTTTACAGAAGCTTGGATGTTATTCCTTGCTCAATGCTCCAGCATTCTGTAATCGATCTTACAATCGTACGTGATCCAGTTTTATTTTTAGATTCCCCAGTGGAGGCCGTCTCATAGGTACCATCTCCATTCGAGGATCTCGTTCCTTTTCTAAAAGTGACAATTGGTCATTCGCACCAGTTGACTATCATTTTTAGAATTCCCCAGTGATGTACTGTGTCTCAGCGCGTCATTTTCCCCAGTGTGTTTCTTCTCGTGGCGTCTGTCTCGGTGTCGTCATGTTTCGTCAGCATTTTCGCATTCATTATTCCAGCATACGCATCATATCATAGTCATGGCATCATCTGCATTAAGTCGTTCTAGTTTTGTCCATAGCATTGCATATCGTCGCATATAAGGGCAAAATTTTCGGTTATCTATATTTAAATCTCTCCACCACGATTCCACGAGTCTCTGTCACTCAAATCGTCCGGTGTAGCCATTTAAATAGGGGCAACTGTAATACCCCAAATTTTACCCTTTCTTTTTTATTTTTATTTTAAATTCTTATTAACTTAATAAATTAACCTTTTTTTTAAATCTTGTTTTTTTTAACTAATAATAATTTAATTAACCTTTTTTATAACTTTACTAATGTTTTTTATTAACTTTTTTTTTTCTATTTAGTTTATTTATTTAAGTCATTTTAAGCTCTTCTTACTAACTTTTAGGATTTAGATTAAAATTTAACTTTTTTTTTTCTTTTCTTTCAAGAGTAAATTTTTTATAACCTTTTTTTAAATTAATTTCTAACACATTTTTTAATCAAATTCTAATATTTTTTTTAAAAATAAAAATCTAACTTCTTTTTAAAATTAAATCTTTTTTCTAACTTTTTTTAAATCTTTTTCTAACTCCTCTTTAAAGTTAAATCTTTTTCTATCTTTTTTAAAATTAAATCTTTTTTTCTAACTTTTTTAAAGTTAAATATTTTTTTCTAACTTTTTTTAACTTTAAATCTTTTTTTTTTTCTAACTTTTTAAAATTAAATCTTTTTTTCTAACTTTTTTAAAATTAAATATTTTTTTCTAACCTTTTTAAAACTAAATTTTTTTTTTTCTAACTATTTTAAAAATTAAATCTCACCTTTGTCACTTTTTTTGTTCTTTATTATTTTTACTCTAAATTTTTCTATCTTTCATTAAAAAAATAACAAAAATAGTTTTTTATTATTATTTAATTATTATTTTCGTATTTTAATTAAATCATTTTTTAAAATATTATTTTTTTCACTTTTTTCTAAATTATTCATAAAAATATCCAAAAAATCATAAAATAAAAAAATATTGAAAAATTTTGTTCCTTTTATAATATTTTTTATTTTAGGAATCAATAGGATTATTAGTTTTTATTTTAAGTTTATTTTAATTATTTTAAATTATTTAAATTTTATTTTTTCTTAACTAATTATTTAGTTTGGGCTTTAAAATGGGCTTTAGGGACATTATTGACAATTTGGTGTTAACCCTAATTTGTTCCCTATATATACATGTGTTGCCTTGTTGGAAAGGAGGAGAGAATGAAAAAAACCTAAGGGGGGTCAGAAGGTTTTCTTCAGAAAAGAGGAGAGAGAGGGAGAAACAAAGGAGATCCCCAGAGAAGAAAGGCGGTCGTTCCCACAACTCGTTAGAAGGATTGGAGCTCTCCAGTGTTCCCTTATTCAAACCTTTTTCACATTTACCGAAGCAAACCTCCGCTTCGTAGGTTAAATTACTAAACCTTTTGCCTTTTCATGTTTATGTGCATATTTTGCCATGTTAATGTGTTTAGGTCCGTTAAATTACTAAATCCTTTGCATTTTTCATATTTATTTGCATCCTTGCCATGTTAACCTTCATTGTTGTTTAGATCCGTAGATTTTGATCTGTATGAACCATGATTGTGTCGTATAGGATTGTTTGCATGTCCATTAATTGTCTGTTTGCATTTGCAATTCTATTGTTATTTTTTTTTATCAAAACCTTTTTCAAAATCAAAACCTTTTTTATTAAAACTAAAACATTTTTTCCCCAAAAAAAACCTTTTTTGTTCCCGTAAATATTTTTTCCCAAAAAAAAACCCTTTTTTTTCCCAATTGTTCCCGTAAACATTTTTTCACAAAAAAAAAACCTTTTTTTGTTCCCGTAAACATTTTTTTCCAAAAAAAGCCTTTTTTTGTTCCCGTAAACATTTTTTTCCAAAAAAACCTTTTTGTTCCCAAAAACATTTTTTTTATATATAATTTAAACTTAACATTTTTTTTATAATTTAAACTTAAATTTTTTTTTTTAACTAAGTAATTCCATTTTAAAATTAAAACCTTTTTATATATATAATTAAAATATTAAAAAAATTAAAACATTTTTTTACATAATTAAAATATTAAAAAATTAAAACCTTTTCGTAAGGAACTCCTTTGCCGTGTCATTTTGTGTACCTTTTATTTTCTTTATTCCTGCATTTCATTTGCATGCTTGAGGTTGAGATGTGCTTGTGGTGGCCACAGCCCCACACTATTTTCCTCCCTCACTTCATTCTAAGTGTCATTACATATTTTCATATTCTTCATGTTTTCAGAAATGTTTCTTTGTTTCTTTATACCCTCTGCCTTTATTACTTTCCTTATTTTTGTACCTTAATTATTCCTCCATATAATGATTTGTCATATTTTCACATTTTTTTTACAGTTTTATCCTTCCGAAGGATTAGGTCCAGCCTTTTGGCCGCCGAGTCAATAGCCTTACCCTTTTAATGGATCAAACCCTGTTTAGCCTAGGTGTCCCGCCGTGGGCAAAATTGCTTTTATCCTAGTGTTATGCCAAAAGGGTCGCCGCACTCATTTTAGGGTTTCCCGCCGTGGAATCCCTAATTTAACCCTAATTACAACTTAACATTTCAACGTAGAGATTTGGAGTTTCTACACTCCACGTAAGCGTGTCCTTAAGATGCGTTTATTCCCCTTGAGACCTTGACCACAGTCAAGAAGTTTCTAACCTCCCTATTGAGGGGAACTACGATTACTCTGATTCCACTCCCGTAAGGATACGTAGGCACAAGATGCGATGTCTTGCCGAGTAAACTTAGAATTAACCCCTTAGGTCTCCTTTCTCACTTTTAATCCTTTGTACATATACCTTAAGCAAATGAATAAAGCAAATAGTAAACATCTGAACAAAAGGTTCCTGTAGAGTACTACAGAAGTTTAGGATGCTAATACCTTCCCTAAATTTAACCAACCCCCGAACCCTAGATCTTTCCCCGCATTGTGTTTACGATGCAAAATAGGTTTTCCCTCTTTTGACCTTTTCCTTCGGATAAATCAAAGAGCGGTTGTGAATTGAATTGCGATTCAAACTCATTAACAGTTTGTGATCCTATTTCCACCGCAACAATTCCTACTGATTTTATAATCATGGACATCTCTGAAGACTCCACTACACCTATCATACTAGGAAGACCATTCTTAGCTACCGCCGGAGCTATAATAGACGTAAAAAGAGGAAAGCTAACCTTTGAAGTAGGTGAAGAGAAAGTTGAATTTGTTTTAACACAATTCTTACAATCACCAGCTATAGAGGATACATGCTATCTAATGGACGTAATTGACGAATGTGTAAGAGAAATGGAGCTGAAGGAGACCACTTATTCTGAAATAATGAAAATTCAAATCCCTCCGATTTTCGAAGATGATAATTGGCGAAAACCGTATCAGGATGATAGTCTAAGAGAAAGCTTAGCACTTACACCGGATCCCATGCCAAGTAAAGATAAACCTACATTAGGGTTAAAAACTTTACCTCATAACCTAAGGTACGAATTCTTAGACGTTGAATGTAAAAGACCAGTTATAGTAAACTCCAGTTTAGGAACTATAGAAACAAAGAAACTTTTAGTTGTCTTGAAGAAATATCCAACTGCATTAGGATATAACATATCTGATCTCAAAGGAATATGTCCTTCAGTTTGCATGCATCGTATTCTGCTAGAAGAAGATTGCAGAACCTCCAGAGAATCTCAAAGAAGAATTAACCCAACCCTTAGCACTGTAGTAAAAGAAGAAGTCAAGAAATTATTAGATGCCGGGATAATATATCCAATCTCTGATAGTGAATGGGTTAGTCCAATACATGTAGTGCCAAAGAAAGGAGGTATAACTGTTGTGAAAAACGCTCAAGGCGAATCGATATCGCAAAGAGTAGTGACGGGATATAGAGTGTGAATAGATTATCGTAAACTAAACAAAGCCACTCGAAAAGATCATTTCCCACTACCTTTCATAGATCAAATGTTAGAACGATTAGCCAAGCATTCTTACTTCTGTTACCTTGATGGTTACTCAGGATTTTTCCAAATCCCTATCCATCCTGACGATCAAGAGAAGACTACATTCACATGTCCTTATGGAACGTTCGCTTATAGGCGAATGCCCTTTGGATTATGCAACGCTCCTGCAACCTTTCAAAGATGTATGATGTCAATCTTCGCAGATTTTATAGACAACATCATGGAAGTGTTCATGGACGACTTCTCTGTATGCGGGCAAAGTTTTGAAGGATGCTTATCGAACTTAGAAATGGTGTTAGAAAGATGTGTAAAAGTAAATCTCGTGCTTAACTGGGAGAAATGTCATTTTATGGTCAACGAAGGAATAGTATTAGGTCATGTAATATCTGACAAGGGAATTGAAGTTGATAAAGCTAAGATCGAAGTAATAAAAGATCTCCAACCCCCTAAAACCGTTCGAGAAATACGAAGCTTTTTAGGACACGCCGGTTTTTACCGACGATTCATCAAAGATTTCTCGAAAATCACTAAACCTCTTAATGGGTTATTAATGAAAGACGCTGAGTTCATATTCAATGAAGATTGTCTTAAAGCATTCGAAACTCTAAAAACAGCCCTCATCACCGCACCAATCATGCAACCCCCCGACTGGAGATTACCTTTTGAAATCATGTGCGATGCGAGTGACTATGCTGTAGGCGCAGTCCTGGGCCAGAGAAAGGAAAGGAAACTCCATGCGATTTACTATGCCAGTAGAACCTTGGATTCTGCCCAGATGAACTACGCTACTACAGAAAAAGAATTGCTAGCAGTTGTCTTTGCGCTTGACAAATTCCGCTCTTACCTAGTTGGAGCGAAAATAATCATTTACAAAGACCATGCTGCTATCCGATATCTATTAACTAAGAAAGATGCTAAACCAAGACTCTTAAGATGGATTTTACTCTTACAAGAGTTTGATCTAGAAATAAAAGATAAGAAAGGTACTGAAAACGTCGTAGCGGACCATTTATCTAGAATAGAAGGTATTAAACCTGAACAAGTGCCGATTAACGATGATTTTCCGTATGAACAGCTGATAGCACAAATAGGAAGCGACCTAGCGCAGTTAGATATAAATGAACCAGAATCCGTGGAAACAATACAGACAACTGTAGTACTGCCATGGTACGCTGACATTGTCAACTACCTAGCCGCAGGAGCTCTTCCACCCGATCTAACCTATCAGCAGAAAAAGAAATTCTTTCATAATCTGAAACATTACTATTGGGATGAACCATTATTGTTCAAAAGAGGACCAGATGGAATCTTTCGCCGATGTATTCCCGAAGAAGAAATAGAAGATGTCATTGCTCAATGCCATTCATCTCCTTATGGTGGACATGCAAGCACTTCCAAGACTTGTGCAAAAATCTTGCAAGTCGGCCTATTCTGGCCTAATCTATGGAAGGACGTCCACATCGCTGTTATAAATTGCGATCGGTGTCAACGCACTGGCAATATTTCAAGAAGAGATGAGATGCCCCAAAAGGGAATTTTAGAAGTAGAAATCTTCGACGTCTGGGGAATAGATTTCATGGGACCATTCCCATCATCTTTCGGTAATAATTACATACTCGTAGCTGTTGACTATGTCTCGAAATGGATTGAAGCCATAGCTTCTCCTACAAACGATACACGAGTAGTAATAAAGCTTTTCAAAAATATAATCTTTCCCAGATTTGGTGTGCCTCGACTAGTCATAAGTGACGGTGGCTCGCACTTCATTTCAAAAATCTTTGACAAATTACTATCTAAGTATGGAGTAAGACACTGTGTGGCTACACCATATCACCCACAAACAAGTGGACAGGTCGAAGTCTCAAACAGAGAGATTAAACAAATCTTAGAAAAGACTGTCGCCATATCTCGGAAAGATTGGTCATCTAAACTTAATGAAGCTCTATGGGCTTATAGGACCGCTTACAAGACACCCATAGGTACTACACCTTTCAAACTAGTTTATGGAAAATCTTGTCACCTCCCAGTAGAACTAGAACACAAAGCTTATTGGGCGATCAGAACTCTCAATATAAACTATAATGCTGCAGGAGAAAAGCGAATCCTAGACATTAACGAATTAGAAGAATTAAGGTTAGATGCATATGAGAATGCTAAGATATATAAAGAAAGAACCAAGCGATGGCATGATAAACGCCTATCTAAGAAAGAATTCAGTGTGGGAGACGTTGTACTCCTCTTTAATTCAAGACTTAGGCTCTTTCCTGGAAAATTAAAGTCTAGATGGTCAGGACCCTTTGATATAACTAAAGTATTCCCAAGTGGAGCAATAGAAATTAAGGGTAAGAATAGTGAACCATTCATAGTAAACGGACAACGTCTAAAACACTATCATAAAGTTGAAAATAGAGATTATGCGAATAATCTAAAGCTTTTAGAATTGTCCACTAATTCCCCTGATTAATCTAAACCAAAGCATTACGTCAGGCTTTTGACAATAAAAACAGCGCTTAGTGGGAGGCAACCCATTTACTTATTTACTTATTTTAACTATTCTTTTCTTTTAGCACATTGTTATTTATCGTTTTTACTATTTGTTTAAATTGTTTTGTCAGTTTTATTTTACATTACTATTATCTCCATTACATTATGCATTTCATTTTCTTATTTTTATCTTAAATCACTTTTTACAGATTTTCTAAAGTCTTTTCCACTGATTTGTTTCCCCCATATTTGCACTGACCATGGCTAACCAACCAATTAACTATATGGAAACCAAATTTAGAGGTAGGAACCAAAGAATGAAGTTTGAAGAGTTATCATAGAGGCAAATGGATGTGACCCTGTACCCAGATGATAAGACTATGGAAACCCTAGGTATACATGATAGTGTCATGTACTTGTTCAACCGACTCGGATGGGAGAATGCATTGATCTAACATAAGTTTGCGACTTACCGCGAGCTTACCCTTGAGTTCCTTAGCTCCTTCCTTTACCTACCTGAGCGCGGTTTTGGATTTAGGAAAGGATTTATTAGTTTCCGCCTATTTGGAATAGAATACGACTTTAACCATAAAGAACTAGCTGACTTGTTAGGATTCCCTAGTGGACCATTCGCTTTCACTACCACACAGGTAGAATCGATGGATGTGGAGCTAGACTTCTTTTGGGGAACTCTAACCGGAAACTACCACCCTGAACCAAATAACATGAATAATGATGAGATCCATAATCCTGCTCTCCGTTACTTCCATAAATTCCTTGCCCACACCTTCTTTGGAAAAGAAGAAAACATTACCGGAGTTTCTAAAGATGAAGTATTTATTATGTCATGTTTCACTAATGGACAGTCTGTTAATGGTGTACCTTTCATGATGCAAACCTTCACCCGCATCCAAGAAGAACCTGAATTACCTATATTAGTAGGAGGTCTTGTAACCATGATTGCTGATGCCATAGGACTTAGGTACCAACTGGACAGGTGCAACCGTCTAGGAACCATCCGCCCAATGAATCTTAAATTCTGCTTCAATAGACATATCATAAGGAATTTAGGACATCCACCTTTTGAGTACCTAATCCGGAACGAAGTAGTAACCCTGTTCACATTGCCCAATCATGCTAGAGTAAGTGTTCACAATAAGGATAACTGGCTGTATGAGTTAAACCCACCTGATTATCCAGCTACTCCTGAAACGCCTCAGTCTCACAGGATAATAGATGATATAATAACCGCTGTTGAAACTGACCCTGAGACACCTCCTGGTTACCATGACATTGACCCAACTGACAAAGTTCATGAAACCCCTGAAGTGAATCAAGGAGATTATGCTAACAACTTACAAAACATCATGAACACTCTCCATGCTTACCAAACTGACATTAATCTGTTTAAAGAAGCCATTAAGAGCATGCGATTGGACATTATAGGATTGACTGACATGGCCTGTGAACAATTCTATCACTTGGACTCCGCCATCGAAGACCTGAAGAAACGCTTTTGAAAATGCTATAAGTGATTTAGTTTATTTTTTTCTCATTATTTTCGTTTCTAGTTAGATTTATCTTTCGCAACAATTTCATACCGCAATTTCCGTTTTTGTAATTTCATTTTTAATTACTTTATGCAATGCACCTTTAATTCCAAATATTTCTCCATTTTTAGCAACTTATATATTTTTTTCTATATACTGTTATGCCTGCATTATTTCATATATACAATCTCTCATGCAAGTTCGTATAATACTGTGTTGCAAATTATATACAATATGGTGTTTATTTAATATAAGTGTTAATAAAGAAAATAAATTATTATTAATTTATGAATAACGTGAGAAAATGTTCTTTTCTGGGAATTATTCAGCAAGCATGCCCTCACGGTCGTCACGCCCATATTACGATCGTGACGTGCTTGATTAGCGTGTCACGACCGTCACGCCCCTGTCACGACCGTGACTACCTCTATTACAGGAATCGTGAGAAACAGAACTGTTTCTCATCGTGCCCCTTCTTCTTCTTCCTCCATAACCTACCCAAAAACTACCCATTCCTTTCATAACCGCCGTAACCTCCCCATTACCCCCATTAACCCCCCATTATCATAACCCATCTCATTAACACTCTCCCTTATTTAACCCGAACCTCTATCTCCCTCATTCTACCATTTTTCTCACAAAACCTCACAAAAACCTTCTTCCCTCACTCTTCACTCTTGCATGCTATGGATTCCATCACTTTTAGAGAAGGTGAAGCTGGAGTAACCCAGAGAGACCGTTTCATCCGATTCCAAAACCGCGGTGTGCAACCTACCCGCTACATTGCCACTGACTGTCTGCGGGAACTCGGAATGTTGGTCAGCGTTCAAAGCCTACTGCAAAAGGTCGGTCTGTGGGATCTCTGCCGTCAACCTCAGCCCACATTCGAACTTCTGACGCTGGAGTTCTTAAGCTCTTATAGTTACATCACCCCTCCCGGTTCTCAGAGTCAGCTCACCGGCATCGCAACATTCAGATTGCATGGCCAAGAGTTCAATCTTCCGCAAACCAGGATAGTCGAGTTGTTAGGCTTCGATCACGGAACTGAAACCCACCGTCGCGTGCCCGATAATTTTAGTGAACAAGCTTTCACTCTATGGCACGACTTAACCAACACCCGTGCATCCACCTTCCAGAGCCTCAACGCCACACACATCCACAACCCGGCAATCCGCTATTTTCACCGGGTCATCTGCAACACAATCTTCGCTAGAGAAAGCAACCATAAGCTCAACTCCAAGGAGCTTCTGTTCTTACACTGCGCGCTTAATGACGAGCCGATCAACGCTGCCCCTTTCATGCTTCATCATATCCAGGCCATTGCACAGAGAGGCTCCTCCCCGTTCTTCATAGGCGGCATTGTCACCGACCTCGCCATTCAGTTGGGGCTTGGTGACGCGCTTGTTAATCAGCCTCACCTAGCCGCCGAATTCCTCACCAAGAGCTATTGTAGGTCCGCCCACTTGATCGCGCAGCGAGAGGATGGCGGGTATAGCCCTGTTGTCAATGGCACCATTTTCCACCACATCACTCTGCCGTCCTGCAACCGCATCGATCCATCCAACCGAGCCAACTGGCTCTTTGTTTTACCTGCTGCTGCCGATCACGTCCCGGTTCATGATGATCAGGCAGACGCTCCAGCGGACGAGATGCAGGACGCTATGGATGCAGCTGAGCCTGTCCAGGATATCCCAGAGACATCTACCCGACAGCCCCCTGCTCCCGCAGTCACGCTTGAGGAAGTCCTCCTTGCGATTCATCAGCAGAACCAGATGAACGCCGCACTGGAGCGAAGGCAGAAGGCGCAGTATGATGCTTTACTCGGCACTATTGCTGCAAACCAGGAGGCCACTAATGAGCGGTTTGGAGAAATTTTCAGCGAGCTAGAAGCGCTCCGCATTAGCATTACTGCTACCTCCGGCACCGGTTCTGACCCCGACGCGACTCCCTCCAGACGCCGCTCTCGCACCAGAGGCCGAGCCCGCGGTCCTCAGCAGCCATAATTTACTTTTATGTTTGTTTTTCGTTTTAGTCTTGTACTGTATTTGTACCACATTTATATCACAACATTGAGGACAATGTCTGATATAGTGTGGGAGAGGTACCTTTCATTTCCGCACTTTTTCATTTCGTTGTACTTTCAATTCCGTTGTATTTCTTCTAGCAAATTAATGAAATGAGCAAATCTGTGCGCTATTTTCTTTAATCTCGAACTTTCCCCGATTATTTAGCTGTACCAGAAAAATAAAATCTCTAATTATTCACATTACCCGACTTACCTACGGAATCGTAACTAGGAAGCCAAGAACGATTTAACAAGATCAATACAATCTTGACATCTTTGACTCCCTACTTAAGCAATTCCATCCCGATTACCATTACGAGTACACTTTTAGTTTCAGTTCAAAAGTAACCCCTAGTAGTTTATACTAGCAGTCAGCACCGTCTGAACACAAACCACGTGGGGAGCCGATGAATATAAGCGTTTGATGCCTAATCAATAATGATCCTTCATATCTCGATGCAAAAATGAAAAGAAATTGCACCAAAGTACACGGTCGCATATACGAAACGAGAAATATGAGAAGGAATCCGTTGCGAGTTGGTTCAGAGGTACTGGCTCTGAACTCGGTAGGGCATGCTACGGCTCGATCCCCCACAACCTCCAAATCGGATAAAAATGAAGGGTTACCACACTCGTGTACCAGACCCCGTGCTCAAAAAGGATCAAAATCGCTAACCGGCTACTCCACTACGTGCGTGCTAAGGCAAAGGGCTTAATGTGACTGCACTAGAACGAAACCGGGCGAAATAAGATCGAAAAACTCTAGGTGAAATCGTAATGTGATTGCCGATTGTTTCGTTTGACGGGAAGTCGACGACATGGCTTGTTGCTTGTGTCATTAGTGTATCGATAGTGTTCTATCAAAGTACCGGATTATCCGACAAAACGATCCACCGTACGGTTTGTTATGAGTATGCGTGAGTAAATTCGTGTCCGCCGATTTTCAACCGACTATTTGCTTGAGGACAAGCAAAGGTTTAAGTTTGGGGAAGTTTGATAACAAGAAAACGCATCGATTATATCGCTAGATTTCATTGACGTTTTATCGCGCATTCACCGTTTTTAACACTCGATTTCTCGAGTTTTTCTTACTATTTTGCAGGTACATCGTTATGTGAAGCTAAATCATGAATTAAGAGAAAAGGAACAAAAGAGACCACAAGGAGATGAAGAAATGCAGAAGCCTGCAAAAAGACTGCATAATTTGTTGCAGCCACGATCGTTACAAGGGTGTCACGACCGTGACACCCCAATTTGGGCCATCACGACCGTAAGAGAGTGGTCACGACCGTGACACTTAAAACCCTCAAATTACGAACGTGAAGACCTTGTCACGCCCGTGACAAGGATAAAACTTGGTTTTGACTCAGACTACGTCAAGGCACCACTTGAAGACCACTTCTCCTCTTATTTCTCCTCAAGGCAGCACGTGAAGACCACTTCTCCCATTTTTGTTGCCACGTTCCAGCATTTCCTCAACAACTTCAGCAAGGCCCATGAAACAAAGGACCAAGAATCCAGCCCATTAAAGACTCTATAAATAGTACAAGCTCTGTGAACTCAAGGAGAGACTTCATTATTCAAAATTCCTGCGGAAGCTCTGCCAAACTGCCTTTCCATTCCAGTTTCCATTCCAGCATTATTTTTTGCTTTTGTTTCGTTTTTATTTGTATCCAAACCAACCGTATAACAATTTCCAACATCAGGAAATTGTTATACATTTATTTGTTTCTAAACCTTCAGCATTCGTTATTTTTAATTTCCGCCTACTCCAAACTTTCCGATCTGTGGAAGAAGGAGTCTGCTCGAATATTTGTTAACCAGGTTTTTACTATATTGCAATTTAATTTAGTTATAATGTCTATTTATTTTTCTGCCATGAGTATGTTATTATTAAATTCTCTGCTTCTGCCTGGTTCAACCTCGATGAGTAGCTAAACACCTTAGGGCGGTATGTAGTTATAACAAACTTAACCGGTAAATGTAACCATAGGCTGAAAATAATTAATCACTTAACATTCTGGCTGATACTTTTTAATTGAAATAGACCTTTTCGTTACGAGAGTAAGAAAAGGGTATTAGGTTGGGTCAAGACCACGAGAGTGTGAGATTTTAACCAGATAGCTAAAGTTAGGCATTTAAATTAAACACAGCGAGAGCGCTTTAAGATAAATTAGAATTATTTAGTTTCCAAAAATTACCTCTAAACACTTATGGGCTAGCGAGAGCAGGCATAGGGCTTTAGGGGTAAGATCTGATATAAGACCACGAGAGTGTGAGTTGAGGGTATTTAAACTAGTAATCTCTACCGAATAGATTAAGTGAACATCTCTATAAGCCTAGGTTAGATCGACCCACCTAAGTTAGTATAATTACATACCGACCGCCTTAGTATTACTTTATTAAAAACTTAAATCTAATTCCGCCTTTAATAGTCTTAAAAACCAACAACAATCGTGACAACCATTCGCCTTAGCTAAACTAGAAGTTCGTCTAGCACTAAGTAACAATAGAATCCCTGTGGATCGATAATCTTAAATATTACTTCGATAGGCTGTGCACTTGCAGTAAGATACCGCTAGACGCATAAGTAGACACGTCTGTAGCCCATCAGTGGGTTTTGTCCGCGCAGGTTCGGATCCTGTTGTCCACGAATTTTTTTAATTTGAAATTTAAAGACACCAACTTTTTACATCGCATCTAGTTATTCATCATTCGTCCAATCCATCTCTACTTACAAGTTCATCTACTATATAATAAAATTATAAATTGATTAAATTCAATCTGTCTATTTTACAATAAGGATTCGTTATTGATGTAAGAAATATGCTGGTAAAACTGTTAAATATCTTCAATTACAATAAACTCTTCTAATTATTTAATTTCAACCCTTTTCCCCTGAAAACGCTTAAAGATATCACGATCCATGATCCTGGAGAGTTTGGTTTCGCAAAGGAAATATAGTTTCACCTTAAGGTCTTTAACTCTGATGTGTCACTTCAATGTTGCATCATCGAAAATCACATGAATTTTTTTTTTGTTAAAAGAGAAGGATAAAGGTTAAATCATGCCATAAAAAACTAATATTATAATCATAATAAATAGGTGACTAAGTCTAAATATATTTAAAGTGTGTGCAGAAACAGACACACTTGGGAGTTTAAAGTTAGGTTAATGTTCCTTGTAACACCCATTTTAATTATTTAGTCATTTTATTACTATTTTAATTATTATATGTTGGTGTGCCCTTTGGTGGGGGTGTGTTTGATGATGATTGGTAGGTGTCCCTGATATGGGAGGATTATTGGTGGTGAATTGGTGTGAATATAATAATAAAATAAATAGTAGTGATATGGTGGTATTATTATTATTATTATTATTATTATTATTATTATTATTATTATTATTATTATTATTATTATTATTATTATTATTATTATTATTAATTGTAGTAATATTATTAATATTGGAGAATATTATTATTATTAATATTATTACTATTATTATAACTATTAGTGGGAGAATATTATTATGATTATTATTATTATTAATAATATTATTGGTGGAGTATTATTACTATTATTATTAATATTATTATTATGGGTGAAATAATATTATTAATATTGTTATGTGTATTGTTATTATTATTATAACGATTATTATAATTATTATTAGTAATATTATTTTTATTATTATTATTGGGATTAGAATTAAAAGAAAATAGCAGTGGGAGGGGTTAGTGGTTTTTAAGATACATTTGGAGAGTTGGGAGAAAGAACGAGAGAAGTGAGAAGAGCGTAGGACGAGCAAAGGAACGAGGAACGGAAGAGAAAGGAGAAAGCCAAGAGACCAAATCTAGGAGGATTTCCATCGATCAAACCGATTAACAAGGTAAGGGGGGAGAAACTTGATTGGGATGGTATTTACATGTATAGGATAGTGGGGATTCCTTAACCCCGTAGGAATGTATCGGTGTATGAAGTTTTATGTTGTCATGCCTATAATTGTTGATTGATGTTGAGAATTGGTATTTGATAAACCAATGAGGAATTGATGTATGTCGATGTTGATGAATTGTTGTTTTTGGTGAGTTTGGGGTATTGGTTGGGTTTACGGTTGTAGGGAAGTTCCTGTATAACCTCTGTGGTTTGGATAATGACCATGAGTATTGGTGAGATTTTGTGTAACCTCTGTGGCTTGGGTAATGACCATGATATAGGTTCTGAGATGTAGTTTAAGGAACAATTGATTAGCGTAGTGTGTGATAGTTGTAGTAATGATAGGGCAGAGGATGGATGAAGAGTGATAAGCTTGGAATTGAGCAAGATGACAGTGTTGGACAGTAAGGGTGGGTTTTCGTATGATCATTGTGATGGTGTAATAGTGTATGGTGGGTAGGATCACATTTAGGATAGAAACCCCTAAATGCCATGGTTTTGAAAAGTATGGTTATATGATATATGATGACATGATCTTTAAAATATGTTGTTGGCTGTTATAATTTGCATATGATGGTAGGGTTTCGAATTCTGAAACCGGGGCTTTTTACGGAATTGAAATCGGAGGTCCGGAAGGCCTCCAACGATGGAAAACACAGAATTTTCTGCATTCTGCGCTGTTTGCGTCGACTCAAAGCTGTATATTGGTGAATTTTCTGTTTTGACGATTTTGGCCATAACTTTTGATCCGTAAGTCCGATTTAGTCCCCGTTCAAAGTGTTGGAAAGCTCTTGAATAGATCTATAACATGGTATAAATAATATAGTTATTTGCCAAATATTTTTATATCCAATATTTTTGGGGAGTCATTGTTTAATTAAATAGTAACTAAACCATGGATCGATTGAAATGATTTATTGATTATTTCCTTGAGTTTAATTGTTGTGCACTTAGTGTGCTTGTGTTTATTGGTGGTGTAATATATATAATGTGTGGTGATGTGATCAGGAGGATCGTGTGCACTTAGTGTGCTTGAGTTTGTTTGTCGTGCATTGTTGTCGTGCATTGGTGTCGTACATATCATGCTGTTTGGTGGGATGAATCATTGCTCAGGAGGAGTGTATGTGATTCATCCGTACTCCTTTGTGGGGAATGGTGGGGATAGATCATATCTCAGTCAGAGCGTAAGTGATCTGTCGGGGATAGATCATATCTCAGTAGGAGCGTAAGTGATCTGTCGGGGATAGATCATATCTCAGTAGGAGCGTAAGTGATCTGTCCAAGGTTCGATTGAATGAACCAATGAGTCGGTACCGCATGCATGGTGTTGAGTTGCATATTTGCATTATAATATGTTATATTGTAATTTGAACAGTAGGTTCGTGATTGGTGTTGTGGGGTGAATATTGGTGTGTTGGTGTTTTACTACCTTGTTTACATGTATTATATTACCAATATATTTTTGATCATGTTTTCTCACCCCTTTGTTGTTGTTGTGGTCTGTGCTTCTTTGGAAGTACAGATAATCCAGGTACTTAGCTAGCTTGGATTATGGTGTGCCAGTCGAGTCTAGGATGCTCTGATACGTAGCACGGGACTTGGGTGTTTTTATTTGTTTATGTTAAACTTGTTGAAAATCCTGTGACGTATCACATTTTGGTGAATTATAATAATAAAGATTTTATGTAAATCTGGCGGATGGCCGAGAATGTTGGAATAATAATTTCCGCTGTATTATTTCGAAAATAATGAATAAAGTATTTTTGACAACTATTGGTGATGTGATATCCCACTGTTTTTGTGAAAACTCTGATGTTTATTTATAATGTTTATATTTTATTTAATTTGGGAAGTGGGGTGTTACAATTGGTATCAGAGCAGGTCGGTCCGTCCGGCCAATGTTGTCTAGTGTTGTTGTTCCCTGGTATGCGACATGTGTGTAAAAACACTGTCGGTACATGTTGTTGTTTAAACTTTGTCGGTAGAAGTGAAATGATTCCAGTGGGGGAGAAGTTGGTATTTCTCCGGAATGCTGCAGTGTTGTGGCTTAGTGTGTTACGCTCTTATAGTTTGGTAAAGATGGTTTATACCCCATCATGATTTTTGGCTGTCTATTGACAAATTGAGGAACTGATCACCCTCAATCTCTTGTTAATAGTAGACAGGATTGTGTTGGACGGGATAGACGTGTCTTGCAAGCTTAGGTGGTGTGAGAAATGAATTGTCTTGAGTTAAGCTAAGTGCTTAAGGGATTATTTTGAGGAGTTGGCGTAAGACGGTGTTGAGGTGTGTATTTTGACGGAAACTTTGAATGTTAAGGAAAGTGAGAAATTGGGGTTTATCACTTAATTGTGATTGTCCGGAAGTTTTCCTGAGGAGGTAAATGGTTTACTATCGAAATGTGAAGTAAAGCTTACACATTGACTTCGTTCTTGGAACTAGTCCGATATGGGTGACTCCATATTGTGTGTTTGCATTGGGATTGAGAAAGTTAAAGAGTCAACTTGAAGACCTGTTGGAAGAGAGGTTCTTTTGTTTGAGTGTGTTACCATAAGGTGCACCAATTTTGTTGGTTAGACAGACGGAAGGTTTTGTGAAGCTTTGGATGAACTATGGATAAGTGAACAAGGTGACTATCAAGGATAAGCGTTCGCTTCCAAGAGTTGATGAGTTGATGGATCAACGGGCTGAAGGATGTGAGTTTTCCTTGGTCGTGTGAGCTCGGGTAGAGCTATTGTGGTTGTGGTATCAAAGGTCGAAGTTGTATAGCAACGAGAGGCTCCAAGATCTGCTGTTGAGATTGGGAGTAATTGGGTTTTAAAATATTTAAAGATTGAAAGTGTGTTGGATGGTCTCCTAGGTATGAAATTGTTATTGTACGCTGAATTCCGATATCGCAGCTTTTTACGGAATCGAAATCAGACGTCGTAGAAATCATGTTTAATGGTTCTAATTCGAGGCTATATGTTAGGTGAGTATGAGTATGTGTTTGTTTCGAAGAAAGGAATTGAATCGGTCGAATTTTCGGACAAGAATGCAAAATCCCGTAGTAGTTTTTCGGCAAAGTTCTGGTTTTTCGGAAAATTTCGAAAATTCATAACACTTGAACCGTATGTCCGTTTTGAGCCCCGTTTGAAGCGTTGGAGAGCTAACGAGACGCTCTTTCCGGGAAAAATGGTTTTCATGTCAGTGGATGATCCAATTATAGCAAAATATTCGAAACGCGTAATTTGGTCAACTTTTACCGTCGTGATCGGGTGCGTTTGATGTGTTATCTTACTGTATGTTTTTTGGTATATACCGTGGTAGCTGATGCTTCGATTTGGAAACCTTTCTTGTACCGAGGAAAATGGCGAAAAGAGTTGGAACCGGTTGGGAAATTTTGTGATGCGAGTCTGGTCTGTGAAGAGACTTCTTATGGAGTTAAGCCTCGTATGTTAGACCGTACTAGTAGTATTCTTGAGGAGATTCGAGGAGGTCAGAAATCTGGGTTGAGTTGGTGAATTAGTTGAAATTGATAAATCAGAGTCGAAGAGTGGATTGCCGGGTTTGTGGAAATAGTACCATGATATGTTGTAACGGGGTATGTGGACCGGATGTTGTTGAGGGGAGTAGGAGTACTCGTGAAGAAATAAATTGAGGTAGATGGAGTATCCATCCCGGTGCTATGAAGAAGTAATTGAATTTGAGTAGATTGTTTTAGTGACCATAGATGAGGAAAGGAGTGGTTGAGGTTGAATATACTGGTTAGAATTGTTGGAATTCAAAGAGTGAACATCAGAGACTGTTGAATCTGATGCAACCGTTGAATATTCCAGAGTGGAAAGCAGGTAGTATTTTCACGGATTTGGTGTTGAGATTTCCAAAGAATTGGAAAGACATAATTTTAATTTGGGTTGTTGTGAGTGGATGAACTATTCCGTGTTAAGGATATATGAGATACATATTGAGGAAGTAGTGAAGTTGGATGAGATACTGTCGAATGTTGTGTTAGATTGAAATTTGAGGTTTATATTGAGATGTTGGAGGGGCTTACAGGAAGCTTCAGGTACTAAGTTGAAGTTGACTTCGGCTTACCATCCACAAACTGATGGTCAATCAGAGAGGACTATTGAGTCTGTAGAGAATTGGTGAGAGCTTGGGTGTTGGATCAAGGTGGATCGTGGGATGAGTAATTACCGTTGATTGAGTTACTTATAATAACGATTACCATCCTAGTGTCGGAATGGCACTATATATGGCTTGGTGAGATAGGGAGTGTAGGACTCTTCTGTGTTGGAATAAGTCGAGTGGGAGTGTTGTGCTCAGACCGAGAATTATGCTTGAGATGGCTGAGAAGATCAAGAGGATATAAGGAAATATGTGTTTTGAGAGTCACGTCGGTGACTGGTGCTGGTCGGGCTTCGAAATCTCGGAAGTTCGCACCGGGTTCTGTGGTTGTATCAGAGTAGCGCAGTGGAGGCATGAGAGGAGTAACATTTAGATCGTTTTGCCGCTATCGCTGCGAATTGGCATGACGTGTTTCATGTGTCTTCGTTGAGGAATTACATTCAATCAGGTGGATGATGTACCCGTGAAAAATAATTTGATTGTGGAGGCATTGCTAGTTCGTTTAACGAACGAGAAACAACTCCGAGGGGAGGAGATAGCTTTGGTGAAAGTGGCTTGAGGGGGGTGCTGCAGAAGGCAGTGTGGCCTGAGAATTGGAATGAAGGATGCGGGAAGCGTATCCGAAACTATTTCCATCAGGTAATTTTCGAGGACGAAAATAATTAAAGTGGGGGAGAGTTGTAACACCCATTTTAATTATTTAGTCATTTTATTACTATTTTAATTATTATATGTTGGTGTGTCCTTTGGTGGGGGTGCGTTTGATGATGATTGGTGGGTGTCCCTGATATGGGAGGATTATTGGTGGTGAATTGGTGTGAATATAATAATAAAATAAATAGTAGTAATATGGTGGTATTATTATTATTATTATTATTATTATTATTATTATTATTATTATTATTATTATTATTATTATTTTTAATATTATTATTATTATTAATTGTAGTAATATTATTAATATTGGAGAATATTATTAATATTAATATTATTATAACTATTAGTGGGAGAATATTATTATGATTATTATTATTATTATTAATAATATTATTGGTGGAGTATTATTACTATTATTATTAATATTATTATTATGGGTGAAATAATATTATTAATATTGCTATGTGTATTATTATTATTATAATGATTATTATAATTATTATTATTAGTAATATTATTTTTATTATTATTATTGGGATTAGAATTAAAAGAAAATAGAAGTGGGAGGGGTTAGTGGTTTTTACGATACATTTGGAGAGTTGGGAGAAAGAACGAGAGAAGTGAGAAGAGCGTAGAACGAGCAAAGGAACGAGGAACGGAAGAGAAAGGAGAAAGCCAAGAGACCAAATCTAGGAGGATTTCCATCGATCAAACCGATTAACAAGGTAAGGGGGAGAAACTTGATTGGGATGGTATTTACATGTATAGGGTAGTGGGGATTCCTTAACCCCGTAGGAATGTATCGGTGTATGAAGTTTTATGTTGTCATGCCTATAATTGTTGATTGATGTTGAGAATTGGTATTTGATAAACCAATGAGGAATTGATATATGTCGATGTTGATGAATTGTTGTTTTTGGTGAGTTTGGGGTATTGGTTGGGTTTACGGTTGTAGGGAAGTTCCTGTATAACCTCTGTGGTTTGGATAATAACCATAAGTATTGGTGAGATTTTGTGTAACCTCTGTGGCTTGGGTAATGACCATGATATAGGTTCTGAGATATAGTTTAAGGAACAATTGATTAGAGTAGTGTGTGATAGTTGTAGTAATGATAGGGCCACTACGCCAGAATTGATTTTTAGCAGCGCATACAAAGACAGCGCTTTTAAAAAAAGCGCTGCTAAATAGTCAGTAAAAAAAAAAGAAAAAAATTACCTACCAAAGACAGCGCTTTTTTAAAAAGCGCTGCTAAAAGGGGACCCTTAGAAAGCGCTTTTTAAAAGCGCTGCTAAAAGGGGACCCTTAGAAAGCGCTTTTTAAAAGCGTTGCTAAAAGGTGACCCTACGAGAGCGCTTTTTTTATAAAGCGCTGCTATATGTCATTGCTAATGCACCCTATGAAAGCGCTTTTAAAAGCGCTGCTAAAGGCCTTTAAAAAGCGCTGCTAAAGGTATTAGTATAATAATTTTTATATACCCTCCAGAATTGTAAACGAAACAGAACACACGTTTTTTCGTTTTCTTCTTCGTTTCTTCATTTCTCCATTGCCCTATCTTCCATTTTCGCCCTCCGTTGAAGCTTTCGTCGCCGTCCGTTTGCGCCGCCGTCTTCCATTTGTTTTCGCCGCCGTTCCCTTTCGCCGCCGTTCACCGTTCGTTCTCCTCCACCGTTACGGTAAATCTGCGACTGTTACGGCATTTTTATGGATTATTGTCTTAGTATTGCATTTTTCTGGATTAGATGATGTTAGTGCTACTTCTTTCTGAGTTATTGACTTGTTTTTGTTGATACCATTGATGAGCATTACTCTTTTGATATTGGCTTGAGTTTTGTATGCAAGGTGTTTGTTGAAATGCCACAATGAATTTTGAGCATTATAAATTAGTTTAGAATAATTTAGTCCATTACCAAAATTTTTGAGAGTATGCTTTAATAATTTAGAATAGTTTAAAATCATATTAATGCAATAGTTTAGAATAGTTTAGAATAATTTAGTCCATTTCCACCATTTTTGAGAGTATGATTTAATAGTTTAGAATAGTTTAAAATCATATCAATGAAATAGTTTAGAATAGTTTAGAATAATTTAGTCCATTTCCACCATTTATGAGAGTATGCTTTAATTTAGTCCATGTCATTTTGAGCATTATAAAATAGTTTAGAATAGTTTAAAATCATATTAATGAAAGTATGCTTTAATAGTAGAATAGTTTATTATAGTATATCTACTTTTTTAATATGATTTGTTTTGTTGGATTATCTAGTTTTTTTGTTTTGGTTAATTATTAATATGATTTTAATAAAATGTATATATTGTCTGTTATAGGGGTTACCTGAGAAGAGCAAGGTTGTGATTGTTTCCAAGCATCCTACTGTACAACTTTCTTAGAAGTTAGTGATTTCTTTACAGGTATTCTCTGTTTTTGCCTAACTTTCATAGTATGGATAAAAATTGGATGTCTGTTAATCGATTGTCAAAAGAGTACGAGAATGAGGTATCGAACTTCGTTAAGTTTGCTGTTGAACACGCCAAAGACCCCAGTAGGATCACATGTCCTTGCTTAGGTTGCTGTTATGGGCGTCGAATTGACGCGGTTCAGTTGGAATCTCATTTAATGAGACATGGAATTGATCGAAGTTACACATGTTGGACATTACACGGTGAGATAAGTAACGAGAATGTTGAACCCCAGAACAATACGACCTCTACTTCAAAGGACAATGGTAGGGATACATACGATTGTGATCGAGTCGAAGATATTGCAGAAGCACTTGAAGAAGATCTTAAAGATTGTCCAAAGATGTTTGAGAGGTTGGTAAGCGATGCAGAGAAGCCGTTGTATAAAGGTTGCACTACTTTCACAAGATTGTCTGCGGTATTAAAGTTGTACAACTTAAAAGCGGGTAATGGATGGTCGGATAAAAGTTTCACAGAGTTGTTAGCCCTACTTCAAGAGATGCTTCCGGAGGATAATGTTCTTCCCAATCGAACCTATGAAGCTAAAAAAATGTTATGCTCTATTGGTATGAGCTATGATAAGATACATGCTTGTCCAAATGATTGCATTTTGTTTCGAAATGAGTATGCATCATTAAACGAGTGTCCTAAATGCGGTGTATCTCGGTATAAGAAAAAGTTGTCACCATCAAAAGTCTTATGGTATTTTCCTATAATTCCGAGATTCAGACGCATGTTTCGTAGTGAAACAGATGCGAAACACCTTACTTGGCATGCAGATGATAGAATTATAGATGGGAAGTATCGACATCCGGCAGATTCACCACAGTGGATGAAAATTGATAATGATTATCCTGATTTTGGAGAAGAAGCTAGAAACCTTCGCTTGGCATTATCGACTGATGGAATGAATCCGCACGGTCTGCAAAGTATCTCCCATTCCACCTGGCCTGTAATTCTTATGATTTATAACCTACCTCCATGGCTATGTATGAAGCGTAAGTACATGATGTTATCTATGTTAATTTCTGGCCCTAAACAACCAGGAAACGACATAGACGTATACCTGACACCTTTAATCGAAGACTTAAAAAGTTTGTGGGAGAACGGTGTGGAGGTTTATGATGGATATAGGAAAGAAAGTTTTAATTTGAGGGCCATGTTGTTTGGCACAATTAATGATTTCCCAGCATACGAAAATCTATCGGGGTATAGCATTAAAGGTCAATGTGCGTGTCCTATCTGTGAAGAAAACACAGATTGGACGCGGTTGGAATTTGGTCAGAAGAATGTCTTTTTTGGTCATCGTAGATTCTTAAGTTCTAATCATCAGTACCGTGGGTGGAGACAAGAATTCAATGGAAATTCAGAATAACGTAGAGCACCACCTACATTGACCGGCGATCAAATTTTTGCAAAGGTGAAAGATGTGAGTACTCAGTTTGGCAAGCCTTTTGCTCATACGCTTACCACGCGTGGGTGGAAGAAGAGGTCAATTTTGTTTGAGTTGCCGTATTGGAAGTCGTTGTATGTACGGCATTTTCTTGATGTTATGCATATTGAAAAAAATGTATTTGAAAGTGTTATTGGTATGTTACTCAATATACAAGGAAAGTCTAAGGATGGCCTTAAAGCAAGAAAAGACTTGGTAGCAATGGGAATAAGAAATGAATTAGGACCCTAGAAGAAAGGAAATCGCACTTATCTACCACCTGCTGCATATACTTTGTCTAGAAAGGAGAAAAAGATAATGTGTAAGTTTCTGAGTGAAGTTAAAGTTCCAGAAGGATACTCTTCAGATATTAGAAGACTTGTTTCTATGAAAGACCTAAAGTTAAAGAGTTTAAAGACACATGATTGCCATGTTCTTATGGAACACTTTCTACCAATAGGTATACGTTCTATTTTGCCAGAAAAAGTGAGAGGCGCAATAACAAAATTGTGTTTCTTTTTCAGATCTATTTGTAGTAAGGTGATCGATCCTGCGATCTTACCAACATTGCAAAAAGATATAATTATTACTTTGTGTGAGCTTGAAATGTATTTTCCTCCGTCATTCTTTGACATAATGGTACATCTAGTTGTGCATCTCGTGAAAGAGACACAACTGTGTTGACCTGCATATATGAGATGGATGTATCCAGCTGAACGTTATATGAAAATATTGAAAGGGTATGTGAAAAACCGAAGTCGACCAGAGGGATGTATTGTTGAACGATACATTGTTGAAGAAGCTATTGAGTTTTGTACTGAATATTTGTCCAACGTTCAATCCATTGGCCTCCCAAAATCTGATGTTGTTGAAAAAGTAGTAGGTAAACAGTTAATTGGAAATAAAGTTGTGACAGTTTCAAGGGATGAACGGGAGCAACTGCATTTATATGTTCTGCACAATGACATTGAGGTTGAGCAGTACGTTAAATTGCACAAGGACGTTCTCCGAGGTTTAAATATGAATAGAAATGAAAATTGGATAGTAC
Organism: Lathyrus sativus; assembly: GCA_963859935.3. Taxonomy (NCBI): domain Eukaryota; kingdom Viridiplantae; phylum Streptophyta; class Magnoliopsida; order Fabales; family Fabaceae; genus Lathyrus; species Lathyrus sativus. The sequence goes on from OZ012741.1 coordinate 562,136,144, forward strand.
GTGAGCACAATCGAAGTTTTATAACATGGTTCAAAGAGCATATTTATTCAAAGTTTTATTCTGATCCCGCTTCAATAACAGAAAGGTTGAGATGTTTAGCATATGGTCCAACTTTGCATGTGTTTTCTTATAGCGCATATGCAATTAATGGATACACATTTTATACCAAGGAACAAGATGATAAAAGTACAATGCAAAATAGTGGTGTCACTGTGCTTGCCGAATCAATGCACATTTCCTCATATTTTGGGGTAATCGAGCGCATTTGGGTGTTTGATTATGAGAAGTTTCAGATTCCTATCTTTGGATGCAAGTGGGTTGAAAGTAATAGTGGCATACGTATGGATAAGTCAGGTTTTTTGCAAGTGGATCTTAATAAGGTGGGGTACAAAGATGAGCCTTTTATTCTAGCCACACAAGCTAAACAAGTGTTCTATGTCACTGATCCGAAAAGTACGACATGGTTTATAGTTCTTTTTTCCAACAAAGTAATCAACGATAACATTGGAGAAAAGGGGGAGGTTGATGTTGAGAATGAATCTTATGTTAGGGATGATCCAGATGAGAATATTATAGCAGACGAATCATATATTAGAAATGATCATTGCGAGGGAATTTGGATCAATCCATCCGTCCGTGTTGTTAAGACACAAGTAAAGCACCTTCGAACTAAAAAAAGAAAAAGATGTTAAAGGTACTTGTAAAATTACATATTGTCTCATTCAATAAAATAACATATTATTTCTTATTTATACGTTTCTTATGTGTATATATATATATTTATTATTTACATATTTGAATGTCATTCATTTGATACTTTAGTTTTCCTGAATTACAGGTATATTATGGCCAGCAATAAAGATTGGAAGAAATTAAAGTAGAATTGTATAATTTGTGATGTTGAATTTCGAGTTGAGAATTGTATATAATTTGTGATGTTGAATTGTGAAGCTTTTGAATTATATATATTAAAGTGGAATTGTATATAATTTGTGATGTTGAATTGTGAAGCTTTTGAATTATATATATTAAAGTGGAATTGTATATAATTTGTGATGTTGAATTGTGCATATAATGCCAAAGTGTTGAATTGTGCACATAATCCCAAAGTGTTGAATTGTGTATATAAAGCCAAAGTGCTGAAATAAAGGGCTAAATTATATAAGCAGGTTTATTGAAAAATATATAAAAAATGCCATTAATCAGGAAATTTTTTTTCCAAAACGTGCACATTAGACAACGCTTTTATGTATAAGCGCTGCTAAAGGGGACAGAGAAACTGCTAAAAAAGCGCTGCTATAGGTGGGGAAAGAGGGGTCTAAGACAGCGCTTTCATAAAGCGCTGCTATAGGGGGGTCTAAGACAGCGCTTTAATAAAGCGCTGCTAAAGGGGGGGAGGGGGGGGAGATTAGGCAGCGCTTTAAAAAGCACTGCTAAAGGGGTAAAAAAGCGCTGCTAAAGGTGATGTCTTTAGCAGCGCTTTTTCCACAAAAAAAGCGCTGCCTTTACCTTTAGCAGCGCCACTTTAGGAAGCGCTTTAAAGCGCTGCTAAAGGTCAAAAAAAGCGCTGCTAAAGGTCTGTTTTGGCATAGTGGGCAGAGGATGGATGAAGAGTGATAAGCTTGGAATTGAGCAAGATGACAGTGTTGGACAGTAAGGGTGGATTTTCGTATGATCATTGTGATGGTGTAATAGTGTATGGTGGGTAGGATCACATTTAGGATAGAAACCCCTAAATGCCATGGTTTTGAAAAGTATGGTTATATGATATATGATGACATGATCTTTAAAAATATGTTGTTGGCTGTAATAATTGTCATATTATGGTAGGATTTCGAATTCTGAAACCGGGGCTTTTTACGGAATTGAAATCGGAGGTCCGGAAGGCCTCCAACGATGGAAAACACAGAATTTTCTGCATTCTGCGCTGTTTGCGTCGACTCAAAGTTGTATATTGGTGAATTTTCTGTTTTGACGATTTTGGCCATAACTTTTGATCCATAAGTCGGATTTAGTCCCCGTTCGAGGCGTTGGAAAGCTCTTGAATAGATTTATAACATGGTATAAATAATATAGTTATTTGCCAAATATTTTTATATCCAATATTTTTGGGGAGTCATTGTTTAATTAAATAGTAACTAAACCATAGATCGATTGAAATGATTTATTGATTATTTCCTTGAGTTTAATTGTTGTGCACTTAGTGTGCTTGTGTTTATTGGTGGTGTAATATATATAATGTGTGGTGATATGATCAGGAGGATCGTGTGCACTTAGTGTGCTTGAGTTTGTTTGTCGTGCATTGTTGTCGTGCATTGGTGTCGTACATATCATGGTGTTTGGTGGGATGAATCATTGCTCAGGAGGAGTGTATGTGATTCATCCATACTCCTTTGTGGAGAATGGTGGGGATAGATCATATCTCAGTAGGAGCATAAGTGATATGTCGGGGATAGATCATATCTCAGTAGGAGCGTAAGTGATCTGTCCAAGGTTCGATTGAATGAACCAATGAGTCGGTACCGCATGCATGGTGTTGAGTTGCATATTTGCATTATAATATGTTATATTATAATTTGAACAGTAGGTTCGTGATTGGTGTTGTGGGGTGAATATTGGTGTGTTGGTGTTTTACAACCTTGTTTACATGTATTATATTACCAATATATTTTTGATCATGTTTTCTCACCCCTTTGTTGTTGTTGTGGTCAGTGCTTCTTCGGAAGTACAGATAATCCAGGTACTTAGCTAGCTTGGATTATGGTGTGCCAGTCGAGTCTAGGATGCTCTGATACGTAGCACGGGACTTGGGTGTTTTTATTTGTTTATGTTAAACTTGTTGAAAATCCTGTGACGTATCACATTTTGGTGAATTATAATAATAAAGATTTTATGTAAATCTGGCGGATGGCCAAGAATGTTGGAATAATAATTTCCGCTGTATTATTTCGAAAATAATGAATAAAGTATTTTTGACAACTATTGGTGATGTGATATCCCACTGTTTTTGTGAAAACTCTGATGTTTATTTATAATGTTTATATTTTATTTAATTTGGGAAGTGGGGTGTTACATTCCTCACCTGATAGTTAGATAAGCGAGCATACACTCTTCCGAACACGAGTCATATGAACCGTTTCCAAATATACTATAGTTTTTCCAGGTCGTAAAGACTATAGTTACAATCAAAATACTTTAGAACTGGAAGAAGGGGCTTTTAGTTCATGTTAAGTGTTAAAATCACCAAAGATCAAATGGAGTGAATAGAAGGGACCCATGACCAAGGAAAGATGCACCCAAGAGAAAAATTCAATGAAACATGTTAAGAGAAAACGAAACCAAGCCAATTGTGTGGAACTGCGTGCATCATAGTATGGGGAACCTTCATGAATTGAACTACTAAAATATTTAATAAGGCATCATTTATGAAGGCCTCTGCTCTATTGCTACTAAAATGATTTTTTTCCATTAAATACACAATCCCATAAATTATTGCATATATCCGATCAATATATAATATATACTCAACTCTTTCTCTTACTGACTTCACTTTTTAAAGTAGTTACTTAGGTAGTAGTTAAAATATTTCAAACATTGCACATAATACTCTTTAGATTTGTCAAGAAGCCTATAATTAAGATATATAGTTTCTTCCAATATTGTTTTTATTTGAAGACTAAAGAATAATTGTTGAAAGTATTAGTTGATCATATGTAAAGTAGTTTTGAAACAAATTTGGCAACCCCAGTAGGACACTTTGATCTATACTTCTGAAAATTTCAAACCAACAACTTCAATACTGAATTTTGCGTTTGAAATTGATTTAAGAAAATATCTATACGTCATGGATAAACTACCACCATCACCTACAAGGATTTTTAGAAAACTAAAATCAGACGAGCCTGAACAAACAACGAGAATGCCAACAATATTTCCCTAACTCTTTGTTTCTAGAGTTGCGTTGTTTTAATTCACACGAGAAACCGTTGGAGTTGACAATTTCTTTATTAAAGAACATTTACTATGCCATAAATGACTTTTAGCAGCGCAACAAAAGACAGCGCTTTCTAAAAAAGCGCTGCTAGAGGGTCATGAAAAAAAAACAAAAAAATAGCATACCTAAGACAGCGCTTGTTAAAAAAGCGCTGCTAAAGGGGGGGTCTACGAAAGCGCTTTTAAAAAAGCGCTGCTAAAGGGGGTCATAAGGCAGACCTATAGCAGCGCTTTTAAAAGCGCTGCTAAATGCCAAAAAAAGCGCTGCTAAAGGGGGTCCTAAGGCATACCTATAGCAGTGCTTCTAAAATCGCTGCTAAATGCCAAAAAAAGCGCTGCTAAAGGGGGTCCTAAGGCATACCTATAGAAGCGCTTCTAAAAGCGCTGCTAAATGCCAAAAAAAGCGCTGCTAAAGGGGGTCCTAAGGCAGACCTATAACAGCGCTTTTAAAAGCGCTGCTAAATGCCAAAAAAAGCGCTGCTATAGGTTTAAGTAGCATAAATTTAAAAAATTCCAATATTTTCACAGAATCAGAACAGTCTTCTTCTTTCTTATTTCCACTCGCGAACGTTGCCCTATTCAGAATTAGAACAGTCACCGTCGACGCATTCCGTCCGCGCCTCCGTCCGACAGCCTCCGTCCGTCGTCTTTCCTCCGGTCATTCCGTCGTCACCTCATTCTGCCGCCGTCCGTCCATTGTTACGGTATTTGAAGTTTTTCATTTTGCATTTTTTTGGATTAATGTCTTAGTATTTCATTTTTTGGATTATATGATGTTAGTGTTACTTCTTTTCTGAGTTTTTGACTTGTTTTTGTTGATACCGTTGATGAAAATTACTCGTTTGATATTGGCTTGAGTTTTGTATACAAGGTGTTTGTTGAAATGCCACAATGAATTTACTTATGTTAACTTTCATTATATCTAGCCGTATACAAGGTGTTTGCTGAAATGCCACACCTTATATGAGTTCTTTTTACTAATAATTTTTATAAGGGAAATACTGCACATATATTCAATGATATTTTAGATTATGTTGCTTTAGAAACTTCACACTATTTGTGATTTAGATGAAAGCTTTAAGTTTCTGTTAATCTTGAAATTTATTTATTTTTCTTAATCCTTATTTTTCTATGAAATAGTCTAAATTCACAAATAATCCTTATTTATTTATTAAATTTTAAAACATAAATATATAGATCCGACAACTTTTTTGAAATAAAGTTTGTTTGGCGAGTTACACAACATTTAATGAATTCACGTGTCTTCATGAATGTGGATATAGTTTTAGAATGTATAGATCATTCATACAGCTTTATGTTTGTATATGTATAATGATGTTTGATGTTGCAATATTACATTGTATCAAAATCTATATTTTGAGGGACTATATCTTTCGTCTTCTTCAATTGCAAGTGCCATGATCAATCTTATTCCCGGAGTTACATTTTTAATAATAGTCTATGCTTACGCGATTTTAGTCGGCACAGGTGTTAGTGGTTGTTGCGGATGTGAATTAACCATAATTAATTCCTTATCATAAAAACCGTCAATAACAGAATCAATAACAAAATCAATATCGGTACCATCAGAGACTGTTTTTTAAAATCTTAATAATTAATACTTATGATATAACTATTATTCTATAAACATATAACATTTCACCCTTATATATTTTTCAGGTTCCAGTTTACAAAAGTCATCCTAATTATTTATCACTATCAGCTTGGATGTGTTTCATTTCAACATTACAATCAGCCGTAGTGACAGTATTCTTGGAGCCAGACCTTGATGCATGGAACATTAATTCTCTACTTCAATTTGGTTCCACTTTATATGAGGTGATTTTTCATGATGATACACACCAATATTTATACATCATTGTCGCTTGCGCGAAAATAAGGTGCCGGCATGACAGAAGAGTCGCCACCTTTCGTTATTTATCCCTCAGAGCGGGAAAGGAAACGATCGGAAAAACCTGACGAAAAAGGGTAAGACAAGGTCATCGCAACCATTGTCTGGGTTCGGGAGTCGGTTACGCAAGGGGAAGGTATTAGCACCCCTCACGTCCGTCGTACTCGACGGGATCCTCGCTTGTTTGTTTACTTGGACGGGTTGGTTTTATTCTATCTACCTATCAAGGCTGGCTTAAAAAGAAAAGAAAAATGACTCGGCAAAGCGTCGCACTTTATGCCTACGTATTCTCATCAGAGAATGAGAAATCAGAGTCAACGTAGTTCGGCCTACGAAGGGGTATGGGGGAAGGTAGCTCGCTAGGACATCGCATCCTATGCCTACGTACTCTCAACAGACATGAGAGATCAGAGCTCACGTAGTTCGGGAAACTACGGGTTATCTCCTGAAAGAAGTGTTTTTTATTGTGTTTGCGATTTCAACCGCACTAGAGACTATGACCTGAGAGTGAATGCGTCGCATGTCACCCAAAGGGTACCATACTAAACATCCAGACTATGGAAAAGAAACTCTCCCACAATCCTTTCTCAGATAGCTTAAGGCTCGTAACGTACGAAAGAAATCATTCATGATTACTGTATCTTAAACTGTTTCGAGATGAGAAGAGAACAGGCCCAACTAGGAGGGAGACTATCAAGTCCTACTGTTATCATGCCATGGATTCATCCTATGGTTGAGGTTTGAACAGGGAACTCCTAGAAGTTGTCATGCATAGGTTTCAACCTAAAAGTCTATCATCAAATCCTTATCAAAGGAAATGAGAGTCCTAAGGGATCATGTCAATGATACACCAAAACAGACAAAGCATCAGCTTAACAGTAAAATGCATGCAATGCAAGTGAGGGAGGAAATGTGTGTGGGGCTTCAGCCTCCACAAGCTCGTCTCGACCTCAAGCCAGTCATGAAATAACAGTAATCATACTGAAAAATAAACAACGTGCTATCAAGCAATAAACAGTAAACTGCAATCATACAGATAAAAGAAATGAAATGCCATCAGGCAAACAAACCACATGGGCAAGGGAGCTGGGCTCTACCGAATACCCGCAAGCAAAGCCACGCAATAATAGTACAAGCAGAGGGAGCAACTCAACCCCTAATGCAATCATGCTCCTAGATTCTACTTATTCTAGATGGACTTATTCTAATGCAACAGACAAATCAGACAAAACACACAATACAGAAAAGAAAAACAGAAGAAAGCTTCAGCTCCTCCAGCAGCAACCCAGTCTTCAGACTCCAAAGATCACTTGCCTGCCAGGTATCAACCTTACAACATGAGTATCAACTCCCCTTCTCTCTTAAGCTTCAGCTTCTTTGACCAGCTCCACCTTCAGGCTTCACTATCTTCAGGGATCTTCAGGTATCAATTTGATTTTCACAAAGTCTTCAGACTTCACCCACCTCCAAGGAATCATCCTCTTCAAAGCTTCAGCTTCTATCTTCAATGACTTTTAGATCTTCAATCAAGTCTTCAATACCCTTCATTGCCATCTTCAACAACCCAAATGCTTCATCAAACAAGACTCAGTCAACAAGATGAGGTGAGGATGTTACAGTGCTCACTGCCTTCCAAAGGATGCCATTGAGGACTTAACATCAAAGGGAAAGGTTCTCTCAAAGTTCTACCTCAGAGGGCAAGGTCACTAATCCCTCCAAAGGAGAGAGGTGAACACCCTTAAGGGACTTTATGTCATAGAGAAGGAAGGAGGTGAACAAGACACTCCTTGTTTATTGAATAGAAGTATTCTATCTAAAGCTCTACCTATGTACTTATGATCCTATGAACAGAACAAACAAAATCTAAAACTAAGCTCCTCTGCAAGGTCTTCAAAGCTTCAATGATGATCCACAAGGCCTTCAACTCAATCTTCAAGGCTCACACACTCAAAGGAGAAGAAAAGAAAGCAAAACAATACAAACTATGCCTTTAAGCAACACACATACTAACCATACATTCAAAGATCAATTAAAAATACTAAAATACTATATAATATTCTAGCAAAATTCTAGGGGATTCTATACATACTTACCCTTAACCCATATATTCACCATACACTAATTTGGCCTATAAATCCCAAAACAAAATTGTTCAAATCTACTTATGCAACCTAAAACCCTAATTTTGTTACCTTAATGCTAGCCTAAACAAACTAATCAAATTTTAATCTACAAATTGTGAATTAAATCCCATATGATCTATGATTCAACATCTAACTATGCCAAAAAGAATGGCTCAAAAATCCTAAGGGAAAGTCCTAAAAGAAATTATACAAAATTGAGTACCAACTAAAATCAATTAAAAAGACTATTTACATGAATAATATGCTAAAAATATTAAAAGAAAAATAAAATGGAATTTTATTTGTTTACATTTTTCTAGACATGATTATGAATATGTGAAAAAAACAAGAAGTGAAAAATAATCATTTTTCAATTTTATATGGATTTTATAAAATGCAAGAAAATTAAAAGAAATTAAAATAAGAAAATATAATAAAAAGGGATGGGGGGTGGGAAAAGAAAAGGCGCCCAATTCAATATCCTGATGGGCCAAGAACCTGGGGGTGCACTAAGCAATCTGGTAGGCCCATGCGCTTCAAAAAAATTAACATGAAAAATCAACAGAAAATAAACACGGACGCGGTGAGAATAGCAACATTTCCACGTTAAAAAATGGATTGGGCCCATGGTGGGGGTGTGAGTATCAACGTTTCCATTAAGCCCAGAATCTCCATTTAAATGAAACGGCAGCGTATTGGCTTCATGGCTTCCCTCCGTTTTAAGTTTAAATTGGGACTGTGCGATCAGATGAAATAGTCAAAATTCTGGGACAATCCAACGGTGACAAGCTCGTCTTCTCCAAAACACCATCTAGGGTTTCAGAAACCCTAACTCCATGCCAGAGTTTCAACTCCTTCGTTCTCCTCCATTACTCAATGAAATCCCAAACTTCCAAAGGCAAACTTGTGCTAATGATCACCATGAACACGACCATACCAATAGTTTTCCCTGAAACCCCTTAAATCGTTCAAACAGAAAGCTCCAACATTAGGGTTTCAACCTTTTCCTCTGCTATCAACCTTGATGGAACTTCAATCTAATGATCCAAACTTGTTCTACATGCTTCCCTAACCACACTATGCTATACCATATCCATTAATGCACATTAACCAGCTTGCTATTGAATCTTGAAAAAATCGTGATCTGTTACCAATCTTCATAATATCCTCTGAAACTCTATGGAATTGGTCCTCTGATCTAGCTTAACCATTCTATACTAAAGATCTAACCTAAGCATGCATAATTAAGGAGATATGGGAGGATCCACCAACCTGTCAAGCTTCAATGGTGAGTGATGTTAGAGCTCGATTTGGCACTTGAACTTGCTTCAAAATACTCCTCTAATGGTGGACACCTTTCTGTTTGCAAGAATTGAGAGGGATGAGGCTTGTAGATGAAGAAATGGGAACTTGCTTGATTTTGAAGAAATCTTGAAATGTCACTTTCTCTCTCACTCTCTCCAATGAACTCAGCAACTTTCACCAACCTTGATCTCATGGTGATTCAATCTTTTTATAACAACCAATGGAATAATCTAGAAACTCATGGAAAGAGCTAGAATGTTATGGAATTTCTCATGAAGTGATACATTGGATTATCTCCTTTCATGCCTTAAGACTTTCAATTTGGCTTTAAAATCTCCCCTTGTGAGATATTGAAAGAGAATGAGTGAAAAAACAAGCCTTGGTTTTGCCTTATGCCAAGTTTCTCAAATTGCCTTATGATTCAAGAAAGAACTTTACAAAGTAGCATCCATTTTAAGACCTCAAATCAAAATTCTACTTGAACCATTGTTTTTAAAATAATGTTTGGAGTCAAAATGACATATTGGATGACCTATTTTGGATTTGTACATCTCCTAAACCAAAATTCCATTTCAACTTTTTTAACTTATAAGCCATTTTTAGGTCATTTTTACCCAATCATGAAAATCCTTGCTACAAGCTTTTTCAATAACTCATGACCTCTTTTCTAGGCTTAAAATCCCATTTTGAACAACTTTTATGTTTTGAGTTTTTTCATTTGAGGCTTGGAACTAGGAGATATGACCTTTGCTTAAAATGACCTATAATCACCAAATGACCAAAATACCCCTGTCTTGTTCAAACCATAAGTTGAGTTCTACAAATCCTATCAAGGACTTCTAGTACTCTCTAGAAATATAAGAAGATTCTCTTCAACATTCATGTTGACCAAGAGATCATAGGAATCATCCTACTAGGGCAAAAGTTGTCTGCAAGTTGGGTGACTTTCAAGGACCCAGATTCACACACCTCAGCTGACCTGTAATTTGTCAAAACCATAACTTGAGCTCTGCAACTCCTATCAAGGACTTATACCACTCAAATTAAATCTAAGAACAATCTCTACAACATTCATGTTTTGGGGAAGATGATATGACAATCACATATTGAGCTAAAACTGCCTGGAAGGTAGGGATCAAATTAGGGTTTTTTCACTGACAATCCTTAGAAACCCTAACTCAAAACTTCTCAAACTCCTCAATCATGATGAGTTGGTCTAGGGATCATCTTTATAACATCTCCATACATCATTCCATGATATCATGGCCCTTGGATTAGGTCTCAACCTTCCCCAAATCTTCAGTTATCTCAGGGTTGACCCAGTCAAAACCCTAATTCTACCATTCATGGTTGAATCTTCTGAATTCTTGCATAATGACCTCTCTGGGCTTCATGATGGCTTTCAAGAAATCTCATAAACTTTCTCAAAGCTTCAAGTTCACTTTCATAGTCTCAGAATCATCTGAGGAGCACCCACAACTCTCAAGTTATGAAGCACACAACCTTGGTTTCAACCAATTTCTCTGAGGATCTCCTGAACTTTCTGATGAAGGTATCAACTTTCAAATACTTGATAGGTGAATAATTGTTGGTCAAATTTTGGGGTGCAACAATCATAATCCTAGATAATTTGTAATAAATATATTTTGTAGGGAATTATGGGATCAGCGGTTATGTTTTGTCTTCAAGCATGGTGCATAACACAGAGAGGACCTCTTTTCTCTGCATTGTTTAGCCCTCTTGTGACAGTGATTGTGACTGTATTGGCTGCTTTGGCACTTCATGAGGAAATATATATTGGAAGGTAATGATAATGAAGATTAATTCTATAAATACATATTTAATTATTAATCTGATTAACAGAAACTTCAAATAATGATAAGAACTGAAAATTTCATAGAAATCTAGTACTTAATGATCTACATGGGTCTGTTCAAGTGTATTGTTACTTATCTATTATTGTTTTTGCTTGTGCTGTTGTTAAGATGAATCATGTTCTATTGAATTAAGCTTGGAAGACATTCAATTGAATAATGATACAAAGCTTGAAGAAAACCGTGTATTTGTGGCTGATAGTGAACTCCATGCAGTCTCATACAGAATTCAATAGTCAAGTAAAGATTGTTAAGTTTATTTCTTCCTAATGTGACATCTGATATTGTATCTATTTGTAAAGTTATCAGATTTGTAATTATATGTGAATTGATTGTATATGTGATTTTGTTCTGAGGATCGGACTGTGTTGTAATATATTTAAGCAGGTTTATGTGTATAATATTTCAAAGTGATGAATTATAATGTATACTTTAGTTATTGTGTATAATATTGCAAATTGATGAATACACAAAAATAAGGCCAAAATAATTGTTATATATAAGGCCAAACTGTTGAACTAAAGACCTGAATTATAAGCAGGGAATGTATTTGTTATAAGCAGGTTTATTGAAAAATATATATAAAATGTGATTATTTTTAATAAAAAAAAAATTCAAAATCGTGAAGAATAGACAGCGCTTTTAAAAAAAGCGCTGCTAAAGGGGCAAAAAGAGGCATAAAAAAGCGCTGCTATAGGTTGGGAAATGAGGGTCTAAGAAAGCGCTTTAAAAAAGCGCTGCTAAAGGGGGGGGTCTAAGACAGCGCTTTAAAAAAGCGCTACTAAAGGGGGGTCTAAGAAAGCGCTTTTAAAAAGTGCTGCTAAAGGGGGGAGATGAAGGGGGATTAGGCAGCGGTTATGAAAGCGCTGCTATAGGGTGAAAAAAGCGCTGCTAAAGGCCAAAAAAAAAGCGCTGCTAAAGGCAAAAAAAAGCGCTGCTAAAGGTCTTTTTTGGCATAGTGATTGGTACTTAAAGATACACTATATCATGTATCAAGACGCTATATAACTTGTTGACATATTTCTATCTGAAATTAATTATTTTGAAAATATGTATGTTTCTTCATTTTTCTTGCATTATCTAGTGATGCTCGAACAAAGATTTGTCAAAGATTAACTGTGTGGCACTTATTGCTATGCTATTAAATTTAATATTTCTTATAATGGTTAAAGCGTATTAAATTACTATTATTAAACAATAAATATTGTAATAGACATAACGAGAATAAAAGACAAAAAGGTGGATGTGCCGAAGTGGTTATCGGGCATGACTAAAAATGATATGGGCTTTGCCCGCGCAGGTTCGATTCCTGCCGTCCACGAATTTTTTTAATTTTTTAATTTTAAATTTAAAGACACCAACTTTGTACATCGCATCTAGTTATTCATCATTCGTCCAATCCATCTCTACTTACAAGTTCATCTACTATATAATTAAATTATAAATTGATTAATTTCAATCTGTCTATTTTACAATAAGGATTCGTTATTGATGTACGTAATATGCTGGTAAAACTGTTAAATATCTACAATTACAATAAAATCTTCTAATTATTTAATTTCAACCCTTTTCCCCTGAAAACGCTTAAAGATATCACGATCCATGATCCTGGAGAGTTTGGTTTCGCAAAGGAAACATAGTTTCACCTTAAGGTCTTTAACTTTGATGTGTCACTTCAATGTTGCATCATCGAAAATCACATGAATTTTTTTTTGTTAAAAGAGAAGGATAAAGGTTAAATCATGCCATAAAAAACTAATATTATAATCATAATAAATAAGTGACTAAGTCTAAATATATTTAAAGTGTGTGCAGAAACATACAAACTTGGGAGTTTAAAGTTAGGTTAATGTTCCTCACCTGATAGTTAGCTAAGCGAGCATACACTCTTCCGAACACGAGTCATATGAACCGTTTCCACCTTAAGGTCTTTAACTCTGATGTGTCACCTCAATGTTGCATCATTGAAAATCACACGAATTTTTTTTTTGTTAAAAGAGAAGGATAAAGGTTAAATCATGCCATAAACAACTAATATTATAATCATAATAAATAGGTGACTAAGTCTAAATATATTTAAAGTGTGTGCAGAAACAGACAAACTTGGGAGTTTAAAGTTAGGTTAATGTTCCTCACCTGATAGTTAGCTAAGTGAGCATACACTCTTCCGAACACGAGTCATATGAACAGTTTCCAAATATACTATAGTTTTTCCAGGTCGTAAAGACTATAGTTACAATCAAAATACTTTAGAACTGGAAGAAGGGGCTTTAAGTTCATGTTAAGTGTTAAAATCACCAAAGATCAAATGGAGTGAATATAAGGGACCCATGACCAAGGAAAGATGCACCCAAGAAAAAAATTCAATTAAGCCAATTGTGGGGAACCGCATGCATCATACTATGGGGAACCTTCATGAATTGAACTAGTAAAATATTTAATAAGGCATCATTTATGAAGGCCTCTGCTCTATTGCTACTAAAATGATTTTTTTCCATTAAATACAACATCCAAGAAATTATTTCATATATCCGATCAATAAATAATATATACTAAACTCTTTCTCTTACTGACTTCACTTTTTAAAGTAGTTACTTGGATAGTAGTTAAAAATTTTCAAACATTGCACATAATACTCTTTAGAATTGTCAAGAAGCCTATAATTAAGATATATAGTTTCTTCCAATATTGTTTTTATTTGAAGACTAACGAATAATTGTTGAAAGTATTAGTTGATCATATGTAAAGTAGTTTTGAAACAAATTTGGCAACCCCAGTCGGACACTTTGATCTATACTTCTGAAAATTTCAAACCAACAACTCCAATACTAAATTTTGCGTTTGAACTTGATTTAATAAAATATCTATACGTCATGGATAAACTACCACCATCATCTACAAGGAGTTTTTGAAAACTAAAATCAGACGAGCCTGAACAAACAACGAGAATGCCAACAATATTTCCCTAACTCTTTGTTTCTAGAGTTGCGTTGTTTTAATTCATACGAGAAACCGGTGGAGTTGACAATTTCTTTATTAAAGAACATTGGTACTTAAAGATACACTATATCATGTATCAAGACGCTATATAACTTGTTGACATATTTTTATCTGAAATTAATTATTTTTAAAATATGTATGTTTCTTCATTTTCTTGCATTATTTAGTGATGCTCGAACAAAGATTTATTAAAGATTAACTGTGTGGCACTTATTGCTATGCTATTAAATTTAATATTACTTATTATGGTTAAAGTGTATTAAATTACTATTATTAAAAAATAAATATTGTAATAGACATAACAAGAAAAAAAGACAAAAAGGTGGTCGTGTCGGATTTGTTATCGGGCATGACTAGAAATCATGTGAGCTTTGCCCGCGCAAGTTCGTATCCTGCCGTCCACGAATTTTTTTAATTTTTTAATTTTAAATTTAAAGACATCAACTTTTTACATCGCATCTAGTTATTCATCATTCGTCCAATCCATCCCTACTTAGAAGTTCATCTACTATATAATAAAATTATAAATTGATTAAATTCAATCTGTCTATTTTACAATAAGGATTCGTTATTGATGTAAGAAATATGCTGGTAAAACTGTTAAATATCTACAATTACAATAAACTCTTCTAATTATTTAATTTCAACCCTTTTCCCTCCTGAAAACGCTTAAAGATATCACGATCCATGATCCTGGAGAGTTTGGTTTCGCAAAGGAAACATAGTTTCACCTTAAGGTCTTTAACTTGATGTGTCACTTCAATGTTGCATCATCGAAAATCACATGAATTTTTTTTTGTTAAAAGAGAAGGATAAAGGTTAAATCATGCCATAAAAACCTAATATTATAATCATAATAAATAGGTGACTAAGTCTAAATATATTTAAAGTGTGTGCAGAAACAGACAAACTTGGGAGTTTAAAGTTAGGTTAATGTTCCTAACCTGATAGTTAGCTAAGCGAGCATACACTCTTCCGAACACGAGTCATATGAACCGTTTCCAAATATACTATAGTTTTTCCAGGTCGTAAAGACTATAGTTACAATAGAAATACTTTAGAACGGGAAGAAGGGGATTTAAGTTCATGTTAAGTGTTAAAATCACCAAAGAGCAAATGGAGTGAATATAAGGGACCCATGACCAAGGAAAGATGCACCCAAGAGAAAAATTCAATGAAACATGTTAAGAGAAAATGAAACCAATCCAATTGTGGGGAACCGCGTGCATCATAGTATGGGGAACCTTCATGAATTGAACTAGTAAAATATTTAATAAGGCATCATTTATGAGGGCCCCTGCTCTATTGCTATTAAAATGATTTTTTTCATTAAATACAACATCCCAGAAATTATTGCATATATCCGATCAATAAATAATATATACTAAACTCTTTCTCTTACTGACTTCACTTTTTAAAGTAGTTACTTGGATAGTAGTTAAAATTTTTCAATGATTGCACATAATACTCTTTAGAATTGTTAAGAAGCCTATGATTAAGATATATAGTTCCTTCCAATATTAGTTTTATTTAAAGACTAAAGAATAATTGTTGAAAGTATTAGTTGATCATATGTAAAGTAGTTTTGAAACAAATTTGGCAACCCCAGTAGGACACTTTGATCTATGCTTCTGAAAATTTCAAACCAACAACTTCAATACTGAATTTTGCGTTTGAACTTGATTTAAGAAAATATCTATACGTCATGGATAAACTACCACCATCATCTACAAGGAGTTTTAGAAAACTAAAATCAGACGAGCCTGAACAAACAACGAGAATGCCAACAATATTTCCCTAACTCTTTGTTTCTAGTGTTGCGTTGTTTTAATTCATACGAGAAACCGGTGGAGTTGACAATTTCTTTATTAAAGAACATTGGTACTTAAAGATGCACTATATCATGTATCAAGACGCTATATAACTTGTTGACATATTTCTATCTCAAATTAATTATTTTAAAAATATGTATGTTTCTTCATTTTCTTGCATTATCTAGTGATGCTCGAACAAAGATTTGTTAAAGATTAACTGCGTGGCACTTATTGCTATGTTATTAAATTTAATATTATTTATTATGGTTAAAGTGTATTAAATTACTATTATTAAAAAATAAATATTGTAATAGACATAATGAGAATAAAACACAAAAAGGTGGACGTGCTGGAGTGGTTATCGGGCATGATTAGAAATCATGTGGGCTTTACCCGCGCAGGTTTGAATCCTGCCGTCCTTTTAATTTTTTAATTTTTAATTTACAGACACCAACTTTTTACATCGCATCTAGTTATTCATCATTTGTCCAATCCATCTACTTACAAGTTCATCTACTATATAATAAAATTATAAATTGATTAAATTCAATCTGTCTATTTTACAATAAGGATTCGTTGTTGATTAAATTCGAATCCTGCCGTCCACGAATTTTTTTAATTTTTTAATTTTAAATTTAAAGACGCTAACTTTTTACAGCAGCTAGTTATTCATCATTCGTCTAATCTGTTTACTTACAAGTTCATCTACTATATAATAAAATTATAAACTGATTAAATTCAATCTGTCTATTTTACAATAAGGATTCGTTATTTAAGTAAGATATATGTCGGTAAAACGGTTAAATATCTACAACTACAATAAACTCTTCAAACTATTTAATTTCAACCCTTTTCCCCTAAAAACGCTTAAAGATATCCCGATCCATGATCCTGGAGAGTTTGGTTTCGCAAAGGAAACATAGTTTCACCTTAAGGTCTTTAACTCTGATGTGTCACTTCAATGTTGCATCATCGAAAATCACATGATTTTTTTTTTGTTAAAAGAGAAGGATAAAGGTTAAATCATGCCATAAAAAACTAATATTATAATCATAATAAAGAGGTGACTAAGTCTAAATATATTTAAAGTGTGTGCAGAAATAGACAAACTTGGGAGTCTAAAATTAGGTTAATGTTCCTCACCTGATTGTTAGCTAAGCGAGCATACACTCTTCCGAACACGAGTCATATGAACCGTTTCCAAATATACTATAGTTTTTCCAGGTCGTAAAGACTATAGTTACAATCAAAATACTTTAGAACGGGAAGAAGGGGATTTAAGTTCATGTTAAGTGTTAAAATCACCAAAGAGCAAATGGAGTGAATATAAGGGACCCATGACCAAGGAAAGATGCACCCAAGAGAAAAATTCAATGAAACATGTTAAGAGAAAATGAAACCAAGCCAATTGTGGGGAACCGCATGCATCATAGTATGGGGAACCTTCATGAATTGAACTAGTAAAATATTTAATAAGGCATCATTTATGAAGGCCCCTGCTCTATTGCTATTAAAATGATTTTTTTTCATTAAATACAACATCCCAGAAATTATTGCATATATCCGATCAATAAATAATATATACTAAACTCTTTCTCTTACTGACTTCACTTTTTAAAGTAGTTACTTGGATAGTAGTTAAAATGTTTCAAACATTGCACATAATACTCTTTAGAATTGTCAAGAAGCAGATAATTAAGATATATAGTTTCTTCCAATATTGTTTTTATTTGAAGACTAAAGAATAATTGTTGAAAGTATTAGTTGATCATATGTAAAGTAGTTTTGAAACAAATTTGGCAACCCCAGTAGGACACTTTGATCTATACTTCTGAAAATTTCAAACCAACAACTTCAATACTGGATTTTGCGTTTGAACTTGATTTAAGAAAATATCTATACGTCATGGATAAACTACCACCATCATCTACAAGGAGTTTTAGAAAACTAAAATTAGACGAGCCTGAACAAACAACGAGAATGCCAACAATATTTCCCTAACTCTTTGTTTCTAGAGTTGCGTTGTTTCTATTCATACGAGAAACCGGTGGAGTTGACAATTTATTTATTAAAGAACATTGGTACTTAAATATACACTATATCATGTATCAAGACGCTATATAACTTGTTGACATATTTCTATCTCAAATTAATTATTTTTAAAATATGTA
Source organism: Lathyrus sativus (assembly GCA_963859935.3). Taxonomy (NCBI): domain Eukaryota; kingdom Viridiplantae; phylum Streptophyta; class Magnoliopsida; order Fabales; family Fabaceae; genus Lathyrus; species Lathyrus sativus. The sequence goes on from OZ012741.1 coordinate 562,154,336, forward strand.
TGTTTCTTCATTTTCTTGCATTATCTAGTGATGCTTGAACAAAGATTTGTTAAAGATTAACTGTGTGGCACTTATTGCTATGTTATTAAATTTAATATTACTTATTATGGTTAAAGTGTATTAAATTATTGTTGCACCCCAAAATTTGACCAACCAACTATTGCATTTGGCTTATGTTTCGACTCATTTTGCATACTGCATTTACATACCATACCGTATACATCACATTTTTGCAGTCAGATTGATTTTATCGAGATTATAGCCTCTCCAGACGCTTCAGGCATTTCAGGCCAGTTCGAATAATCAGGTTTTGTTGTGGAAGTTGTGCTCTTCCCAGTGTTTTCAGCTCTCGTTGTTATTTTTGAGGACATTTCGGTGTCCGGTTTTTACCGTTTATTTCGTCGTAGTCGCGCATCTGTTTTCTAATCGGTTTAATTGACCTTCCTTGCATTTTTAGAATTTTTCTCTTAATTTCTAGATTTTTAAAAGAGATTTTAATTGTTTTTTTTAGATATTAAATATATTTTTTAAATAGTTTTAATAGGATATTTCTTTTTCTAGAAATTTTTAAATAGATTTAATTTGGTTTGATAGATTTTTTTTCTTCTATTGTTAATTGATTTAGAATTTAGTGGATTTAATCATTTTTAGATATTAATTGGTTTAACAGAGTTTAAATCATTTCTTTTCTAGATTAATTTCTTTTTAGAGTTAACTAGATATTAATTAGCATTTTAGGAGGTTTAATTGGATTGATTAGCTTTAATTAGGTCTAGATTAGCATTAATTTTCGTTTAGGTTTTAATTAGATTTGTTAATCTAGATCAGTTTTGATATAGGATTTAATTAGTTAATTGGTTAACTCCCGTTAATTGTCATTAGTATCTTTTTCATCATTAATTTTCATTTGGCTTAGTTAATGGTAATTAACTCATTCAGCTTTTAGTCAATTTTTGGTCCAAGTTTTCCATTTTTCGTGGGCCAGGTGTCCACATGTCAGGCCCATGATCCAAGTTCAGTGCCACTTGTCAGTATAAAGAGCCTGCCACACGTTTTCACCTGGGGGCTTCCACCTCACCCTCTCTCTCTCTCAGAGCTTGCCAACACACCTTTGCATGCCCCCACATGTCTCCCTCTCCCTCATCATGAGCTCCACGTGTCTCATCCTTATCCTCCCCCCACTTTCTCACCGGCCGGCATGCATGCGCCGGAGGACAGCCGTAACCGTCGCCGGAAACGGCCAACAACTCGCCGGAAAACTGCAAATCACCGATGGACATTCATCTTCTTCATCCATTCATCTTCACGATTTTCCAGAAACGCCACAAAACTTCATCAAACCGTCGGAAACTTCATCGAATTTCCAGGAAACTCATCACGTTCATCATCCTCATCATGTCTTCTCCAGATCTTCCTCTTCTCCGCCATGAACGTTCATCATCTCCACGGATCTACTTCTCCAAAAATCATCAAATCCCAGAAATCCAACAGATCCTTCTCAAAAATCTCCACCGTATTCATCATCATGTTCTTCCAATAGCTTCCAGATCTTCATCAAGAACTTTAGTGGTTTCCAGGTGTTCATCTTCTTCGTGAAGATCTTCAAGACTCGTAACAACCTCAACCGCGTTCATCCATTATTTCAAGAATCTTCATCGGCGTTCATCAAGCGTCCAGAAACTTCTTCAATCTTCATCGTTCTTCCAGATTTTCCAATTAATCTTCACGAATCCTTCAACCTGCGCATCCATCATTGTCCAGGTTTCTTCAAGATCTTCAAAGATCTGCGAAGATCTTCATCGTTTTCGCACTCGTTTTCCAGAAGCTCCATCGCACCTTCAAGAACTCAGCAAACACGATCAAACTTCACCATCTTCAACGAGAGATTTGAGATTAGTTTTTTTTGTTTAGTTTTGATGTGGATTGTTAGTTGCAGATTGATATTGAAGAACGAAAAAGGGCGGTGGAGGAAAACGGAGACGGAGATTAAGAGGTTGAGGTTGAGGTTCAGCGGCGGCGTGTCTGAATAGATAGACTAGGGTTTCGTTTGTGAGATTGGGGAGAGGGGATGAGAGGTCTGGTTTTGGCTATTGGGCCTAGGCCCAATGATTCTTCCGTCCATACACCCTCCGTTTGGTTACTATCACGCCCCCTTCCTTAGTATTTTTGTTACGAATGGGCTGGGCCTAGTAACAACAATGATTTTCTTGAACGTACCCCCAATATCCCAACGCACCCCCCTGTTCCTTTTTTTTTCGTTTTTGTTGCTGTATTGTGGGCTGGGCCCTGTTTTTTCTGCTTTACCCCCAGTTTTCAGGCTGTACCCCCTCCCCTTTATTTTTAATTTTTTCTCTTGTATTGGACATATGCTTGTAATAATTGTAGATTTTATTTTTCTATTTTTCCTTTAGGATTATAGTTTATAGTTTAGAATATTACACATATTTTTTACTATAGATTTAATATAGAATTTTCATTTCTATTTTCTTTTTAGGATAGAATTTTTATGCTATTTTCATATGCAATTTCCTTTCAATATTCCTTTAGAGATTTTATTTCTATTAGAGATTTATTTTCATATTTTTAGGAGTAGGATTTTATTTCCATTTAGTGTTGGATTTCTCTCCTATTTTCTTGTCTATCCGGTTTTATCTTCGATTTTATTTTTGGCTGGACGTGTGACACGATTCAATTGGAGAATGATTGTCGATATCATTTCTCTATCTTGTCTTTGACACAGACATCAATACGCTACCTCTTAGAGTTCGATTTCTCGTATAAGTCGAACCATGATGGTCTAAGCGTTACATTGTTCCTGATTCGAGCGTCCTCATCAAGGATCCAGAGATGAGAAGATTGGAATGGAGCTTACGCACATGTCAGGAGCCAACGGAGCCGCTTCGTTCAACATCATCTTTCTTATTCGAGTCTTTAGGAAACCGTCGAGTGTTGTGAGCTGTATCGTTAGATACGTAGGAAATGACAGTTGAGGAGTTTCTTCTCAATCGTCTAGGATGTCTAGTATGGTACCCTTTGGGTGACATGCGACGCATTCGCTCCTACGTCTTAGGTTCTTGCGTGTGTCTCCCGAGTTCCTTCCTGTTTAGGCGTAAGCCTGCTTCCTCTTTGTTCTCGCCCCCGTGCGATCGAAACCCTTTTCTCTTGCGTTCAGGCGATTGAGACCCTTTCTCTTGCCCCTGTGCAATCGAGACTTGTTTTCCCGTCGAACTACGTTTGCTCTGATCTCTTGTGCCCGACGAGAGTACGTAGGCATAAGATGCGATATCCTAGCGAGCTCCCTTTTCCCTTTTCCTCTGTTTTGCTGTGGTTAGTTGAACTACAGCTGCTCTGATTTCTCTTACCAGACGAGAATATGTAGGCATAGGATGCGACATCCTAGCGAGCACACTAACGACTAACTTCTCTGTTCTCTCGCTGCCGTGTGATCAAGACTTTCCTGCTAACGACTAATGTTCCCTTTCTCTTGCCCGAGCGCAATTGAGACCAGACCGTAGTTCTAGAACCCGTAGGTTCCCATACCTGTAAAACCCGACATACTACGTTTGTTCTACCGCAAACAGGTAACGCCTAAGTCTCTGTCGAGCGAGCAGCATACACCTAACTGCTAGAATGCGTACGCTAGTATCGTCAATCCTTTCTCTCACCCCCATGTGATCGAGAACACCCTGTCTAGCCGTAGTTAGCCTGAACTACGTAAGCTCTGATCTCTCATATCTGTTGAGAGTACGTAGGCACAATACTGACGTATTGGCGAGCCACCTTCCCCCCCATAACCCGTAGTTAGTCGAACTACGTTGACTCTGATTTCTCATTCTCTGATGAGAATACGTAGGCATAAAGCGCGATGCTCTATCGAGTCAATTTCTTTCCGTTTAGCTTTAGCAGCCGTAGATAGAATGTTTTTCACCCGTAGACAAACCAACAAGCGTGGATCCCATCGAGTACGATGGACGTGAGGGGTGATAATACCTTCCCCTTGCGTAACCGACTACTGAACCCAGACAATGGTTGCGATGACCTTGTCTTATACCTTTTCGTCAGGTTTTTCCCGATCGTTTCCTTTCCCGTTCTGAGGGATAAATAACGAAAGGTGGCGACTCTTCTGTTTTGTCGGCACCTCGATTTTCGCAGTAGAGACAATTACTATTATTAAAAAATATATATTGTAATAGACATAACGAGAATAAAACACAAAAAGGTGGACGTGTCAGAGTGGGTATCGAGCATGACTAGAAATCATGTGGGCTTTGCCTGCGCAGGTTTGAATCCTACTGTCCACGAATTTTTTTAATTTTTTAATTTTAAATTTAAAAACACCAACTTTTTACATCGCATCTAGTTATTCATCATTTGTCCAATCCATCTACTTACAAGTTCATCTACTATATAATAAAATTATAAATTGATTAAATTCAATCTGTCTATTTTACAATAAGGATTCGCAAAGGAAACACAGTTTCACCTTAAGGTCTTTAAATCTGATGTGTCACTTCAATGTTGCATCATCGAAAATCACATGAATTTTTTTTGTTAAAAGAGAATGATAAAGGTTAAATCATGCCATAAAAAACTAATATTATAATCATAATAATAAGGTGACTAAGTCTAAATATATTTAAAGTGTGTGCAGAAACAGACAAACTTGGGAGGTTAAAGTTAGGTTAATGTTCCTCCCGTGATAGTTAGTTAAGCGAGCATACACTCTTCCAAACACGAGTCATATGAACCGTTTCCAAATATACTATAGTTTTTCCAGGTCATAAAGACTATAGTTACAATCAAAATACTTTAGAACTGGAAGAAGGGGCTTTAAGTTCATGTTAAGTGTTAAAATCACCAAAGAGCAAATGGAGTGAATATAAGGGACCCATGACCAACGAAAGATGCACCTAAGAGAAAAATTCAATGAAACATGTTAAGATAAAATGAAACCAAGCCAATTGTGGGGAACCGCGTGCATCATAGTATGGGGAACCTTCATGAATTGAACTAGTAAAATATTTAATAAGGCATCATTTATGAAGGCCACTGCTTTATTGCTATTAAAATGATTTTTTTTTCATTAAATACAACATCCTAGAAATTATTGCATATATCCGATCAATAAATAATATATACTAAACTCTTTCTCTTACTGACTTCACTTTTTAAAGTAGTTACTTGGATAGTAGTTAAAATGTTTCAAACATTGCACATAATACTCTTTAGAATTGTCAAGAAGCCTATAATTAAGATATATAGTTTCTTCCAATATTGTTTTTATTTGAAGACTAAAGAATAATTGTTGAAAGTATTAGTTGATCATATGTAAAGTAGTTTTGAAACAAATTTGGCAACCCCAGTAGGACACTTTGATCTATACTTCTGAAAATATCAAACCAACATCTTCAATACTGAATTTTGCGTTTGAACTTGATTTAAGAAAATATCTATACGTCATGGATAAACTACCACCATCATCTACAAGGAGTTTTAGAAAACTAAAATCAGATGAGCCAGAACAAACAACGAGAATGCCAACAATATTTCACTAACTCTTTGTTTCTAGAGTTGCGTTGTTTTGATTCATACGAGAAACCGGTGGAATTGAAAATTTCTTTATTAAAGAACATTGGTACTTAAAGATACACTATATCATGTATCAAGACGCTATATAACTTGTTAACATATTTCTATCTGAAATTAATTATTTTTAAAATATATATGTTTCTTCATTTTCTTGCATTATCTAGTGATGCTCGAACAAATATTTGTTAAAGATTAACTGTGTGGCACTTATTGCTATGCTATTAAATTTAATATTACTTATTATGGTTAAAGTGTATTAAATTACTATTATTAAAAAATAAATATTGTAATAGACCTAACGAGAATAAAACACAAAAAGGTGGATGTGTCGGAGTGGTTATCGGGCATGACTAGAAATCATGTTGGCTTTGCTCGCGCAGGTTTGAATCCTACCGTCCATGAATTTTTTTAATTTTTTAATTTTAAATTTAAAGACACCAAATTTTTACATCCTTGCAATCTTTGTATTAGTAAAATAGGGTTTCTTTGGCTCCCCTATCTTACAATGTTATAGAGTTTTCTTGATCCTGTATTGATCTGACCTGATCAGAAGGGGACCAAGGACTTGCCACATGCCGTTAATTTGTTGCATGTTCACCTGTGTTGAAAAGGAGATGAGGGGTGTACCTGCAAGACACTCCGATGCCAAAGTAAGAGTTTGGACAGAGTGACAGCAAATACAGAAAAAAGGGGTAAGAAGAGAATACCTGACCCTCTTGTGAAAGAGGGTATTTATAGAGAGACCTCAGCGCAGGGCCAACGGTCACTTGAGTTGGGCTGGATGGCCAGGCCCAACCCAAGTGACTGCTAGGGCTTACATGGCGTAGTAAAGACCAGAACGTGGTCTTCGCCCTAGTTCAACTGTCCCGTGATCTCCAGAAAGTGGGTTTGACCCGCTCTTTCGGAGGTGGGAAGTTGGTTGGTGACGTGTCCCTGCGGAGGGGGGAACGTGGAGAACGTGTGAAGGACACGTTGTTCTGCTCGACAAGGAAGAAGGTCCTGCCCACAGAGGGACATTGCCTGCCCGCCGGGGACTCTGTGCTCGACGGCTGTGGCCCAAGCTGGATTGGGCTTGGCAGAATATCATTGGGCTGGGCCTGCCCGGTCAAGCCGGGGCCCAGGCCAGAACAGGAGCCCCCCAAGTCCTAGCTCTAAGGGAGGGAGCAAGGAATTGATGACGTCGTGCCGGAGAGGAGAGGTTATCTTGAAGAGAAAATCCTTCGGCTCGTATTCTGCAGGGACGCGAGCACGTGAGTCCTTCCTCGTTATCGGGCGTCTAGGAGTTGAGGACACGTGTTGGCAGGGAGATGTGACGGGACGCGACTGTCAGCCTTTGCCATGTGTCATGCGTTGGGTGGCTATGAGGGCGACTACCCTAGGGTACTCGAGTGCCTAGTGTCACTTCGAGTCTCGTGCTGGGGTATAAGTAGGTGAGTCCCCGTCTATTTCTCACTTTTGCCTTTCTTGCTTTCAAACATGAGGATTTGTTGCTCCGCTTCCGTTGGACATCTCTGCCGTGACTGCCGCCACGTACTCCGTCGTTAATCGCACCTAGTAAGTTTTCCTTCTTCTTTCTCTTGTTTTTGTTGTCTGTTTTGAAACTGGGGTCGGGGTGTGTTGAATGCGCCGAGGAGAGAGGTGCGCCTCCGCCGCCATATGCGGTGTTTTCTAGGATTTTAAGATGAAGGCGTCAGGGATGCGCGAAGGAACGATTGAAGTTCCCGGGGACAAACGCTTATTCCGATGAATGCCCCGGGAAGAGACGCTAGGCTGGTTGAACGTCCTGGGGGGGAGCGAGTAGCTTAGGCGGATAGGAGTCTCGGGGAGAAGAGAGGATTAGGAATGAGCCCCCCGAGGAGGATACCCGGGTGCTTTTCGACCGTTGCTCGCGGGGCTGTCCTCGTCACCTTTTCACTTGACTCGCGGTGGAAGGGTGAATTTGATCTTTGTCATTGAATTCACCGTTACCTTCTGCTTTTTAGGTGTTCATGTCTTCGTGGATTCCGGGGACTATGGTCGCGGATGAAAAGTCGGGCGTCTCTCTCACCGACGAGCGCGTCCGTTCTATCGAGGAGTAGGTCGTCGACGAGCCTCTATCCATGCCCTCGTATTTCGCTAGTGATCTGGTTGGGGCTTACGCCACCGTGGAGGATAGGGGCGAGGATGATCCCTAGAATTGGCAGGTCTACCGGCCTTGAGAACACCACCGTATATGCTCGAAGTATGGGAGGATGCGGTTCCCCATGTATGAGTTCTACTTTCGCGAGGCCAGTCTCAGATTTCCATTCTCGGATTTTCATCTCGGGCACTTCGACTGGCTGCGGTTGGCCCCCTCGCAGTTGCATCCAAATGCCATAGCCTTTGTGCGGGCGTTCGAGGTCGTTTGCCGCTTCCTGGAGGTCGGGCCATGTTGTCGATGTTCTTCCGCCTCTTCCATCTGCAACGGCAGACGGTGAATGGACGACATGGTTGGGTTTCGTTCAAACAACCGAATAGGATTTTCAAGATGTACATAGACTCTGTACGGGATTTCAAGGGGCGCTTCTTCGTCGTTAGCCCGATCACCGTCGCCGGGGTTGCCTCTTTGTACGAGGAAGGGGAGCGAGTGGTGAATGGCCAGAGGGAAACCGTCATGTTGCGGAAAATGCCGGTGGAATGGACCGACGAGCACTTCACTAAGGGGACCGATCGACATATCGTGCGAGCAGGGTCCCTCAACGATGAGGAAATGACGGGCTATTTGAATATAGTTGCGTTCGTGCGCAGCCTGCCCCGTCGAACCTAGTGACACCTGATGGTCGGTACATCCTCGACAGTCAGGGAAATATCCGCCAGACGGAGAGGTTGATCAACACGAAGACCATGCTCGAGTGTTCCTCGGAGGAGGAGGCCCTTGGCTATTTAGGTGGTGCCCGATTTGTTCTTTCCTTTACTTCTCATTTTATTCTCCTGTTATTGACTTATTTCTTTCGTTCGCAGGGAGCATGTCTTCTGTTGAGGAGAGGGTGAAGAAGTTGCATGCATCGAGGCCCCCCGCTGCTGTGAGGACACATGTGAGTCAGGTGGTTGCTGGAGACCAAGTGGGTAAGGGTTCTTCCTTGTCTCCTCAGGGCAGTGAGTCCCCCACATCTCAGGGGCCCCCAAAGAGGCCTAGGGTTCAGTAGACAGAGAGCGTGGTCGACCTGACGGTTGGCTCCACTGAGGAGGGTTTCTCAATCTCGCCCTGCCATCAGCACCCCGGTTACTTCCACGGGGCGAGATCGCCCAATATCCTGGCTGGGGAAGTGAAGGCGGTGCTTGGCACGGACCGGGCTTCTCGTTGACAGGTCTTGACGGAGGACTTGGCCGCTTTGATGCGGAATTTCACCACTACCATGGTCCTGAGTGATGAGAGTTGTTCGGATGCCGAGCTATCTAAGGTGTAAGGGGATCTCACCTTCGCGCAGTCACGTTTGAACAAGCTTACCGAGGAGATGGAGAAGAGCAAGGGGGAGACTGCCGACCAGCGCAAGAGGGGGGATAGTGCTGAGGAGAAGTTGAAGGCTGCTGAAGAAGAGGTGCGAGCACTGAAGGCTCGTGTGGGGAAGCTGGAGAGTGCCCTTCGTCCTGCCGATGATGAGACTGAAGAGGACAGGCAGATGGTAACTCGGGAAAACTTGCTCGCCAGGATCCAGGTATTGGAGAGCGATTACTTGGAGGCCTTCGCGGTTGGTTTTAATGGCGTTGTCGCACAACTTAAGGTGGTTAACCCTGGTGTCGCCCTGGTCGAGGATGGCATAGGGCCTTACCACGAGATAGTCAATGGTCGACCCCAACCTTGAGGATGTTGGCCACGAAGCTCGTCCCGCCGAGCCTGAAGTGGAGGAGGAAGAGGAAGCGTAGATTAGTTTTGGGTCTACGTGCCCGTGGATTCTGGGCCTGCGTGCCCGTAGATTCTGGGCCAGCGTGCCTAATATTTTTTTTTGTTTTCCAAGTGTTTTCTTTGTCGGGCCTGTGTGCCCTTTTTGATGTTGTAATCTTAACTATTGGGCTGGTGCCCATTTGTATATGGTACTTATGAAATTTGTTTAAGTGTGCGCTTTGTTTTGTTTTTGCATGGTGTTATACTCGTTTTACTTCTGCACTTTGTATGCTCGAATTGTATGTTTGTATGTTTGAACTGCATGTTTGTCATGCCTTTCGGCCTGTTCGGGGTAGGTAGCTCGACAATATTTGTTTCTGGTAGTGAGGAGAATTGTCCAGTTAGCTGGTTTGATTTCCCGGTCCATCCGGGGGTAGTTCATCCCCGAGGCGTGGACGTCCCATCGCGAGCTGGGTGTCCTGCCGATTCTGGTACATCAACGGGGAGCCTCGGTTGAGGTATTCTCCGTCGAGTAGAGCCTTCTGCCCGCATGCACGAATGTAGGGCTTGCTATTTTGTTGGTCTCTAGGAGACACGGGGAGGTGCGATGGTACCATATCGCTCCCCCGCGGTCGCGGCGCGTGGGCGTCGCGAGTAGCGCTTAATTGTAGTACCTTTTCAGCTTCTCAGCGTTCCATGGTCGAGCTAGTTGATCCCCGTGTAGGTTTTTGAGGTAGTAGGCCCTGTGCTCCATCTTGTCGCGAACACGATACGGGCCTTCCTAATTCGGGGCTAGTTTTCCCTCGTGAGATTCCTTCTGGTTTCTTTGTAGGACTAAGTCGCCGATCTGAAACTCGCGTTTTAGGACCCTGTTGTCGTGGCGAAGTGCTACCTGTTGTTTCAGCCTGGCTTCTCGAAGAGCCTCCCCCTACCGAATTTATTCAACTAGGTCGAGCTCTTCTCGAATGGCTCCATCGTTGGCTTCGGCTTCGAGGGGCGCCTCAGTCCGTCTGGACGGCTCTCGGATCTTGACCGGGATCACTGCCTCGGTTCCGTATGTGAGGCGGAATGGTGTTTCCCCCATGGTTGAGTGGGGCATGGTTCGGTACGCCCATAGGACGCTGTGGAGTTCCTCGACCCATGCCCTCTTGGTGTCTCCGAGCCTTCGCTTTAGTCCTCTGAGTATCATTCTATTCGCAGACTCGACTTGGCCGTTCGTCTGAGGATGTTCGAACGAGGTAAAGTGATGCTTGGTCCCGAGTTTGGTGACGAAGTCCCTAAATTTTTTATCGGTGAACTGCGTTCCGTTGTCGGTGACGATGGCGAGTGGGACACTGAATATTGCGAGGATATTCCTTTTGTAGAAACGGAGTATGTTATGAGCCGTGATTTTGGCGAGGGCTTCGGTCTCGATCCATTTGGTGAAGTAGTCGACGTCCACGATCAGGTATTTGTTCTGATATGAACCTAAGGTAAAGGGACCGAGAATATCCATCCACCACCAGGAAAACGGCCAAGGGGAGGAGAGGGATTTGAGCTCGCCCGATGGGGCAAGGTGCATGTCCCCGTGTCGTTGACATCTGTCATATTTCTTGACGTGCTCTATCGCGTCCTCTTGCATCGATGGCCAGTAGTATCCTGCTCGCAGGGCCTTTCTTGCCAGGGACCGTCCCCTAAGGTGCTGCATGTTGATGCCCTCGTGGATCTCTTCCAGAATGGCAGCGGCCTGAGAGTTGTCGATGCATTTGAGGAGGGGAACCGCGAAGCCTCTGCGATACAATTTGTCCTCGAGAAGGACATACGAGCAGGATCTTCGTTTGATCGTGCTGGCCTCTTTGGGATCGGCGGGGAGGCGACCTGCACTAAGGTAGGCGTGCAAAGACGTCATCTAACAGTTGATGTCCCCTATGGCGTTGACGTCGAGCAGTGCTTTGGCCTTTTCCGTGCTCGGTTGCGATAAGATCTCTTGGATGACCGACTTGTGCCCGCCCCTCTTGTTGGTGCTTGCTAGTTTTAAGAGAATATCCGCTCGAGTGTTCTGCTCGCGGGGAACGTGTTGAACTTCCGCGGAGTCAAAACTTTACATTTTTTCTGTAATAAGGGCCAGGTACTCGGCCAGGTTATCGTTTTTCGCCTGATACTCCCCCTGTACTTGCGAGGCGACCAGCTGGGAGTCTGTGAAGATTCTTATTTACTTGGCCTCGAGGTCTACCACCAGGCGAAGCTCGGCCAGGAACGCCTCGTACTCGGCCTGGTTGCTCGTTGTTGGGAAGGCTAGCGTTAGAGAAACCTCTATAATGGTGCCTTCCCCGTTTTCGAGGATGATGCCCGCGCCGCTGCCCGAGGAGTTTGAGGAGCCATCGACGAAGATAGTCCACTTGTGATTACCTGGGGTAGGCTCCGGGGAGGGGGTTATCTAGGCGACAAAGTCGGCCAAGACCTGAGCTTTGAGGGTTTTCCTTCCTTTGTAGACAATGTCGAACTCGGATAGTTCCAACGACCACTTTAGCATCCGTCCAGCCATGTCTGGTCGACCGAGAAGCTGCTTGACGGGCTGCTCGGTCCTGAGCACAATGGTGTGGCCCAAGAAGTAATGTCGGAGGCGTCGTGCGGCAGTGATGAGGGCCAAAGAAACCTTTTCGATCTGTTGGTAACTCACTGTTGCACCCTTATTTTTGATCATAAGATCCCACCTGTTTTCGCGTATTTTTCTTTTGTCATTTGACCTTAATCTAATATTTATGTTTTACGACTGACCATTTGGTGCAGGCATGAACTGCAATAAATAAAGAGTACTCTTTCTCACAACCAAGCATCTCAAGGCATAACCAATGGATCCTAACTAGAGATATCTCAGATGAATCTTTGCCTACATCTCTTTAAGGTCAGGGGGGTTCTTGGTTTCTGAATGTATCCAGAGAACTTCAAGAGAAGGGTACCATGGCATTTGGTTATTGAGGATATTTGAAATTAAGTGCAAGAAATAAATTATGATGCAAAGGGCAGAGTCGTGATCAAAGTCCATGCATTTACTCTCAATATAAGTTATCAAGATTTCGAAGGTCAGATAGCTAAAGGTTTGGATCCATAATGCAGAGGATGTGGATTCTTGATGTTCTTTCAAACACCCGTTACTCGTGGAATGAGTTATCTGTGTTTAGGATACTCGAAATCATATTTTTTTTATCAAGTTGGGTACGAGTTAAAGATATGTCCAACAATGTCATTAAATTCAATTTGAGTAACAAACAAGGATCTAATCGTGTGAATATGGAAGGACCGAGGAGGAAAATTCATTTGCTTTGTTTCTTCAAGACTTTGACTCAAAACCAAGTTATGTAAATATAGTAATGTGCTACGGTTGGAAGTTGTTACAATAATAGTTTCAAAGCAATTAATTCAAACACAAAACCATACAGAATTAAATTTTTTAGAAAAGGGCGTGAATTCAAGGTTACAAGACAAGTCTGAGAATATTATGAAATTCCAATTCACAATGAAATTAGTTATAGTTGTTGTTAAAGCCTAAAGCAACCTAAAGAAAGCTCTGTATTTAAAGTAGAGATGGAATTGAAGTCCAAAATGTGGATCCCGAACCATCCTCCCACGGAAGTATACACAGAGTTTGATTCCCTTAAAGGAAAATTCAATAAATTATTACACTGGCCAGATTCAAGAAGCCAATGACCAAGTCATTATGTTTTATAACCAAAATAAATGCATTACACATTGTTTTCTTAAAACTTAAAAAGGAAAGTCGCCTATTTAATGGTTTAAAATAGGCCTGTAAGATTTACTACATTTACAAAGGGTCCTCATGGTAAACCAACTCCAAGACACCTATGCTATGCACCAACTGCAGGAAAACCAATCACGAAGATTTCTACTTCAAGCAAGGTTTCCCTCCTGGATACAGAAACCAGACTACCAAAAACGCTTCAGATGCCAAGCCATCTCAGTTTCATGACAAAGAAGATTTTCTCATCCAGGAAAGGACACTAACAAGCCAAGCAAGACAAGGCTGACGGTTTCGGCGCAGATGTTTAACAAACCAGAAGTCGGTACCATCTTAAGAACTGGGAGGCATTCAAATGCCGCAAGAAGACTCGTCGCGCGTAAGCGTAGTTAACCTGTCAAAACAACACCGACTCCATCAAATAGGGGCAGTTCAAAAGGTCTAAATGAGTTTGTTTCGAGGATACAAGTCGTCTTCCAAGTTTTCCTCACGATAATGTAATTCGTGAAGCAGGAGTGTACGGAGATGGACAACGAAGACTTTGAGAAGTTGGACGACTCCTGCAAACCACCAGTATTATTCAGCAAACCGCATGAATGCTCAAAGACAAGACCTTCGGAATGTTGGCCGCACCGAAAGTAACACAACTCGACTGACAGCAAAACCTTCAAAATAGAAGTCAGAACCATCATAAGAACACTAGATCATTCTCCAACTTCCATTATGAGAAAGTCCCAAACTCGTGAATGGTATGTCAACTGGTGAAGCTCCGTACGCAAACCGTCCATAAGCATTGACCTGCGACAAACCAAAGTATTCAGAAAACCCTCAGAACAGAGGCACTATCAGGCGTAAATACAATTCAACTCCAAGTATTTCTTTCCGGCATTGGTAGAACACGGTTGTGAGGTCGAGAGATTCTATATTGAGCTGTTCTCCGAAACAAGCATCTGTGAACACAAAGAGAAAGCATATCAAGCAACCATTGGCAGAGCATATGAGGAAGAAGTTAACAGCAGGGGCCATACCTTTACACCATCTTGATCCATCATTCTTCTTCTTCATTTCCGGCAAACCACGTCGGCAACGCTACAATTTAAGCTTAATCCACGAGTTGTATTTGAGACGCAACAAAGTTGTTTATACATCATAAGAGGAGCTGGCACTGAACCTGTTACGCAAAAGAAGAATTAATCACCGGAGAAACCGAACCAACAATATCCCATGGCTGCAACTTATCTCTCTGATGTGGTAGCAGTCAGGTAACATCAGGCGAAGTCCTAAGAATGTGATATCCCCCCGCGTGACGAAACGATTCCTACAAAATAACCAAGTCAGAACCACAAAAACCGACATTGTCTAAAGATAGAACAATCTCAAATATAGAGAGAAAACAACATTATTTGAAGAACATATTCACGGCAACCAACATCTTCAGTAATCAAACTCGTATCCTACTTTGTCAGCATGACAGACCTCTACATCCACTCAAGCACCTTACCACATTGAATCCATCCGCCCTGCAGCGTTATCACAATTTCGTCCTGGAACGAGATGTAAATATATCACAGCACCGTCCATCTTCGTTCTCCAGAAAAGCCAGCTGCACAACAATAAAACAGAAGTTGTTAACAAAAAGGTTGGATTCATCAATCAAGAGCAATCAAGACAGTAGACATCTTTAAAGCAATGCATATTTTCCTTCCAAACATGTTCGAGCTGAACCAGGAAATATTGAATTGGTCTCCCGATAGTTTTGTCTAAAAGAAGAAGGTTTTAAACTCGTTCAGTACACAATGGAAAGTACCAGAACACAATCTCCAGAACGCAATCCGCCAGCATCAATTACTTTCCATATCGGCAAAACACGCTCAAACATTTGAGTCAAGCATCCGCGGGCTTGTGAAAACAGAAAAGGAAATGATTAATTACCATTAACAACATTTATCATGTTTCCAAATCGACAAACTCGAAGGTGTATAAAGAACAGACGTTCATACTCACAAAAAACCTCAACAAGAATCCGCAGAAACCCTAAATCCTCCAAAACTCGCGACCCTGTGACTTTAACCAGCTCCATTTCTTAACTCCCAAACACCAAAACCTAGAAACCTGAAATAACAATGATTCGCAGAATCCATCAACATCCACCAAAATGCCAAATTTCATTAAGAAGATCAAAACCCTAAACGTGGACAGAGGATCCCAAAATAAAAACGCACCTGAACCTACCGTCGAACACCATATCGCAATCAACCGCAAATCTGTCGTGAATCCACCGTCGAAACCTGCGAAACCCATCAAAAGTGAGATTAGTTATGCTAACATTAATCCATTGTTTGTTTATTGTTTGTTTATGTAGGGATTGAAAGAAGAAGACGGAGAAGAGAAAGAATGGAAGGAAAAAGGAAACCGTGAGAGGGAGAAGCGAAAGGAAGAAACGCGAGAGAGGGAGAAGCGAAAGGAAGAATCACAAGAGAGGGAGAGGCGGAAGAGGAAGAACGACGGGATTAGGGTTTTGTTCCTAATTTTGTTTTTGTTTATTCGTTGTAATTATGTACTTGCGCACCTACGATAGTTACCGTACACCCACGCATCAACCACACATACGCCACTTACCACATGATCACACGGTCACCACTGCGCCCCACCATAAACCTCATGCACCCGCGCCGCACACGATCCGTCCGACCCCCTAATTAACCCTAATTAGCCCACTAAACCTTTAATTAATTCCCAACCAGTTTTTAATCCATCATTAACCATAATTAACTTTTTTTTAAAAAAACATTTAATCAGCTTTTTTTTAATTAATCAAACTTAGAACTTATTTAGTTTACCCTAAGTTTTTTCTTTTAACTAATCAATTTATTTTCAATTTACTCACCTTTTAATTTAATAAATATTTTATAGTATGATAAATTTATTTAACTTTAATATAACCCTTTTGTTTAATAAAATCCACATAATAATAATAATAAAACTCTTTTCAACCAAAACCAACTTATTTAATAAATATTTTATTTTTAGCTAGACAATTTAATTAATCAATTAAATCATTAGGCCTCTTCCTTAATCACTCTTTTATAAACTAAACAAACTATTTTTCTAAATAAATAATAAAAAAACCTATTTCATAATCAATTTGTAATAATTAACAATGCTTTCTTCTCACCTATTATATTGAGTAAACCTTTATTTAATTAAAATTATTTCACCCAAAATTTAATTTATAATCTAACCTTTTAGTAAAACTAATAAGACAAACCCAACTATTTTCTCATCAAATTAACTTTTATTAAAACTAATATAATCAATATAACCTTTCATAAAATCAATTCCCCCATTTTAAACAATTCTCTTAAAATCAATTCATCTAATAGAACTTTCTTAAAATCAATTAAACCTCACCAACTTCATCAAATAACATGTTTTCTCAATCCCAAATTAAAAATCAACCCTACATCGCATTCAATTCAATCGTGCACGCTTCTGTATCCGCACTGTAAGAACAGAGTATGCCTAAGAGGGGGGGGGGGTGAATTAGGACTTTTGAAATTTTTCCGGTTTTTATATGGTTCTTGGAAATATACTGGATGGTGTTCTTGGTTATGGAAAGCAGTAAATCAACAGAAAGGAAAAAGACACAGAATTTATAGTGGTTCCCCTCACAATCCGAGAGTACTCCACTCCCCTTTCAACATGAAAGAGAGTTTTTACTATTGTTTAAAACAGTACAACCTATCACACCATCAACCGGTGAGGCCTACTATCAAACAATAAAACTCACAAGTGTACAAGAACAATCCTCTTGTAAACACTTACCCTTGTGTCCAACAATCCTGGATCACAAGTCAATATACAAAATAATTGTAATGAATTTGGTTTGAGAATAACTATCAAAGTGATCTTCTCCAATGAATCAAAATTCACTCTTTGTAATTTTTCAATACAAGTGTTCAATGAATATGAAATTTTCAATGCAAGTATGAACACTTTTGAAAAATGAATTTGATTCCAAGACAATTTTAAAATGAGTATTGGAGGTTGAAAAGTTTTTGAGTTATGTTCTATTGGTTGTTTTTCAAAAATGAAAAACTCAGAATTTATATGAGTAAAATAACCTTTCAGAAAAGGTATAATTTTTAAGAGATTCAAACCATGAAAAGGTATGTTTTTTAAAATAATTTTTGAACTTGAAACAAAGCAATTTTTCACTGCACGTTCAGTGTTAATCGGTTAACCCATATGGTTAATCGGTTAACACTGGTACGTTAGCCCAGAAAATTCAAAATTCAAATTGGTTAACCGGTTAACCTATATGGTTAATCGGTTAACACTGCTAATTTTCAGAAAAATGCTTTTTTAAAATAATGTTATACCATTTTTAAGGTTTCAAAAACATGCTTATGTATTATGCACAAATGATTGATGTTTTTGAACACTTGTATATCAAATTATAAGGGTGGATTTGATATACCAGTAATGCAGCCAAGTCTGGAAGAATCAGTTCCATATGTAGCTTGACTTGAAAGATAGCTTGACTTGATCTTTATGACTTTGAACGGCTTGTCTTTTTGCAATCAAGAGATGACTTTGAGTAGTATTGACATCATCAAAACTTGAGACTGAAGCATGCTTCTACATTCTCCCCCTTTTTGATGATGGCAATCAAAAAATGTTGTGCGATATCTCTTGGTTCTTGATCTGGTTCTCCCCCTATGTCTAGCAACTCCCCCTATCTTAACAGAGGAAAAGAAATCTGCACACAGAGAGACATTAAAAGAACCAAGCTCTTCTCCCCCTTTGACATCAGCAAAAAGGAAGAGCTTTCAAAGAAATCACAAGATAGCAGCATATATAGTAATAAGCACATGCAAAGCCAAGTAAACACAAAGCACAAACAGTAGTACATATAAAATGCAGCAAATAGAAATTGTACTTGTTACAATAAAACATAGTTCAAGTGAAAGCATAAAAACTTAAAACTAGAAAGCAAAGCAATAAAAACAACAGCAGCAGCATATTCTCTAAAAATCCTCATCCGCCATATCCTCCTCCTCTTCTTCATCATCACTATCAACCTCTTCTTCAATCTCGTCGTCCACAACTCGGGTGCTGGAATGTGGAGGGTTAAGAATGAGGTTTCTAAGGGAGGCAATTGCTCGGGAGGTCTCTCTATGCATATTCATGGATTCTCGATGCTGGTTCATCATGGTTGTGTAGAGAAACTCACTGGTAAGACCCCCTTCAGGCATTGGATAAGCGTGATGCACAGGACCGTCATCAGTATACCTATAGGTACTGTCAGCCGCCTTGATGATTCCAATATTCTTCACAATATTAATCTCATTGATCTCATTAGTTGTAGGTTTCATCTTGGAGGATGGTTCTCTGTTGAGGTCAAGTTCAGTTAATTCCAGAATTCTAGAAACCAAGCGAGCATACGACAACCGGGTAATGCAATGAAGTTGTTGCTGCAGATGATACATAATAGTCAAAATCCAATTGACTCTGATGCGATTCTTAATAGCAAAGATCAGCTGCATTTCCAAATCGTTGATCTGAGAGTGATTTGAGTGCTTTGGAATGAGGACATAGCAGATAATGTAGTGAAGCATTCGATCAGATACTGTCAGATTCTTGGCATAGCATAGCATACGAGCAGTGCGAGAGTTTGCAATAAAGGTTTCTTTTGGGAACCTGCAAATCTGATAGTAATACTCCATTTTATCATAGTTTGCCCAGGGTCCATCTACATGGTTTACACCTTTCCTCAGGAAGCATCCCTTTGATGGAATCTTAAGGTGTCTAGCAAGGATGGATAAATTCTCAACAAACTCATGATCTCTAATGGTGGACCGGATCATGTGGTTCTCATCCATGTCCAGATATACAGACATTTTATTCATAAAAGCTTTAACCAGATCAGGATAGATAATACCAGAGTCGGTGACGAACTTGTCGATACGCTGATATTCCAACAGAGTAGGAAAATCAAAAGATATTGCAGGAAAAGCTCGAAGATTCACATACTTTACCGGCATAAGTTGACGAACACGCACTTTGAAATCCATCCATCTCTTTTTGGTGGTTTCCATTGGAATACTGTCGTCATCTGATTCTGATGCAGAATGATGTTCTGGAAGTTTTCCCTTGCCGCGGTTTGATGCTGAAGCCATGGATGGAGGTTTGAGAGAACTGGGGTTGTGGGTTCTGAGGAAGTTAGGGTTTGAGAAGTTGTGGGGAGTTTTTCCAACTTTTAAGAGTGGGAGAGAGAAGTTAGGATTTTAAGAGGGAATGTGGATTTTGGATATGGATGTGGATATTTAAGAGAATATGGACCACACAAAAATATATAAAGAAAAATATAAAATTTTCAAAAATTTAATTAATTTTCGTTTCTGATTTTTTTTTGAAAAATTAACAGTGTTAATCGGTTAACCATATAGGTTAATCGGTTAACACATTAAAAAATTTAATCAGAATTGAAAATTCAACAGTGTTAATCGGTTAACCCATATGGTTAATCGATTAACATGCTCGAATTTTTGAAAAATACATAAAAACAGAATGCATACACATGAAAACATATCACAAATAATGCATACATATAATAGAGACAAAGATCAGATGTCACCTTCATCAAGAATCCCAAGTTCTCTCCGAATTTTGTAGAATGATTCTTTTGCCAAAGGCTTGGTGAAGATGTCGGCGAGTTGGTTATGTGTGTCGACAAAAGTAACATCAACATCTCTGTTTAATACGTGATCTCGAAGGAAATGATGCCGGATATCGATGTGCTTTGTTCTGGAATGCATAACCGGATTCTTTGTGATATTTATGGCACTAGTATTGTCACATCGTAGAGAAATGCATCCGAGGTCAACACCATAATCCAGAAGTTGTTGTTTCAGCCATAAAATCTGTGCACAGCAACTTCCTGCGGCGATGTATTCTGCTTCGGCGGTGCTGAGTGCTACACAAGCTTGCTTCTTGCAGGCCCATGATACTAGAGCATTTCCGAGAATATGACATGTACCACTTGTACTTTTTCTATCGGTTTTGCATCCTGCATAGTCAGCGTCAGAATAACCAACTAAAGAACAAGTACTACCTTTAGGATACCATAATCCGACGTTGGTCGTTCCTTTGAGATACTTGATAATTCTCTTCACAGCAGTGAGATGCGATTCCTTTGGATTTGCTTGGAAGCGCGCACACAAACAAACACTAAACATAATGTCAGGACAGCTTGCCGTCAAATATAGTAATGAACCAATCATACCTCGATATTTAGTAATATCAATTGGAGTACCAGATTCATCTTGATCAACATACGTTCCGGATCCCATAGGAGTAGACATCATCTTGCAACTATCCATATCGAATTTCTTTATTAATTCCTTACAGTACTTGGATTGGTTGAGGAAGATTCCATCCTTAGTTTGCTTGATTTGTAGTCCAAGAAAATAATTTAACTTTCCCATCATGGACATCTCGAATTCTTCTCGCATCATGAGTGAGAATTCTTCGCACAGTTCTTTGTTTGTTGATCCAAATATGATGTCGTCGACGTAGACTTGTACTAACAAGGTGTTACCCTTGATCTTCTTTATAAAAAGCGTCTTGTCAACCTTTCCTTTTGTAAATCCTTTCTCACATAAGAAGTTGCTAAGGCGATCATACCATGCTCGTGGTGCTTGTTTTAAACCGTAGAGAGCCTTCTTCAGTTTGAAAACATGTGAGGGATTTTTGAAGTCTTCAAAACCCGGAGGTTGTTTGACGTAGACTTCCTCATTAATGTACCCATTCAGGAAAGCGCTTTTGACATCCATCTGGAATAACTGAAAATTCATAGAACATGCGTAAGCAAGTAGTAATCTAATTGCTTCTAACCTTGCTACCGGAGCGAATGTTTCATCAAAATCAATTCCTTCCTCCTGGTTGTAGCCTTGTGCGACCAATCTTGCCTTGTTACGAACTATAATCCCATTCTCGTCAAGTTTGTTCTTGAACACCCATCTGGTTCCTATAATATGCTTATTGTCCGGTCTTGGTACAAGGGTCCAAACTTGATTTCTTTCAAATTGATTAAGTTCTTCTTGCATTGCTATAATCCATTGGTCGTCGCCTAAAGCTTCATCGATCTTTGATGGTTCAATTTGAGATACAAACGCCATGTTGAGACAAGCATCCTTTAAATTAAGTCGAGTTGCAACGCCTTGACTAATATCACCAATAACTTTATCAATTGGGTGATCTCTGTGTGTTCTCCATTCTTTCGGAAGATCTTGATTTTCTTGAGTAACATCTTCTTGTAATATTGTTTGATCTTTTGAAACAATTTCTTCATTTTGTGAAGTATCTACAAAATCATCATCATCATCCAAAACAATATTATCCTCTTTCGAGGGGTTAGTCTCATCAAACGAAACATGAATGGACTCTTCAATGGTAAGAGTTCTTTTATTAAAAATTCTAAAAGCTTTACTATAAAGAGAGTAACCAAGAAATATACCTTCGTCGGATTTCTCATCAAACTTACCGAGATTGTCCTTATTGTTGTTGAGAACGAAGCATTTGCAGCCAAATATGTGGAAGAATGATATATTCGGTTTCCTTCCGTTGAACAACTCATACGGAGTCTTTTTTAGTAGCGGTCGAATATTCACGCGGTTGCTTACAAAGCATGCCGTGCTTACTGCTTCTGCCCAAAAATATTTTGGAAGATTTGTGTCGCTGAGCATTGTTCTAGCAAGTTCAACTAGTGAACGATTCTTCCGTTCTACGACGCCGTTTTGTTGAGGAGTTCTTGGTGCCGAAAAATTATGAGAAATTCCATGTTCTTCGCAAAATTCTTCAAAGTCTGAATTTTGAAATTCTCCACCGTGGTCTCTTCTTATGGAGGCTATAGTGAGTGACTTCTCGTTTTGAATTTGTTTTGCATACTTTTTGAATGCTTTAAACGCATCATTTTTCTGCACTAAAAACATTGTCCAGGTATATCGAGAAAAATCATCAACAATAACTAAAGCATAAATATTACCTCCAAAGCTCTTCGTTCTTGATGGACCAAAAAGATCCATGTGCAACAATTGAAGTGGTCTTGATGTAGAAACCACTTGCTTGGATTTGAAAGTTGTCTTGGTCTGTTTTCCCTTTTGACATGCATCGCATAATTTATCCTTGATGAATTTTATCTTCGGAAGCCCAACAACCAGATCATGCTTGATTAATTTGTTTAAATGCTCCATGTGAATGTGAGCAAATCTCTTATGCCAAAGCCATGCCTCGTTGTTGTTCGCCATAAGACATTTTACCTTCAAGGAAGGGTCATCAAAAGAGATCATAAAAATATTATTATATCTTTTACCTTTTAGCAGAATCTCATGAGTGACTTCGTGTTCGATCAAGCATTCCTCCTTTGTGAAGTTGATTTTGAACCCTTTGTCACACAATTGACTGATGCTAAGCAGGTTATGCTTAAGGCCTTCAACAAAAAGAACGTCTTCGATGATTGTACATGGAGGTGCACCAATGGTTCCAACTCCAAGAATTTTTCCTTTATTATCATCACCGTAAGTGACGTATCCTTTGGCCTTTAATGATAGACTTGAAAATTTGTTTATATCTCCCGTCATATGCTTCGAGCAGCCACTATCAAGATACCATTGATTTGTGGTTGTCTTCAAGCATACCTACAAAACAAAATTAGGTAGTGTTAGGTACCCAAGTTGCTTTGGGTCCTTGATAGTTAGTACCTTTTTCCACCCACACATAATGCCCCTTTGCAACACCAATATTACGTACATAGCAGGCATTAGGTGTGTGCCCTTTAATACCACAATAAAAACATGTAGGTTGAAAATGACTTCTATATCTAGGAGTATAATTCTTTTTCTTATTAATTCTTTTCTTGTTATGATTTTGATGCTGAGTTTTAGAAGTGCTTGTCTCTTCCTTCACAATTTGTTCACTTGCTCTTACAAAAATGGTCTTATTGGTGCTTGGTTTTGAAAATTTAGAATATCCCAATCCACTTTTATCATTAGGATACCTTTGATGTTTAAGAATCTCTTCCAAGCCAATTTGACCTTTTTCGTATCTTTCTAAAACTCTTTTAAGTTGAACAATTTGAAAAGACAAAGACTCACAATTCTTACATACAAGACTTTGTTTTTCATCCATCACTTTTTGTTTTTCATCTTCAATATTTTTCAAGAAATCAGAATTTTGTTTTTCTAAAAGTAAAATTCTTTTCTTTTGTGATGAGATGTCTTTATACAAAGTCTTGCACTCTTTTAGAAGTTCATCTATAACTTCTTGTGCATCATTATCATAGACAGAAAAATTACTACTAACCTCATTTTCGTCATCGGAATGGTGAGAGGCCATTAAGGCAATATTTGCGCATTCATCGCTATCTGATTCCGATGATGAACTCACTTCGTTGTCGTCCCATGCGACATAAGCCTTCTTTGTTTTGAAATCCTTCTTGCCCTTGAATTTTCCTTTATTTGCGAGTTTTGGGCAGTCTGGCTTTATGTGACCTTGTTTTCCACATTCATAACATGTAATTTCTTGGTTTGATGTGGATGCCTCCTTTTTCCTGAAATGTCTATTCTTTTTAGAAAAAGAAGAAGTTTTATTATTATTGAAAAACTTACCAAGCTTCTTTACTAGAAGCATGAAATTTTCGTCTTCGGAAGATTCGTCAATTTTGTCATCCTTTGTGTCAGTCTTCAAGGCAATTCCTTTGGACTTCTTGTCTTGACTTTCATGTTTCTCAAGCCTTCCAAGTTCCAGTTCATGCTCTTGAAGTTTCCCGAATAATGAAGCGGATGTCATTGTTGAAAGACTTTTCTTTTCCGAAATGGCGGTCACCTTTGGTTGCCATTCTCTTGTCAAGGATCTTAGGACTTTTAAGTTGAGATCATCGTTGGTGAAGGTCTTCCCAAGAGCAATCAGGTGATTTGTTAGATGAACGAACCTCTTTTGCAAGGCAACAATAGATTCACCGGGCTGCATACGGAACATCTCATATTCTTGACTTAACGTGTTAAGTCTTGATCTTTTTACTTCTGCTGTTCCTTCATGCATTTCTACCAAGGTATCCCAAATCTGTTTTGCCGATTTACACTGTGATATGCGAAAGAATTCATCCATACTGAGAGCGCTTTGAAGTATGTTGATTGCTTTCTTCTCATTCAAGATTCTCTTCTTGTCATCTTCATCATATGAGGATTTGATCTTTGGGGTTCCAACACCATTTACCACACTTGTAGGAACATGTGGACCAGTTTCAACGGTTTCCCATATACCATCTCCTTGAGCCTCAAGATGTGCCTTCATATGGATTTTCCAAAAATCAAAGTATTCTCCAGAAAAGAGTGGTGGTTTGTTACTACTTCCACCATCTTTGAAAACCGGGTTGGTACTTGCGGAAGCCATACTGAATCGTTAGGAACAGGTTACCTTAACCTGCTCTGATTCCAATTGTAAGAACAGAGTATGCCTAAGAGGGGGGGGGGGTGAATTAGGACTTTTGAAATTTTTCCGGTTTTTATATGGTTCTTGGAAATATACTGGATGGTGTTCTTGGTTATGGAAAGCAGTAAATCAACAGAAAGGAAAAAGACACAGAATTTATAGTGGTTCCCCTCACAATCCGAGAGTACTCCACTCCCCTTTCAACATGAAAGAGAGTTTTTACTATTGTTTAAAACAGTACAACCTATCACACCATCAACCGGTGAGGCCTACTATCAAACAATAAAACTCACAAGTGTACAAGAACAATCCTCTTGTAAACACTTACCCTTGTGTCCAACAATCCTGGATCACAAGTCAATATACAAAATAATTGTAATGAATTTGGTTTGAGAATAACTATCAAAGTGATCTTCTCCAATGAATCAAAATTCACTCTTTGTAATTTTTCAATACAACTGTTCAATGAATATGAAATTTTCAATGCAAGTATGAACACTTTTGAAAAATGAATTTGATTCCAAGACAATTTTAAAATGAGTATTGGAGGTTGAAAAGTTTTTGAGTTATGTTCTATTGGTTGTTTTTCAAAAATGAAAAACTCAGAATTTATATGAGTAAAATAACCTTTCAGAAAAGGTATAATTTTTAAAAGATTCAAACCATGAAAAGGTATGTTTGTTAAAATAATTTTTGAACTTGAAACAAAGCAATTTTTCACTGCACGTTCAGTGTTAATCGGTTAACCCATATGGTTAATCGGTTAACACTGGTACGTTAGCCCAGAAAATTCAAAATTCAAATTGGTTAACCGGTTAACCTATATGGTTAATCGGTTAACACTGCTAATTTTCAGAAAAATGCTTTTTTAAAATAATGTTATACCATTTTTAAGGTTTCAAAAACATGCTTATGTATTATGCACAAATGATTGATGTTTTTGAACACTTGTATATCAAATTATAAGGGTGGATTTGATATACCAGTAATGCAGCCAAGTCTGGAAGAGTCAGTTCCATATGTAGCTTGACTTGAAAGATAGCTTGACTTGATCTTGATGACTTTGAACAGCTTGTCTTTTTGCAATCAAGAGATGACTTTGAGTAGTATTGACATCATCAAAACTTGAGACTGAAGCATGCTTCTACACGCACATCCACATTCACATACACAATTCACTCACCTACACCTTAGCGCTTTCATGCGTGTGTATGGTTTATTTTCCGCAATTTATTTTTGCAATTTACATTATCGTATTTTCTCGCACTGCATTCCGTCCAAAGGAAAAGCCTACACATAAGTCAACACTTGTCTGTAGTGCATATCATTTGCATCATACTCCCATATGATCCTTGATCCCATTCAAGTTGATCTCTCAGTTAGATCCTACCCCATAGGAAGGACTTTTTCTTTATCTTTACAACATAGAAACAAACAATACAACTCAGTACGAAACATTCAAACATTAGAGAAATATGCCAAATCATCTTAAGCGAGATAAAATCTCCACCCCCACAACAATACAATCAATACCGTAGAAACTTTGCCTTAAGAGAGATAGAGGCGTACCTCGTCGATCCCTATCAGAGTACTTGAGCCCTTATCTTAAGATGATGCAAAGACTATTTTTCTACAACTTGTGGCGGTTAAATCTCCCTTAAAATGACAACTCACTTTTTCTCCTAAAATCAATCAATCAACTACCCTAAACCCGTAGGAACTTTGACCACAGTCAAAGAACTCCTCAAACCCTTTAGGGGAACTACAGATACTCTGATTCCACTCCCGTAAGGATATGTAGGCATAAGATGTGACATCTTATCGAGTATACTTAGATATAAACCCCTAGGGTCTTTCAACCATTAAGCAGATAAACATTAGCAATAAACAAACATAAAAACAAGAGGTTCCTATAGAGTACTACAGAAACTTAGGATGCTAGTACCTTCCCTAAGTTTAATCAACCCCCGAACCTAAAACTCTCTAAACATTGCATTTGCATTGCATTATGGGAATTTCAATATTTATCCCTTCCTTTGGACAAATTAAAGTTCGGTTGCAAAATGAATTAAAGATTCAAACTAATTAATAGTTTGGTATCCGATTTTCACCGCGACAGAAATGGCGACTCTGCTGGGGAGCCTCGTTGGGTTTCCCTATCTAGTTTTATTTACTTGTTTATTACTTTATATTTGCTTATTTGTATATTTGTTCTTTATTTCTTCTGGGTTAATATCTTTGAGTGGTGAGACAAAGTCCTACACCCGGACTTGAGTGAACTTAAGATAGGATAGTGATATGTTCGACGAGACTTATAGGGAGTTGAATCCCGACCAACTTGACTTGAAAATCACGCTCAATTGAGGCCCTCTCGAAAGCTGTAATGTTGAACGAGTACTCATGAAAACATTCACTATTTTCGTTTGGAGCCTATGATATTGAGGATCGTAGTTACCTTAACCCCACTTTGGCCTTTATTAGGATGTAGTGCGGGACTATGAGGGAGTACTCCCGAAATAGTGCTACTCGATGCTACACTCAAAAGAAGTTCTCTTGAGAATATTATTAACCCCCGAGTACTTGGGAAGTTGATAATATCCGAAAGATGGGCTAATGACTTTGGGAACCTTATTAGAACCCTGTTCTGTAGGTACAATCAACCTTTAGTCCACATCCTTTGGGAATGGGTACACCCTTGCTCCATGCTCGTTGCAAACCTAGGGTCCCCTTTGTTTGCTTACCTTTGTGCATCTATGTGTTTACTTGTGCTTGTTGCATCCATAAGCATCATATTGCATCGGTTTCATGGAAACTCCGAGTTTATTTGTAAATGTTATAGAAACCAATATGAATTACAAAAAATATTTTTGAAACATTCTTCTAAGAGTCTTAACTTGGATGGCCTAAGGATGTAGGAGCCCAGATTGAAGAAAATTCAAAAAGACGAATACAAGAGACTTCCATAGAAGTACAAAATACTTCCATCAATATTGAAGATCCAAGAAAACAAGGACTTCCTTCCTTATTCTCCAACAAGAGATAGAGGATTTATTTTCCTCTATCGCATTACTCCTTAGAAGACGATCATGGGCGACTCATATTCAAGAAGATCCAAGTGGACAGCAAATCAACAAGCATGATGAAGGACTCCTTAGGGCTTTCTTAGCTTTTATTTAGCTATTAAGTAAGGACTCTTATAAGGCTGTTTCCTTGTAATCCAATAAAAAATATAATAGTAAAAAATAGTAAATGAATTTTATTTGGTATTCTGTAACGTTTATGAAAGTTTGAGTTCCATGAAACCTTTCATTTTCTGCGTTTTTGCATTAGCATTTTGCATTTTGCATATGCACGTGTCTCCCCTCTTCTGTAGCTCATCCGGTCTTCTGCCTTTGTCTGTCAACTGACATCTCGATCATCTGACCAAGCTCAAAGTATTACCGAAGGATAGTAAAGAGAACGTAAGATATGGATCCCATGACTAGTTTCAGAGTGAGGGCTAATCTGTTATTTGATCTTCCTTCTGATGACAATGTTCAACAAGTGGATGTTCCTACACAACCTCAGCCTGTGCAAGACAACCTATTTGTTCAAGCTTCTTAACCGCTACAGCGTGTACCAAATCCTCAGAATGTTCATACTGAAATGAAGATGGATGATCCTAGATTCAGAGCAATGGAGAAAGAATTATGCGATTTTAAAGAACAATTGAAAATAGTGAAGGAAGCTAATGCATCTGATCTTGATGCTCGTGACCTATGTCTGGTTCTAGGAGTAATTATTCCTCCGAAGTTCAAGACGCCTGTCTTCGAAGTTTATAAAGGTGTTAGTTGTCCAAGATACCATTTTACGATGTTTTGTCGAAAGATGGCTACTTATGTTGACGATGACGAATTGATGATGCACTGCTTTCAAGAAAGCTTATCTGGGGCATCCTTGATATGGTATATGAAGCTACAAAGGAACTGTATTCAGTCTTGGAGAGATTTAGCTAACGCTTTCATGAAACAATACAATTATAATTTGTATGTGGCTCCAGACAGTGATCAACTAGAAGGAATGAGTAAGAATGATGATGAATCTTTCAGGGAATATGCTCAGCGATGGAAAGAGTTGGCAGCCCAAGTTCGTCCACCACTTCCAGAGAAAGATTTAACCAAGATGTTTCTAAGAACACTGCCAGGCTCTTATTATAATAGGATGGTAGGCGTTGTGCCATTGGATTTCTCCAAAATTGTAGAAGTAGGAGTAAACATTGAGAATGCACTCAAAAGTGGAAGAATTCAAGATGACTTGAATAACCAAGCTAATGAAGAAATTTCAATTGATGATTCCCTAGAGGAAAGAAACGTTAATGTTAATGCAATTCGGGATTCCTCTCAAATCCTGTCAAATCCTATTCCAGTACCTTATCCTCAACATCAGTATGAAGTGACTACTCAGCGCAAGCAGCGACTACCTCATAAGCAAAGGATAACTTCTCCATATCAACATCAGAATCAACAAGTTCGAAGACGGTTTCAGAATCAGAGGTTACCTCTGAGTACTCCGAAAGAAGAAACTCGTTGGTTTGATCTTATCCCATTGACTTACAGTCAACTATGGTCTTATTTCATCCGAAACTCGGTGATGACACCCAGAAAGACTAGAATCATGAAGTCTCATCCACCGTGGTTCAACTCGAACGCCAGCTGTGAATTTCATGATGGAGTGTTGGGGCATTCGATTGAAGAGTGCAAAGTTTTCCAAGATAAAGTCCAAGAAATGATTGATAATGAAGTGCTAACCTTCAAAGGAGGAAGCCCAATCGTGAATGGAACACTATTATGTTGATCACCTATTTATTTTGTTTGCTTACATGTATTTTATTTCTTTGATTAAAAGCATAATTCGCATACAAGAACATGTTATTTTGAATAAGTAGTGCAATAAGTGTTTGTCTTGAAGAAATCCATTTGTTTCACTCGTAAAAGAATTATTTCTTCATTATTTATAATACCAACTTTACCCAATCTCCTCACTTTGGTGAAGTATTGGAAGGAGGATGACGAAGTAAAACGCAAGGTCTCTTGATGTATGCTTTTGAATAAAAACCCGCTGATGATGTAAGGCATTCTTTCAAACCTCCTAAACACCAAAGATATAAAGCAGTTAATTCCTCTTTAACCATGTTTCAACCTCATTTTTATCCTGGGGCAGGACATTTTTCAGTCAGCACGATTGAACACTTAAAACCTTTCCAAAAGTGAACATTTTTCAAAAATGGGCGGTTACATAAGCTTTGACCCTTATTTCCTTTGTTTTACCAATCGTAAACTAAGCCCTGATATAACCCTCAAAAGTCCTTATTAAAGTAAGGTTTACTTCGAAAGCATACTTAGTGAGATAACGTTTCCTGACTCCTGTGAGCTATGCTCAAATTGGATTATTGGCTTTATAAAATAAATTTATATCCTGACTAGTGATTTTGTCATAAGTTATCACGATATCTCTTTTCAAAACTTCAAGATAAACGTGTGTTGCATTAGCATTTTCTAAATTAGCATTTCTGACTTGCTAACTTTGCTTGATATCTTAGAAAGATTTCGTGAAGACATTTGTGCAAATTCAAAGAGCTATTTTTGAAGACTCGGTCATAATACCGTCAATCAGGGCCAGTTACATTGAGATTCGAGGAATCTCTCCAAGAGTTTGAAAATCTTAGGACGCCATGTTTTCTGTAAAATCCTCTTGGAACGACTTCTTCTCATAACCATAAGACTTGGGGCATTTGAGAAGCAAATATCACCTTATCCATGTGCAACAAACATTTTGTTCAAATGGCGACAGTTACGCAGTTCATCAAGGCAGAATTACCTTGTTCTTACAACATTTCTTCCTCATGTCCCCGATAAATTTTATTTTTGGTGGTCATGACAACTCTTCGACGAAGCTTTTTGATGCAGAATTATCGGTGATCTGTTTGACTTCACCTCTTTCATGAAGTGGATGGTGTTTAATCCTCAGTGGATCTTCTCCAACTTCACCTTCCTAATGAAGTGGACGTATTTCACTCCCCAGTGGACCTTCTACAACGTCGATCTTCTCCAGCATGAGTCTCTCCAGCGAGACGGATATTTATTTTATCCATGGTTTTCTCCAGTTATGAGTTTGATCCACCCCTGGTAGATCTTTATTCTCATCTTCAACAAGATAACCAAGTATGATCAAAGTGTTTTATCCCCAAGGGGAATGTTCTCTAAGTAGAAGTTTTCAAGACCTGTAGCAAGAGTGTGATCCCGTATTTGGTTCTCCACCCATCCCCAGTAGTACTTCTATCTTTGAAGATTGGTCGGATGTTTGCTCCGAGATGTTTATTTCTCTCCGGTTGCTTTTCCTTGCTTGTTTTGTCAGCATAGCATACGCATAACATATAAGTAGACAGCATGGCATATGCATTCTGCATCCCTTTTGCTTGTTTGTTCTGTCGTGTTGGTCGTGTTTGTCCCTGAGTGGTCGGGCGCGTCTTCTCCTTCCAATTAGAGTTGTCAACCATAGGCAGAAAGAGCACAATGTTTCATCTTTCCCCATGGAGTTCAATCCTCATGGAAGATGGTTATTTTAGTACAATGCCATTTGAGTTCATACCTCATTGGTCAGGTCTTGCTTGACAGTTTCTCTTCGGCTACTTCCCGAATTGAACTTCGGTCTTTGGCAATCACATCGTGGACATCTCTAACCTTCGAGCAAGGATTAAGTGTGCATTTATTTTGCACCCTATTCCCCAAGAAGAATATTCCTAAAGACAGACACTTCTTCAACAATAAGCATCACAGGATTTTCCCAAACATCTACATTCTGGACTGTAATAATCTCTTTATTTGAGCAACTCATTTTGATCAGGATCTTGTTCAAAACGACAAACGACAATTTCACAAGACAGATCATTTACTCTCAGTGGGTCCTTCAACATTATTGATTCATCAGAAAAGACAGTTACATACATTTCTTTTTATTTGAGAATTCGCATTTTTTTTACAACAACTAAGACATTCCTCAAGAATGTCTTCCCCAGTGAGTTCATCACACAAGTTTACTTCCGTCAAGTGACATCTCCCCGAAGAAGTCGAGGAAGTTTACCACATTAGTCTCTCTTCATTTGAGAAGACATACATTACAATTCAACCGGCTCACATCTCTTCCGAAGATCCCCGGTGAAGCTTTACATTTACAACGACAAATACAGTCTACAATGACAACTACAGTCTACAACGACAACTACAGTTTACAACGATAACTATAGTCTACAATGACAACTACAGTCTACAATGACAACTACAATCATTCGAACATCTCACAGTTCCTGGTTAATCTCGGCAGTAGATTCCCAGAAGACCTCGGGAGTAGGTAATTCTATTTCAGTTTCTGGTTAATCTCGGCAGTAGATTCCCAGAAGACCTCGGCAGTAGGTAGTCCTATTTCATTTCCTGGATAATCTCGGTAGTAGACTTCCAGAAGACTTCGGCAGAAATATTTCTCCAGCAGATTTCAACACAGAATCTCGGCAGTAGATTCCTTATAGATTTTAACAGTAAATACTTTGGCAAAAGTATTCTCAATTACAGTTACAAGTCTCAGCAGTAGACTTCTCCAGATGATATCTCGAATCAATTACATTACCAGCAGTTTCTTCAAGTGATTCTCTCACCGAGATCTTCACAACATATTTACAAACACTCGGTAATTGTCAATCTTTCCCTGTGGAATCTCGCTTTGTCGAGCCTATTCTTCCTATGTGTTATGTCTAGTTTTCCCCCTGTGGCGCCATTTCTCCACGGGACCTCTATGTCTTGTATTTCATATCATTTCATATCATTTCGTATCATTTCATATCATTGCGTATCATGTGCATTCGGTGGCTTCTTAAGGCCAAAAATTCGTGCAGTGTTTATATTTAAGTCCCTCCTATCTTGTCGAGACGGAGATCTCAATCTCCATACCTCCGAATAGGAGTAACTTAAATAGGGGCATCTGTTGCACCCTAATTTTTGACCGTAAGATCCCACCTATTTTCGCGCATTTTTCTTTTGTCATTTGACCTTAATCTAATATTTATGTTTTACGACTGACCGTTTGGTGCAGGCATGAACTGCAATAAATAAAGAGTACTCTTCCTCACAGCCAAGCATCTCAAGGCATAACCAATGGATCCTAACTAGAGATATCTAAGATGAATCTTTGCCTACGTCTCTATAAGGTCAGGGGAGGTTCTTGGTTTCTGAATGTATCCAGAGAACTTCAAGAGAAGGGTACCATGACATTTGGTTATTGAGGATATTTGAAATTAAGTGCAAGAAACAAATTATGATGCAAAGGGCAGAGTCGTGATCAAAGTTCATGCATTTACTCTTAATATAAGTTATCACGATTTCGAAGGTCAGATAGCTAAAGGTTTGGATCCATAATGCAGAGGATGTGGATTCTTGATGTTCTTTCAAACACCCGTTACTCGTGGAATGAGTTATCTGTGTTTAGGATACTCGAAATCATATTTTTTTATCAAGTTGGGTACGAGTTAAAGATATGCCCAACAATGTCATTAAATTCAATTTGAGTAACAAACAAGGATCTAATCGTGTGAATATGGAAGGACCGAGGAGGAAAATTCATTTTCTTTGTTTCTTCAAGACTTTGACTCAAAACCAAGTTATGTAAATATAGTAATGTGCTACGGTTGGAAGTTGTTACAATAATAGTTTCAAAGCAATTAATTCAAACACAAAACCATATAGAATTGAATTTTTTAGAAAAGGGCGTGAATTCAAGGTTACAAGACAAGTCTGAGAATATTATGAAATTCCAATTCTCAATGAAATTAGTTACAGTTGTTGTTAAAGCCTAAAGCAACCTAAAGGAAGCTCTGTATTTAAAGTAGAGATGGAATTGAAGTCCAAAATGTGGATCCCGAACCATCCTCTCACGGAAGTATACACAGAGTTTGATTCCCTTAAAGGAAAATTCAATAAATTATTACAGTGGCCAGATTCAAGAAGCCAATGACCAAGTCATTATGTTTTATAACCAAAATAAGAGCATTACACATTGTTTTCTTAAAACTTAAAAAGGAAAGTCGCCTATTTAATGGTTTAAAACAGGGCTGTAAGATTTACAACGTTTACAAAGGGTCCTCATGGTAAACCAACTCCAAGACACCTATGCTATGCACCAACTACAAGAAAACCAATCACGAAGATTGCTACTTCAAGCAGGGTTTCCCTCCTGGATACAGAAACCAGACTACCAAAAACGCTTCAGATGCCAAGCCATCTCAGTTTCATGACAAAGAAGATTTTCTCATCCAGGAAAGGACACTAACAAGCCAAGCAATACAAGGCTGACGATTTCGCCACAGATGTTTAGCATGGGAGGCATTCAAATGCTGCAAGAAGACTCGTCGCGCGTAAGTGTAGTTAACCTGTCAAAACAACACCGACTCCATCAAATAGGGGCATTTCAAAAGGTCTAAATGAGTTTGTTTCAAGGATACAAGCCGTCTTCCAAGTTTTCCTCACCACAATGTAATTCGTGAAGCAGGAGTGTACGAAGATGGACAACGACGACTTTGAGAAGTTGGACAAATCCTGCAAACCACCAGTATTATTCAGCAAGCCGCACGAATGCTCAAAGACAAGACCTTCGGAATGATGGCCGCACCGAAAGTAACGCAACTCGACTGACAGCAAAACCTTCAAAATAGAAGTTAGAACCATCATAAGAACACTAGCTCATTCTCCAACTTCCATTCTGAGAAGGTCCCAACCTCGTGAATGGTATGTCAACTGGTGAAGCTCCGTACGCAAGCCGTCCATAAGCATTGACCTGCAAGAAACCAAAGTATTCAGAAAACCCACAGAACAGAGGCACTATCAGGCGTAAATACAATTCAACTCCAAGTATTTCTTTCCGGCATTGGTAGAACACGGTTGTGAGGTCGAGAGATTCTATATTGAGCTGTTCTACGAAGCAAGCATCTGTGAACACAAAGAGAAAGCCTATCAAGCAACCATTGGCAGAGCATATGAGGAAGAAGTTAACAGCAGGGGCCATACCTTTACACCATCTTGATCCATGATTCTTCTTCGTCATTTCCGGCAAACCACGTCGGCAACGCTGCAATTTAAGCTTAATCCACGAGTTGTACCAGAACACAATCTCCAGAACGCAATCCGCCAGCATCAATTACTTTCCATATCGGCGAAACACGCTCAAACATTTGAGTCAAGCATCCGCGGGCTTGTGAAAACAGAAGAGGAAACGATTAATTACCATTAACAACATTTATCGTGTTTCCAAATTGACAAACTCGAAGGTGTATAAAGAACAGACGTTCATACTCACAAAAAACCTCAACAAGAATCCGCAGAAACACCAAATCCTCCAAAACTCGCGACCCTGTGACTTTAACCAGCTCCATTTCTTAACTCCCAAACACCAAAACCTAGAAACCTGAAATAACAATGATTCGCAGAATCCATCAACATCCACCAAAATGCCGAATTTCATTAAGAAGATCAAAACCCTAAACGTGGACAGAGGATCCCAAAATAAAAACGCACATGAACCTACCATTGAACACCATATCACAATCAACCGCAAATCTGTCGTGAATCCGCCGTCGAAACCTGCGAAACCCATCAAAAGTGAGATTAGTTCTGCTAACATTAATCCATTGTTTTTTTATTGTTTGTTTATGTAGGGATTGAAAGAAGAAGACGGAGAAGAGAAAGAATGGAAGGAAAAAGGAAATCGTGAGAGGGAGAAGCGAAAGGAAGAATCGCGAGAGAGGGAGAAGCGAAAGGAAGAATCGCAAGAGAGGGAGAGGCGGAAGAGGAAGAACGACGGGATTAGGGTTTTGTTCCTAATTTTGTTTTTGTTTATTCGTTGTAATTATGTACTTGTGCACCTACGATAGTTACCGTACACCCACGCATCAACCGCACATACGCCACTTACCACATGATCACACGGTCACCACTGTGCCCCACCGTAAACCTCATGCACCCGCGCCACACATGATCCGTCTGACCCCCTAATTAACCCTAATTAGCCCATTAAACCTTTAATTAATTCCCAACCAGTTTTTAATCCATCATTAACCATAATTAACTTTTAAAAAAAAACATTTAATCAGCTTTTTTTTAATTAATCAAACTTAGAACTTATTTAGTTTACCCTAAGTTTTTTCTTTTAACTAATCAATTTATTTTCAATTTGCTCACCTTTTAATTTAATAAATATTTTATAGTATGATAAATTTATTTAACTTTAATATAACCTTTTGTTTAATAAAATCCACATAATAATAATAAAACTCTTTTCAACCAAAACCAACTTATTTAATAAATATTTTATTTTTAGCTAGACAATTTAATTAATCAATTAAATCATTAGGCCTCTTCCTTAATCACTCTTTTATAAACTAAACAAACTATTTTTCTAAATAAATAATAAAAAAACCTATTTCATAATCAATTTGTAATAATTAACAATACTTTCTTCTCACCTATTATATTAAGTAAACCTTTATTTAATTAAAATTATTTCACCCAAAATTTAATTTATAATCTAACCTTTTAGTAAAACTAATAAGACAAACCCAACTATTTTCTCGTCAAATTAACTTTTATTAAAACTAATATAATCAATATAACCTTTCATAAAATAAATTCCCCCATTTTAAACAATTCTCTTAAAATCAATTCATCTAATAGAAATTTCTTAAAATCAATTAAACCTCACCAACTTCATCAAATAACATGTTTTCTCAATCCCAAATTAAAAATCAACTCTACATCGCATCCAATTCAATTGTGCACGCTTCCGTATCCGCACATCCACATTCACATACACAATTCACTCACCTACACCTTAGCGCTTTCATGCGTGTGTATGGTTTATTTTCCGCAATTTATTTTCGCAATTTACATTATCGTATTTTCTCGCACTGCATTCCGTCCAAAGGAAACACCTACACATAAGTCAACACTTGTGTGTAGTGCATATCATTTGCATCATACTCCTCTATGATCCTTGATCCCATTCAAGTTGATCTTTAAGTTAGATCCTACCCCATAGGAAGGACTTTTTCTTTATCTTTACAACATAGAAACAAACAATACAACTCAGTACGAAATATTCAAACATTAGAGAAAGATGCCAAATCATCTTAAGCGAGATAGAATCTCCACCCCCACAACAATACAATCAATACCGTAGGAACTTTTCCTTAAGAGAGATAGAGGCGTACCTCGTCGATCCCTATCCGAGTACTTGAGCCCTTCTCTTAAGATGATGCAAAGACTATTTTTCTACAACTTGTGGCGGTTAAATCTCCCTTAAAATGACAACTCACCATTTCTCCTAAAATCAATCAATCAACTACCCTAAACCCGTAGGAACTTTGACCACAGTCAAAGAACTCCTCAAACCCTTTAGGGGAACTACAGATACTCTGATTCCACTCTCGTAAGGATATGTAGGCATAAGATGCGACATCTTATCGAGTATACTTAGATATAAACCCCTAGGGTC
Source organism: Lathyrus sativus (assembly GCA_963859935.3). Taxonomy (NCBI): domain Eukaryota; kingdom Viridiplantae; phylum Streptophyta; class Magnoliopsida; order Fabales; family Fabaceae; genus Lathyrus; species Lathyrus sativus. The sequence continues at coordinate 562,191,565 of OZ012741.1, forward strand.
TTTCAACCATTAAGCAGATAAACCTTAGCAATAAACAAACATAAAAACAAGAGGTTCCTGTAGAGTACTACAGAAACTTAGGATGCTAGTACCTTCCCTAAGTTTAATCAACCCCCGAACCTAAAACTCTCTAAACATTGCATTTGCATTTCATTGTGGGAATTTCGATCTTTATCCCTTCCTTTGGACAAATCAAAGTCCGGTTGCAAAATGAATTAAAGATTTAAACTAATTAATAGTTTGGTATCCAATTTTCACCGCGACACTCACCTCGGGACCGTGGAGGGTTTTTCTCGTGAAGTAGATTGGCTTTTGTCCCTCGGGGGTTTCCCTGATCAGCACGGTGCTGACGGCCTCGTTTGCCACGGCCAGGTATAGGTACAGGGTTTCTCGCATTCCTCTGTCCATTCGAACGTGGATTCCTTTCTGAGTAACTTGAAGAAAGGGAGGGCGTGTTGTACGGACTTGGCGATGAATCGGGAAAGCAAGGTGAGTACGACGTTGAGGGATTGTATGGATTTCTTTGAGGTCGGCGTGGTGATTTCCGAAAAATCTCGGCACTTGTCCAGATTTTCCTCGACCCCACGTTTGTTCAGATAGAAGCAGAGGAATTTCCCTACTCAGACCCCGAAGGTACATTTCTCCGGGTTGAAGCGCATTCTGCATTTTCTCGTTGTGTCGAAGACCTTTCTGAGGTGAGCCGTGTGATTGACTTCCGTGCAGGACTTGATAATCATGTCATCCATATACACCTCAAGCATGTCGCTAATATCTCCCTGAAAGACTTTGTTCATCATCTATTGGTATGTGGCACCGACGTTCTTTAGGCCGAAGGGCATTACATTGTAGTAATAGTTGCCCGACTTCGTCATAAAGGCCATGCTCTGTTTTGCGTGTTCGTCCATGGGGATCTGGTTGTATCCCGAGTATGCGTCCATAAAGGACAAGAGTTTGAAGCCCTCCGAGTTGTTGACGAGCTTGTCGATGTTGGGAAGGGGGTAGGCGTCCTTAGGACATACCCGATTGAGATCGGTGTAATCAAGACACATGCGCCATTTTCCATTACTCTTTTTTAACAAGTACAACATTGGACATCCAGGTTGAATACCGGGCTTCCAAAATAAAATTTGCCTCTAGGAGGTCTTTTACAGCTTTTTCAGCAGCCACTGACTTTTCGGGGGACTGCCTACGCCTACGTTGTACTACGACCTTGGCGATCGGGTTGATGGAGAGCTGATGGCAAGCGACCGCAGGGTCGAGTCCGGGCATCTCCGCAACGCTCCAGGCGAAGAGGTCTGTGTTCTCGCGGAGGCAGTCCTTCAGTTGTTTCCTCACCATGTCGGGCAACCCTGCCCCGATCTTCACGGTCCTAGTCTTGTCGTCCCCGAGTTCCACGATCTCAAAATCACCGTTGGGGATGGGGCGTGCTGGATGGGTGGGATTCCCGTTGGATGGAGGAGTGTCACTGGCTTCATCTTCGCGGTCGGACTCTTCGGTGAAGCGGCTGTCGAGGTCTACCGAGCCGACGAGGTCCTTGGGTTCGCTCTTCGAAGTAGTGGTGGGCGCTGCTTTTTTGGTCGTTAGGCCGATCGTGCTTAGGCCTTTTCGCACGGCCTCGAAGCATCTTCGAGCAGCCTCAATGTTTCCGTTTAGGGTGAAAACGGCCCCTCACCTAGTGTAGTACTTCATTTTTAGGTGGACGGTGGAGGGCACCGCGGTGAGCTCGGTCATCGTTGTCCTGCCCAGGATACAGTTGTAGAGGGACAGGAATTCAATGACCAGGAAGCGGACATTGACCTCCCTGGCCGTTTCTTTTTCCCCGAAGGTAACCTTTAACTCCACGTACCCCCACGGCCTTGTTGTCGTCCCATTGAACCCCTGGAGGTCAGAGCCCACGTAAGGGGACAGGTTGGACTCGTCGAGTTGGAGGGTTGTGAAAAGGTGGGTGTACATGATGTCCACCGAGCATCCTCCGTCGACCAGAATGCGTCTGACATTGGAGTTTGATATCTGTGCCCGTATCAGGAGGGGGATGTTTGAGTTGGGGGAGCCCCCGGGAAGCTCCTCGAGGTAGAAAGTGATCGGGTTGGACCGGCCATGAAACTTGTCGAGGGTGCTTATTTTGTCGGAGTTGCTGGTGATGAGTTCCTCGAACTTCCTTTTTACCGATCCCACGGATAGGTTCCTCGGGGATCCGCCAGAGATGACCATGGCCTTTGGAAAATACTCCCATCGGCTGGTGGGGCGTACAGGCTCGGCGAGGAGGTCGAATTTTCTGAGCGCGAACCAATCCTCAGGCCAGCTGACATTGAGGGAAACCTGCAGACCATTGTCACCGTCGTGAGAAGGGAGGTCCTCGACTCTTTTGCCCTCGGGATCATCTTGTTGCGGGGCTTCTTCACCCTGGGTGTACCTTTTCAGGTGCCCATCCTTGATCAAGATTTTGATCGCGTCCTTGAGGTGGATGTAGTCTTCTGTAACGTGCCCGTGGCTTTTGTGGAAGCGGAAGAACTTCGATTTGTCCAAGTTGGGCTTGGGGGTGTCGGCCTAGGGAAGCGGACACCTGCTTGGACAAACTCTGTTTTGGCGCACTCGGCCAATATGCGCTCGCGGGAAGCGACTAGAGCTGTATACTCTGTCAATTGGCCGATAGAGCCGCGTTGCTTGTTGGGCTCGCGAGGGCAATCCCCCGTCGTCGTTCTCCTCCACGCTAGTGGCTCGAGGCTCCGTCCTCTCGAGACCCGCGGGGGGTCTCTCGGTCTCGAGTGTCGCGGGCGGAGTTGGCCGCTTGAGTCTCCTCGAACCGGATGTAATGCGCGGCCCTGTCGTGGAAGTCTTGCAGAGAGGCTGGTCGGTATATGTGTTGCACCCTAATTTTTGACCGTAAGATCCCACCTCTTTTTGCGTATTTTCTATTGTTATTTGACTTTATTTTAATATTTACATTTTTTTTTGTGACTAACCAACTTGCGCAAATGTAGTAATTCCCAGGTGAATCAGTATTCATTCTCATGGACAGTTGGGTTTGATTCAGGTTAAGTATGAAGTCTTGTCGGTATCTCCTAAAAGCCTTAGTGTGTACTTATAAAAAGAAGTTGGATTTAAGCACGGTTATTTGAGGGTGATCTTTGGTTTTGTGGCATGAGGAGTAATAAGTTTTGAAAACAAGATTCATGTTCGAATGTTTCAAACCTTTATAAAGGAGATTACAAGTTTAAGATGCCCCATTCTCAAGTTTTCAAGGATAAGAGAAGAAGATTAAATTCAAACTCCTCCCAATTTAATGCATATGCTCACTCAAAGGTTCTTTTCAAGCCATAAAAATCGAGTGTTTATATTTGGAAGGTATACAAATTAAAGCTATTCATAAGTCAGGTTACAACTTAAGCGACTACAATCAATTAGAATATGAGTCACACATTGGAATGAGTAGCCTGGAGCCAAAAATCAACACGTATGCTAATATACTACCTCGCATTAAAAAAGGCTTGGCTATAATGCTTTTCAGATTACAGCTATCTAAGAGCATTCTTATTATGCTAGTTTTGGGTACCATGTTACTATTTTCTTTGCACCCAGCAGTCGGTCTGGAATTCCAGAAGATCTCAAGTCTTTGATATACAGAGCCCATGAACTATGCCTGCTTGCTCTGATGGATACTGTACATAACCATGCCTCAAATACTACATTGGATGACCTGAACATGTTTTAAGGAACTGGTGTTCATTACTTCCATCCTGGTTCGCGGGGTTATCATTGGAAGCTGGGGATTACTAATTCAGCAGCATTAGCCGGAGATTTCGACAATTGGAATCCAAATGCATATGTAATGACTAAGGACGATCTCGGTGTATGGGAGATCTTCTTGCCAACAACACCTTGGTACCACCACCATTAGAGAAGGGACATCCCACCTGCAGAGTAAAAAAAACCTGTTAGATCAAAGCACTACAAGCATGCGTAACCGTTGTATCGCATAATAATAAAGCTAAAAACATTCGAGTTACAGCGATATACCGATAGGAATTTCGGGGCAGAATAAGTATAGCCTCAAACTACCTGAGGGGATTAAGCTGGTAGGCTACGTTTACCTCACCGTTTAAGCAGCAGAAGAAGATTTGTTTTGGAGTAAACTGAAGAATATATGAATTCCAGTTGAACTCTTCCAGTTAATAACTCCTGTTTCACTAAACCCCATCCACCGGCTTTACAAGTATCAACCGTAGCCCGTTACTCAACATCAATAAAAAGCTCCTTCTGCACAAAGCCTACTTATTAAAAAGCCATCAACAGTAAGTCTCCTCCAAAAGAAAATCTGCAGACAAGATTGGTTCAAGTTTGCTTACGCACATTAGCTACGTATCAGCAGGCAAGATTTTGTAAGCAGCCATATCCGCAGGCTAGCATTTGCAGACAAGTGACGCCGCAACCATCATCAACATTTACGGTTTCGCACTTTAACCAAACAGTAGCTTTGTCAACATCCTGCAAACAGAAACCAACAACCGTTGATCATTAGCAAACAACCAAACATCCCAAAGATTACATGGTGGGATCGATGATAATAGAAGTCTGCAAACATCATTACCGCCATCCAGTACACACAAAAAAAAGAAAGAATGTTAGATATACATTCAATTCGACCCGAAGAATAAGAACGAAGAGAGAAACGACGACCTTGTTCTTCCTCACTCACACTATAGGGCTACACTAAACACTTTACGACAACCTTGTAATAGTCCACCTGCGGCAAAGGGAACTATGCAGACGCCGTACCCTGCCACAAGGAGGCCCACACCATTAGCCAGATTCACGCAGAAACTGCCCCAGGATTATATCGCATAAAAGGAGAAAAAGAAGATGTACCGTGTTACTACTAGTTCCCATACGGCACATACGGGTTTAGTCCCAGATAAAATGCACCAACAAGCAGCAGTTCACGTGATATTTAAACTCGTGTCAGGAGGATGCAGTCATGATATGATGAAGAAGCTCTCACACTGTCTAGCATTACTTCCAAAACCAAGGAGATGCAGGAAGCTGGCCTGTGTTTTTGCAGAAATTGTGATGTTAGTGAGTGAACATTTAAATTTAAATTTTGAGGGATTAGAAGGATATTACATTCGAAGAGTTCAACGGATTGTCGATTCTGCCCAGGAAACAATCTCCACCACCTTTTAGAGGCCATGTATCCACAAAGAGGCTAGAGAAAACATATCAAGGAGGTTTAGACAATCACGAATGTATGACGTCGCTACACTTAGGCCTAGCTGATACATGCTGTTTACAAGTGCTTATCAAGAATTGTCATTGCCGTTCATGACCGCCAAACAGCAGGAGAACATTGGTTCAGAGCTTCCAATTCTACGTATTACTACATGCTGCCTCGATTGCACGTTGAGTTGCGAAGTACTTCAAGACATGTCAGCTGCCAAGAACAAGGATTAAAGTCTTTTCAGTGGCCAAAAATCCTGCTCAGGTCCAGGTCCGTCAAGGGAAGGCATCAATGATGCTATTGCTGATTTGAATACCCTAGAGAAGAACGTAAAACATACCAAATGGTTATAATACTGACGTCTCCCCGCAGTACTGCAACCAGCAAGTAATAGCAAACGAAAGCACAACACCAAACCTGCAAAACAAGAACAGACTTAGAAGGTTTGAAGTTTGTGAAACATAACCGAACACCCTAAAGACTATGCTAATGAGAAGTACTCAGCCCCACTGATACGTTGTGAAATCTGTGATATTAAGCTCGAGAAGAAACATAGAAGAAGGCTGTCGAAACTACGTGAGAATGCAAGGAACATAGTACCTCTAAACGGAGTAACCGAGTACATATGCTGGACACAGAAAAGGGCTTCATGACTGATTCACTTCGTCAGGCCAATCACCAACACAGGACAATTGCAGGAACTTCACAACAAATAATGGATAGGTGTATTCTCTAGTATGCTAATTATCAGTCACGAAAGAAAAGATCAGTTATGCTACCATCAAGCTTTTGAGCAGAATTTCTAAATTCCATGGACGTACTGCTGTTACCTGCCATACCAGTTCAAACATCCAGGTTATAACATGCCGAGCTTCATGTACATGAAAGAGAAAACGAACAGTGCATATTGAACAAAACTACATGGATTCCCGTTACTACCAACTTATCGAGCTCGTGATAACTGCCTGCTTCGCCAATTAGCACAGGCAAGGACAACCAAGACGAAATAGCGACGAGCACAAGTGCGTCACTCCAAACATCATCATCCAACACATGAAAAGGAAATGTTCAGATTCGTATCAGTTTGAAGAAAAAAACTAAAGGATTAGAGTCTGAATTGGGAAAAGAAATATACCCTGCGTTCATCTTGTGCGCAAAGAGCAATTGCAGCTGTTACTCTTCATCACCAACTTCGTGGAAGCTCTCACCAACGTAGCAAACGCAGGTTTCGTTCTGAGCTTTTAATTATTCTTTGGGCCCAACTCCTTCGCTTTCTACACCCATCAAAGAATCAAATCCAAATTAAAAAACCGTTTGGAGAATATACCGTCAGAAGATTATCCAAATCCCAAATCCTCAGACAAGATATTTAACAGGTTTATTATTACAAAATCAAAGATTGGAGAAGATTGGAATTTTCATTTAATAAGCATTGAACAGGTTGGACGAAAGAGGAACTTTTCCAAACACGGTTGACACCCAATTTGGAAAATCCCAATCAGTAATCAAATCAGTATTCAAGAGTGATTTGATTACTTATCCTGGATGCCTTCCTATATAAAGGGGGGATTGGAAATCGCAAAAGGAGGAGGAATCCAACGAAGAACAGAACACAAAAAGACAAAACACATATACATTCAGCCAGAAATTCACAAAAACCTAAAATCCCAAATTTGGTAGAGAGGAGAGGATAAGGAACTTATCTGCGTTCGCTCGGATACACCGCAATCGACCACACTCGCTGACGAATCTCCGGGAAACCATCCATCGCTCATCAATAATACCGCTCAAAGCCGCCACCATCTCGAGCCCTTCGACCGCCGTTCTCACCGCCAACACCACTTCACTAACCTTCGGTAAACTCTCTTTTCTTGCAAAAATATCGAATTTACTGATTGGGCGATGTGTTTCAGGAGTTAGGAGAAGAAGTATTCAAAACGAAGGAGAATCGCAAAATCGATTTGGGGGGGAGGGCGCCGTCGACGATGAGAAGGGGGTTTAGGGTTCCTCGCTCATTTCGTTTTGCTTTGTTTTTGTAATCTTGTTTAAGTGTTATCATATGTACACGTAGCACACACTAACACCACACATATCGTCACTAATCACCCTCCAACCTTAATCAACCATTTTAGTTACCCCCTAATTATCACTAAACCAGTTTTTTTATTAAAATAAATCGTTTTCTACATAATCCAAACTAATACCTTTTATTTTATTAAGTAATTAATCCTTTTTTATTATTTCATTTATTTAAAATAATTTAATAAATACTTTTCTGTAAATAATGGTATATCTCTCCATTTCCCACTTAAAATAACTTTTCCATAATTAATAATTCTTCTTAATCTAAGATCAACTCTTTTTGTAACTTTCATAATAAAACATTTCATAATTAGTATAACAACTTTTCTTTTATAATATTTGACTAATCTAATTAAAACAAGCTTAATAGCAGAATCACTTTCATAACTAATAATAAAACCTTGCATTTAAAATATATATTTAATTTACCTTTTCTATAAAATCAAATTCACTAAAAGTACATTTTCTTACAATTTGAATAATTTATAACGTTTATAAATAAAAATAAAATAATAATCAAATACAACTCTTTTCACAAATAACAAATTCGACCTCATCTAAAATCAATTCACAGCGTAAAAAACAACCTAATCGTGCACACCCACTTCACGACACATTCATTCACACCTAGCGCTTTCATGCGTTCGTGTATGGTTTATATTTCCATATTTACTTTCTGCAATTTATCTTTACTACAAGTCATTATATCTTGTTGCATCGCATTGCATCGGTCCAAAGGAAAAACCTACACATAATTCAACGTTGTGTGTAGTTGCATCTCATAAGCATCATACTCCCCACGATCCTTGAGTCCATTCAAGTCGATCTTCATAGGATAGATCCTACCCCATAGGAAGGACCTTGTCTTTATCTTTACAACTTAGAACAAACAAACAACAATACAAACTCTTACAAACACATTAGAGAATAGATGTCAATCATCTTAAGTAAGATATAATCTCCACCCCACAACAACACAATCAAACATGTAGGGACTTTGCCTTAAGAGCGATAAAGGCATACTTGGCGACCATCCGAGTATGTAAGACCTTTTCTTAAGACGATGCAAAGACCATTTCCTACAACCTCCTTTTTTGCATTTGTGGTGGTTATCTCTCCCTTAACATGAAGACTCATCTCTTCTCCTAAACCCAATCAAAACAACTACCCTAAACCCGTAGGAACTTCGACCAGAGTCAAAGACCTCCTCTAACCCTTTAGGGTGAACTACAACATACTCTGATTCCACTCCCGTAAGGATATGTAGGCATAAGATGCGACATCTTATCGAGTATACTTAGAAATAAACCACTAGGGTCTCTAATCTCTTAAGCAGATAAACACTTAGCAATAAAACAATATAAAACAAGAGGTTCCTGTAGAGTACTACAGAAACTTAGGATGCTAGTACCTTCCCTAAGTTTAACCAACCCCCGAACCTAAAACTCTCTAGCTTGCATTTGCATTGCATTGTGGGAATTTCGATCTTTATCCCTTCCTTTGGACAAATCAAAGTTCGGTTGCAAAATGAATTAGATTCAAACTAATCAATAGTTTGGTATCCAAATTTCACCGCGACAATATGGCCACATCCTCGTAGAATTTGGAGTCTCGGTGCAGGCCTTGCTCCATCAAGTAACGTTTCATCTCGTCTGACGTCGTTACCTGCACTTCCTCTCGTGTGAACCTTTCGATGTACTTCCGGAGGGGTTCGTCGGGGACCTGGATTATGGCGCCCAGCGCAGCCTCTGTCTTCGGATGGCGCCGAGACGCTGTGAAGTGTCTTGAAAAGAGATCCTTCAGGACCCTCCACGACGTGACTGATTTCGGCTCCAGACTTTTCTACCACATCATGGCACCCTTCCTCAGTGTTGTCGGGAAGAGTCTGCATTTGATAGCTCCTCGGATATTTCGGTAGTCGAGCATGGCCTCGATATCTTCCAGGTGGTCGTCTGGGTTGGAGGTACCGTCATACATCGAGAGTGCTGGGGGCTTCTCCATCTCGTGGGGGATGGGAGCCGCCATGATCTCTCGGGACAAGGGGGTCCTGTAGTCGTCCTCGTCACTAAGAGTTGGTGGCTGAGGGGGTGATGGCCCTGGTGGCGGGAGCGCTTGATTTCGCGTCCTCGGCCTCCTGACTGGAGGTTCGACCCTCGGAGGTCTGGTCAGGGGATCCCCCCTGGCTGGCCGTTGCTCCCGTACTTGTCTCCTTGGCGACCTGGTCCGCTCCTGCACTACTTCGGGTTGGGGCCTCTCTAGCCAGGGTCGACGATTCCTGGGACGAGGGGATGGACTCCTCGTATTTCCGTTCTGGTCTTCCCGTGGAGGGAACCTCAATGGGACTTCGTGCTCTAGTGCGCCAATCTGTGTGTTCTGTTGGAACAATAGCTGATTTGAGGTTATTTCCGCGTTAGGATAAGATAATCCCCATTTGAGGTTATTTCCCCAATGGAGTCTTGTTGGGCAGTTCTTTCTAGCCCAGTTCTAGATCGAACTTCGGTCCCGTCGGCCACTGAACCTACCTGGACGTGCATTTATTTTGCACTATCTTTCAAGGAAAGCATTTACAATCCTTTGAGGACAAGCAACAGTTCCCAGCCGAGGAGCTTATCACCTACATCAAACCTTAAGACGTTGAGTCGCCGCACTCAGTCTTGGGCATCCCACCGTGGACATATCCTTTCCTAAACCTTGAGAAGTTGAGTCGCCGCACTCATGCTTGGGCGTCCCGCCGTGGACATATCGTTTCCTAAACTTTAAGACGTTGAGTCTCCGTGCTCATATTTAAGCATCCTGTCGTGGGCAATTTTATCCTTTAGTAAAAGAAGGAGCTGAATCGTATTCAGGGCGCCGACCTTGAGATATGAAGAAGTTCATTTTATCCTTTAGTAAAAGAAGGAGCTGAATCATGATCAGGGCGTCGAACTTGAAGTTTGAAGAAGTTTATTTTATCCTTTAGTAAAAGAAGAATCCGAATCGTATTCCGAGCGTCGACCTTAAATATGAAGAGGTTTATTTATCAGATGAGTGACAATCCCTCCAGCGGAGCTCATTAATCAATCAATTTTCATATAATATTCACAGATAAGTAACAACCTCTTTATTTGAGAGCTTATCTGTTTTGACATGTAAGTCCCTTACAACGATAAGTGGCAGTTCTCTCGTTGGAGAAGCTTATCAGTTCATTCCCCCTTAAAATCCATTTATTTTGGCATACAGTCGGTTTTACCCTGTATATTTTCTACGGATTTCTGAAAATTCTGTTCGATCCTGTCACGAGGGAGAGTTTCCAAAAGCTCGGATGTTATTCTTTGCTCAATGCTCCAACATCATGTTAATCGATCCTACAGTTGTGCAGATCCAGTTTTATTTTCTTACTCTAGAGAGTCAGCCGGTCACGTCTGAACCTGTTGAACAATTACTCTTAGACTTTCCCCAGTGGAGGTCGTCTCATCGGTGCCATCTCCATTGAGGATCCCATTTCGTACTATTCCCTTTCTGAAAGTGACAATTGGTCATGCTCGCGCCAATTGACCGTCGCTTTAGAGTTCCCCAGTGTTGCGTTGTCACCCAGTACGTCGTATTCCCTAGTGTCGTGCTCACCAGTGTGTTTATTTTTCGTGTCTGCTCCCTATGTCGTTGTGTTGTCTACATCTTTGCATTAACCATTTCCAGCATACTCATCATAGCGTAGTCAGCATTATTTTGTCCATAGCATTGCATATCGCCACATCTAAGGGCAAAATTTTCGGTTATCTATATTTAAATCCCTCCACCATGATTTCTCGAGTCTCTGTCGCTCAAATCATCCGGTGTAGTTATTTAAATAGGGGCAACTGTAATACCCCAAAATTTACCCTCAGATTAATCGATTCATGTCACATAACATCTCATTTTGCATCTGCTAACTATTAACAGGTTACGTAGTCTGTTTGTTTTGCAGGGATCACATCGGGTACACTTTGGCTATAAAAAGGGCAAAATGGTCATTTATACGGTGTTTGCTGATAGTTCTGGAAGCTGAGTGGTCGCCAGGATTTTTGTTGAGTAATTGGAGCCTTCGTTTCCGAGTTCTTTATTTTCTTTGAGGATAAACAGAGATTCACGGTAATTTTTGGCATCAGGATTGTTGAGATACGATAATCATTTCAACGGGCCGAGACTCTGTCGTCAAGTGGATTTTCGGGACATTTATTTTGTCATGTGGGTTTGATTATGTTGAGACATCAGCTTTGGTTCGGTTAAATCAGTAAAACGTTTATTTTGTGAGTTATTTCACAGGCGCATGTTTTTCTGTTTCTCCTGCTTCCTGCTATTTAAATTGTCAAAAAAAAGAAGCAGTTGGAATTTCGTTTCGACTCGAGTCGGAAGTCACTATGCAGGATTAAATCATGATCTTTAGCCGACTCGACTCAAGATACTTGTGTTCAGTCATCGGAGATTAATTGAATTTCTTGTTCTGGTACAGAGTTTGGTTTCTGTTTCACGGTTAACGGGATTTTTATGCTCACTCAAAGCCGTATTTACCGTTTCTCTACGAATTTGTTTGGTGAAGATTAATCTGTTGGTTCAAGTTAATTGATTTATCTGCAATCGGAGATATTTCTCAAGTTGGATTTAATCAGATTTATTGGGTCGTTCGGTTGCGGCAAATTTAAAGTATGGAAAAAGAATCAGATAATGTTTTGGATAGAAATATAATTGAATTTTATTCTTTAATATTTTTATTACAATTTATGAAAAGGAAAATAAAAAAAATGCATGTACTCTAAGTTCTATTTTCCTAAAGAGTGGTCTTCGCGTCCATGTCCGATTCTTCGAGCTCATTTCTTCACGTCGATACCTGCATGAAAAAGCCATACAGAATAGCAGAGCAAATGTTAGAATTTATTTTGACACCCTCAGAAAGGTCTCATCCCCGGGTGTCGGGAGGGCACGATGAATGTCGCAACCAACTCCCACTTCAATCCTCGACCTCGGCATTAACCGGTAGTATCCGTTCTTTTCGGGACAGCCGAGAAGAAGAGGAAAAGAAGTTTTATGCCGAAAAGGTGATTTCGCCGAAAAACGGATTTTGAGCCAAACAGATCACTAACAAAATCCGATCCAGATATCCATTTCTATCATATTATGGAATCCAGAAGTCCAAATCCAAAGCTCAGAATCAAAAATATCCATGGATATCCGATAAATCTAAATCTGAGAATCCAAATCAATATCAGTGAGCAAACCCGGATTTACTGTAGCAAGCCGAAAATCCAACACATGATGGATAAACCGAAAGTCCAATCCATCTGCAAAATGAAAAATCCAATATCCAAAAATCCAACGTCAGAAAAGAAATCAAACAGAACCATAACGTAAAATCCAGATCCGAAAACCCAGCAACGTAACAAAGTTGTTCAGTCAAAATTCGGTTCCAAATATCTGCAAAAATCAACGTAAACATCTCCACTGAAATGAGAAGTATGAAGGCCCAAAATTAAATCACAGCAAGATATAAATATTACCAGAAGAGGGATTCAAATCCTAAGTTCAGTGCATAAGAAAAACGGCGGTCGTCAAGATCCGGAGGTTCAGAAGAGCTTCAAAGCTCATCATAATCACCTAGGGACGAAAGAAGAAGAAGATCAAAGGTAAACTTTATGCGAACACCACCAATAAAGCCACCGTCATTCGAGATCGCAAACTCCAGCCTTAGCAAGAAAACATCATCGGCTGGAGATCCATACTCGTCATCACGAAAAGCTAAAGTTGTCAACGAAACATCATCTCCGTCACTGAAGGACCAGCGACAATCCTCTAAGAAAAACGTAAATACCTTGTTAACCCGTTTCTTTCTTGATTTTTATGTTCTGCAGGAAATAGACATGGATAGAGGAAGAAAGTGGTAGCAAAGTCACAACAAAAAGAGCGTGAGAGAACAAGGAGAAGTGCGCCGCCGCTGGGGATATTGGGGTTTAAAACCCTAGTGTCATTCCGCCATTTTGTTTATATAACCCAGTTCATGGTTTCTGTTTTTTTTAGCTTTAATTTCATCTCTTTTCTCTTTATTGTAATTTAAAACTACTTTTTTTTAAAATATAACTAAAACAACATTTAATCTTTTAAAGTGTTATAGATTAGTTGTTTATTTGAAGTAACGTTAAAATGTCAGCTAGGACAAGCTTTTAAAATAAATAACTCACACATTTTTATTTTTAACTTAAGTTCAGTTTTTATACAATTAGTACAGGCTAAAATATATAATAAGTATGCTATCCCTTGTTCTCAAAAATAAGTTAGCTTTGTTTTACCAATATTTTGCCTTTAATTTGGCCTTTGTTTTAATTAGTACTAAAAATCCTTTTTCCAATAAGTCAAATTAATCTTCTTCTTTTTAATATTAATACCAACTTTTTTTCCCTTTTAAATTAAAATTAAAATCCTTTCTTTACTTTAAAATTAACCATTATCTTCTTTTAATTAATTGAGCCATTTTTGTTACTAACCTTTTTTTTTCTCTAACGGAAATTAACTTTCTTTGTCAAAAAAAAGATTGAATAAAAGTCTAACTTAAACTCTTTTTTTTTCTTTTTTCTTTCTTAAAAATAATAATAATAATAATAATAATAATAATAATAATAATAAATAAAACGATAAACCAAAATCCAAATTTTTACTTCTTTTTGCGACGTTAACTATTTTATTGGCCTTCGATTTATGTCTAACTTTTACTCGGTGTCATTATTTACCCTTAATTTTTGTCTAACCCTTTGTACTAACGCTCTCTATTTTTTCTCAGCTAATTGCGTTTGATTTCTGTTCATCATTAGTTAAATATTTCATTATCATATTTGTTTTTGTCTCCATGGATGTAATTTACGTGAGGCAATGGTCGCGATTTATTTGTTTTTGGGATTTGTAAATTACGCGAGTGATTATCGCGATGCTTTCTTTACTTTCCGCACTTTAATTTCTGCCATATAATATTTTGCCTTACGTGTTTTACCGTTATTTTTTCCTTCCGAAGGAATTAGGTCTAGCTGTTTGACTGCCGAGTCAATAACCCTAATTTTTGACCCTTTCAAAAACCCTAATTAGCTTAGGCGTCCCGCCATGGACAAAAATGCCCTTTACCCTAACGTTAGGTCAAAGAGTCGTCGTACTCTATTTTAGGGTTTTCCCGCCGTGGAATCCCTAATTTAGCCTAAATTTCAATAACAAATTCAACGTACAAACAGGAGTTTCAAGACTCCATGTAAGTAGTTCCTTAAGAAACACTTATTCCCCTTGAAACCTTGACCACAGTCAAGACGTTTCTAACCTCCCTCGTGAGGGGAACTACAATTACTCGGATTCCATTCCTGTCAGGATATGTAGGCACAAGATGCAAATCTTGCCGAGTAAACTTAGGACTAACCCTTAGGTCTTTAGGTCACTCTATCCCTTAGCTCAGTATGTATTTCAAGCAGATAATAAAGCAAAAAAGCATACAATAAACAAAAGGTTCCTGTAGAGTACTACAGAAGTTTAGGATGTTAGTACCTTCCCTAAGCTTAACCAACCCCTTACCTAGGTCTCTCCCTGCATTGTGTTTACGATGCAAAAATAGGTTTCCCCTCTTTTGACCTTTTCCTTCGGATAAATCAAAGAGCGGTTGTGAATTAAGAATTGTGATTCAAACTAATTAATGGTTTGATGTCTTATTTCCACCGCAACAGAAAATGGCGACTTCACTGGGGACCGCCATAACTTTTAAAGGGTCGCCCCTATTTTGTTTATTGCATGTTTTTATATTATTAATTGTCTGTATATATTATTGTGCCTTGCTTGGGGGGTACCCTATTATTGTGAGATAAGTCCTAACCAGGACTTAAGTGACCTTATTATAGGAAGGTGAGATATTCGACGAGGCTTGCCGGGAGTGAGTCCCGACCAAGTTGACTCGAGAATCACCGCTCAGTTGAGACCCTTCCGAAAATGGTTCGGTTGATCGAGTTAGTCGTGAAAAATTTTACTATTTTCGATTGGAGTCTATGATATTAAGGACCGTAGTAACTTAACACCACTTTGGCCTTATATAGGACGTAGTGCGGGAACTATGTGGGAGTAGTCCTGCAATAGTTGCTACGCGATGCTACACTCAAAAGAGGTTCTCTCGAGAATATTATCAACCCCCGAGTCAGTCGGAAAGTTGATAATATTCGAAGGATGGACCAATGACTTTGGGCACTTCTTAGAACCTTGTTCTGCAGGTATAACTAACCTTAGTACATACCTTATTGGGATGGGTAGACCCTAACTCCTTACACATACCTTTAACCTACGACTCATGAATATATGTGCATTGCATCCATTAAAACATTACATTGCATTACATTTCATGGAATTCAAATTTTATTTATGGATATTGCAAGATACTATGGATTACAATAGAAGGAAAACTTTGAAATATACTTTTAAAAGTCCTAAGCTAGATGACCTAAGGAAGCTAGAATCTTTAGTCCAAGATCGAGAAGGATTTTGTAACCGGTATGGAAGGTTGTTATCTCCGTTGGAATATAAAATGAACGAAGAACTTCTTTCGGTTTTGCTACAATTCTATGATCCCGACTCCCATTGCTTCACATTCCCTGATTATCAGCAATTACCTACTTTGGAAGAATATTTTCAGCTTGTAGGGTTGCCTATTTTGGATAAGTCTCCTTTCCCTTTCTTGGAGAAGGACCCTAAAGAACAGAATATTGCTAAAGCCACATGTTTGAAGGTATCTGACATTAAGGAGAATATGACTCATAAAGGTGAAATCTTTGGGTTACCTACGAAGTTCCTAATCAAGAAGGCCCAATATTATGCTGATTATTTGAGCATGCCTACCTTTGAGACGATCCTTGCTTTGCTTATCTATGGAGTGGTGCTTTTCCCTAATTTTGAAGGATTTGTGGACCTTAATGCCATCAAGATTTTCATGCAAAGGAATCCATTACCGACCTTATTGGGTAATACTTATCATTCAGTCCATCTCTGAAATCTCCATGGTGGAAGGGTGATTACCTTTTGTATGCCGTTATTGTACAAGTGGTTTATTTCGCACTTGCCTAAGTCCGGTCCTTTTTGGGGTCCCACTCAAGGACGTGGGTCACAAAGGGTTATGGCCTTAACTCACTCCGATATTGATTGGTACAATCGCATGTACGATGGAATACTAGTCATTGATGGTTGTGGAGATTTCGCTAACATGCCTTTACTCGGTTTTAATGGAGGAATAAGCTACAATCCAGTCCTAGCTCGCCGACAGTTAGGGTATCCCTTGAAAGAACCTCCTAAAAGTATCTACGTAGAGAAGATATTCTTCGAAATCAACAAAGAGCTTCAAGGTCAAATTATATCGTCTTGGGGACACTTGCATAGGAAAGGTCGAGAAGGTGTGGGTAGGCCAAATTGCACTTCCATGGAGCCTTATCTTTAGTGGATCCGAGAAAGAGCTATCAAATTGAAGATGCCCCATCCTCGCCAAGATCCTTTGCCTCCGAGAGAGGAACCTGTCCAATATTTCATGTCCGAGGCTGAAACATTGAAGATCGCTGTGAAGAAAGCTCAATATGAAGCAGAAACACGGAAGAACAAATACCATGTGATGGTCAGTGAGTACGAGGAACGACAGAAACAACTTCAGTCATGGAACGAGAAGGCACTTCTCAACAAGAAGAGAAGACTCTACAAGGATTTATTTTCCTCTGATTCTCCGCCTACTCGTCAAAGTTGTGGGTAATGCTTCCTTAGGGCCATTATTAGCTTTTGTTTAGTTGTTTCCATTTAGAAACTTCATATTTGATTGAAATCCATTTATTTTGAATTAATAAAAATTTCTTCGTTATTCAACAATATTTGTAAATATTTGAATTCCATGAAGTCATTTCATTCGCATTTTGCATCATATTTTGCATTTCATGTGTCTCCCAGTTTTCTCATACTCGGTTCTCTCGCCTTCCAGTTTCGTCACCTTGAGTCGATACAATACTAGAGCTCAAGCTCGAAGAAGGATCGAAGAACACGCTCAAGAGATGGATCGCGTTAACAACGAGCTAGCAGAACTTCGAGGGAATGTAGGGACAATTATGGAATTACTCCAAGTTATCAATGCAAAGATGGATACTCAGACTACTGTGGTTTCTAAGATTAACGCTACTGCTGCCGTAGATCCTCCGGTTGTTTCTGTTGAGAATCCGTTTCCTTATGGTCTTTCGCAGAGTTTCATACATCCGCCTGTTATTACGTCAGTTCAACAAACTATGCATGTTGCACAAAGTGGTCAACAAGCCATGCCCGTTATACAGAACGTTCAACAGACTGTGCCTTTGGTTCCCGAGCCTCACAAGGTGGTCCATACTTTCAAACAAGCTAATGTCCGCACTCATGTGCAGCCTTATCTTAATGAGCCTGTTTATGAAATTCTGGATGATAATGATAAAGGGTACCAGCCGCGTGATAGGCTCTGTGAGGAGGTGGTTACTATTGATAAAAGATTAAGAAAGATGGAAGGAGATCAGATCTTTGGTGCTGTTGCTAGAGACATCTGTTTGGTTTCCGGTTTAGTTATCCCGCCAAAGTTCAAGACTCCGAACATTGACTGCTATGAAGGAACTACTTACCCGAAAAGCCATTTGATCATGTACTACTGTAGAATGGATGCCCACATGGAGAATGACAAGTTGATGATTCACTGTTTTCAAGATAGTCTGAAAGGTGCCTCGTCGAAGTGGTATTTAACATTGGACCAGTCTCGCATCAAGTCTTTTCAGGATTTGTCTGACGCTTTCATTAAGCACTATAAGTACAACATGGATTTGGCTCCTGACAGGAGACAACTTTTGAGTATGACGCAGAAAAGTTTTGAGACCTTTAAGGAATATGCCCATCGATTGAGGGAAATTGCTTCCCAGGTGGAACCTCCATTGACCGACAAGGAATTAGCAGATTGGTTTGTTGACACGGTTCGTCCTGAGTTTTATGAAAGGATGGTGGGTAGCGTAACCACGAATTTTGCTGATATTGTTGTTGTTGGAGTAAAGGTTGAAATGGCTATGAAGAGTGGAAAGATGTCTAGTGGTTCTAGCAGTACGAGTTCGAAGGACCAAGCCAAGAAGACTTCCGTCAATCCTCAGAAAAAGAAGGAAGGAGAGACCCATGCTGTGTCTTCAGATAGGAGAAGGAATAGGCAGTATCAATATCCGCCACAGTATGCCCAACCCCAGGGTTACCCGGTTCAGTATGCACCACCTCCGTATGTAGCCGCTGTCGCACCATCCTTTAGTCAGCAAGCTCCTCAAGCTCCTGTTTACCAGCCTATGCCGTAGGCTCCTGTGTATCCGCCTCCGGTTTATCAACAACCTCCGCCTAACTATCAACAAGCGTCTAACGCTCCTGCAAATCAACAACCGAGGAATCAGGCACCTCGCCAGAATGCTCCAAGGAGACTATACAAGACTTGTCTACCGATTCTAATGACGTTCACTGAGTTGTATCCTTACTTAGTGCAACGAGGGTTAGTCACCACTCGAGCTTTGGGACCGCCTCTGAATCCTTTGCCAGCCAACTACAACGCCGCTGCTCATTGTTTATTTCATGAGGGTGCGCCAGGTCACGATTTGGAGAACTGTTATGCTTTGAAAAACCTTGTGAGGGATCTGATGGAAAAGAAGATTTTGTCGTTCAACGATCCTCCGCCCAATGTCAAAAGTAACCCTTTGCCTGACCATGGGGCTGTTAATGCCATTGATACTTCATCTAAAGAGAATTTTATCCTTGATGTAGCTCAGGTTAAGACTCCGCTCAAGGCATTCCATTCAAAGCTGTTTGAAGCAGGCCTAGTATCTGTCTCCCATATCGGTTGTACGAGTTGTGAAGGATGTGGTAAAGGTTGTGCTATGGTTCGGAAAGACGTACAGAGATTGATTAGTGATGGTTTCCTGCAAGTAGTTAACCAGGCGAAAGAAATAGCCGCAATTGAGCCCACCTTCAATATGTCCGAACCAAGGGGTAGGAGGCCAGTGTTTAATCTGTCAGCACCGAATTCTGTCATGCCAGTGTTCAGTATACCGACTCCTGTCACTCCAACAGTGGACCAGCCTAAACCTTTGATTATCCAAAAGCCAAGTCCATTTCCATTCAGTGATCCCAAAGCAGTACCTTGGAAGTATGATGTAACCGCGATTGACAAAGAATCTGGGAAGGTCATTCCATGAGAAGAAGTGAAGATTGATGGTGAAAGTGTGACTAATATAGTTGGGGCAAGCAGGATGACCCGTAGTGGGCGCGTGTACACTCCCCCTTTTGACGAGGCTCCACCTAAAGAGACAACTAATAACACTGCTATGTCTGCCAGAGATAAAAATAAAGAGTCAGCCAATAATGATGAAGATGCTGAATTCTTAAGGATCATCAGGAAAAGCAACTACAAAGTTATTGATCAGCTTCATCAGACTCCTTCAAAGATCTCTATTCTATCGTTGTTAATGAATTCACCCGCTCATAGAGCTGCTTTGCAGAAAGTATTAACGCAAGCTCATGTCGCTGAAGATATTACTACCGGTCAGTTTGATAGTGTGATCACCTACCGCCTATAATACTTTCAGCTTTAGCAATGAGAGCTACCGAAAGAGGGTCCAAATCACAACCGTGCGTTGCACATATCAGTGAAGTGTCATGAGGATAATTTAGCCAGGGTGCTTGTGGATACCGGTTCATCTTTGAACGTCCTACCCAAGAAAGTTCATAGAGAGTTGTCCTATAAAGAGAGTATGGTGAAGCCTACGTCGTTGATTGTCAAGGTTTTTTATGGTTCTCATAGAGCTGTGATTGGAGAAGTGGAACTTTCGATTCTGATTGGTCCGCATGTTTTCAATATCATTTTCCAAGTCATGGATATCAATCCCAATTACAGTTGTTTGCTTGGAAGACCTTGGATCCATGCCGCTGGGGCAGTAACTTCTACCTTGCACCAGAAGATGAAGTTCGTGGTTGATGACAAGTTGGTGATCATACATGGTGAGGAGGATTTAATGGTTAGCAACTTATCGTCGTTCCGGTATATTGAGGCTGATGAAGACGCTTTGGAAACTTCATTCCAAGCACTCGAGATTGCTAATTATGTTTTAGTGGAAGTCGAAGAAATTGCAGGAGTCCAGAGTAATCCATCTTTTGCATCTTTGAAGAGTACCAGATCAATGATCGACAGGGGAAGTCCTGAAGGTTGGGGAGAAGTAATCAATATCAAGACGAAGACTGACTGCTACGGGTTGGGTTACAGACCAACTCATGAGAAAGTGTCTGCATCTGTCAAAGGGCGTCCGAAGGTTTTTCAAGAAGTGTTCGTCAGCGGAGGTTTTCAAGTTAATGCCATCAGCAACGGTGAGGAAGATGAAGACCTGAGCAGCCTAGTGTCCAAGAGTGGTGCAACTTTGAGCAACTGGGAGGCTATAAAGATTCCAGTCATTTTTCCATTGTCAAAGTAATTTAATTTTTCATATGTGTTTTCAAATCCATAGCTCTGCTCAAGGCTATTGGATCGCTTTGTAGGGCCACCTTTCATTTCAAACGATTATTAATAAATGCATTTTGTTCCCGTTCCATCTTGTTTCATTAACGTTTTTTCGTTTTCACCTTTTAATGAAACTGACAATCTTTTCAAAAACAAACTAAAAGCATTTTCATTTTCTCTCGCATTTTCATTGAACATTTAATAAAAATAAGCCTTTCAACATGCAGTGACATTGCAACCCTTGTTGAATCCGATGACTCTATTGTCTCTCCTGATTGGGATTCACCCATTTACCAAGCTGAAGATGAGGGTGAAGAGGATTTTAAAGTTCCCGTTGAGCTTACAGAATTGGTTGAGTACGAGTACACAGAACTTCAACTGTATAAAGAGCAGGTGGACTTGATTAACCTTGGCACAGATGAAGACAAGAAAGAGGTCAAGATTAGTGCAGTACTTGGGGCGGAGGTCAAGCAGAGATTGGTCAAGCTGTTGAAGGATTATGTTGACGTGTTTGCATGGTCGTACCAAGATATGCTCGGTTTAGACACAAATATTGTAGTTCACAAGCTACCGCTTAAGCTAGAATGTCCGCCTGTCAAGCAGAAACTTCGAAGAATGAGACCTGACATGGCTTTGAAGATTCGAGATGAGGTTAAGAAACAGTTAGATGCAGGTTTCCTTGCGGTTGCGAAGTATACTGATTGGGTTGCCAACATTGTTACTGTGCCCAAAAAGGACGGTAAAGTCAGAATGTGTATAGATTACAGGGATCTGAACAAGGCTAGTCCAAAAGACGATTTCCCTTTGCCTCATATTGATACACTTGTCGATAATACAACTAGTTTTACAGTTTTCTCATTCATGGATGGTTTCTCCAATTATAATCAGATCAAGATGGATCCCGCCGACAGAGAAAAGACTACATTCATCACTCCTTGGGGAACCTTCTGTTACAAAGTTATGCCCTTCGGTTTGAAGAACGCAGGGGCAACCTATCAACGTGCTATGACGGCTCTCTTTCATGACATGATGCACAAAGAGATTGAAGTGTATGTGGATGATATGATTGCCAAATCTCATAACGAAGAGGAACATTTGGTTCATCTGTTGAAACTGTTTGAACGACTCCGGAAATATCAGTTGAAACTAAATCCCTCCAAGTGTACTTTTGGTGTCAGATCTGGAAAGCTACTTGGTTTCATCGTCAGCCAACGAGGAATCGAGGTAGACCCTGATAAAGTCTGAGCCATTCAAGACATGCCGGCTCTGCAGACCGAAACCCAAGTCAGAGGTTTTCTTGGACGTTTGAACTACATCTCTAGGTTTATATCTAACTTGACTACTACTTGTGAGCTGATATTCAAGTTGCTTTGCAAAGGTCAGACTGTTGATTGGAATCCGGATTGTCAGCGTGCGTTTGAAAAGATTTAGGATTATTTGCAAGAACCTCCTATCTTGATCCCCCCTGTTCCTAGAAGACCACTCTTCATGTATCTTACTATTCTGGAGAAGTTTATGGGTTGTGTATTTGGGCAACACGATGAGACCGGATGAAAGGAACATGCCATATACTATCTGAGCAAGAAGTTTACTGATTACGAGAACCGATACTCACTTTTGGAGAAGACTTGTTGTGTGCTAGCATGGGCTGCTAGGCGTCTCAGGCAATACATGATGTGTCATACCACCTTGTTGATTTCGAAGATGGATCCAATAAAGTACATTTTCAAAAATCCTGCTTAGACAGGGAGACTTGCTCGTTGGCACATGTTGTTATCAGAATATGACATCCAGTACGTACCTCAGAAAGCTATCAAAGGAAGTATCTTGTCAGATTATCTTGCAGACCAACCAGTCGAAGATTATGAGCCTCTCAAGTTTGACTTTCCAGACGAAGACATTATGTGGGTAAAAGATTTCGAAGAGTCAGAGTCAGAGCCCGAGGAAGGTCCCGAACCGGGTCTCTGGTGGAAGATGATGTTTGATGGTTCCTCCAATTACAGTGGCCATGGCATAGGCGCCGTTTTGATGAATCCATAAGGTGGCTATACCCCATTTACAGCAAGGTTAGATTTTGAATGCACGAACAATGTCGCCGAATATGAAGCCTGCATCCTTGGCCTTGAAGCAGCTATTGACCTCTGAATCAAACTTCTTGAAGTAAGCGGAGATTCAGCTTTGGTTATCTATCAAGTGAAAGGTGAATGGGAAACCAAGAATGAGAAGCTAGTCCCTTACAGAGCCTACATTGTGGAGTTGATTAAATACTTCAATGAGATCAAGTTCGAACATGTTCCGAGGTCTGAGAATCATATTGCTGACACCTTAGCCATGCTAGCATCCATGTAGAAGGTCAAATTTCTCAATGAAGCGCCACTCATTCGAATTGAGCATAGAATTGAACCCGCCTACTATTTGGTGATTGAAGAAGATGAAACTGAGGAAAAGCCTTGGTTTCATGACATCAAGAATTATTTGCTCATGCAGGAGTATCCAGCAGATGCTTCTTACCTTGACAAAAGGACTTTGAGAAGACTGGCATCCAAGTTCTTCATCAGCAATGACGTGCTATACAAACGAAACCACGACATGGTTCTGCTTAGATGTGTTGATAAACGTGAAGCGGACATATTACTCCAGGAGATTCATGAAGGGACGTTCGGAACTCATGCTAACGGTTACGCCATGTCCAAGAAACTCTTGAGGGCTGGGTACTACTGGTTAACTATGGAATCAGATTGCATCCGATACGCTAGGAAATGTCACAAGTGCCAGGTTTATGCCGACAAAATGCATGTACCTCAGGCACCGTTGAACGTTTTGATTTCACCGTGGCCTTTCTCAATGTGGGGCATTGACATGATTGGGGAAATTGAGTCGAAAGCTTCTAACAGTCACCGGTTCATTCTAGTTGATATTGATTACTTCACCAAATGGGTAGAAGTCGCTTCCTATGCCAACGTGACCAAGAAGGTCGTTGCTCACTTCATCAAGAGAGAAATTATCTGTCGCTATGGGATTTCGAGCCGAATCATAACTGACAATGGTACCAATTTGAATAACAAGACTATGAAAGAGTTGTGTGACAACTTCAAGATTGCGCACCATAATTCATCCCCTTACTGTCCTAAGATGAATGGAGTCGTGGAAGCTGCGAATAAAAACATCAAGAAGATCCTGCAAAAGATGGTTAAGACGTACAAGGATTGGCATGAAATGTTACCGTTTGCTCTACATGGGTACAGGACCACCGTTCGAACTTCTACAGGGGAAACACCTTTCTCATTGATATATGGAACAGACACCGTCCTCCCCATTGAAGTTGAGCTACCTTCCTTAAGGGTATTGAGGGAAGCCAAGCTAGATGAAGCCAAGTGGGTTCAAGACATATTCGACCAGCTGAATCTCATCGACGAGAAGCGTTTGACGATTATATGCCATGGTCAGCTATACCAGAAACGGATGAAGAGAGCATTCGACAAGAAAGTCTGAATCCGTGAGTTTCAACAGGGAGAACTTGTACTCAATAAGATCTTGCTAGTTCACAAAGACATGTGCGATAAATGGATGCCCAATTACGACGGTCCATTTGTTGTTAAGACAGTCTTCTCCGAAGGATCGCTAATTCTTACAACAATGGATGGTGAAGAGCTCACACATCCTGTGAATTCCGATGCAGTCCGAAAATATTATGCCTAAAGATAAAAAATGATAAAAAAATAATAGGGCTCGCTAAGTTGAAAACCCAACAGGGCGGCTTAGGCAAAAATGAGCGTCTTGGTGGATTGAAAAACCGAAAGGGTGGTCCAGGCAAAAGTTACCAACCAAAAGTTGGGATAACTCCCATAAACTGAAGATTATCAACCAAAAGTTGAAAACATCAACAAAACCTCACCAACCAAAAGTTGTAATAACAAAACTAATAAGTCACACATTACCAACCAAAAGTTGGGATAATGACTCCATCGGGGAATAGAGGAGGACTACCAACCAAAAGTTAGGATAAACATACCACCACCAAAGGGTTACCAACCAAGAGTTGGAATCACATCCAGGAAAGGTAGACTACCAACCAAAAGTCAGAATAACGTCAACGAAGCTTTGGACCCAATTGGGGATTACCCACCGAAGGTTGGGATAACGTCCAACAAGCGACAGACTACTAACCAAAAGTTGGAATAACGACTTTGCAGGGGATAAAATCCAACCAAAAGTTGGGAAACAAGGTAACTAACCAAAAGTTAGGACCACAGGGGCACCAAACAAAGCTGACTCTACCGAAGAATACTACCAACCAAAAGTTGGAAAGATCATCCAGAAATACCAACCAAAAGTTGGAATACAAGGCTACTAACCAAAAGTTAGGATTACCGAAAACGATGAATGAAGGCGAACTGACTACAGCGAAGATCACCAACCAAAAGTTAGAATAACCGACTCCGCCGAGGAAAACAAGGATTACCAAACAAAAGTTGGAATGACATCTAACCGCCAATAGGTCACCAACCAAAAGTTGGAATGGAGCAAAGACTACCAACCAAGAGTTGGGATAACGACTCTACAAGGGGGACCAATGATTACCAACCAAGAGTTGGGATAACACACCCAAGGATTACCAACCAAAAGTTGGAATACCAAACATAAGACTTTGGACTATGCTGGGGAATACCAATCAAAAGTTGGGATGACACACCCATAATAGGCAGACAACTGAATCAACCGACTCAAAACTTGCAAAGAATGCTCCGATAGGAAAAGAGAGGTTTAAATAAATGACACGGCCGATAAAAAGACGTTTAAACAAAAAACTCAGCTGAGGAAAGAGAAGTCGAACAAACAACTCTGTTGGAGAAAATACGTTTAAACAAATGACTCGGTCAGGGAAGAAAATGTTTATACAAACGACTCACCTAGGGAGAATCCCACAAAATGAACCACCCAAAAGATCCACTCTGATGGGGATAACACGAAAATCTCTTGAATAAAACATCCTCTGCCGAATAGAAAACCGACACCAAAGGTATCAAACCTGGATTATGCTCTAGATGCATATGTTTGAAAATAGTGTAATGCTCCATACAAAATGGAAATGCTACGCATTTGGGAGGATACTATGCAAAATGAAAATGCAAAGGAACCTAACCTAGAGGAGTGCTAAAAAGACCTGTAACCAACTCTGCTGAGGAATACACCTTGGATGGCTCTCCTTGAAAAACTTCACCCTGCTAGGGGAAAACACCAAAACTCCACTCAGTGGGGAAATAAGAATAGCGCTGAAAGTTCCATTCTGTTTGGAAAGGAAGTCCACCCTGCTGGGGACATACAGGTAACAATCCGCCGTACTGGGGATGTACAAATAACAATCTGCCCTGCTGGGGATATCAGAGACTTCTACTGAGAACTCCATTCTTCTAAGGAATAAATCACGATATGCTTAAACATATGCCCTGAGGAAAATGAGAATACCATCTGTTAGGAGCTTGTCCCAAAAAAATGATCCTAAAAGATGCCAATGATCGTTGGACTTAGCTGGAGATATCAATCTGTCGTTGATGTACCTGTCGAGGGAATCAACACTAACCTCTGCTCGGCGAAGAAATTTATGAATACTGATCTTGCCAGGGAGACACCAGAACGTCAATTCCGTTGGGGAAGGATGTCAAAGACGTTGCCTTTTCCGGAGAGTAACACTGAATTGAAATCCACCCTGCTACTGAGGGAATATCCTTTATCCTTACTCTACTGAATATGCTGAGCATAAATCCACCCTACTGGGGATTGGCCTTTGCAGAGAGACAGAAACTCTGCTCCGTTGGAGATACGTTACACCTCCGCTGGTGACAGCACTTCTAATTTGATAACAAGATTATGTGGGGAAGACAAAACCTCTGTTGATGGGGAACAAAAATGTCAGACTGCATTCTATTTGAAATAGTCAACCCTCGAACACTCGCTGGGGAGTACGAGTCAACTTTGGCTGGGAAATACGACTCTGAACTCCTGCTAAGAGAGGAATAATTCACCATGCATTACTGTTAGCACTTCATTGCTGAAGAGAAAAGCTCTACTGGGGAGAGGACCCGGTCATCCTGCAACAAACAAGAAATAATAGGATGCCCCATGTGCGAAATGGCTACCTGAATTACCATTCATGACATTTATCGTTCAAACAAATCCATTGCTTTCATTATGCTTTGTACAACCTCATGTTTTCACCTGTAATGTTTATCAAACTATTTGACGTTTTTGCAATTAAAACAGTAAATGTAAAAACAAGAAATGAAAAGCTCTTTGACTGAAGTGAATACTTTATTGATGAAAGGCATGTAAATAGGTGAATTACAATTCAGATGCAATTCCTAAAAAGAGGTAATTATGCAAAAAGCAAAAAAGAATATATACAAATATCGGCAATGTGGAAATAAACAACCATCATGTGTCGATTCAGTTATGACTTATATGTCTTCGACGTTTTCCCTTGTTTCGCCTTCTGAAAAGACTGATTGGACTGATTCCTTTCCTTCAGGATAACCGTGTATCAGATAAGTTCACAGATCAAACGCATACCACAGTTGTCTGCTTTTAAATCCCTAACTTTTGCCTGGGTCGCCCTTTCGAGTTTTCAATCCATCGGGATACCTATTTTTGCCAAAGTAGCCTTTTCAGATTTTCAACTTTGCGGGTTCATTCTTTTTTTCTTTTATCCCTAATTTTTTCCCCAAACCTAGTCTTTTTATGGTTCGCCGAGATGCCCCATTTTTGCCTGGACTTTTCTTTTTCTATCCAGCGGGTCTCTTTTAAGCAAAATATTTTTTGACTACGTCTGCATTCACAGAGGACGGAAAATCTTCATCATCCATGGTTGATAGTAATAAGGCTCCGCCAGAGAAAACCTTTCTTACCACATATGAACCTTCATAGTTGGGAGTCCATTTTCCCCTGTGATCTGTCTGAGGAGGAAGGATTCTTTTCAACACCAAATCACCTGTCTAGAAGCACCGAGGACGCACTTTCTGATCAAAGGATTTCTTCATCCTACTCTGGTACAACCGGCCATGAGCAATGGCTGTCAATCTCTTTTAGTCAATCAAGCTCAATTGATTCAACCTGGTATGCACCCATTCAGCTTAGTCAAGCTTCACATCATACAATACCCTCAAAGAAGGAATCTCAACTTCTAATGGTAGGACTGCTTCTGTACCATACACCAGTGAGAAAGGAGTTTCCCTGGTTGACATACGCACCAAAGTACGATAACCATGTAGAGCAAATGGCAACATCTCGTGCCAATCCTTATAGGTTACCACCATTTTCTGCACAATCTTCTTGATATTCTTGTTAGTCGCCTCAACAGTGCCATTCATCTTCGGACGATATGGAGAAGAGTTATGATGCTCAATCTTGAAACTATGGCACAGTTCCTTCATCATCTTGTTATTTAAATTTGAACCATTATCCATAATAATTCTCTCCAAAATTACATAACGACAAATGATGTCCTTCTTTATGAATCGGGCAACCACCTGTTTTGTGACATTGGCAAAGGAAGCTGCTTCTACCCACTTCGTAAAGTAATCAATTGCCACCAGAATGATGCGATGACTATTGGAAGCAGTCGGCTCGATCTTTCCAATCATATTGATGCCCCACATAGCAAAGGGCCAAGGATATGTTAAAACATTCAGAGGGGTCAGTGGCACATGCACCTTATCAGCATAAATTTGGCATTTATGGCATTTTTTGGCGTATTTGATGCAATTTGATTCCATAGTCATCCAATAATACCCAGCTCTCAACAGTTTTCTGGCCATTGCATGTCCACTGGCATGAGTACCGAAAGAACCCTCGTGGACTTCCTCCATCAACCGACCCGCTTCATATTCGTCAACACAACTTAGCAAGACCATGTCAAAGTTCCTCCTGTATAGCACCCCATCCTTGTTCGAATAGAAATTACTGGCTAACCTCCTTAGAGTCTTCTTATCTTTGCTGGATGCCTCAGATGGGTACTCTTGAGTATTTAGAAAATGGTTGATATCAAAATACCAAGGCTTTCCATTTGATACCTTCTCAATTGCAAACACAAAAGCGGGTCTATCAAGACGCATGATGGTGATAGCTGGAGCTTCATTCCAAAAGTTCACGTTGTACATCGATGACAATGTGGCCAAGGCGTCCGCCATCTGATTCTTAGCTCTTGGCACATGATGGAACTCAACTCCATCAAAGAAAGGCAACAATCTCCTTGCATAATTCTTGTAAGGCACCAGGTTGGCATGACGAGTTTCCCACTCTCCTTTGATTTGATTGATGACTAACACTGAATCTCCGTACACATCTAAATTCTTGATCCTCAGATCAATGGCTTCTTCTAAACCCATAATGCATGCTTCGTACTCGGATTCATTATTGTTGTAGGCGAATGTCAATTGAGCAGTGAACGATATGTGAGAATCGTGAGGAGTTGTAATGATTGCACCGATTCCATTACCATATGAATTAACGGCTCCGTCGAAAACCAATTTCCACTGAAATCCAATCTCAGGACCCTCGTCAGGTAAAGGCTCATCACAGTCTTTCATCTTCAAAAACATGACGTCTTCATTTGGAAAATCAAACTTCATTGGCTAATAATCCTCAATCAGCGGCTCAACCAGATATTCTGACAGAACGCTTCCCTTTATGGCTTTCTGGGAAACATACTGAATATCATATTCTTTTAAAACCATTTGCCATCGTGCAATCCTTCCGGAGACTGCTTGTTTCTCAAAGACATACTTGATCGGATCCATCTTGGAAATCAAATGGGTTGTATGGTTTAACATGTACTGTCTCAAACGCTTAGCAGCCCAAGCGAGTGCAAAACATGTTTTTTCCTGCATTGAGTATCTCGACTCACAATCAATGAACTTCTTACTCAGGTAATAGATGGAATGCTCTTTTCTACCTGACTCGTCTTGTTGACCGAGCACATATCCCATTGAATTCTCAAGAACCGTGAGATACATGATCAGAGGTCTCCCTGCAACTAGAGACATGAGTATTGGAGGTTCCTGCATACACTCTTTTATTCTTTCAAATGCCTTCTGGAAATTTTCATTCCACCTGACCGTTTGATCTTTTCTTAACAATTCGAATATTGGTTCATAAGTGGCTGTAAGATGAGATATGAACCTTGCAATGTAGTTCAATCTCCCCAGGAAACCACGAACCTCTTATTCTGTTCTCGGCTCAGGCATTTCCTATATAGCTTTTATTTTGGCAGGATCTACCTTAATACCCCTTTCACTAACAATGAACCCCAGTAGCTTTCCAGATCTCACCCCGAGGGTGCACTTATTAGGATTCATCCTTAGTTTGAACTTCCTTAACCTTTCAAACAATTTTAGAAGATTAAACAGATGTCCTTCCTGCGTCTGTGACTTCGCAATCATGTCATCAACATATACCTCGATCTCATGATGAATCATTATGTCGCTACCGCGAAAATAAGGTGCCGAAAAAATAGAAGAGTCGCCACCTTTCATTATTTATCCCTCAGAATGGGAAAGGAAACGATCGGAAAAACCTGACAAAAAGGTATAAGACAAGGTCATCGCAACCATTGTCTGGATTTGGGAGTCGGTTACGCAAGGGGAAGGTATGGGAACCCCTCACGTCCATCGTACTTGATGAGATCCATGCCTACTGTGTTTATCTGATGGGTTGGTTTTACTATCTACCTATCAAGGTCGGCTCAAAAAGAAAAGAAAAATGACTCGGCAAAGCGTCGCACTTTATGCCTACGTATTCTCATCAGAGAATGAGAAATCAGAGTCAACGTAGTTCGGCTAACTACGGGTTATGGGGAAGGTGGCTCGCCAACACATCAGTATTGTGCCTACGTACTCTCAACAGGTATGAGAGATCAGAGCTTACGTAGTTCGGGATAATACGGATTACGGGAATTCAGATTCATCTGTTTTTCGAGTAGGGTTAACAGACAGTTCCAGCAGTTTGGCGTACGTAGCTCGACCCTTGGAGACTTAGGCATTACCGTTGCGGTAGAACTGGTGTTGCACCCCAAAATTTGCCCAACCTTTTCCTTCTTGTTTTTGCATTAGCATAACATCATCATAGCATTATCATAGCATTGCATTAGCATTTATGCAGGGGATCAAGTGTGATATACATCGAGAGAGGCCTATCTAGAGGTTTTATTCGAGCTTGAGGAGTCACTAAAGTCACCAGGAAGTGGTTCATGCCCTTGAGAAGTTCAGATGCTTGTGTGGGGTTCATCCCCTGACTTAGAGGCCAACTGAAGATTATCAATGAGTTGGGAAACTATGATTACAGGTCATAAAATTACAGGTCAAGTTCAATACTTTGCATAACTCAAATAGACTTTTTTCCAACATAAAATTTGCTCCGAATGGCGTCATTGGGTCAACTAAACCTCAAGGTTTTAATGGGTTAACTCATGGTGGAAGTTTGATAAAAGTCACTTTGGTGAAAACATGTGAAAAGGCATAGTTTGGTATTTCTTCAAAATTTAATCAAATAAGTCCATGTTTGTACTTATTTTGAGTGGAAATCTCATTTTAAGAACAATGACACTTTTACATTTTTCATTTGAAGCTTTCTTCATGACCTATTCCAAGATTTCTTCACACTTAAGTAACACTTTGAATCTAAGCCCTTAAGATTGAAACAAGGGATAATTTTGGACCCTAGATGTATCTTATGATGCAAGATATAAAACCAAATAGAGCCAAGGCAAAAATCCTCTTCCATGATCATTTTTCTCACATTCTTCACCACTTTCCATTTTCACCATAATCCAAAAATCTCAAAAATCAATATCATTTTCTTCTCATTTTTTGTGCTTCTTTCCATCACAAATCCCTTCTACATCATTCATACTGTGAATTCCACCATTGTTTGGCCATAATTGGTGCAAAGAATAGCTTGTAGTAATTGGAAAAAGCGGTGTTCATGTCAAAATTGAATTCTGTTTTTCACTTTGTTTCAAGCCTTTTCTTCCATCCAAATACCTCCATCAAGGTTCCTTGAAGGTTTCCATACAATTTCCACAAAGAATTGGTTATTATTGGAAGCTCTAGAAGTCAATTTTCAAAGGTATACAATTCTTGATGTATGGCACTAATTACTAATCTTTATGCATCCATTTTCACATTAATGCGTTGCCCTTGGAGTATACTTGGATTCTGGTACAAAATAAGACGTTTTCGTAGCAATTTTATGTTCTTGAAAGTTTGAGATTCAAACACGGTTTTTGAGTTAGAGGCCATTTCAATGCAAGATAAGTACATATTTGGATTCCTCTCGAAAAATCCCACAAGTTTCATTCAAAAATCATTGAATTTGGTTGAGTTTGGAAGGAGTTACATGGAGTTGAAATTCGCCGGAAATGGTCCGTCCTCCCCCCCCCCCACACACACACACACCCACCGGTGCTGCGTTTCTTTCACGGTCATGTCCAAGGAAGAAGATATAATCGTGGCCGTCTATTGGTGTTGAAATGTTGACTTCATCCTCTGATCGAACGCCCAACATCACGCCACATGTGCAGCCAAGTCACCACTTCATTAATTCAGTGGCGCGCCACCTCAACCCAGGGAGTCCCATGACCCCAGTTCAATTCCATGTGGCTGCAGTTTTGGAATTTCCATTCATTTTATTCATTATATTATTTCCTTTGTATTTTCTTTCATTTTCTTTTATATTTCATGCTTCTTCTAAATATCATAAAAAATAGAAAAACTAATCTTTTTGATCCCCATTTTTTTGTGCTGAATCCTTGAGATGTAAAGAAATTAATATGATTGGAATTATAATTTTATCATGTTCTGACATTTTCTTTGGATTTTTTTACATTTGGGTCATCATAAAAAGGCCAATGCTGGTGTTATCATGTTGTGAATTTTCTTTGACCCATCAAAATTACATATTTTGGCCTATCCTTTTGCAGGGATCTCATACACATGTTGAGGTATTGTGATATATTTTTGTGGTAATTTAATTGTACCATTTTAATTGGTTTTGGATGCTTTCTTTAACATGCTCCATTTTAGATTTTCCTTTGGTATACATGAGACATCTTGCAAGGTTTTCATCTTATTTGGCTATTTCTATTTGGATATTTTGTGGTATCTCTCACCCCTGGTTTGTGGCTTGATGTAGGGAATTGGAGATTTTTATTTGAATTTTTTAGAACCTTTTGCTATTTTTCTTATATTTTTGTATTCGGACTTGTAATATGGACATTCGAACGGACTTTGCTTTTCTTTCGGCTCCAACGGCCTCAAATTGTTTGTGTGATGAACGCTAGGGTTCTTATTGCTTGTTATAGACATTATATAGGATATGTAGATCATTTATTGGCTGGTTTTATCATACATGAATTGCCCATTAGGTTCCATATTTCCATGATAATGCGTTATGATTCCTAATCGTAGTATACGTATGTCATTCGTAGGTTTTATTGCCTCGTATCACTTTGTAATCGCTTGTGGCCAAGATTGCATGTTTAAAATAGGCCATTTTCCATTCATTATGGGCTTGAGGTTGAGATGACTTGCTCCCTCACTTGAATTCCATGTTTACTGTTATGAATCCGCATTTCCTGTATGCTGTTTATTTCATCTGGTTTCTGTTGCTTCCTTTGCCTTTCCCTTAGGATCTCTATTCTTCCTTGTTCAAGGTAGAATGTGATAGACACTAGGCTTTGCAACCATGTATGACAACATTAGGGTAGTTTTCCCCTTTGCAAACTTCAACCATAGGACGAACATTGCATGATAACATTTAGGGTTGTGTAGTTTCCCTTAGAGGTCTGTTTCTCTTTCTCATCTTCAAACATTCAACTCTTTTTTGTCCTCTTGGACTCTAATCCGTGAAAACCCATTTTCGTAATGAGATTTTCGTTAACTCTCGGTTCTCTCGCAAACGGTAACGCCTAAGTCTCCAATGGTCGAGCTGCATACACCAAACTGCTATAACCGATTGTTAACCCTACTCGGGTTAAAAACAACTTAAACCAAACCTGTGGTCTCCATAGCCCGAACTATGTTTGCTCTGATCTTTCATACCAGATGAAAGTACGTAGGCACGAGATGCAATATCTCGGCGAGCAACCTTCCCCCCTTTTTACCCGTAGTTAGGCTAACTACGTTGACTCTGATTTCTCGTTTCAGACGGGAATACGTAGGCATAGAACTGCTGTGTTCTGCCGAGTCACTTTCCTTTTGTTTTGTCCTTAAGCCCTTAGCGTAGATAGTATTAATCAAACCCTATTAGATAAACAATTGAGCATGGATTCCATCAAGTACGATGGACGTGAGGGGTGCTAATACCTTCCCCTTGCGTAACCGACTCTCGAATCCAGGACATGGTTGCGACGACCATTCCTTTCCCGTTTTGCGTTAGGTTTACTCTGAGCGTTTCCTTTCCCTCCTTTGGGATAAATAACGCACGGTGGCGATTCTTTTGTCATTGCCGGCGCCGATTTTCGCAGTAGCGACAACTGGGAGCTAACGACACTCTTTTCTTCAGAAAAGCTTCCTTTGAATTATGGGCCCACGGGGCAACAAGGTTTGAAGTTTGTTTTCTGCTTTTACGGAAGAAGTGTTTTTTTACAGTTGCCTGCAACTAATATCGCACTAGAGACTATGACTTAGGATTGAATGTGTCGCATGTCACCCTAAGGGTACCATACTAAACATCCTGACTGTTGAAGAGTGACCCTTCAACAATCATTTCCTAAGTAACTTAAGGCTCGTAGCGTACGACATCAGTTAACCTTTATTACTGTATTTTTGATTTGTTTGAAGATGAGAAGAGAGAACAGGCTCAACTAAGGGGAGACTATCAAGTCCTAACAGTTGCCATGTCAAGGATTCATCCTATGATCAAAGTTTGAAACAGGGAACTCCTAAATGTTATCATGCATAGGTTCCAGCCTACAGTTCTAATCATCACTTCCTTATCAAAGGAAGTGAGATTCCTAGGGGATCATGTCAATGGGATACAGAAACAGATAAAGCATCAGTTAAACAGTAAACAGATAAACAGTAGAGATGCACGTGCTATGCAGCAATACAAGCAGAGGGAGACCCACTCGACCTCTCGGAAATCAAGCAAAGCCAATCAATAACAGACAAGCAGAGGGAGACCCACTCAACCTCTTATGCAAACAAGCAAGGGGAGGATCACCTCAACCCTCTAATGCACTTAGGCCTAGAATCATCTACATGAAAGCCTATTGTAATGCAACACACCAGACAGTTACAAATACAGTCAAGCAATCAAGCACACGGCAAACAAACAACACAACAGATTCCAACAGCAAAACAGTCTTCAGGCCCAAGTTGTCCATCAGGAGAAAGGGAAAGAGAACTTCATCTTCAGATTTCAACTTGCTTCAACAAGAGAGTATGTGAATCATCACAAAGATCACTGCAAGATGAGGAGAAGCAGGAGGTAAACCAACGGAATCCCTCCAGGCACTCAACCACTCATCTGAGATAGGCATCCTCAAAGGTTCTACCTTTTGTGATATGCCACACATCCTTCCTAAGGAGGGATGAGGCTTCCACATAGGGACCTTGTATCATAGGATGGGAATGGCATGCACACAAAGCAAGCCATGTTTGTTTGAAGAAAGAAAACAACCTCTAAGGCTCTTCTTAAACCCTAATGAGTTATCTACTTACTTACCATTCTATCATGAAAGAATACCCTACCTAGAATCATCTAGTGGCCATTTACAAGCCTAATCTATGCGCTTAACCTAGTTAGGATCACCTAAACTGAGGCTAATTTGTAAAGTGGGAACTTCATAGAAAATCATTCCTAAAAATTCCAAGGAAAATATTACATCATCCTACATGTATCAACATGCTATGGTCCAAAAATCAGGGGTTAAACCTAAATCAAAAGGTTCAAATTAAATCTAAAACTTCAAGGGTACACTAAAGGGATCCATCCATGAACACTCCTAAACAATTACCATAAAATCCTATTCAGAGTGATCTAAAATATCTCAACAAAAATCACATAATATCATTAACATGTCTACAACCAGCACACCAAATTTCAAAACCACAATCAAGAGCATGAATGAGAAATAAAATCAACAAACTCAGCATACAATTATCCCATTATTAAAACACACTAAAAATAGAAAATATGAAATAAATGGAAAATGCATGAAAATAGAAATTAAAAAATGTGAGAAAATTCTACATTCCAAAGTGTTCACATGATTTATTCCAGGATTTTATGAAATGATTTACTATTTTTATTGAATTAAAATGAACAAGCATTAAAATAGAAAATTAAAGAAAAAAAGAACTTAAAAGCATTGAATGGAGGTGCAGATAGTATAGAGTTCACGTGTATTTCACACTGGGCCTAACAGGTGGGGGGCGCGAACAACGCTTATGTATGGGCCTAGTTGAATATTAATTCAGTTTTGTTATTAGTCAAATGAAAAAGACCAGGGGGTGGATTAAGTGACATTATCACGTATTACCTACACTGGGCCACGCACGGGGCTGAGGATAGCATTCGTTGGGCCCAAAGTTCCATTAACTCAGCATTGAATTGAATGGGAATAAGCCCCAGGGGGTGTACGAAGTAGCATTCTAATGTGTGATTCTGCACTTGGGCCTTACGGAGAGGTGTGGATAGCATGCGAATAAGAGTCCAACAGAGTTTCCTAGTGAAACTCTGCGTTTCACTTAAGCTGGAGAATTAGCCAAAGAAAATGCCACGTGGACCGGCTATTGACCATGCGATGTGAATACCCAGTCCAAGACTCTACAAGATCCAACGGTCCTACATGAAGCTGGTAATTTAAACTCAAACGGAGGACTATTCACGCGCGGTGGTGCTTGGGGCGGCCGAAGAAGATCCAATCGTCTTCTCCGGCGAACATGAATAGTAGCGCGCGACTCCAACTTCACGAAACTTCCATTTTTTTATGTCGTTTTAATCGTCTTGCTTCCTAGGTTTCAATTATCTCGTCCATTTTCATTTTTAACCATTAGACAATGAGATATTCGAGCAACAACTTGGAACACCATGTTAAACATTCTCACGATTCATCACGAAATGCATATAGAATCCATCTATGTCTTGAGTAGATCCTAACCACATGTATCTAAGGTGCTAAATGCGTATAAATTAAGAGTAAATTTCAGAGATAAGAGCCTGAGTTTGAGCTTCGAGCAAGGTGACTTTCAGGCCTCAATTCCCTTCCAAAGTGTGCAGATCGCTACAATGGATGATGATGAACAATTCTTGAAGTCCAATTCCTTCTGAAACTCACCAAATCTCCAAAATCGAATTTCAAACTTCAAGCTTCTCCCTCCAATGGCTCTAACTGAGTCTCAACTGAAACTGGCACCAGAAGCTTCTGGGAATGATCTAAATTCAATTTATAATCTGTTTGACACCTTTGGAGGCCCAA
This sequence comes from Lathyrus sativus, assembly GCA_963859935.3. Lineage (NCBI taxonomy): Eukaryota > Viridiplantae > Streptophyta > Magnoliopsida > Fabales > Fabaceae > Lathyrus > Lathyrus sativus. The sequence goes on from OZ012741.1 coordinate 562,228,858, forward strand.
ACAAAGCCCAATTTGTGATTTCCAAGTTTCAATTTCCTTCCAAAAATCCACTTATGGTGTGCACGATTTTGGCTTGTTATCACTCTCAATTCACTTCAATTTTCTTGCTTGACAATCATGGAGTGTAATTGGATGGTTTTCCTTCTTTGATTTCAACCAAAGGGGTGTATTTGATATGTTACTTCATCATGAAGTAATCCTCCAAATGACCATGTTATATACCTCAATTAAAAAATGTAATGATGCCAAAGTGTTTAGAACTTATTTTCCAATCAAAATGAGCACAAATTCGGCTTGAAATCATTCAATTACCAATTGTTTTGAATTTTTCCATTTTAATTCATTAAAATGGTCTTTTTGTGAAATTTCTTCAACCAATGCTTGATCTAATCCATATCAATGGACTCTTGATACTTGGATAAGCTAAAAAAATCATTTTGAGCAACTTTCATATTGAACAAAACTCCATTTGAAGCTTGCAAGATACTGAAATTGACCCATAATTCAAAATGACATGTAATGTCCAAATACCCAAAATACCCTTGACTTGTCAAAGCCATAACTTGAGTTCTACAAATCAAATCATGGACTTCTAGTACTCTATGGAAAGCTAAGAGAATAAGAAACAACATTCATGTTTACCAAAAGTTCATAGGAATCATCCTTATAGGGAAAAAGTGTCATGCAAGTTGGGTAACTTTCAAGCTCCAAATTCACATGCCTCAGATGACTTGTAACTTGTCTGGCTCATAACTTGAGTTCTATAAACCCTATCAAGGACTTCTAGTACTCAAATTAAAGCTAAGATCATGCCTTACAACAATCGTGTTAGGGTCAAGATGAGATGAAGATCATATCTTGAGTTAAATAGCCTTGAAGTCAGGTGTCAGGCCAGGGGATTTTACACTATCAAGCCTTAGAAACCCTAGCCTGAAACTTCTCAAACTCTTCAATCATGATGAGTTAACCTTGGAATCATCCTTAGGACATCTCAATGTATCCATCCATGGTCACATGGCTCTTGAATTAAGTCTCAACCTTCTTCAAATCCTCAGTTGACTTATGGTTGACCCAGTCAAACCCTAGCTACACCAATCATGGCGTTGGCTTCTTAATCTTGCACAATGATCTGTCTAGGCCTCAAAGTGATCTTCAACACTTCTCATGAGCTCTCTCAAGACCTCAAGTCCAACTCTATGGCTTCAGAATCATCTGATGATCTCCCATAATTCTCAAGTTAGGATACATACACTCTTGGTTTCAACCACTCTCTCTGAGGCTCTTTTAACTTCTTTGACAAGGATATCAACCCTTGAACATCTGAATAACCTTCTTAGCTAGCTCCATAGTCCTGTGTAGCTCTTGATTGGTACTTACACCTCTTGATCCCCTGCACAGATGTCAATGAAATGCAAATGATAATGCTAATGTGAATGAAATGAAACACAAGCTAGGTAAAGAAATGTTGGGCAAATTTTGGGGTGCAACACATATCATGAAAAAGAGTCACCATTGCCTACTGATAAGTTGCCCCAGCATTCTTCAATCCAAAAGGCATCACCTTATAGCAAAAAGTTCCCTACGGTGCAATGAAAGTAGTTTTCTCCATGTCCTCTGAGGCCATCTTGATTTGGTTCCCAGAGAAGCCATCCATGAAGGAAAACACAGAATATTGAGCGGTGTTATCAACCAACACATCAATGTGGGGAAGCGGGAAATCATCTTTCGGGCTCGCTTTATTCAGATCTCTATAATCAACACACATCCTGACCTTTCCATCTTTCTTAGGTACAGGGACAATATTAGCAATCCACGGAGGGTAATTCGTGACAGCAAGAAAACCAGCATTCAACTGCTTCTGCACTTCTTCTTTGATCTTGACTGCTGTTACGTTTTTGTTATTGTTGCTTGACGGGATCTTATAACAGACATTTGCGGATTATTTGTTTTGATCCGTTTTGTTGCAGGATTTTTGGGAAAGTTGGTTTTGATATTGTTGGATAGTTGGTTTGATCTGTTTTGGGTCAGAATTTTGAGGAAAATTCTGTTTATGACCCGTTTGGCAAAAAACCCATTTTTCAGGAAAGTGCTTTTTTCCAAAAGCACTTTTTCAAAATCACTTTTTCAAAAGAAATCACTATTCTCTCTCTTGGAACACATTGAACAGATGTTGTCGGGTCCGTGCCGGGGTCAAAAAATAAAAAGTCGGGAGCTGGCGGCGGAATATTCCGTTACCCTCCTGACGTACCCGATGATGATAATTAACTAAGGGTATCGGGACCGAAAAACCAACTTTAATTAATTCTAACTTTAACACTATTTTCCTTGTCGATTTTTGTGTGTGCAGGTTTGGAACAGATAAAAGTCGAAGAAACGGTCGCGAAAACACTTTTAGAACAAATAGGGATTTCAGTACTTAGGAATTTATTTTTGTAATTTCTTTTGTAAAAATAGAATTTAATAGATAAATTCAATTTTTCAATTACTTCCTGTACTTTGTAAAAATATAGAAGTTTAAATAAATAAAGCCCACTTTCAACGGAACGACTTTATTTCTCGATTCAACTCCTCCAATTAAAATCACCAAATAACTCATCTGATAAAACTTAAGCGAATAAATTCAGTTAATTAACTTTATCCAATGAAGATTATCCAATTAAGTTGTGACGTTCCAACTCCGAATTCGACAATTAATCATTTTGCACGATTTGAATCCGACGTGACCGCTGAGTTCGAATAAATCACTTTGCAAATTAATTCGTATCTGATAATAAAATCGGTGAATACGACATTGAACGGGTAAGCAGAGAAATTCAATTAAACGGCGAAACAAACTATCTTTCACATTGAAAATTCGAATTGCATCTCGAATGATTTAACTCGGTAACCTGAATCAGCTTGATTGATAATCATGATCAAACCCACAAATGTTCATTATAAATTCAACGCGAACTAAGACTCCACTGTCTTCTTTAAAAATTGACTGATCGGTAGCAGAAAGCAGGAAAACGTGTGTCTGTCGGAATAAATTCCTCAAAGCACATTCTCGCACCGATTCAACCCAAATTCAATTACATTTCAGCGCCCTCAAATCCATATGGTTTATGATAACGAACCTTCTTCCCTCCATAAATTAAAGCGCATCCAGCGTTATTTTCCTGCAACAACAACAGACTAAACAAACCAATTAGCAGTTAGTTAAAACGCAATGCAGAATAAAGTGAAATGCGAAATGACCCTAATAATCTAAGGGTAAAATTTGGGGTATGACAGTTGCCTCTATTTAAATATATTCACCAGATAATATGAGTGATGAACATCCTCATGAAGTCATGGTGAAAGGTATTTAAATACAGATAACTGAAAATTTTGCCCTTAGATGCAGCGATATGCAATGCTATGGACAAAACGACAAACTATAATCCTAACAATGTTATGATTCTTGTATGATGCATACGATGAAAATGATAAAAGCAAGGATGCAGACGACATGACAACATAGGGGACATACACGATGAACAAACCACACTAGGGAATACGACGTACTGGGGGAACAACACGACACTGGGGAATTCTAAAGCGATGACCAACTTGTGCAATCGCGACCAGCTATCATTTTAGGATGAAACGGTAAGAATGTGATCCTCAATGGAGATGGCACCGACGAGACAGCCTCCACTGGGGAATATCCAAGAGTAATTATACGACGGATTCAGGCATGATCGGCTGGCACTCTAGGATGACAAGGTAACACAAGATCCACACGGCGGTAGGATCAGGTAAACGACAAGTGCTGGAGTTTTCGGGACATTCCTTTAGACAAAGAGATCGAGCGGGATCTTCAAGAATCGTCGGAAAATATACAGGGAGAAACAAACATCAGAAACATCCGGAAGAACATCGAATGAACTCTGAAACACACCAGAGATACTCGGAAAAATATCGAATAAGCTCTGGGCTGCATCCCGAGAAAACATCTATAGGAGCATGAGATGAAGACAATTCTCTAAAGGTATATCCGAAACATTTAGGAAAGTATTAAATGTACGAGAAGAGTTTGAAGACATATCTAGAAGAACATCAGATAAGCAACAAAGAAGTTCTGGAAAAACATCAGAACCAAAACTCAATCTGGAAAAACATCAGAAGGAGAAACGAATCCGGAAAAACATCGGGTAGATTCTGGAAAAACATCAGAATCAAAGGAAAATATCTAGAGCAACATCAGATAAGTTATGGAAGAACATCAGAATAAAGACTCCATATGGAAAAACATCAGAGAGGGAAACGTATCCGGAAAAACATCGGAATAGATTCTGGAAAAACATCAGAATCAAAAGGGATATCTGGAAAAACATCAGATAAGTTCTGGAAGAACATCAGAAAAAAGACTCAATCTGGAAAAACATCAGAAAGAGAAACAAATCCGGAAAAACATCGGATAGATTTTGGAAAAACATCAGAATCAAAAGGGAATATCTAGAAAACCATCAAATAAGTTCTGGAAGAACATCAGAACAAAGACTCAATCTGGAAAAACACCAGAAAGAGAAGCAAATAAGGGTGACATCCAAGAATGGCAATGGATAAAAAGGGAACCAGACATCCAATATTGGCTTTGAATGAAAGGTATAATCACAATATCTAAGAGTGGCATTAGGGGTAATATGAATAGACATATCCGAAAAAACAAATCAGATAAGAAACGTCATATATGGAAGAACATCAAATAGACACAACACAAAACGGTGGTAGGTTCCAAGTGGTTTGGACTTTGACCACGAGGTGAGACATGGATAAAACACGACCTCGGGAGAAATGCAACTAAGGATGAAACACTCATGATATGCATATGTATAAGAATTATGCTATGATATATGATCAAATGCAAATGTAGAGGTTGACGACATGACTTGACTCTTCTGGTAAAATGACAGGACTGGAAAACCAATTCCTCAACATAGAGATCACTGTCATTATTCTTTAGGGACTAAAGATGTTACTGGTGAACACATCTATACCACACTTCTAAACTGTATCAAGTGATAGTCCTTGTAGGAAGGATGAAGAGCTGCCTGAGGATCCTTCAAGTAAACAACCCCAGATAAAACTACCTGTAGACTAATAATTACTTCAGCTTGTCTGATTCTGTAGATGATTACCCTACTATGCCCTTGGAAGGTCTGGCCCAATATGAGTCTTGAAGGATCTTCTGGGTAAACTAATTTTGAGAAGGACTTGCCCCTGAACCACAAATCTTAAATTGATTTTCAATAGGATCTGGAAGGAACTTTCCCCTGATAGGATCACCGACCAAGTTTCTCATTGTTTAAAAATTCCTTAGAGGAAAGCCAGTTTGCAAACAAAAATATTCATACAAGCATGGTAATGCAAAGTTCATGCAACTTTTGAAATCAAAATTATTTTTGAAAGATGCAAAGTATAAGAGTTTCATATTAGAAAGCGGCGGTTCAAAATACTCAAAGTGAAAAGTAAAGGTGTAATGCCAAAATAATTTATTTGCAAAAATCTTTTGGAGTCAGCTTATGCAACCTTGCTGTAGTATGCTTTCAAAATAACCTTGTTTCAGTTAGGTCTTTTGAGGATTGTAACATGGCCTGGTTCACGGTTTATGAAACAAAGGATAAAGGCTCAAAATTTATTTGTAACCACCCAATCTACGTGATAATCTTGAGTCCTACGCTCAATTAACTCATATTGTGCATTCAGGTTCCTACAAGTTAGGAATTGCACTTATAATAGTGATGATGATTCAGAGGTCAAGGGACCTTGAAAAGGCAGCCACTACTTCCCTAAAACATTTGGTTGTTTTCACAGTGAGGATTTTCAGGGTAAGGATTTAACGATCTCCTCTTTTTATTATCCCTAACTTTTGCCTGAACTATTTCTTTTAAAGCACACAGTCAGTGGGATGCCCCCAGTTTTGCCTAAGTCTCCTTCATAGGTTTTGACTTAGTGGGCTTTTTCTTTTGATTTTTTTTGGAAGAAAGTGACTACCTAGATTAAATGATCACGGTGAACCATCATCGGCTTTTGACTTGGAAAACATCTTCGACACTTACTTGTTGTGTGTGAAGGAAAACTGTGAGTGCGACCTTTATATGAAAGGTGTATTACAGAAAAGTACAACCGAGTTAACTGAGAACTACACATCCCAAGGTTAAGATTGCGGGTTTTTTTAATAAAGAAAGAAACTCCAACTTCTAGGCTCGAAGGGGTTGAGAAGGGATTAACTTCCTTATTTCTCCAGTGTTTAGGGATCGAAACAATGCCTTACATCGTCAACAAAGTTTGATTGAAAGCATACTGGCAGCAGTTATGGGTATAACGTTTTCGTCGTCCTCCCTCCAATCTTTGCATAACCAAAAATTTGGACAAGGAGTAAATATTTTAAAGATAAAGCGTAGAAATGCAGATAATAGACAAAATGAATTGAAACCAAAAGTTGCAATGCTCATTTCATTGGTATGAAAGTACAAACACTAATTAAAAGCAAACAACTTAAACAAAATAAGGAAAGTGCAAACAATAAGCAACAAAAAGCCTAACGACTAAGTTAGTACAAAGATGAGCCATCCTGTCAGAAACACTGGCGTTTAGGAAAATAAATCTGCTGGGGTCAGGCCGAAGCTTCACTTTTGATGCACTGGCAAAGGATTTTTCTGAATGTTCGGATGACTATCCTCAAAATCAAGTATTCCAGCTCTAACCAACTCACACACTCTAGCTTTCAGTGCAAAATAATGCTCCAAGTCGTGGCCTAGGGCACCCTCATGAAAAGCGCACTAGAGATCAGCCCTAAATCCAGCTGGAGGAGGATTAGGAGGAGGTGGTAAAGCCCTTGTAGTGATCAGCCCTTGTTGAACTAAGTCAGGATACAGTTATGTGTAAGTCATGGGAATAGGATCAAATTGATTCCTATTCTGATACTAGTTTTGTCTAACAACTGGACGTTAAGGAATCGGAGCTGGTTGTGGAGTAGTAACAACAGCAACAACATGATGATCAACAGATGAAGGTCCATGGCGAGGCCTTCTTGCTTCAGTCATGACAGCATTGGTCTGATCCTCTTTCCTCTTCTAGAAATTCCCATAGGATTTATTTGCCCCACTAGAAGATTCAGCAGCTTTGGATACCTTACCATTTTTCAAAGCTTCTTCTAACCTTTAGCTAATAGTCACCAGATCTGTAAAGCTTGAAGAGACACTCCCAATCATATTTTCCCAATAGAAAGGAGACAAAGTATCCATGAACATTCATGTTAGTTCCTTCTCTGCTATAGGGGGTTCAACTTGGGAAGCTAACTCCCTCCAACGCTAAGCGTATTCCTTGAACGACTCTCTTTCACCCTGAGACATACTTTGAAGTTGAAGGCGATCAAGAGCCATGTCCAAATTATATTTGTATTGCTTCATAAAAGTGTTGGCGAGATCCTAGAAGCAGTGGACGCTGTTATGCTCAAAGTTCATATACCATTTGAGAGAAGCACCACTCAAACTGTCCTGAAAGCAATGGATGAGCAGCTTCTGATTGTTGGTGTAAGCTGCCATCCTTCGGAAGTACATGACTAGATGGGCTCTTAGACATGAGTGACCTTGATACTTCACAAACTCAGGAGTATTGAATTTGGAAGGCAGAACAAGACCAGAAACTAGGCACATATTGTATGCATCTACGTTGAAGAAATCAGTACCCTCGACATCTTGGAGTCTCTTATTTATGATTTGAAACTGTTCACGAGTAATCTCGGGCTCAACAAAATCTTCCTGGTCTTCTCCCTGAGCACCGACAGCATTGTAATCATAGGGAGGGTTCTCAAAGGGAGCTTGGACAGTCTGGTTAACAGTGTGGACCACGGGTCTGGGCTCGGTAAGGACGGGAGCTTGAAAAACTGGTACGACAGTCTGACCAATCATAGCAGTAGATGCAAGAGGTGGAGAGTAGTTAGGAGGTAACCCAAACTCTGGCCAAGTAGATGGTGGAAATTGAACAGGAGGTGGATCAGCACTTGAAACTTCCTGAATGAGGGTCCTCTACGGTGGCTCTCATCTGGCAATCAGTACTTGAAGCATCTCGGTGAGCTTGGTCATGCCTGATTTAAACTCATCGATCTCCATTCGGATTTCCGCATTATATGTCTCTTGTTCTGACATCTGGCGTCTATAGTTAGCTCTAGTCCGATATCTGTGTCGAGGAATCAGCTTGACGACTCAAAGAGATACTAGAAGATAAAGACAACTAGATATGAGTTACCGGGCAGACATATGGTATGCAATGGATCATGTAAAGATGCAAATAGAATGCAATGCGATGTAAGGCAGGATGCAACACACACGAGCAAACAAGGGTCCTAGATTAGAGGAACAATGAGTGGAGTCAAGGTCTACCCATCCCAAAAGGTATGTACTATAGGGTAGTTGTACATGCAGAACAAGGGTTCTAAAGAAGTTCCCAAAGTCATCAGTCCATCTTTCGGATATTATCGATTTCCCGACTGACTCGGTGGTTAATAATATTATCAAGAGAACCTCCTTTGAGTGTAGTATCGCGTAGCAACTATTTTGGGACTACTCCCTCATAATCCTCGCACTACGTCCTATATAAGGCCAAAGTGGTGTTAAGGTACTACGGTCCCCAATATCACGGACTCCTAGCCGAAAATAGTAAGGGTTTTCACAACTATACTCGTTCAACCGAACTAAATTTCAGAAGGGCCTCAACTTAGCGGTGATTCTCAAGCCAGTTTGGTCAGGACTCACTCCCTATAAGCCTCGCCGAATATATCACCTTCCTATAATAATGTCACTCAAGTCCGGGTGTAGGACTTATCTCACGATAAAGATACCCCAATCACACACACACACACACACACACACACACACACACACACACAAGCAAGCAAATAATGAAGCAAATAGTAAAAATAAACAAAGTAGAGGTAACCTTTAAAAGTTAAGACTGTCCCCAGTGAAGTCGCCATTTTCTGTTGCATTTTTGTTGTTGTTGCTTGACGGGATCTTAGAACAGAGATTTGCCGATTATTTGTTTTGATTTGTTTTATTGCAAGATTTTTGAGAAAGTTGGTTTTGATATTGTTGGATAGTTGGTTTGATCTGTTTTAGGTCAGAAGTTTGAGGGAAATTCTGTTTATGACCTGTTTGGCAAAAAACCCATTTTTCAGGAAAAGTGCTTTTTCCAAAAGCACTTTTTTCAATATCACTTTTCCATAAAAAAATCACTTTTCTCTCTCTTGGAACACATTGAGTAGATGTTGTCGGGTCTGTGCCGGGGTCGAAAAATAAAAAGTCGGGAGCTGGCGGCGGAATATTCCGTTACCCTCCCGACGTACCTGATGATAATTAACTGAGGGTATCGGGACTGAAAAACCAACTTTAATTAATTCTAACTTTAACACTATTTTCCTTGTCGATTTATTTGTTTGCAGGTTTGGAACAGATAAAAGTCGAAGAAACAGTCGCGAAGACACTTTTAGAACAAATAGGGATTTTAGTACTTAGGAATTTATTTTTGTAATTTCTTTTGTAAAAATAGAATTTAATAGATAAATTCAATTTTTCAATTACTTCCTGTACTTTGTAAAAATATAGAAATTTAAATAAAAAATCCCACTTTCAACGGACCGACTTTATTTCTCGATTCAACTCCTCCGATTAAAATCTCCAAATAACTCATCCGATAAAACTTAAGCGAATAAATTCAGTTAATTAACTTTATCCAATGAAGATTATCCGATTAAGCTGTGACATTCCAACTCCGAATTCGACAATTAATCATTTTGCACGATTTGAATCCAACGTGACCGCTGAGTTCGAATAAATCCCTTTGCAAATTAATTCGTACCTGATAATAAAACTGGTGAATACCGCATTGAACGGATAAGCAGAGAAATTCAATTAAACGGCGAAACGAACTATCTTCCACATTGAGAATTCGAATTGCATCTCGAATGATTTAACTCGGTAACCTGAATCAGCTCGATTGATAATCATGATCAAACCCACAAATGTTCATTATAAATTCAACACGAACCGAGACTCCACTGTCTTCTTTAATAACCGACTGATCGGTAGTAGAAAGCAGGAAAACGTGTGTCTGTCGGAATAAATTTCTCAAAGCACATTCTCGCACCGATTCAACCCAAATTCAATTTCATTTCAGCGCCCTTAAATCCATATGGTTTATGATAACGAACCTTCTTCCCTCCATAAATTAAAGCGCACCCAGCGTTATTTTCCTGCAACAGCAACAGACTGAACAAACCGGTTAGCAGTTAGTTAAAACGCAATGCAGAATGAAGTGAAATGCGAAATGACCCTAATAATCTAAGGGTAAAATTTGGGGTATGACAACTGCCATGTCAGGTCTCGCCCGTCTCAACTTCTGCTTGACTGACAGACATTATTCTTGGAGAGGCAACCGGTGTACCACAATATATGTATCTAGACCGGGCATGTCTTGGTAACACCAAGTGAAGATATCCTTATACTGACGGAGCATTTCAACCAATCTTTCCTTGACACTATCTTCCAATGCAACCCCAACTCTAACCTCTTTCTTGTCGTCTTCGGTACCCAGATTGATAATGTCAATATCCTTTTGATGAGGCACAATGACCCGTTCCTCCTGCTTGAGAAGTCTGGCTAACTCTTCGGGTAGTTCACAGTCTTCATTAGTCTCTTCTTCTGCTTGATAAATGGGATTATCAAAGTCATACGAAGCCATAACTAAATTTGAATCGACGATATCTGATAGAAAAGACCTGCATGATGATGTTTATGTTTATTATGCGATGCAACAAACAAAATACATTGCCGTTTTTCTGTTTAATAAATGTAAAATAAAAAAAACAAGAAAAAAAGGGATCACAATATTTGAATGCAAAAACGTCCTTTATTTATGATAAAGTGCAAACAATAAGAGGGCCCCACATATTTGGTCACTACGCCTTGGGCAGAACGTAGGACTGAACATAATCAAAACAATGAACATTACTCTACAGTAGTAACATGAATGACTTCTTCAGTAGTCTAGTTGCACAACTTCTAGCCGGGAGTACATGGAAGAATCTAGGCATCCATATCGCAATCACTGTCACCTTTATCATCTCCAACGGCATTAATTCTGTCAAATATCACACCACCGATGGTGAATTGAACATGTCCCTTGTATCTCGGAACGTCTTGAGAAGAACTGGAGGGTTTGTATCCCAGGCCGAACTTGTTCTGCTTGACAAGAACATTAAGAACTTGGTGTCGCTACTCGAAAAATGCAACGACGGGGAGGCGAAAAGGAAAGGACAGAAGAGTCGCCACCGAACTTTATTTATCCCATGAGGGGAAAGGAAAATATCGAGAAAACCTTAAGAAAGAAATGGATAAGATGGTCTCGCGACCAAGAACGGGTTCGGAAGCCGGTTATGTGAGGGGAAGGTATTAGCACCCCTCGCATCCATCGTACTCGATGGGAACCTTTTGTTTGTCGATGTGTGAATTTATTTGCTTAAATATTATGCTATAAGAAGAAGGTTCCACTGGGTAAAAGAAGGGTTTGAAACAAAAAAGTTAGGAGGAAAGAGAGAACGGGGAAAAAGGGAGAGAACGGACTCGGTAGGACTTCGCAGTCCTATGCCTACGTATTCTCAATAGATGTGAGAAAGTCAGAGTCGACGTAGTTCGGGAAACTACAGATATGGGGGATTGTGCTCGCCAAGGATTGTGGCCCTTGTGCCTACGTATTCTCATCTGGTATGAGAAATCAGAGCAGCCGTAGTTCGGCCTACGGTGTGTTGATGTTTTTTATGGATGATGCTATCGTGCGCATTCTAGCAGTTAGGTGTTCCACTGCTCGCTCGTTGGAGACTTAGGCGTTACCTGTTTGCGGTAGAACGGTCGTAGCATATCCTTTTTGAAAGATTGATTAGTTTTCGCCCCGCAGGGCTAGAAGTCACATTTGATTGATTGGATTGTTTTTTAGGGGGGAGAGACATGTCCTCGAATAGTAACCCCTACGGGTAGTACCCAATTCATTGTCTCAAAGTTTTTGTTGTAAAAATGTGTGGCGAACATAGCGTCTTCGTATTGAAAGACGAGTATCAAGACCACACACACTACAGTGAGTATCCTGACACTCGGAGAAGAAGAGGTCTACACCCAATCCTCTCTCTTTAATTCAATGCAAAGAGAACTTCGTTCTCTTATTAAAGATGTTTTTGGTCTTGAATGGTAAGTGCTTTGCGACAGAGAACCCTACGGTAAACGTCAGTACTCGGGATAGGAGAAGGCCTACGCCTAACCACTCCACGACCATTCAAGTTTTAATGTGAAAATGATTTGAAAATGCACTCAGTACAGGACCGAGGTTTTAGGTGTGAAAATTGTGGAAGGAAGTTGTGAAAGCGAGATGGTGGATAAAAGCGCGTCTTCGTATCGAAAGACGAGTGTCGAGACCACCCTCGCTACAGTGGGCATCCCATCACTCGGAGAAGAAGAGGTCTACACCCAATCTTCTCTCTTTAATTCGATACAAAGAGAAATTAATTTATTATTGAAAGTATACTCAGTACGAGACCGAGGTTTTATGAGGAGATGTTGGAAGCGTCTTTGTATTGACAGGCGAGCATCGAGACCACCCTCACTACAGTGGGTATCCCTACGCTCGAAGAAGAAGAGGTCTACACCCAATCCTCTTTCTTTAATTCGATACAAAGAGAAATCAAATTATTATGGTTTGAAAAAAGGACTCGGTACGAGACCGAGGTTTTTATGAGGAAATGTTGGAAGCGCCTTTGCATTGACAGCCGAGCATCGAGACCACCCTCACTACAGTGGGCATCCCTACGCTCGAAGAAGAAGGGGTCTACACCCAATCCTCTCATCGAATTCAATACAAAGAAATGATTTTAGGGAGATGAGATTTGAAAATGGATGGGAAACATTTTCGTATTGAAAAACGAGTGTCAGAACCACCCTCACTACAGTGGGCATCCCAACACTCGGAGAGGAAGAAAGTCTAAACTTAATCCCCTCCTTTTAATTCAATACAAAGAACTGGTTTTTTTGAGAAATGTTACAAGATACAACGCGAGCAAACCCTAATGGAGGGTCGACTTTCAAGTAAGTCCAAGCTCTTGAAAATCATCAATGATTTGAAATCTTGTTTTATTAAATGAAAATAATTAAAATGAAGAGTAATTTACAAGAAGAATGAATTAAACATGATCAAGTATGCCAAAGTTATGATATTCTAAAATGTTAAGTTAAAACAAGGTAAAATAAATATTTAAAACGCAAGGGGTGGGGTTTGAACCCACCCCCTTCAGATTCTCAAGCCAATCACGCCACCACTAAGCCACTCAGCGCGCATGTTATAAGTGATGGGAAGAAGAAATATAAAAGAGATGAGAGTGAAATACAAGAAAATAAAAATAATAAAAAAAGGATGGTTTTAGTCCCACGCAGGACTCGAACCAGGGCACAGGGGGGCCATCACACGCCTGTCTTACCACTGGGGACGGTGGTATTGCTGGTGATTACAAAGGAAACAAGATATATACATAGCAAATCTATGAATATTACTGGGTAAAAAAAAGAACAACACAAATGCAAGTGCAAAACTGATGAAGATGTATCAAGACCTTACAAGAATGAACATTCTTGGTGTCTATTCCAGCTGTTTTTAAATGAGGAGAAACAACTATTCTATCCAAACTTTCAAACAATGTTTGTAACTTAATATGTGATTGGATTTGCAAAATACAATGATGAAGTGCAAAATGGATATCAAATGCTTGAACTGATATAAATATGAACAAATGCGAGTCCATACGCACTTGGGAATGAACACTTATGGATTAAATTCAAGAAAGCGAGTAGTTTCAATGAAACAAAGGTAATTGTCACATTTGCGTATTATGGAAACAACACACAATGAACTTGCATACAAGCCAAAATCAAAATTCATGACAGCATTATATATCACATATCTTGTAGATACAAATCTGGCTTCAAACATGTATAACAACCCAACACTGCATCCTGACAAAATCTTAACAGTAACATGAACAGAATCTTCAAAGGAAAAACAAACAAGGCAGCAGGTAAAGCATATGTCCAGCATGATTCACACAAATACTGTGGTATTCCTACAACTATCAACAACAAATTCAAATGGCTCTTCCTAGGCCAAACAGAATTCAAGCAGATAAATCCAAGTGACAGCAGCAACAGTATTTACTTAGGTCAAAATCAACAAAAAAAAAAAAAACTTACTGATTTTTCTTTCAAAAAGGCCTCATTCAAAACCACAATGCAGAATAACAATTAGCAATAAATGATATCAATCTCAGGCCTCAAACAAACAGCAACACAAACTGAGCAAAGGAAAAACAAAACTCAACACAATGCAACATCAGTGCATACTATCATCTAGCTGTAATTACATCTGTTGGAATACCAAACTCATGCTCAACCAAACTCCAACAACAACAGGGTAATGAACCTTAGACAAATACACCAAAAGCCAACTAAAGCTTTAACTTAAACATCAGTTTTTTATTGCAAATGAAAAATCTAACATGCTGTTACCACATTATCCTACAAAACCACATCAGCTATACCAACAAGTTCAGGTTTTAAGAAGAACAACAAGACAAACATCACCTTCAAGCCAAACATCCCAACTGTTAACTTAGATTCTATACATAACCACCACAAAGTAATGAATGTAAGGGGTGATCTTCATAAGCCAATGAAAAATGAGCAGAAGTGTTAATAACAGCAACAGCTTAAAACAAGAGTTTAAGATGCAATTAACTCTGACAGTGTAGCAATGTGCTTTGGTGAATACATGTGAAGTACTAACTATGTGCGTTAAGTCAACTGGGCAAAATTCAAGAAATCCTGCTGCAGCAAAAATAATTTACATCTTAAACAGCAACAGAACAATTAAATAATCATGGCAACAGAATTTTCCAAACCTCAGTTCATTCAAAACTACAGTTAGACACAATATAAATCAAATGTGGGAGGGAAACAAGCTGTCAAGACAATGCTAGCAACAGGATATGCTTTTCATACAACTATAAAGGCAAAGCAGGATCTAATGGGATTGAAATTCATAGGATACCACAAATCATGGGCAACATGTGATGATCAGACTTACTCTAAACAAAACACAACAAAATAAACTCCAAGCAAAATCACAATTAAAAGCAAACAAGCAGATTGCTTTTGGACAACATCCTATTGACAAAAGGGGAAAACAAGATGCCTTGAAAATTAAAGGAAGATCAAAGCCTCCACATAAGCCAATACTAATGAAACAAAGCAGCAAAAAGCATCAATCACAGCCAGCACCACATATATAGCAAGAGACAGCACATTTCATAAGACACAACACCATGAACACCTATTTAACAGGACTGGATCCTAGTAGTTTATGAACTTTAAACAAAGCACATAGTATGCCAATCTCAGATTTACATGACTCAACATAACCAAAACAATATCAGCAGTTGAAATAGTCCTTCTAAATCTTAAATGAAGTGGAAGCATATGAGAATAACAACCTTAGGTAGCTAATAGTCAAGATCAAAACTTGAACAGTCATACACATAGATCCACAAGAGCAAAAAAGTTCTAACAGCAGGCCATCATGTTGTACAATGTAACATATTCATCACAGAGTTGGACACAAACATAACTCACTAGTGGTTCAAATCTAAGTGAGCAAACCATAAATGGGTCAAAACTTCCACAACATGTTAACAAATAGGTTCTCATTATACATTGAAACCAAGCATACACCAACAATTAAAGTTTCTTAAATCCTAAGTGAAGTTCCTTTTAAGAACACATGAGATTATTCAAAAAAAAAACTTTAAGTAGCAACAGCATATGAAAGCAACACAAAAAGATGATAGCATATCCTATGCTAGCACAAGATACAACATCATGATTAACACCAAGCAGATTAGACCTCTATTAAAAAGAAAACTCAAAACTGGACATACAATCATGTTATCATCAGCTTCTCATTACACTTCAAGACCAAACACACACACCCACAGTTACAGTTCTTTTTTGACAGTTAAGATTAAAACTTGAAAAGAGTTACACAAACAGATTACCAACAGCATAAAGGTCTTGCAGCAGATAAACAACATGACATTCAAAAAAAACAAAGAATCAATACATACTCAAACAGCAAATGTTCAGATCCAAGCAAGCGAAAACAATAACAAACTAAGGTTTCCACAACAGCAAACACAATAGCAAAAAGAAATCAACAAGCCAGTTTAAACCAAAATGAGGAACAGATCTAGGGAACTCAAGCTAATCAATGTTATAACCAGCTTTATTTTTATCAACACAGCTTAAACAATATAAGACATACACATTTCTTCAAACTATTGAACAAAGCATATCCAGAATAAACTTAACATTTTTTACAAAGGTTTGTAAACAAGTTTGGTAACAATGAACCCTAATCCAAACATATGCGTGTGATGAAAAAGAAAGCTGGTACCCATACCTAGAACAAAAGAAATTGGATTGACTCTGAGAAATCCCACCCTTGAGCAGCTCCAAACTTCAAATCTCAGAACTATTTTTCCTTTCTCTCAAAAGACAAAATCTTCTGGCTGCCGTCCTCTCGGGTTTTTTAGCTCCCAACTTATCCCTTATATATCCTCTGACTTGAGATTTTGAATTCTTCCCTCTTACTGAGCGCTTTCTCTCGCGTGGTTTCTTTTGTGTGGTAGTGGCTTAGGCTAGGGTTTGGTAGTGGGCTGTAGAGGCTGCTGTGCTTGCCCAAATTGGTGAAAGGAATCAGGGAAGCACAAGGATAGGTACACTTGCGGTTGGCCTTGAATTGGCAAAGCATAGTACGTTTTTTTTTTTGCACATGGTTCACCATCTCCCTCTCTTTGCAATTTCATTCGCTACTCAACCAACACAACTCTATCATGAAAACCAATAACACCAGACTAATCTTCGTGAAAAATTGAGTGAGAACGAATCTTGTTTCATTCAAAATGATGGTGTTTTGCCTAATCTCTGAATCTTCACGCACAACTTATTTTGTTCTTCATTTTCTGGCTAGTCACTAACAAGGCAAGGCATGTGATCAAGCTGGGGTGGGATAATAATTGGATGTATCACCACCCCAGTGGTTAAGTTAAGCGCCTATCTATCACATAGTCACCGGTTCGAATCCTTGGTGGGACAAAAATCCACCAATTTTGTTTTTGCGCCTTTATTTTCAATACCTTAAAATACATAGTTTTCCCTTTCATTATTGTTCACAAATGTGCGCCTGGCTGAGTGGTAAAGGTGAGGGGTGTGGAGCAAGAGGTGGTGGGTTCAAACCCCACCTTGTGCACTTGTCTCAATTATATTTTTTACTTAGGAAAATGACCTCCCTATTCTCCATATATTTTGAATACACATCTCTTTTCTTCTTCTCTTTTTTTTTATATATCCCTGTAAAAGTGCAAATTAAAGTATGCTATGTAATGTTTTTATGCCTTATGCTGATGCAGATGAAATAAAACACATGCCAGAGTGGTTGGTCAAATTTGGGGTACAACAGCTGCCCCTATTCAAACGGCTTGGGCCTGAAGGGATGAACGCGAACGGCTTTCGAACATTCAGGGTAAAAGACGGTTTGAATACCGAAGAACCAGAAATTTGCCAACCGTAGGAGAAAGAGGAAATGCGAACAAAAGTCCGGAGATAACATGCACTGATTGCAACGGCTGATTTGTTGGGGAAAGCTTAACCAGACAACTCTGTGGGGAATGAGCACCCATCAAAGGACAACATTCAAAACATCGACCAAAAGTCGGAATAACAAGCTACTAACCAAAAGTTAGGATCGCTTAGAAAGATCATCGACCAAAAGTCGGGAAACAAGCTACTAACCAAGAGTTAGAATCACTTAGAAAGAAAACATCGACCAAAAGTCGGAAAACAAGCTACTAACCAAGAGTTAGGATCGCTTAGAAAGATCATCGACCAAAAGTCGGGAAACAAGCTACTAACCAAGAGTTAGAATCGCTTAGAGAGAATGTCATCAACCAAAAGTCGAGAAAAGCTACTAACCAAAAGTTAGAATCGCTTAGAAAGATCATCGACCAAAAGTCGGGAAAAGCTACTAACCAAAAGTTAGAATCGCTTAGAAAGATCATCGACCAAAAGTCGGGAAAAGCTACTAACCAAAAGTTAGAATCGCTTAGAAAGATCATCGACCAAAAGTCGGGAAAAGCTACTAACCAAAAGTTAGAATCACTTAGAAAGAATATCATCGACCAAAAGTCGGGAAAAGCTACTAACCAAAAGTTAGGATCGCTTAGAAAGATCATCGACCAAAAGTCGGGAAAAGCTACTAACCAAAAGTTAGAATCGCTTAGAAAGAATATCGACCAAAAGTCGGGAAAACAAGCTGCCTCTGTTAGGGAGAGTGATTAGATGAACACAACTGTCAATGATCTTTGCTGGAGATCTGTATTCCATACAGGCTTGATAAATATACTGATAATTGCTGGAGATGCGCTTGGGAATAAAGAACAACACCCTGGCATATGTTTCACATGCGTATGTTTGAATATGGCGAAATGCTCCATACGAAATGGAAATGCTTCGCATTTGGGTAGATGTTATGCATGAATGTAGATGCAAATGGACCTCTTTAGCAAAATAAATGCTAAAAAGAAAGGGCCAACTCCGTTGGGGCAATGTCTGATACGCCTAGCGCGAGTAAACTCATGCTGGGAAAACAAGCTCTGGATAGCCTCCGAGGAACAACTGGGTAAAACTGCTCTGATAAGCACATAGTCCACCCTGCTGGGGAAATCGAATGTGAATGATTAAACAGAATAACTTTACTGGGGAAACAACAGCTGAGCGCTGTGAATTACTCTCTTCTGTTGGAGATTGAATCCACTATCTGCTAGGGATATTGAACAAGATTTACTGGGAGATTATCCCACACTCTCTCTGCTGGGGGATGGAGATTAACGATCTCTGCTTGGGGACAACAATAAATAGACAAAAGTGTTGTACGGCCAACACCAAATTGTCAATTGTGACCTTAGTTAAAAATCAAATGTCTTGATTAACGATTTAGGAAAGCCCACACGTTTTATGTATGCAATTTCTTTTCTCATCAAAAATGTTAGACGTCTTTCGTAATCAAAATGGTAAAAGTAAAAAACGGAATAGAAAGCTTTTTCTGAATAGTACGTTTTATTGATGGAAGGCCTAAAAATTGGCAAATTTACATCGGATGCAACTCCCGAAAAGAGAAAGCTGCGCGAAAAAGCTAATTTGCAGGAAAAGAAATACAAAATGTCGGCAATGTGGTACAGACAAACACCATGTAACGACTCATCCATGACTGGCGTGACTTCGACGCTCTCCGATACTTTAACTTCCAAAGAGATTGATTCGAATGGTCGATCTTCGAGTTCTCCCTAGAATCCGCTATGCTTGTGGTAATCAATGCGCAGGCCGCAGTCGTTTGCTTTAAAATCCCTAATTTTTGCCTGAACCGCCCTTGCGGGTTTTCGATTCACCAGGATACCCATTTTTGCCAAAGTTGCCCTTTCAGGTTTTCAACTTTGCGGGCTCACATTTTTCTTATATCCCTAATTTTTGCCCGAACCTATCTTTTTTATAGTTCGCCGGGATGCCTGATTCTTGCCTGGATACTCTTTTCTTTCCAGCGAGTTTTCTTAAGCAAAATATTTTTTGACTGCGTCTGTGTTCACCGAGGAGGTAAAATCTTCACCATCCATAGTCGAAAGTAGCAAGGCTCCTCCTGAGAAAACCTTTCGTACCACATAAGGACCCTCATAGTTAGGAGTCCATTTGCCTCTGTGATCATTCTGCGGCGGGAGAATTCGCTTTAACACCAAGTCGCCTGTCTGAAAGCTCCGAGGACGTATCTTTTTATCATAGGCGCTCTTCATCCTCTTCTGATACAAACGACCATACGCGAGAGACGCCAATCTTTTCTCATCCATCAAACTGAGCTGATTCAACCTGTTCTTTACCCATTCTGCTTCATCTAGTTTGACATCAGCCAGTATTCTCAGAGAAGGGATCTCAACCTCCAATGGCAGAACAGCTTCCATGCCATATACTAACGAAAAAGGAGTTGCCCCAGTTGAAGTGCGTACCGAAGTACGATATCCATGTAAAGCGAAAGGCAACTTCTCGTGCCAATCCTTATAGGTCACCACCATTTTCTGCACTATCTTCTTAATGTTTTTGTTAGCCGCTTCCACCGCGCCATTCATCTTCGGGCGATAGGGAGAAGAATTATGATGCTCAATTTTGAAGTTCTGGCACAGTTCCTTCATCATCTTGTTATTCAAATTAGAACCATTGTCAGTAATGATCTTTTCGGGTATCCCATATCGACAGATGATATCTCTTTTGATGAATCGGGCCACTACCTGCTTTGTGACATTGGCATAAGAGGCCGCTTCGACCCATTTGGTGAAATAATCAATAGCCACTAGGATAAAACGGTGTCCATTGGACGCGGTCGGCTCGATCTTTCCAATCATATCAATGCCCCACATGGAAAAAGGCCACGGCGACGTCATGACATTCAAAGGACACGGCGGTACATGAATCTTGTCGGCATAAATTTGACATTTGTGACATTTCTTGGCGTACTTGAAGCAATCTGACTCCATAGTTAACCAATAGTATCCTGCCCTCAACAATTTCCGAGACATGGCATGCCCACCTGCATGTGTTCCGAAAGCACCTTCGTGGACCTCTTCCATAAGCAAATTTGCCTCTTTTTCGTCCACGCATCTTAGTAGCACTAAGTCATGGTTTCTCCGATAGAGCGCACCGTCTGGATTCAGATAAAAATTGCTGGACAATCTCCTCAAAGTCTTCTTGTCTTGGGTAGATGCCCCAGGCGGGTACTCTTGTTTTTTAAGAAAATTCTGAATGTCATAAAACCACGGTTTACTATCAGGAGCTTCCTCTACTGCGAACACAAATGCCGGTCTGTCGAGCCGTGAAATGACGATTATCGGAGCATCATTCCAGAAGTTTACTTTGTACATTGAGGACAAAGTAGCCAAGGCATCGGCCATCTGATTCTCGGCTCTTGGCACATAGTGAAGCTCTACTCGATCGAAGAAAGGCAACAACCTTCTTGCGTAGTTCATATACGGGATCAGATTAGGCTGGCGCGTCTCCCATTCTCCCTTGATTTGGTTGACCACTAAGGCTGAATCTCCATAGATATCAAGGTTCTTGATTCTCAAATCGATTGCTTCTTCAATACCCATGATACACGCTTCGTACTCGGCCTCGTTATTGGTGCATGGGAACGTTAACCTTGCGGTGAATGGTATATGGGACCCGTGGGGAGTTGTAATGATTGCCCCAATCCCACTACCGTATGAGTTAACAGCACCGTCAAAGATTAATTTCCACTGGGAACCCAATTCCGGTCCCTCGCCCGGCAACGGCTCGTCGCAATCTTTCATTTTCAAGTACATAATGTCTTCGTCAGGGAAGTCAAACTTCATTGGCTGATAATCATCGACCGGCTGCTCTGCAAGGTATTCTGACAGAACACTACCTTTAATAGCTTTTTGAGATACATA
This sequence comes from Lathyrus sativus, assembly GCA_963859935.3. Taxonomy (NCBI): domain Eukaryota; kingdom Viridiplantae; phylum Streptophyta; class Magnoliopsida; order Fabales; family Fabaceae; genus Lathyrus; species Lathyrus sativus. The sequence continues at coordinate 562,250,537 of OZ012741.1, forward strand.
TTGAATATCATATTCTGTCAGAATCATCTGCCACCTAGCGATCCTTCCTGATAGTGCCTGTTTTTCGAACACATACTTAATTGGGTCCATCTTTGAAATCAACATGGTTGTGTGGTTTAGCATATACTGCCTTAGGCGCTTAGCGGCCCAAGCAAGTGCGCAACAAGTCTTTTCTAACATTGAATATCTGGATTCACAGTCTGTGAACTTTTTACTCAAGTAGTAAATTGCGTGCTCCTTTCTTCCAGTCTCGTCGTGCTGACCGAGAACACAACCCATGGAATTCTCAAGAACTGTTAAGTACATTATCAACGGTCTTCCAGCCACTGGGGGCATCAGTATTGGAGGTTCTTGTAGGTACTCCTTTATTTTCTCAAACGCCTTTTGGCAATTCTCGTTCCAAACGACCGCCTGATCCTTTCTCAAAAGTTTAAATAACGGCTCGCAAGTGGCGGTGAGGTGAGATATGAACCTTGCAATATAGTTCAATCTACCTAAGAAACCACGAACCTGCTTCTCAGTCTTTGGTGCCGGCATTTCTTGAATTGCTTTGATCTTCGCGGGATCAACCTCAATACCCTTCTCGCTAACGATGAACCCCAACAGCTTTCCTGACCGTACGCCGAAAGTACACTTACTCGGATTCAGCCTCAATTTGAACTTCCTCAATCTCTCAAACAGTTTTAGAAGATTCACCAGATGTCCCTCCTCCGTTTGGGACTTTGCAATCATATCGTCGACATAAACTTCGATCTCATGATGCATCATGTCGTGAAAGAGTGTGACCATTGCTCGTTGATAAGTTGCCCCTGCGTTTTTCAACCCGAAAGGCATCACCTTATAGCAAAAGGTCCCCCAAGGTGTAATGAAAGTTGTTTTCTCCATATCCTCGGGCGCCATCTTGATTTGATTATATCCGGAGAAGCCATCCATGAAAGAAAACACCGAGTATTGCGCGGTGTTATCGACAAGCACGTCAATATGGGGAAGCGGGAAATCATCCTTTGGGCTCGCTCTATTCAAGTCTCTATAGTCAACACACATCCTAACTTTACCGTCCTTTTTAGGCACGGGCACGATGTTAGCGACCCAAGGAGGGTAGTTGGCTACGGCAAGAAATCCAGCATCTAACTGTTTCTGAACTTCTTCCTTGATCTTCACTGCCATGTCTGGCCTGGTTCTTCTCAATTTCTGTTTGACAGGAGGACATTCCTCACGAAGAGGCAGACGATGAACCACGATGTCCGTGTCGAGTCCTGGCATATCCTCATACGACCAGGCGAACACGTCTTTGTACTCCTGGAGTAACTCAATCAATCGTTGCTTGACCTCACCCTGCAACGTAGCCCCTATTCTGACCTCCTTCTTATCCTCTTTGGTTCCCAAGTTGATAACTTCAACTTCCTCCTGATGAGGCAAGATGACCTTCTCCTCTTGTCTGAGTAATCTGGCAAGCTCCTCAGGCAGGTTTTCATCCTCCTCAATCTCTTCTTCAGCTTGAAAGATCGGATTGTCAAAGTCATACCGAGTCATAGACGAGTCTGAGTCGGTGGCATCTGAAATATATAACCTGCGATGATGATGATTTTATGCTTTTAAATGATATGCAAACGACACGAACACAAACCACACTGCCATTTTATTGTTAAAAAAAATGAAAACAAGAAAAACAAGGATCACAAAATTTTGAATGAAAAAGACGACTTTCAATTGATAATAAAAGATTGTTCACATGCATAAAAGATAGGGCCCTACAAATAAAGTCCATTATGCCTTGGGCAGAGCATATGGAAATACATTAATCAAAACAAAACAATTACTCTTCATAGGTCACTGTGACAACTTTCTCCATGCTCCAATTCTTCAATCCTTGGCCGGGGACACATGGCTGGATCCATGTATCCATATCACAGTCGCTATCTCCTTCCCCATCTGATATGGCATTGATACGATCGAAGATGACCCCGCTGCTAGTAAACTGAACAGGACCTTTGTAGCGAGGAGCGCTCTGTGAAGATGAAGCATACGGGCTGTACCCTAGTCCAAACTTATCCTGCTTGTTTGGGACGTTTACCACCTGCCCCCATCCTGGTGCTGATCCAGACTTCACTATGGCTTGAGCATCCTTGTAAGACGTCATAGAAACTTCTGGCGCCTTTTCTTCCACAGGTGCCTTCTCCTTGATTTGAATTGTTTCGAAAGCTTGGCACAAGGTTTCGTGAATTTCACCATCAACCTCCACATATTTGAATGAAGATAGATGACTTACCATGATATCCTCCTCACCGCAGACAGTCACAATGCTACCGTCCACCATGTACTTCAATTTCTGGTGCAAGGTCGATGTCACAGCTCCTGCTGAGTGTATCCATGGTCGCCCCAAAAGACAACTATAAGCCGGGCTGATATCCATTACATAAAACACTGCATCAAAAACCTCCGGACCCACTTGAATTGGCAGAGTCAGTTCCCCGAGTACTGACCTCCTTGTCCCATCAAAAGCTCTAACCACTAAGCTGCTTGGGGTGCACACTATTCCTTGAATATCCAGTTTCATGAGGGCTTTCTTGGGTAACACATTTAATGATGACCCAGTGTCTACCAATACATGAGACAAAACAACTCCTTTACATTCGACGGAAATGTGCAGTGCCGAATTGTGATTCCTCCCCTTTGGCGTTAAATCAAAATCCGTAAATCCCAACCCATTTCCTGCATTAACATGGGCCATTACTCCCTCCAACTGGTTCACAGATATTTCTTGTGGTACATAAGCGTTATCAAGAACCTTGAGTAAAGCACTTCTGTGAGCCTCAGAACATAACAGCAACGATAAGATGGAAATCTTTGAAGGTGTCTGTTGGAGATGATCCACAATCTTATAGTCACTCTTCCTTATCATGCGCATGAACTCCTCGGTGTCCTTCAGCGCAGCCTCCTTTTCTCTAGCATGAGAGCTTTCTTCCACTACAGATTTCCCTTTACCTTTATCAGCCCTTTCTGCGCTTACTTCGGGAGGCGCAAATATTCTCCCACTCCGAGTCATTCCTCCAGCCCCTACCAAATTGTCGACCGAATCAAAGGGCGAATTCTCCAACTCCTGTTTCTGTCCGTTATAATAGCATTCTGCTCCATAGTTCCAAGGAATGGCTTTGGAGTTCTCATAAGGCACAGGTCCCGCCTTGGTGAATATAATGGTAGGTCGCACCGGAGGCGCAGAAATAGTAATTGACTTGAAAGGGATAGAGATGGTGGCCACCTCATCCTCTTCTTCATCGTTTAATTTTTCATCCTTCTCACAGATCTTATCAAATTGTAGAACACCTTCATCCATCATGCGCTGTATGTGATTCTTCAAATTCTTACATCCTTCAGGATGGGCAGCACATTCTTCACAGTCCTTTTCACATCCAGGAAACACCCCACCTCCTAGTAGCTTGCTTTTCACAAAACTCAAAGGAGTCTTTAGCTCTTCGACATCATATACCAAGTTTAAATTTTCTCCTTCAACCACAGCATTCACTCCACCTGCCCCATGTTTCGGCATAGGATTTTGAACGACGTTGGGCGCATCGTGGTTAAAGTTGATAATCTTGTTGTCCACAAGGTCTTGCACCTTGTGCTTAAAAGCTTTGCAATTGTCAATATGGTGACCAGGAGCGCCATAGTGGAAGTCGCACCTAGCGTTGGCGTCATACCCGGGAGGGGGCTGGCCAATTAGAGGTGCCAACGTCCTTTTCTGGACCAACTCTAATTGCAGTAAGTGTTGTAGTAACTGAGAGTAAGGCATTGTTGGGGTGTCAAAGTGCCTATCCACCACCCTTCTTCGGTCTGGGTATTGTCTTGGAGCAAAATTTCGCTGTTGAGGTTGCTGCTGCTGCTGCAGGCGTGGCTGTTGCTGTTGAGGTAATTGTTGCTGAAGTGGTTGTTGTGGAGGTGGTAACGTTGCCGGGATGGCAATACTAGCTACCTGTGATGGTTGATGATAGTAGGGTTGTTGCTGATATTGATTCTGATTCCGATTCCGATTCCTGAAGCTTGACACCGCATTTGCCTCATTTTCTCTTTTCTTAGCTCCAAAGTTCTTTCTTCCACCTCCCAAAGAAGTTCCTTCTCCTGCTTGAATTTTCCCCAATTTTATGCCGTTCTCGACTCTTTCGCCGGTGATGATCAAATCTGAGAAGCTTCCCGACATGTTACTCACCAACTTCTCGTAGTAGATTCCAGGCAATGTTCCCACGAATAGATCGATTAGTTCTCTTTCTACCATGGGAGGTTGAACTCTAGCGGCAAGCTCCCGCCATCTTTGTGCGTATTCTTTAAAACACTCATTACTCCTTTGGGATAAATTTTGCAGCTGCACTCGATTTGGTGCCAAGTCGCTGTTGTATTGGTAGTGTTGGACAAAAGCCTCTGCCAAATTTTTCCAGCTTCGGATATTGACAGGTTCCAAACCCATGTACCATTCCAAGGAAGGCCCGGACAGACTGTCTTGGAAAAAATGCATAAGCAATTTCTCATCATCGGAGTATGCAGACATTCTTCGAAAATAGGAGCGGATATGCACCTTTGGACATGTTGTTCCCTTGTACTTATCGAAGTCCGGTACTTTGAACTTTGGAGGAATCTTAAGTCCCGGAATTAATCCCAGATTGGACATGTCGAGCCCCATAGTATTTTGATTCTCCAGAATGCTTTTCATCTTTTCTTCTATTTCATCAAACCTTTTATTGGTGTCGGATCGTAGCCCTCCCCCAAGGTCTCTCATAGAGAAGATGTCATCTTGTTCATCTTGGTCCCACTGAGGATCAACGCTAGTGGGTATGGCGCCCGCCACAACTGGGATAGGAATTCCGGTTTGTTCTCTTCCGCCCGGAAGGTTGACCACAGTTGGGCCACCATTGACTTGTGAGGTCCCGCCATTAAACGGGGGAGGAACAGCAGTAGCTCCTCCATGCAAAACACCGCTCCCATCCACTTGAGCTATTAAAGGTTGAACCAAGGTCCTAAGCTGGTCCTGCCCATTGGCCACCCCTTGCATCAACTCCATGAACTGCGTCATCCTTTCACGAAACTCTGTAAGCTCGGCTTGAACCTGATCCATAATTCTCTGTTGATTTCTTCGCGTGTTGTAAGAGTGTTGTGAAGTCAGCTTGCTCTTCCTCTTTATCTCTTTCTGAAATGGCAAGCGGTGTGAGGTCGAGTTTCAGGGGATGCAGAATGATGCACAAGTCTATGCGAATGTTCAAGAGACTTTCAAAACTTATGATTATAACCGGTATTATAGAATTGCGAATGAGCAAATAATAAAGAAAACACAATTAAACCAAAAGCAAATTCTCATTAATTCGGGGAGATTCAGTACAAACACTTGCTGACTGTGCCGAATAACAATTCTCATTACAAGGAAAACACCAAATGACTAAAAAGTACTAAAAACTAGAATTTCTCTTTTTGGAGACGCTCTTCAAGCTTCTTCGTCTCAAACATGAACCTTCTAACCATTTGGTCGCAGAGCTGGATAAAGTGGTGAACAGAAGGGGGAATATCATTTCCTTCCAAATCTTGAACGGCGCTCTCTAACCTCCATGGGATATCACGGATCATAAGGTTGCAATGCTCCACCAAATTGTTGTACCTAGCACGGCACGTATCTAGAGTCGACTGGTAATAACAAATAGAATCCACGTGGGTGTCCAGCAACTCATTGAGCTGAGCCTCTTTCTCGAGCCACTGCGCACCGTCTCTTTGCAAGGCCTCAAAACGATTCCTCCACAGAAGGGCTGTCTCTTGGGCAGTCTTCAATTCTTGACACTTGTTATTCCACCTGTCAGACGTGACATATGAACCCCTCAAGGCCTCCTCTTTGAGTCTTCGTTCACTTTCCGCCAGGGTCAAGGCACTTCTTAGTTGTTCCTCAAGATTCCCAATATCAGCTTCAAGGTTCTCCCGTACTTCCTTTTTCTCGGCAGAGGCAATCTCAAAGAAGTGCCATGCCCTATTACAAGAAGCTTTGGTGTCCTTTAGGCGCTGTCGAAGAGTTGTTAACGATGCGTCAGCCCCTTCGTAACCCTGCTGGTATCTGACTCTCAGATCTGTTTCTAGTTTTAGCTTCTTGCTACTCTCAGCCGCTTGATCTTGTTCAAATTCCACCTTTCTTTTATACTGACCGCTCTCTACATTTGCTTGGTGGACTTCGTTTTGAAGGTCCTGATTCTCTTTAGTCAATCTCTCCACCACTAGCTTCAGCTTTTCATACTCTTCGATGGACACATAAGTGGGAGCAGGAGGTGCTTCACGCATAGACGGCTCGGGAGGGAATGGTAGTGACCTTTCAGCCACTCGAGCTAGTAACCACTGGTTGTATGGCTCTTTTGCCACACAATTCTTTGCTTTTAACTCCCTCCTTCCTTTGGTATGAATCTTATCCCAAGCCTTGGCAATTTTCCTGACGAAGGCAGGGTCTTCTGATGAAGCTAACAGAAAGAAACTTTGGACCTTTTCGGCTTCGGGCTCGTCCTCCATAGCGTAACCCAACTGGCGTAGTGCCATGACTGGGTTGTAGTTAATACAACCGGCCCTACTGATCAAAGGTACATTACCGAACCCTCCACAACTGAAAATGATTTCCACGTCATAATATTCGTGGGAGTACCAAGCAATATCACTAGCTTGTAGGGACATGATACGTTGGGACCATTTTAACTTCTTCTTGTTATCCACGAACGGTCCCTTTTTAGGCAAATGAGAAACATACCATTGGTATAGCAGGTGAGAGCAGCATTGGATCATTCCCCCTTTCTTTTCACTCCTCCAATGAATGGAGTGATAAACATCGGCGAGGAGTGTGGGGATAGGGTTATTTTGTATGAAGAGAAGGATAGCAGCAATGTCTACCAAATTGTCCACATTCGGGAAGAGGACAATCCCATAAATTATCAGAGCCACACTAGAACCAAACTTTTCCCAATCTTCATCAGCCTTGTGTTGAGCAGCTTTTTCTAGCAGAAATTTCAGAGGGAAGCCTTGGACACCTCCTTTACTGATTAATCCTTCCTTGACTTCTTCTTCGGTCATATGGAGAGCGAGAGCAATTACAGCAGGTTTTGGTTCTTCCTCCAAACCGGTGTATACAAGTTGGTCCTTAATCTTAATGTTCAAGATGTGAGAATACTCCTCTAAGGTAGGAGCCAACTGGTAGTCTTGAAAAGTAAAACATCGGAGAGGTGCATCATAAAACTGAGCCATTGCATACAAGGCCCAAGTATCAACCCTAGAGTAGAGGAGATCAAGCAGTTTTCCATGTTTCCCTTGAATGCTAATCTTGATAGCTTTTGGCACTCCAACCAAAAGATCTTGAATTGATTCCAACTTGGGTTCCCTAAACTTTATGGCATTTGTGCTTCTCTTCCTTTGATCAGCCATTGAATTCACTAATACCTGAGATAATCATAGCTTCTTAAGTCTCTTGATATGCAAAAGATGACATGTAATGCAATGCTGGATGAATGCATATGACAATAGAACAATCAACAAGATCAACGTCATCAATTCAGCAAAACAACAGTACGAGGTATCCTTCCCATCGGGTGAGCAATCTATTGGTTCAAGAGGGTGTTCCACAAGGCTTTTCAAACAAAGTCCCATGCACTAACCCATCAAAATTTTCCCATCATAACGACTACTCGTAAGACGGTACTCTTTTTCAAAAAGGATGAACACAGAGTCATGTTTTAGTAACCCTTGGAATAAGGTTCTACAAAGGTCCTCAGAATCGCAGACTCCCAAGTGGAAAATAAGAATGTCATTACGACTACACATAAGACATCATTATTCCACCAAGGTCTCATCCGAGCGGCGGAATTCGATCCAACTCAACGAGTCCTAAGTCTCGCAAATCAGAAAGAACCCACCTCCTATCTTAATGTATACTCGAAAGCCCGGGTAGAAAGCTTTATCTCACAAATCAACCCAAATAAAACCCAACTGGTCAGAAAGAAACACAATCACAAAATGAATAACAAAACACAATAAAACACCAATGCGATAAACAAAATAGGCGTGGCTTGCTAGAGTTAGTCCCCAGCAGAGTCGCCAGCTGTCGCTACTCGAAAAATGCAACGACGGGGAGGCGAAAAGGAAAGGACAGAAGAGTCGCCACCGAACTTTATTTATCCCATGAGGGGAAAGGAAAATATCGAGAAAACCTTAAGAAAGAAATGGATAAGATGGTCTCGCGACCAAGAACGGGTTCGGAAGCCGGTTATGTGAGGGGAAGGTATTAGCACCCCTCGCATCCATCGTACTCGATGGGAACCTTTTGTTTGTCGATGTGTGAATTTATTTGCTTAAATATTATGCTATAAGAAGAAGGTTCCACTGGGTAAAAGAAGGGTTTGAAACAAAAAAGTTAGGAGGAAAGAGAGAACGGGGAAAAAGGGAGAGAACGGACTCGGTAGGACTTCGCAGTCCTATGCCTACGTATTCTCAATAGATGTGAGAAAGTCAGAGTCGACGTAGTTCGGGAAACTACAGATATGGGGGATTGTGCTCGCCAAGGATTGTGGCCCTTGTGCCTACGTATTCTCATCTGGTATGAGAAATCAGAGCAGCCGTAGTTCGGCCTACGGTGTGTTGATGTTTTTTATGGATGATGCTATCGTGCGCATTCTAGCAGTTAGGTGTTCCACTGCTCGCTCGTTGGAGACTTAGGCGTTACCTGTTTGCGGTAGAACGGTCGTAGCATATCCTTTTTGAAAGATTGATTAGTTTTCGCCCCGCAGGGCTAGAAGTCACATTTGATTGATTGGATTGTTTTTTAGGGGGGAGAGACATGTCCTCGAATAGTAACCCCTACGGGTAGTACCCAATTCATTGTCTCAAAGTTTTTGTTGTAAAAATGTGTGGCGAACATAGCGTCTTCGTATTGAAAGACGAGTATCAAGACCACACACACTACAGTGAGTATCCTGACACTCGGAGAAGAAGAGGTCTACACCCAATCCTCTCTCTTTAATTCAATGCAAAGAGAACTTCGTTCTCTTATTAAAGATGTTTTTGGTCTTGAATGGTAAGTGCTTTGCGACAGAGAACCCTACGGTAAACGTCAGTACTCGGGATAGGAGAAGGCCTACGCCTAACCACTCCACGACCATTCAAGTTTTAATGTGAAAATGATTTGAAAATGCACTCAGTACAGGACCGAGGTTTTAGGTGTGAAAATTGTGGAAGGAAGTTGTGAAAGCGAGATGGTGGATAAAAGCGCGTCTTCGTATCGAAAGACGAGTGTCGAGACCACCCTCGCTACAGTGGGCATCCCATCACTCGGAGAAGAAGAGGTCTACACCCAATCTTCTCTCTTTAATTCGATACAAAGAGAAATTAATTTATTATTGAAAGTATACTCAGTACGAGACCGAGGTTTTATGAGGAGATGTTGGAAGCGTCTTTGTATTGACAGGCGAGCATCGAGACCACCCTCACTACAGTGGGTATCCCTACGCTCGAAGAAGAAGAGGTCTACACCCAATCCTCTTTCTTTAATTCGATACAAAGAGAAATCAAATTATTATGGTTTGAAAAAAGGACTCGGTACGAGACCGAGGTTTTTATGAGGAAATGTTGGAAGCGCCTTTGCATTGACAGCCGAGCATCGAGACCACCCTCACTACAGTGGGCATCCCTACGCTCGAAGAAGAAGGGGTCTACACCCAATCCTCTCATCGAATTCAATACAAAGAAATGATTTTAGGGAGATGAGATTTGAAAATGGATGGGAAACATTTTCGTATTGAAAAACGAGTGTCAGAACCACCCTCACTACAGTGGGCATCCCAACACTCGGAGAGGAAGAAAGTCTAAACTTAATCCCCTCCTTTTAATTCAATACAAAGAACTGGTTTTTTTGAGAAATGTTACAAGATACAACGCGAGCAAACCCTAATGGAGGGTCGACTTTCAAGTAAGTCCAAGCTCTTGAAAATCATCAATGATTTGAAATCTTGTTTTATTAAATGAAAATAATTAAAATGAAGAGTAATTTACAAGAAGAATGAATTAAACATGATCAAGTATGCCAAAGTTATGATATTCTAAAATGTTAAGTTAAAACAAGGTAAAATAAATATTTAAAACGCAAGGGGTGGGGTTTGAACCCACCCCCTTCAGATTCTCAAGCCAATCACGCCACCACTAAGCCACTCAGCGCGCATGTTATAAGTGATGGGAAGAAGAAATATAAAAGAGATGAGAGTGAAATACAAGAAAATAAAAATAATAAAAAAAGGATGGTTTTAGTCCCACGCAGGACTCGAACCAGGGCACAGGGGGGCCATCACACGCCTGTCTTACCACTGGGGACGGTGGTATTGCTGGTGATTACAAAGGAAACAAGATATATACATAGCAAATCTATGAATATTACTGGGTAAAAAAAAGAACAACACAAATGCAAGTGCAAAACTGATGAAGATGTATCAAGACCTTACAAGAATGAACATTCTTGGTGTCTATTCCAGCTGTTTTTAAATGAGGAGAAACAACTATTCTATCCAAACTTTCAAACAATGTTTGTAACTTAATATGTGATTGGATTTGCAAAATACAATGATGAAGTGCAAAATGGATATCAAATGCTTGAACTGATATAAATATGAACAAATGCGAGTCCATACGCACTTGGGAATGAACACTTATGGATTAAATTCAAGAAAGCGAGTAGTTTCAATGAAACAAAGGTAATTGTCACATTTGCGTATTATGGAAACAACACACAATGAACTTGCATACAAGCCAAAATCAAAATTCATGACAGCATTATATATCACATATCTTGTAGATACAAATCTGGCTTCAAACATGTATAACAACCCAACACTGCATCCTGACAAAATCTTAACAGTAACATGAACAGAATCTTCAAAGGAAAAACAAACAAGGCAGCAGGTAAAGCATATGTCCAGCATGATTCACACAAATACTGTGGTATTCCTACAACTATCAACAACAAATTCAAATGGCTCTTCCTAGGCCAAACAGAATTCAAGCAGATAAATCCAAGTGACAGCAGCAACAGTATTTACTTAGGTCAAAATCAACAAAAAAAAAAAAAACTTACTGATTTTTCTTTCAAAAAGGCCTCATTCAAAACCACAATGCAGAATAACAATTAGCAATAAATGATATCAATCTCAGGCCTCAAACAAACAGCAACACAAACTGAGCAAAGGAAAAACAAAACTCAACACAATGCAACATCAGTGCATACTATCATCTAGCTGTAATTACATCTGTTGGAATACCAAACTCATGCTCAACCAAACTCCAACAACAACAGGGTAATGAACCTTAGACAAATACACCAAAAGCCAACTAAAGCTTTAACTTAAACATCAGTTTTTTATTGCAAATGAAAAATCTAACATGCTGTTACCACATTATCCTACAAAACCACATCAGCTATACCAACAAGTTCAGGTTTTAAGAAGAACAACAAGACAAACATCACCTTCAAGCCAAACATCCCAACTGTTAACTTAGATTCTATACATAACCACCACAAAGTAATGAATGTAAGGGGTGATCTTCATAAGCCAATGAAAAATGAGCAGAAGTGTTAATAACAGCAACAGCTTAAAACAAGAGTTTAAGATGCAATTAACTCTGACAGTGTAGCAATGTGCTTTGGTGAATACATGTGAAGTACTAACTATGTGCGTTAAGTCAACTGGGCAAAATTCAAGAAATCCTGCTGCAGCAAAAATAATTTACATCTTAAACAGCAACAGAACAATTAAATAATCATGGCAACAGAATTTTCCAAACCTCAGTTCATTCAAAACTACAGTTAGACACAATATAAATCAAATGTGGGAGGGAAACAAGCTGTCAAGACAATGCTAGCAACAGGATATGCTTTTCATACAACTATAAAGGCAAAGCAGGATCTAATGGGATTGAAATTCATAGGATACCACAAATCATGGGCAACATGTGATGATCAGACTTACTCTAAACAAAACACAACAAAATAAACTCCAAGCAAAATCACAATTAAAAGCAAACAAGCAGATTGCTTTTGGACAACATCCTATTGACAAAAGGGGAAAACAAGATGCCTTGAAAATTAAAGGAAGATCAAAGCCTCCACATAAGCCAATACTAATGAAACAAAGCAGCAAAAAGCATCAATCACAGCCAGCACCACATATATAGCAAGAGACAGCACATTTCATAAGACACAACACCATGAACACCTATTTAACAGGACTGGATCCTAGTAGTTTATGAACTTTAAACAAAGCACATAGTATGCCAATCTCAGATTTACATGACTCAACATAACCAAAACAATATCAGCAGTTGAAATAGTCCTTCTAAATCTTAAATGAAGTGGAAGCATATGAGAATAACAACCTTAGGTAGCTAATAGTCAAGATCAAAACTTGAACAGTCATACACATAGATCCACAAGAGCAAAAAAGTTCTAACAGCAGGCCATCATGTTGTACAATGTAACATATTCATCACAGAGTTGGACACAAACATAACTCACTAGTGGTTCAAATCTAAGTGAGCAAACCATAAATGGGTCAAAACTTCCACAACATGTTAACAAATAGGTTCTCATTATACATTGAAACCAAGCATACACCAACAATTAAAGTTTCTTAAATCCTAAGTGAAGTTCCTTTTAAGAACACATGAGATTATTCAAAAAAAAAACTTTAAGTAGCAACAGCATATGAAAGCAACACAAAAAGATGATAGCATATCCTATGCTAGCACAAGATACAACATCATGATTAACACCAAGCAGATTAGACCTCTATTAAAAAGAAAACTCAAAACTGGACATACAATCATGTTATCATCAGCTTCTCATTACACTTCAAGACCAAACACACACACCCACAGTTACAGTTCTTTTTTGACAGTTAAGATTAAAACTTGAAAAGAGTTACACAAACAGATTACCAACAGCATAAAGGTCTTGCAGCAGATAAACAACATGACATTCAAAAAAAACAAAGAATCAATACATACTCAAACAGCAAATGTTCAGATCCAAGCAAGCGAAAACAATAACAAACTAAGGTTTCCACAACAGCAAACACAATAGCAAAAAGAAATCAACAAGCCAGTTTAAACCAAAATGAGGAACAGATCTAGGGAACTCAAGCTAATCAATGTTATAACCAGCTTTATTTTTATCAACACAGCTTAAACAATATAAGACATACACATTTCTTCAAACTATTGAACAAAGCATATCCAGAATAAACTTAACATTTTTTACAAAGGTTTGTAAACAAGTTTGGTAACAATGAACCCTAATCCAAACATATGCGTGTGATGAAAAAGAAAGCTGGTACCCATACCTAGAACAAAAGAAATTGGATTGACTCTGAGAAATCCCACCCTTGAGCAGCTCCAAACTTCAAATCTCAGAACTATTTTTCCTTTCTCTCAAAAGACAAAATCTTCTGGCTGCCGTCCTCTCGGGTTTTTTAGCTCCCAACTTATCCCTTATATATCCTCTGACTTGAGATTTTGAATTCTTCCCTCTTACTGAGCGCTTTCTCTCGCGTGGTTTCTTTTGTGTGGTAGTGGCTTAGGCTAGGGTTTGGTAGTGGGCTGTAGAGGCTGCTGTGCTTGCCCAAATTGGTGAAAGGAATCAGGGAAGCACAAGGATAGGTACACTTGCGGTTGGCCTTGAATTGGCAAAGCATAGTACGTTTTTTTTTTTGCACATGGTTCACCATCTCCCTCTCTTTGCAATTTCATTCGCTACTCAACCAACACAACTCTATCATGAAAACCAATAACACCAGACTAATCTTCGTGAAAAATTGAGTGAGAACGAATCTTGTTTCATTCAAAATGATGGTGTTTTGCCTAATCTCTGAATCTTCACGCACAACTTATTTTGTTCTTCATTTTCTGGCTAGTCACTAACAAGGCAAGGCATGTGATCAAGCTGGGGTGGGATAATAATTGGATGTATCACCACCCCAGTGGTTAAGTTAAGCGCCTATCTATCACATAGTCACCGGTTCGAATCCTTGGTGGGACAAAAATCCACCAATTTTGTTTTTGCGCCTTTATTTTCAATACCTTAAAATACATAGTTTTCCCTTTCATTATTGTTCACAAATGTGCGCCTGGCTGAGTGGTAAAGGTGAGGGGTGTGGAGCAAGAGGTGGTGGGTTCAAACCCCACCTTGTGCACTTGTCTCAATTATATTTTTTACTTAGGAAAATGACCTCCCTATTCTCCATATATTTTGAATACACATCTCTTTTCTTCTTCTCTTTTTTTTTATATATCCCTGTAAAAGTGCAAATTAAAGTATGCTATGTAATGTTTTTATGCCTTATGCTGATGCAGATGAAATAAAACACATGCCAGAGTGGTTGGTCAAATTTGGGGTACAACACTTGGCCCCACTTCTGTGATGAATAGGATTCTACGATAGCACGGGCTTTCTTGAATGATGACATGGAAACCTCTGGGCTTTTGGCTTCTACAGGAAACTTCTCCTGAATCTAAACTATTTCAAACGTCTGGCAAAGTGTTTCATGGATCTCCCCATCCACTTCCACATACTTGAAGGATGACAAATGGATAACCATGATATCCTCTTTACCACATACTGTAACAACTTTCCCTTCCAACATATATTTCAACTTCTGATGCAATGTTGAAGTGATTTCTCCCGCAGCGTGTATCCAAGGTCGACCAAGCAAATAGTTGTATGCTGGTTGGATATCCATAATGTAAAAAGCTGCATCAAAGAGCTCTGGTCCTACCTGAATAGGCATCATAATTTCCCTAAACACTGGTCTTTTAGACCCATCGAAAGCCCTCACCACCAAATCACTTGGCGTGCATATCAAACGTCGAGTATCTAATTTCATCAACGCCTTCTTCGGCAACAGATTGAGGGATGATCCTGTATCAACCAGGACATGCGACAGTAGGGACCCTATATATTCCATTGATATATGTAAAGCATGGTTATGGTTTCTCCGGGTAGGAGTTAAATCCAAATCAATAAAACCCAAGCCATTACCAGCATTTACATGAGCTACTACCCCCTACAACTGATTAATAAAAATCTCTTGGGGTACATATGCTGAATTCAAGATTTTCAATAAAGCATTGCGATATGACTCCGATCACAACAATAATGACAAAATAGAAATCTTCATAGGAGTCTGATTTAAGTGATCCACAATCTTGTAGTCACTTTTTCGAATGAGTCTCATAAATTCCTCCATGTCTTTTGAAAAAACATCACTATCAACCTGTTGTTGGACATTCTCCTCAATCACTGCCTTACCCTTTCCTTTGTCATTCCTATCAGTATTAACCTCCGGTGGGGAAAAGATCCTGCCACTTCTAGTGATACCTCGGGCACCGACTATATTCTCAACTGAAGAATTTTCGCATGAAGATCTTGTTAATTCTTATCTCTTCCCATTACAAAACACCTCTGTCCCATAGTTCCATTGGATGGCTTTAGTGCTCTCTTATGGCACAGGTCCAGGAAAAGTAATGATAACCGGCGCTGGCCTAGCAAGCGCTGAAATATTGATTATCCGGTATGGAATAGAGATTGTAGCAACCTCACTTTCATCATTACTCACCTTATCCTCAATGTCTTCTCTTCCAACCTTGTCAAATTGCAGACAACCGTCATCAATCATTCTCTGTATACCCCTCTTCAAAAGATCATAACCCTCAGGTTGCGCTTCACATTTTGAGTAGTCATTATAACATCCTGGAAACACTTCCTTCTTCAACAAAACTAGCCTTCACGAAACTCAAAGGAGTCTTCAAATCCTTAACATCAGTTATCAGATTCAACTTTTCTCCCTCAATAACGACATTAGCTCTTGCCACCCCATGATTTGGCATCTGGTTTTGATTCACATTAGGCCCCTCGTTGGTGAAGTTGATAGCCTTTAAGTCAAGCAAGTTCTAAACTTTGTGCTTGAAGGATTTGCAGTTGTCAATATTATGGCCCGGGGCGCCTGAATGAAAATCACATCTGGCATTCGCATCGTAACCAGGAGGTAGTGTACCAGTGAGAGGAGCCAAAGTCCTCTTCTGAGTTAATTTCAACTGCAGCAGATGTTGTAGCAACTGAGAATACGACATCGGAAGAGTTTCAAACTTCCTATCAGCCATTATGTGTCTAGCAGCATAAGGTCGCGGAGCGTTAACTCGTTGCTAAGGTGCAACCGGGATAGCTACAGTAGTAACTTGTTGATGATAACGAGATTGCGCTCTACCTTTACCCTTGTGAGAAATAGCATTTGCATCAATTTCCCTCCTCTTAGAGTTTGCAGAGTATGGTTTCTTTGTACCTCCCGAAGAGGATCCACCACCATTTGGAATCTTCCCAGACTTAATCCCACTTTCGACTCTTTCACTAGCCATTACCAGATCAGAAAATCCCGCAGACATGCAGCCTATCAACTTCTCAAAATACACACTAGACAATGAAGCCATGAACATGTCAATCAGTTATCTTTCCACCATAGGAGGTTGCACCCTCACAGCTAAATCCCGCCATCTCTGGGTGTACTCTTTGAAGCTCTCAGTATTCTTCTACGACAAACTCTGCAATTGTACCCTATTCGGTGCTAGATCATTATTATACTGATAGTGATGAACGAAAGCCTCAGCCAGTTCTTTCCAGCTGCGGACATGAGTTCTCTCAAGTCCCATATACCATTCCAAAGACGCTTCTTCCAGACTGTCTTGGAAAAAATGCATTAACAACTTTTCATCATCGGAGTATGCAGACATTTTTTTGAAATACGCTCGAATGTGTACTCTGAGACAGGTTGTCCCTTTGTACTTGTTGAAATATGGTACCTTAAACTTGGGGGGAATCCTAACCCCAGGAACTAGACCAAAATCTGACATATCAAGACTCAGAGAGTTCTGATTCTTGAAAAACTTTATCTTCTCCTTGATCAGTTTAAACCTTCTGTCAGCTTCAGTTGGCAAACCACCCTCCATATATTTCATGGAAAATACATCATCCTGGTGATCTTCCCAATGAGGACCAGCAGCCCCGTGCACAACTCACACACTTCCACCAGCAACATTACCATTTTCATTCACAGCACCTCCGCCCGGAGGTATGATAACAGTAGGAATACCCTGTGGACCAGTCCCCTCAAACGGTGGAGGAATAACACCAGATCCTCCATGCAAAACACCCTCTTCGTCGACCTGTGCTATCAATGGCTGGACCATAGTTCTAAATTGTTCCTGCCCACTAGCAACATTCTGCATCAGCTCCATGAATTGGACTATGCAAGCTCTGACTTCCTGCAATTCAGCTTGAACCTGATCCATTACTTTTTGTTGATTCCATCGAGTTGGATATCTGTGGAAACTAAACTCCTCAATCCTGTTACTAAAGAAAACCAAGCAGAAATAAGAACAAAAGGCCACTGAGAACACCTGCGATGCAAATGAGAATGCAAGATGCAAAATGCAAACATGTCTGTGTATTTACGGGTAGATCTCCCCCTTGATTCTAGTTTCAATAAACAAGAACGAAAGAGATGGACAAGAATACCACCAAAATCTTCTCATATATCAGGTAAAGCTGAGATAATACACAACAACAAATGAGAAAGATCCGAATACAAAAAGGTACTGATCTCATCTAACAGATCCGGTGATGATTAAGATACAAAAGCAAAGAAACTACTGTGACATATCAAAAGATAATCCTCCCCAGCAATCATGCTCCTTGCTCCAGGCCTGAGTCTCCTTAAGCATCGTCTTTGTATCTGGATGTGCTCGTCTGACAACCAACTCTCTGATGAGGATGTCCCTTCTATGTATCACATCTCGGAGACCATGACAATAATCTTCCCAAGCATCTTCTCCAAAGGCATTTTCCAACCTGGGTTTCTTCACACCTGCTCGAATCTTGAGCTCTTCAAGTGCTGATAAAGTCTCATGCTATTTCTGCTCAATCGTGTCTTTGCGGGACGATTCCACCAATACTTCTTTCTCCTTGACCTTGAGTTGTGCCTTCAGCTTATCAATTTGAATATGAAGTTGGCCCTCCTTGTTCTTGTTGGCGGTAAAAGTAGCATTTCATTGCTCATTAAATTTGGATATCTCCAGATACGCTCTGTCTAAATCCTCCTTCTTGTGCTTCAAAATGCTGCAGGTGCTCTTTAGATCCTGACTAATCCGTTCTCGTACCCTGATCTGTTCGGCTAGCTCTTTCTCTAACTTAGTCAATAACCCTGACTTCACCTTGGCCAAGTAGACAGCTTCACCTTTATCATGCTTCGGCTGATTAATCTCCTGTTTCAACTCTTCATTCTCTTTGCGCAGCTCTTCCTTCTCTACTCAAAGCTTATTGTATCTCAGGATGTCGATCTTTGTAGGCGGCTCAAAGACTAAGGGATACATTGGTTCTTCAATAGGAAACAACAATAGTACCCTTTCAACTCTCTTCTGAATCCACTCCAAGTAGGGGTCATAGGCTCTACAATCACCTTTGCCCAAAGAAAGCTTTCCCTTCTTGTGGATTTTACCCCACGCGTCAATGAATCAGACCAAAATACAAGGATCAGCTACACCGGTGAAGTACAGAGGTTCCTGCACTTCTTCTTCCTTCGGAGGTCCCCTCAAAGCATAACTAAACTGTCTGACAGCAAGAGAAGGATTATAGTTGATACCGCCTTTCCTCCCCATCAAAGGCACATTAAGGAAACTACCACAGCTAAAGACGAGCTCACGACCAAGCATATCTCGGTTGAACTAGGCGATATCCTTTTCTATTAAACCCATAAGCCTCTTTGACCATTCTGACGAATTCCTTGAATGCACAAAAGCTCCAGAGCGAGGAAGATGATCGACAAACCATTTGTGAAAAAGCGGTGTACAACAAGAAACGGTCTTCCCTCTTCTCCTCTCGTTCTTGTAGTGTATTGAATGATACAAATCTCCTTGGAGAGTAGGTACGGGATTCCTGGAAGCAAAAATACGAAAAGCATCCAAATCAACAAAGTCTGGTATGTTAGGAAACATCATGATGCCATAGATGCACGAAGCCAAGATAGCACTAAAAACCACCCAACAACCTTCTTCAGCATATTTCCGAGCTTTATCTACCAAGAAAGCTAAAATAAATCTAGAAACTCCATTCCTGCTGACAACACGATCAACCAACTTAGATGCGCTCAAATAAAGAGCAGCGGATAACTTCTCAAAATCGGGTTCTTCTTATGAACTAAAGAATGGCACCTTAGCTCAGATTGGAACACCTAAGATGAAAGCGAACTCCTCCAAAGTCGGAACCAACACATAGTTCGGGAAGGTGAAACATCACAACGACGAATCATAAAACTATAATAGAGTAAGAATGGCTCCTTGCTCATAGCTCGTGACCTTCTTGACGAGGCTCAAGATCCTCCCATAACCTTTCCTGAATACCTCAAGAACTCCAGGATCAGCCATGGAAATCAGACCAAATAAAGGTTCTAACTCAGGCGTCGGAAATTTGTACAAAGTCGTCTTCTTTTTCTCAGCTTCCATCTCAATAGAAAACCAAGACCAGAATCAAGGGAAAGACAAGAACTTGTAAAACACACAGACATACAATGGTTAAATGTAGGATGATTATGCAGATGCGAACATGGGATTAAGGTATCCAATGCTTAAAAATTGTTGTTGTGCTGTTGACTGAATCAGAACTCCACTCTGATAAGAAATCCCAGAAAACCAGAACACTAAGATGATAGAAGACCGGAGTATTCAGGACCAACAGTCCGCTCTGACAAGAAAACCAGAAAATCAGGTTGGTTAAAAGTCATGGTTTCCTGCAAAACCCATCCCCTCCCCCATGTAGGTTCTAGTCTTGAAATGGTACGACATTCTATGCAGGTCACCAGTATCACGGACTCTCAGGTCGAGAAACAATGATACGTTCACAATTTCTGGTTTGGCATCATGGTCAATCGAGGAGGTATTAACTGACTTCCCAATGAACAGTCTCCAGAGTCGTTAGCTTTCTAATTCAACACCCCTTCAATTGCCCTAAATGCCCAAGATAGGATATCTCCAAAGAAAACCTCGTCTGGACAAGAATTTCATGAGGGATCTTGCATTCCAAACATGCAAGCCCACACAACTCTTCACACTAATACTAGGTATGTACTCAAGCCTGGGTATTAGGCTTATCTCTTAATGGAACAACCCACCCAACAACATAACAGCAGCAGCATAATATAACAATAAAATGCAAATGCAATAGTATACAACAATCAATGCACATAAAGGCGAATAACTGCACAAAAACAAACACCCAAAGCCACACAACAGACAAGCGCTAGGATTGACTCGCATAGAGAACTAATAGTCCCCAGCAGAGTCTCCAGCTGTCGCAACTGCGAAAATACCCGAAGGAAAAATAGAAGAGTCACCGCCGAATGTTATTTATCCCAAAGAGAGGGAAAGGAAACGATCGAAGAAAACCTGAAGAATGGGAAAAGACGAGGTCATCGCAACAAAATCTTGGGTACGGGAGTCGGTTACACAAGGGGAAGGTATTAGCACCCCTCACGTCCGTTGTACTCAACGGGATCCATGCTTGTTGTCTAATCAAAGGGTGTATTTATCTATAAGCTACTGCTAAACAAAAACGAGAACAAAAGAAAAAAAGAAAAAAAGACTCGATAGGACATTGCCTCCATATACCTATGTATTCCCTCGTGCAATGGGAAAGTCAGAGTCAACGTAGTTCGGAAAAATATGGGTGATGGGGGAAGGTTTCTCGCCAAGACATCTCCGTCTTGTGCCTACGTATCCTCATCTGGTATGAGAAATCAGAGCAAAAATAGTTCAGGTAACGAAACCACAGGTTGGTTAAGTGTTTTTTACGAGTGACGCTAAGTTCCCATTCCAGCAGTTAGGGACGATGCCTTTTTGCGATAGAACAGAAAAGTAACATACTCTTTTTATCGTATTTATTAAATGAGTTAGAATCTGTTTTGAGATGAGAAGAGAGACGCACGGAAGGTCTAAGGGAAAACTCAGGCCTAACGTTATCATGCAAAGCTGTCCTAAAGTCGGGATTCGAAAGCAGATTCTATCCTAATATTGGCATGAAAAAGATGGACCTAAGGTTGAGGTTAAAAGGGACTAACCTACTTGTTATCATGCATGGATTAAACTACTAATGTCTATCTTACTCCAAATTTAATCAGAAATTAAATTGTAATAAGAATCCTAAGGGAGCATGCAAAGACAAGGCAAAAAGCAAGAAAGCAAGGTAAAAACAACAACTATAATAGCGCCTCCTGTTCAAGACAACAATAAAATCCACCACACAAGCAAGACAACATATAACAACACGTGTTTCAGCATAAAAACAGGTGTGAAAAGCCAGGCAACAAGCAAGCAATGCAAAGACAACATGCAAGTTCAAAGAATAGAAAACTATGGAAAGTATGGAGCAAGCAAGCTTGAATGCAATTAATCAAGAACAAACACCAATCATGGGTAGATATCGTGCAAGTATGAACATGCTTCAACCATCAAACATAATCGATCAACAACAATGCATCAATAAGAATCATTAAGATCAACATGTTCTTTTCAAATTGAATTGGACGATCAACCGATCAAACAAACATGTAACGAAGCAGAAACGGAAACAAATGCAATCATGCATAAAAATATTCATCAACAAGCATTCAAAACGATCATTCATCAAACAAAAGCAAGTCACATGAACACGTTAAACATTTAAAACGGAAACCAAAAGTTGTGCGTCGAAAAATTGAGATAGAACATTCAAGAAAGATGAAACATGTCCAAAACAAATCACATAAATGCATCATATCAATCCATGAAGTTTAGATATGAAAAGGAATTCAAACAAGCAAACAAATGCAAAAAAAAAAAAGAAGCAAAAAATGAGCAAAAAACAGGAAAATCTGTCCAGAGTAAATAAGGTAATCGGTTACTTGATGAAAAACAGCCCAGAAACATGAAATTTGATAAGGTAACCGGTTACCCTATATAAGGTAACCAATTACCACTGAACCAGAAGCAAAAAATCAATTTTCAGCATCAAACAACTTCTCCAATCATCCATATGAATATGATATCAATCAAGCATGAAATTATCATCAAGAAATAGTGATCAAGCATCATGTAAACACAATCAAACACTGAAATCACAAATCACCAAGATCCAAATCATCAAAATGGATCAAAAAACAGCAAAAACCATGGATCTACATTGTGATTATTCAAATAAGTTCAAAACATAATTAGATCTAGAATTTCCAACCTTCAAAGTAGAGATTTGCTTTGGTGAGTGTTGATTCACTTGAAATTAGCAGATCCAAGCAAGAAACTTAGAGATTCTTTAAGATCCAAGAGTTTCCTGATGATAGAAATGAAGATCAAGCAAGATCAAGCAAAAATGATCCAAAAAGCACTTCCAATCTAGCTTCCAAATTCAGATCCACAACCAAACAAAAATTGAGTGATGAATTGAAGATAATGGAGATGAATGATAGAGGTTTAGCTCTATAATTCAATGATTCTAATGAAGAATCAAATAACTTAAGTGAGAGAGCTCTAATGGAGGTTTTGGGAGTGAAAAAGTTGAGAGAAATTTGAGGGCAAATTCTCAAGAATAGGAGTGAAATATGAAAAATGAAGGGTAATTATGTGAGCTTTGGAGCAAATTCACTTAAATAAGCTCTAGGTTTGGAATCAAAATGTGGTTTGAAGTGTGGATTAGCATTTGGAATGGAAATTAGGAGTGGAATTAGGAATGAAGTGTTTGAAATTTGGAGGGAAATTGTGAAAATTTGAACAATTCTAGATCCTTCCAAATATAATCAAATGAAATCAATTGTTAAGAATGATTGGAAATTGCACATGCTGGAAATTTGAATTTCTTGGCAAACTGCGCTTGAAGTAACTGGTTACCGTATTCAAAAGATGCCAATCTTGGCGCCAACTGGAGGGAATCCTGCGTGATCACCCGTTGCCACTTGTTCTGTACCCTATTATGCCTCTGAAACCTGCTCTTGAATATGGTAACTGTGAGAACCTATGTATTATCTCCTGAGCTGAAAATTAACCTGTTGAATAAAATGAAATCGAATGCTCGATCGATGGGCAAAATAAATGTTGGAGCCTCTAATGCTCGCTGTTTAGACTTTTGTAATAAAAGGGAACCCTGAGCCACAGAAATACCTTGATCCCGTGTCTCGAGAGCCAATGCTATGATATGCGGAAATGCAAAATGCAGAGAAACAAAAGTCAGTTACAGTAAAAACGAAAGGGCAAATTTTGGGGTGTTACACCTGTGTGCCCAGTTTTTGTTATTTTGATTGTTGCTCGGGCCGTGTGCCCTTTCTTGTAACCTTTTGACAGCCGGGTTTGTGCCCGTTTTATAAAATTTTATCATTTTTCTAAGTGTTCGTGTGTGTTCATTTATTTACTTATGTATGCTCGATCGCATGTTTTGTATGCTCGTTTACATGTTTGTATGCTCATTTGTATGTTTATTATGTTGTTTGGGAGTAGCAGTTCAAAATTGTTCGTTGGTGTCTAGTAGTGTAGGGTACTGGCCAGGGTGGTTACCAGGTTGATTACGAAGATGGACCACGGTCGGGGACCTATCTCCACGGAGTGAACCTCCCATTGCTAGCTGGGCGTTCCGCCTATCTTGGTACGGCGGCGATGACTCTTGATTGAAGGGTTCCCATCAAACAGAACGCTCTTCCCTCACACGCAAAGGGCAGGCGCTTGTTATCTAGTTGAGTTTAGGGAGATGCGGTGGTACCATGTCGTGCTCCCGTGGTCACGAGGCGTGTCGTTGTGGGCAGTGTTTAACTGTAGTATTTTTTTAGCTTCTCAGTATTCCATGGTCAAGCTATCTCGTCCCTGTGTAAGTTCTCGAGGTAGTAGGCCTCGCGCACCGTCTTGTCCTAGACACGATAGGGGCCTTCCTAATTAGTAGAGGGCTTGCCCTCGCGTGAGTCTTTCTGGTTTCTCCGTAAGACCAGATCGCCGATCTGGAACTCACGCTTTATGACCCTATTATCGTAGCGGAGGAAAATTTTCTATTTCAGCGCGGCTTCATGGAGAGACGCCCTTGAACGTATTTCCTAGACTAGGTCGAGCTCATCTCTGAGAGTCTCGTCGTTGGCCTCCTCCTCGAGGGGGGATTTAGTTCTTCTGGATAGCTCCCTTATTTCAACCGGGATTACCGCCTCGGTCCCGTATGTTATCCCAGGGGGTTTCCCCGATGGTCGAGTGGGGTGTCATTCTGTACGCCCAGAGTATGTTGTGGAGCTCCTCGACCCACCTCTTCTTGGCATCCCCGAGCCGGAGTTTTAGGCCCCGCAGAATGACTATGTTCGCGGCCTCTTCCTGGCCGTTCGTTTGCGGGTGTTCAACTGACGTGAAATGTTACTTTGTTCTGAGCTTGGTCATAAAGTCTTGAAAGTTTTTGTCAGTGAATTATGTACTGTTGTCGGTCACGATGGCCATGGGCATGCCGAACCTGGCGAGGATGTTCCTCTTGTAGAAGCGGAGTATGTTGTGCGATGTGATTTTGGTGAGGGCCTCGGCCTCAATCCATTTGGTAAAATAATCGACGCCGATTATCAGGTACTTGTTCTGATAGGAGCCTATGGTGAACGGGCCAAGGATATCCATCCCCCACCAGGAAAATGGTCAGGGGGAGGAGAGGGACTTGAGCTCGCTCGGGAGGGGGGCGAGGTGCATGTCACCGTGCCGCTGGCACCTGCCGTACCTCTTCACGTGTTGCTTCGCGTCTTACTGCATCGTCGTCCAGTAGTATCCAGCCCATAAGGCCTTCCTCGCCAAGGACCATCCTCTCAGGTGATGTGTGTTGATGCCCTCGTGGACCTCTTGCAGGATGGTCGGGGCCTGCTCTTTGTCGACGCATTTGAGGAGAGGGATCGAGAAGCCTCTCCGGTATAGCCTGCCTTCGAGCAGCACGTAAGAGCATGCTCGACGTTTGACCTTGCTGGCCTCCTTAGCATCGTCGGGGATGCACCCCGTGCTAAGGTAGGTGTGTATCGGGGTCATCCAACAGTCGCTGTCCCCGATGGCATTGACGTCGAGCATCATTTTTTCCTTCTTCATACTTGGTTACGCAAGGACCTCCTGAACAACGGATTTGTTCCCGCCCTTCTTCTTTGTGCTCACCAACTTTGAGAGGATGTCTGCCCGTGTGTTCTGCTCGCGAGGAACGTGTTGTACCTCGACGGAGTCGAAAATCTTCATACGTTCTTTTGTAAGGGCAAAGTATTCGGCCAGGTTGTTGTTCTTCGCTTAGTACTCGCCTTAGACTTGAGAGGCAACCAACTGGGAGTCCGTGAAGATTTTTATCTCCTTGGCTTCGAGATCTTCTGCTAGGTGGAGTCCGGCTAAGAAGGCTTCGTATTCGGCCTGATTTTTTATCGTCGAGAAGGCGAGGGTCAGGGAGACTTCCATTACCGTGCCTTCCTCGTTTTCCAAGGTGATGCATGCGCTGCTCCCCGCGGAGCTCGAAGCGCCATCGACGAAGATGGTCCAATTGTGGGCTCCGCGCGTTGGCTCCACGGTATGGGTCATCTCGGTGACGAAATTGGCCAGCACTTGGGCCTTGAGCGCTTTCCTGCATTCGTAGATGATGTCGAAGTCGGAGAGCTCTAGTGACCACTTCAACATGCGCCCCGCCATGTCGGGCCTTCCGAGCAACTGTTTAATCAGCTGATCAGTTCTGACTACGATGGTGTGGGCCTGGAAGTAGTGTCAGAGTCTTCTGGCCGCGTTGATGAGGGCCAAGGCGAATTTTTGGATCTGCTGATACCTCACTTCGGGTTCGTGAAGGCCTTGCTCGTGAAGTAGATCGGCTTCTGCCCGTTAGGGGTTTCCTGGATTAGTACGATGCTCATGACCTCGGTGGAGACAGTCAGGTACAGGTAGAGTATTTCCCCGACGTCAGGTCTCGTCAGGACCGGTGGCTCCGACAGGATGCGTTTGAGGTGGAGGAGGGTCTGCTCGCACTCCTCTGTCCATTCAAATATAGCTTCCTTCCTCAGCAGTTTGAAAAATGGGAGAGCATGTTGCATGGATTTGGTGACGAAGCGGGATAATGAAGCGAGCATCTCGTTCAGGGATTGTATTGACTTCTTCGTGCTCGGTGTCGCAATCTCGGAGAAGGCTCGGCATTTATTTGGGTTTTCCTCGATCCCTCGTTCGATCAGGTAAAACCCGAGGAACTTCCCCGCGCGTACCCCGAAGGTGCACTTCTCCGGGTTAAACCACATCCTGCACTTCCTCCTTGTCTCGAAGACCTTCTTGAGGTGAGCTGTGTGGTCGACCTCAATGCGCAGTTTGACGATCATGTCGTCCATGTAGACTTCGTGCATGTCGCCAATCTCTCCCTAGAAGTCTTTGTTCATCATACGTTGATAGGTGGGGTCGAAGTTCTTTAGGCTGAAGGGTATTATGTTGTAGTAATAGGTTCCCGGCTCGGCCATGAAGGTCGTGTTCTGTTTATCGACCTTGGCCATAGGGATCTGGTTATATCCTGAGTAGGCGTCCATGAAAGACAGTAATTTGAAGCCCGCCGAGTTGTCGACGAGCTTGTCGATATTAGGGAGGGGATATGCATCCTTGGGACATGCCCGGTTGAGATCGGTGTAGTCAACACATACTCTCCATTTTCCATTTGATTTTTAACGAGTACAATGTTGGACAGCCAGGTTGAATACCGGGCTTACGAAATAAAATTTTCCTCTAGAAGGTCTTTTACAACTTTTTCAGCTGTCGCCAACTTTTCGGGGGACTGTCTACGTCTACGTTGTACTATGGCCTTCGCGGCTGGGATGATGGAGAGCTGGTAGTAGGCGACCTCGGGGTCAAGGCCAGGCATCTCGGTGGCGCCCCAGGCGAAGAGTTCGGCGTTCTCACGGAGGCAGGCCTTTAGCTGCTTCCTTGCCAAGTCGGGCAGTCCTGATCCAATCTTCACGCTCCTGGTCGAATCTTCACCGAGAACTACTATCTCGAAGTCCCCGTCTGGAATGGGGCGCGTTGGGGGGAAGGGCTTCCCGTTGACCATTGGAGGAGCATGCTTGGCTTCATCCTCGTGGTCCTGTTCGCCGGGGAAGCGGCAGTCGAGGTCCACGGCATCGACGTGGTCCTTTGGCCTATTCTCCTGGACGGGCGGAGGCTTGGTCGCTTTGGTAGGGGGACCGATCGTCCTAAGGCCCTTCGTTGCTGCCTTGAAACACCTTTGGGCTGCTTCTATGTCCCCATTGAGGATGACGACGACTCCCAGCCAGGTATAGTATTTCATCTTTAGGTGGACTGTCGATGGAACCGTGGTGAGCTCTGCCATCGTCGTCCTGCCTAAGATGCAGTTGTACAGGGATGGACATTCGACGACCAGGAAGTGGATGTTGATTTCCTTGGCTGTCTCCATGTATCCCCTCGGTCTCGTCGTCATCTCGTTGAACCCCTGGAGGTCGGAGCTGACATAGGGGGTCAAGTTGGTCTCTTCGAACTGTAGCGTTGAGAATAGGTGGCTATACATGATATCCACCAAGCTCCCTCTGTCGAATAAAATACGATGGACGTCGAAGTTTACCATTTGTGCCTGGATCAGCATGGGAATGACGGAATTAAGGGCTCCACCAGGAAGCTCTTCGAGATAATACGTGATTGGGTTAGACCAACCGTGGAATTTGTCGAGCGTGCTCATTTTTCCAGAGTTGTTACTCATCAACTCATCAAACTTCCTCTTCACGGACCCGATGGAGAGCTTGTTCGGGGCCTCGCCTGAGATGACCATCGTGGTGGGGAAGTGTTCCCACGGGCTGATGGGGCGTATTGGCTCTTCATGCAGAGGGTGCCCGGTGGGGAGACTGTGTTTTCTCAGGGAGAACCAGTATTCAGGCTGACTGGCGTTGAGGTTCACCTGCAGTCCGGGCACGTTGGACGGAGGAGGGATGTCCTCGACCCTTTTGGCTTCATGGGCCTCCTGTCGAGGGGACTCTCCTCCGCTAGTGTATCTCTTCAAGTGCCCATCCTTGATGAGTATTTCGATTGCGTCCTTCAGGTGGATGAAATCCTCGGTGAAGTTTCCGTGGCCGTGGTGGAATCAGAAGTATTTGGACTTGTCCATGTTGGCCTTAGGGGGTGCCGATTTGGGAAAAGGGACACCTCCCCGGATAAACTCCGAGTTGGCACACTCATCCAGGATGTGCTCGCGGGAAGCTTTTTTGGGCTGTGTATTTGGTGAAGCGGCCTGCGGGGCCCTTCTGCTCTCGGGGCTCCCAGGGACGATTGTCTCGTCGTCGGTCTCCTCCACGCCAGGACCCGCGAGGGGTTTCGTGGTTACGGGGGTCCCGAGCAGAATTAGCAGCCTCGGTCTCCTCGTACCGGATATAGTGGTGGGCTTTCTCGAGGAAGCCTCACAGGGTGTTTGGTCGGTGGATTGCCACGACCTCGTAGAATTGGAGCCGTGGCATAGGCCCTGCTCCATGAGATAATGCTTCATGTCGTCTGAAGTCGTCACCTGGACCGCCTCCCTTGTGAACCTCTCGATGTAGTTCCTAAGAGGTTCTTCTGGGGCTTGGATGATTGCGCCAAGCGTGGCCTCCGTTTTTGAATGGCGTCAAGACGCCGTGAAATGTTGCGAGAAGAGATCCTTTAGGACCCTCCACGATGTAATGGATTCATACTCTAGGCTTTTGTACCAAGTCATGGCTCTCTTCCTTGACATCGTCCGGAAGAGCCTGCACTTGATGGCTCCTCTAACATTTCGATAGTCGAGCATGGCCTCAATATCTTCCAGATGGTCGTCCGGGTCCTAGATGTCGTCGTAAGTGGAGAGTGCGGGCGGCTTCTCCATCCCGTGGGTATGGGGGTTGCCATGATTTCCCGCGACAGGGGGGTCCTGTAGTCGTCCTCGTCACTGCAGACAAGGGAGCGCGAGGGCAAAGGATTGTGCCGAGGGGCTTGACTACGTCCCCTCGACCTCTTGCATAGGGCTTCCGGTCTGTTTGCTCTTGGGACTGGGGAACGCCTCTCCTTTCGGGGATGTGATCAGTCGCGCTTCTTGGAGGCCACTGGTTGGGGCCTCTCCAGCTGCTTCCGGCGCCTCCGTTGATGGGGAGAGGGGCTCCAAGAGTCCTCGTGTTGGTTTCTCCGTGAGGGAGAGCGAGATAAGATATCCTGTTCCAGTATCCCGATGCGCTTGTTCTGTTGAAACATCATCAGATTGGTTTGGTTGATGTCTGCAAAGAGGGAAGTCATTGTTGGGTCCGCCCCAACTGGCGTAGGAACGGACTAGAAAACAGCCGGGCTTCTTGCTCGAGGTGCGACATGATGTGTCGTGTCCTCGGACGAAGGGGAGGAAGTCCAACCGTCCCTTACGTCACCCTCATGGACGTGAGATAACCCATCTTGGTCGTCGTCGTTGGTGATTGGGGAGAAGGCAGAATTATGGACAACATCCTCATGGGAAGCTTTAGTTTCCCACAGACGGCGCCACTGATCGTACCTGATCAGAAAGATTGTTGGCCTGCCACGCGTCTGAGCTGTCGAACTATTGACTTGACGGACTGAGGGGGTGGGGGTGTGCCTGAAACACACTTTAATGCCAAAGTAAGGGACGGGCAGAGTGATAACAAGTACAGAGAGAAAGGATTAAAAGTTAGATTACCTGAGTCTCTAGTAGAAGAGAGTACTTATAATAAGCTCTCAGTGCAGGGAAACCAGTTATTATGCGTTGGGCTAGGCTGCCAGGCCCAATGTTGATAACTGATAGAGCTGACGTGGCGTCGTGAAGACCAGCACGTGGTCTTCACCCTAGTGTAATTGTGCCATACTATCCGGGAAGTGGAGGACCGAATAATCAGGACACAGATAATTACCTGATGATGTGTCTCTGTGTAGGGGACATGTTGAGAACGTGAGGGAGGTCTGAGGAGCTTCCCGAGCTGATGGGTTATACCTGACCGTGGGGAAGAAGGAGGGAGAGTCAGATAGCTATGAGGATCCTGCCCGACTGTCGTTGGTCCGTGCCCGACGGGAGAAGATGTTCTGCCAGACAGATCTTCTTCCCGGCGATGAGGTCTTATTAGGCCTTCCAATCTGGTGGGGTTTGGGCCTGCTCGACCATGGGCCAAGCGTCAGCCCATTCTAGAACAGTATTTAATTGAAGACTAAAGAATAATTTTTAAAGTATTAGTTGATCATATGTAAAGTAGTTTTGAAACAAATTTGGCAACCCCAGTAGGACACTTTGATCTATACTTCTGAAAATTTCAAACCAATAACATCAATATTGAATTTTGCGTTTGAACTTGATTTAAGAAAATATCTATACGACATGGATAAACTACCACCATCATCTACAAGGACTTTTAGAAAACTAAAATCAGACGAGCCTGAACAAACAACGAGAATGCCAACGATATTTCCCTAACTCTTTGTTTCTAAAGTTGCGTTGTTTTGATTCATACGAGAAACCGGTGGAATTGACAATTTCTTTATTAAAGAACATTGGTACTTAAGGATACACCATATCATGTATCAAGACGTTGTATAACTTGTTGACATATTTCTATCTGAAATTAACCATTTTTAAAATATGTATGTTTCTTCATTTTCTTGCATTATCTAGTGATGCTCGAACAAAGATTTGTTTAAGATTAATTGTGTGACTCTTATTGCTATGCTATTAAATTTATTATTACTTATTATGGTTAAAGTGTATTAAATTACTATTATTAAAAAATAAATATTGTAATAGACCTAACGAGAATAAAAAACAAAAATGTGGACGTGCTGGAGTGGTTATCGGGCATGACTAGAAATCATGTGGGCTTTGCCCGTGCAGGTTCGTATCCTGCCGTCCACGAATTTTCATAATCTTTTAAATTTAAATTTAAAGACACCAATTTTTTTATATATTACATGATATTATTGAACATATACGTACATCGCATCTAGTTATTTATCATTCGTCTAATCCATCTACTTACAAGTTGATCTACTATCTAATAAAATTATAAATTGATTAAATTCAATCTGTTTATTTTACAATAAGGATTATTAGCAAGACTTTTTTCTAGGAAATCCAATGAATCACATACTTAATTTGAGAAATTTATGATTTTAAAATAAAAGTAGGAAGTTTAAGTACATATTTTGTTCGTCTATAGTGACAAAACTAAACTTGCAATCTTTGTATTATTAAAAAAAAAAAGGTTTTTTGGCTCCCCTATCTTACAATCTTATAGAGTTTTCTTGATCCTGTATTTTTATCATATGGCATAATAGTTATTGATGTAAGAAATATTTTGGTAAACATGTTAAATATCTACTATTACAATAACCTCTTCTAAATATTCAATTCCAACCCTTTTCCCTTGAAAGTGCTTAACGATATCACGATCCATGATCCTTGAGAGTTTGGTTTCACAAAGGAAACATAGTTTCACTTTAAGATCTTTAACTCTGTTGTGTCACTTCAATGTTGCATCATCGAAAATCACATGAATTTTTTTGTTAAAAGAGAAGGATAAAAGTTAAATCATGCCATAAAAAACTAATATTATAATCATAATAAATAGGTGACTAAGTCTAAATATATTTAAAGTGTGTGCAGAAATTGACAAACTTGAGAGTTTAAAGTTAGGTTAATGTTCCTCACCTGATAGTTAGCTAAGCGAGCATACACTCTTCCGAACGTGAGTCTTATGAACCGTTTCCAAATCTACTATAGTTTTTCCAGGTCGTAAAGACTATAGTTACAATCAAAATACTTTAGAACTGGAAGAATGGGCTTTAAGTTCATGTTAAGTGTTAAAATCACCAAAGAGCAAATGGAGTGAATATAAGGGACCCATAACCAAGGAAAGATGTACTTAAGAGAAAAGTTCAATGAAACATGTTAAGAAAAAATGTTACCAAGCAAATTGTGGGGAACCACGTGCATCATAGTATGGGGAACCCTCATGAATTGAACCAGTAAAATATTTAATAAGGCATCATTTATGAAAGCCCCTACTCTATTGCTATTAAAATGATTTTTTAAAATAAATACAACATCCCAGAAATCCGATCAATAAATAATATGTACTAAACTCTTTCTCTTATTGACTTCACTTTTTAATGTAGCTCCTTGGATAGTAGTTAAAAATTCCCAAACATTGGACATAGTACTCTTGAATTGTCAGGAAGTCTATAATTAAGATATATAGTTTTTTTTTTCCATAATGTATTTATTTGAAAACTAAAGAATAATTGTTGAAATTATTAGTTGATCATATGTAAAGTAGTTTTGAAACAAATTTGACACCCCCAGTACGACATTTTGATCTATACTTCTGAAAAATTAAAACCAACAACTTCAATACTGAATTTTGCGTATGAACTTGATTTAAGAAAATATCTATACATCTTGTATAAACTACCACCATCATCTACAAGGAGGTTTAGAAAACTAAAATCAGATGAGCCTGAACAAACAACGAGAATGTCAATAATATTTCTCCCATTCTTTGTTTCTATTGTTGTGATGTTTTGGTTCATATGACTGACCAGTGGTATTGACAATTTCTTTATTAAAGAACATTGGTACTTATGGATACACTATATCATTTATCAGACGCTATATAACTTGTTGACATATTTCTATCTAAAATTAATTATACTAAAAATATGTATGTTTCTTCATTTTTTTACATTATCTAGTGATGCTAGAACAAATGCTTGTTTAAGATTAACTGTGTGGCACTTATTGCAATGCTATTAAATTTATTATTATTTATTATGGTTAAAGAGAAATAAATTACTATTATTAAACAATAAATATTGTAATAGATCTAACGAGAATAAATACAAAAATATGGACGTGCTGGAGTGGTTATCGGACATAATTTGAAATCATGTGGGATTTGCCCGTTCAAATCTGGTTGTTCATGAATTTTTGTAATCTTTTTATTTTAAATTTAAAGATACCGATTTTTTATATTTAAATGATATTATTGAACATATACATACATCACATCTAGTTATTCGTCATTCGTTCAATCCATCTAGTTACAAGTTCATCTATTATATAATAAAATTATAAATTGATAAAATTCATTCGGTCTATTTTACAATAAGGATTATTAGGTAGCCTTGGTTTTTTTAGGAAATCCAATGAATCACTTAATTAATTTGAGAACTTTATGATTTTAAAGTAAAAGTAGAAAGTTTTAGTACATAATTTGTTAATCTATTTTGACAAAACTCAATTTTCAATCATAATATTATTAAAATAGGGTTTGTTTTTTTGCTCTCCTATCTTACAAACTTATAGATTTTTCTTGATCTTGTATTTTATCATGTGGCATAATCGTTATTGATGTAAGAAATATATGGTAAAACTGTTAAACATCTCCTTGAAAATGCTTAAAGATATCATGATCTGTGATCTTGGAGGGTTTGATTTCGCAAAGGAAACATAGTTTCACTTTAAAATCTTTAACTCTGTTGTGCCACTTCAATGTTGTATCATCATAAAATTACATGGAATTTTTTTTTGTTAAAAGAGAAGGATAAAAGTACAGTGATGCCATAAGAAAACAAATATTATAATCATAATAGATAATTAACTAAGCCTAAAGATAATTGAAATGTATCCAGAAATCAACAAACTTGGGAGTTTAAGGTTAGCTTAATCTTCCTCACCTCATAGTTAGCAAGATTTAGTTTTTGTAGAAAATCCTATGAATCACTTAATTAATTTGAGAAATTTATGATTTAAAAATAAAAGTAGGAAGTTTAAGTACATATTTTGTTCATCCATTTTGACAAAACTCAATTTGCAATTTTGTATTATTAAAATGAGGTTTTTTGGCTCCCTATCTTACAATCTTATATATTTTTCTTGATCATGTATTTTTATAAACTGTCAGATATCTACAACTACAATAAATTCTTCTAACAATTTGATTTCAACATTTTCGCTTGAAAATGCTTAAAGATTTCATGATCCATGATCTTTGAGAGTTTGGTTTAGCAAAGGAATCATAGTTTCAATTCAAGATCTTTAACTCTGCTGATCATCATAAAATCACATGAATTTTTTTGTTGTTCTTAAAATAGAAGGATAAAAGTGTTTTGATACCTTAAAA
This sequence comes from Lathyrus sativus, assembly GCA_963859935.3. NCBI lineage: Eukaryota > Viridiplantae > Streptophyta > Magnoliopsida > Fabales > Fabaceae > Lathyrus > Lathyrus sativus. Next base: position 562,284,763 of record OZ012741.1, read on the forward strand.
ACTATTATTATTATCATATTAAATAATTGACTAAACCTTAAGATATTATATTGTGCGCTAAAATCGACAAACTTGGGAGTTTAAGGTTAGCTTAATTTTCCTCACACGGTAGTTAGGCAAGCGAGTATAGTGATAATCCATTTTTAGTGTGTCATTATTATCCCATTTCATTTCTGTTTTTGTGATGAATTTAATGTTTATTTCCTAAGTTTTAGATTTTTTAGCTTATTGTGTTTTGTGCATAATAAGTGCTCCTTTTGTAGTTTTAATGAGTGTGTTAATGAATTTTAAGACAGTTAAGGAAAGCTGAGGCATGCCTGGTCTAGACAGCGTCTGAAAGAGAGAGTTGAAAGGAAAATGCATAGTTTGCTGAAGATCACAAATTGATAATGGCCAAGAGCATGAAGTGTGCTCATTTCTAGGGTTTGCGTGGTAGAATTGTGCTTGGAAGAAATGGAAAATCAAATGGATAAGATCAATTGCACAAGGAAACAAAGAAGTAGTATGGTGGGAAAACACCACTGCAAAAGCGATCCCTGCAAATAAACATTGTGTTGCCTGCACCGAACGCATTGTCCCCCACCACTGTCTGTATCAGGATTCTTGTTCACGGAGAATGGAGGACAAAAAGAGAATATGCTGATTTGAATACGGGTTGTACCTTGTTTGCATTAAAAAACTCATGATCTAATGCCTACTATCTTTCACATCCACACTTGTGCTTATAAAAGCTGACCTTAGGAATTGGAAAAAGAGTTCCACACACATTCACCAAGAAGACAATTTTTACTATTGTTTTAGTTAATTTCAGTATGAGGTTAAGAGAAAAGAGAGAGTTCTTCTTCTCATCCAATACTGTACTCACTGCTAAAAGTTGGCACGATTAGAGTTTTCACTTGTTGTTTATCCAACACAAGAGATCCCTAAGTTACTTTTAGGTTGTCATTTCTTTTATATCTATTGCTAAGTATGTTTCCTAGTAGTTTCAGTTCAGTAGTTGGTGTTAGAACACAGATTGGTTCTTAATAATTACTATTTGTTTTGATGATAACTGTTAGGAAATTTATATTTAAGAATTATATACTCTAAAATTTGTTTGAGAGTTTTACTGCAGATTAAAATTAAATTAACTCTCTAGAAGCAAATCTGCCTTGAATACAAGAAGCTATTCTGACTCTGAAGTGCCAGATGCACCTTACAGAAGAATCTGTTTGCTCCTTACAGAAGATCCTGAGCGTAGTCTCCAGAAGGATCTGAAGCAAGAAGCTCCAGAACATTCTGAGTCAGAAGCATCTGAAGATAGTCAGAAGCATCTGGAGATAATCAGAAGCATCTGAAGCTGAAGCATCAGAAGTATAGAAGAATATTGACTGAAGAGTTTCTCAAAGCATTAGTCTACAGAAGTTTCTGAAAGTACTTACGCTGCCAAATACTGAAGTTCTGTGCCAAGATGCTCTGATGATCAACACGCTAGAAGCACACACGCTGCAGAAGACTCTGATACAGCATAGTTCTGAATCTCAACAGAAGACTCTGATCCATTCAGACTCTGAAGAACTTGCTGAAACTGAAGAAATGTTTTCAAGAATATATCCGTTGGAACTATTCAACGTCTCTTTCCTTATTTGTGCTAGACACACTTACACAGACAAAAAGGATTTTTCTGTGCCATCTATTTCAAGGAAAGGTCAGTGCATGTGAAGACAAAAAGGCTCAGACCTTTTGAGACTCTCTTTTCAACATTCAGCTTGCATGATTCAGCTGCCTATAAAAGGAGATCCTCACTTCATTCTTCAGTTACACGCTTGCTGAAAAGAAATCACAATATTCTATAAGCTCTCATTCTTATTCTTCATAGAATCTCATAGTACTTAAACTTAAGAGAAAAATCACTGTTGTGATTATAGCTTTATAGAAGCATTAAAAACTCTTGTATTTAATTTACATTGATTGTAAAGGATATTCCTTAAGAGGATTCAGTGTGAATCAGTAGCTCTTGAGAAGACTAAGAACTGTAGTTCTTAGGTGATACTATTGTAATCAGTTTGATTTAATAGTGGATTAAGTCCTTGTTGAGAAAGGCAAATCACTCTGGAAGGGTGGACTGGAGTAGTTGTTTAACGAACCAGGATAAAAATAATTGTGTGATTATTTTCAAGTATTAATTTTCCATACTTATTCAACCCCCCCCCCCCCCTTCTAAGTATTATCTCACCTTCAGTTGGTATCAGAGCTCCGGTTCTGAGTGTGTTATCACTTAACAGTGTCAGTAAAGATCCAGAGAGAGATATACTTTGATAAATATATTTATTTGTTATCATGGCTGATAATTCAATGTCAAATATCAACAATAAATATGAAGAGAGGGATAGGATCAGTACCAAACCTCCAATGTTTGATGGAGAAAAATTTGACTATTGGAAAGATAGAATAGAAAGTTTTTTTCTTGGGTATGATGCTGATCTTTGGGATTTGGTCATTGATGGATATGAACATCCTACTGGTGAGGATGGCAAAAAGATTGATAGAAAATCAATGACTGAAGTGCAGAAAAGAGACTTCAAGAATCACCACAAAGCCAGAACTATATTGCTTAATGCAATCTCTCATACTGAGTATGAGAAGATTACTAACAGAGATACTGCTCATGACATGTTTGAATCACTCAAAATGACTCATGAGGGAAACTCTCAGGTTAAAGAGACAAAGGCTCTGGCGCTTATACAGAAGTATGAGGCATTTAAAATGGAAGAGTCTGAAAATGTGGAAACTATGTTTTCTAGATTTCAGATTCTTACAGCTGGCCTGAAAGTTCTGGACAAGGGCTACTCAACGTCAGATCATGTCAAGAAAATCATCAGAAGTCTTCCCACCAGATGGAGACCAATGGTGACTGCATTGAAGATGGCAAAAGATCTGAACAAGATCTCTTTAGAAGAACTTATCAGTTCTTTGAGAAGCCATGAAATTGAGCTGGAGGAAGATGAACCCCAGAAGAAAGATAAAGGTAAATCCATAGCTTTAAAATCTAACAAAACTGCTAAAGCTTTACAGGTCATTCAAGAAAGCTCTGAAGAATCTTCTTCTGAAGAAGAAGATCAGTTGTCCATGCTGTCCAGAAGCACAAGGGAAAGAAGTTTAACAACTTCAGAAGATCTGATAACAGAAAGGAATCTTCTAGTCACAGAAGATCTGCCAAGAAAGAAGTGGTGTGCTATGAGTGCAAAGAACCTGGGCATTACAAGAATGACTGCCCCTAACTTCTGAAAGAAAAACCTAAGAAGAAGTTCAACAAGAAGAAGAAGGTTCTGATGGCAACATGGGATGACTCAGATGAGTGTGAGTTATCTTCTGAATCAGAAGAAGAATGTGCAAACGTTGCACTGATGGCCAGGACAGAGGATCAAGAGGAAGGTACCTCTGGATATGAATCAGAATCTGAATCTGATGATGATGCAGAAGAGGTAATGGCTAAACTTACCAAAGAAGAACTCATTAAAGTTTTAACAGAAGTTCTTAAAAGTTACAACAACATCAAACTCAAATACAAGAAGCTGAAAAGCAATCTTGAATCTGAGATTGATCTTCTGAAAACAGAACTTGTTGAGCAGAAAGAAATAAATTTAAAAATCAAAAATGACTTTGATAGAACTCAACAAGAATCTGATTCTAAAACTAAGTCTTGTGAAAATATTTTAGAAAAATATAACTCTAGTTTTCAGAGGTTTCTCACTAAGAGCATAGACAGAAGCAAGATGGCTTCCATGATCTATGGTGTTAGTGGAAACAACAGAAGAGGCATTGGATATGAGTCTTCATCTGGAAGCAATCCAAAACCTGTTGACAAACTTTTCATCAGGAAGATACCTCTGTACTCTCAATTCAAATTTGGTCACTTGAATGACATTAAACACACAAGCTCTGAGAAGAGTACTTATGTGTTTAAACCAAAGGCAAGTCAGAATAAACATTATGTTGCAAAACAGAAGTTTAGACAAACCTGCAAACCAACTAACCCCAAAGGACCCAAGAAGATCTGGGTACCTAAAAACAAAATAATTCCTGTTGCAGATGTTCTTAGCAGCAAAGTCAGGACACCAATCATGATACCTGGACTCTGGATGCTCACGACACATGACAGGAGAAAGGTCTATGTTCCAAAGCCTGGAACTTAGATCTGGAGGGGACGTGAAGTTTGGAGGGAACCAGAAGGGCAAGATCATTGGATCTGGCACTATTGGAAATGGTAAGCTTCCCTCTATTACTAATGTTCTGTTAGTTGAAGGATTGAAACATAATCTATTGTCCATAAGTCAATTAAGTGACAATGGTTATGATATAATCTTTAATCAAAAATGTTGCAAAGCTGTATGTCAAAAGGATGGTTCTATCCTATTCAGTGGAAAGAGGAAACACAACATTTATAAAATTAACCTTTCAGAACTTAAAGTTCAAAATGTAAAATGCCTCTTATCTGTGAATGATGAGCAATGGGTCTGGCATAGAAGATTGGGGCATATTAATATGAGACGTATATCTCAGATTAATAAACTCAATTTGGTCAGAGGACTTCCTAAGTTGAAGTTCAACTCAGATGCTCTGTGTGAAGCATGTCAAAGAGGTAAATTTTCAAAATCTCATTTTAAATCAAAAAATGTTGTGTCTACCTCCAGACCATTGGAATTACTTCACATTGATCTGTTTGGACCAGTGAAAACTGCATCCATCAGAGGCAAGAAGTATGGGTTAGTCATTGTAGATGACTACAGCAGATGGACATGGGTAAAGTTTCTAAAACACAAGGATGAGTCTCATTCTGTGTTCTTTGACTTCTGCAATCAAGTCCAGACTGAAAAAGATTCCAAAATTATTAAAGTCAGAAGTGATCATGGTGGAGAATTTGAAAATAAACATTTTGAAAAATATTTTTCTGAAAAAGGCATTGCACATGATTTCTCCTGCCCTAGAACTCCACAACAAAATGGAGTTGTAGAGAGGAAAAATAGAACATTGCAAGAGATGGCCAGAACCATGATCAATGAGACAAACCTGGCAAAACATTTCTGGGCAGAAGCAATTAACACAGCTTGTTATATTCAGAACAGAGTGTCTGTAAGACCTCTTCTGGAAAAGACTCCCTATGAATTGTGGAGAAACAGAAAGCCTAACATTTCTTATTTTCATCCTTTTGGATGTATTTGTTATATGCTTAATACTAAAGATAATCTGAACAAGTTTGATTCCAAAGCACAGAAGTGTTTCATGCTTGGTTATTTTGAACGCTCTAAAGGCTACAGAGTATTCAATACTGAAACACAGATTGTTGAAGAATCTATTCATGTTAGATTTGATGATAAGCTTGGCTCTGAAAAGCCAAAGCAGTTTGAAAGTTCTGCAGATAGAGAAGTGATTCTCACAGACTCTGAAGGCTCAGAGGCAGAAAAGGCAAAAATCAAAGAATCTGAAGCAACCCCAGATGTTACACCTTTGACTTCCCAACTAAACAACTTGCATATTTCTGATAGACCAACTGTCAGAGGATCTTCTTCCAGAATCAAATCTTCTCATCCAGAAGATGTGATAATTGGAAAGAAAGATGATCCAATAAGGACAAGATCATTTCTCAGAACTTCTGAATCTTCTTTATTTGGCTTAGTGTCAATAATAGAACCAACACCTGTAGATGAGGCTCTGGAAGATAATGAATGGATTATAGCTATGCAAGAAGAGCTGAATCAATTCACCAGAAATGAAGTGTGGGATCTGGTTCCTAGACCTAAAGGATTCAATATTATTGGAACAAAATGGGTCTTCAGAAATAAGCTGAATGAAAAGGGAGAAGTAGAAAGGAATAAGGCAAGGCTTGTTGCTCAAGGATACAGTCAGCAAGAAGGTATTGATTACACTGAGACATATGCTCCAGTGGCAAGGTTAGAATCTATACGCCTTCTTATTTCTTTTGCTGCACAGAATAACATCACTCTGTATCAGATGGATGTTAAAAGTGCTTTTCTTAATGGTATTATAGAAGAAGAAGTATATGTCCATCAACCTCCTGGTTTTGAAAGTGAAAACTTTCCAGATCATGTTTTCAAATTAAAGAAATCCCTTTATGGATTAAAACAAGCTCCCAGAGCTTGGTATGAGAGGTTGAGCAACTTCCTTCTGAAGAAAAATTTTATCAGAGGAAAAGTGGATACAACTTTATTCTGTAAAACTGTTAAGAAAGATCTGTTGATTTGTCAAATTTATGTAGATGACATTATTTTTGGATCAACAAATATTATGCTTGGAAAGGAGTTTGCTAAATGTATGCAGGAAGAATTTGAAATGAGCATGATGGGAGAATTGAGATTCTTCTTGGGAATCCAAGTCAATCAGACTCTAGAGTGCACCTACATACATCAAACCAAATATGTTAAAGAGCTTTTGAAGAAGTTCAACATGGTTGATAGCAAAATGGCAAAGACTCCAATGCATCCTACAAGCACTCTAGGTAAGGAAGAGGTAAGTAAGAAGGTAGATCAAAAACTCTACAGAGGTATGATAGGATCTCTTCTATACTTGACTGCTTCTAGACCAGATATTCTGTTTAGTGTCTGCTTATGTGCTAGATTCCAATCAGATCCTAGAGAATCACACTTAACAGCTGTTAAGAGGATTCTAAGGTATCTGAAAGGTACTGCTAACATGGGTTTGTGTTACAGAAGATCTGATGAATTTTCATTAGTTGGATTCTGTGATGCTGACTATGCTGGAGACAGAGTTGAACGTAAAAGCACTTCTGGAAGCTGTCAGTTTCTTGGAAGTCATCTGATCTCATGGTACAGCAAGAAGCAACCTACTATTGCACTATCAACTACAGAGGCAGAATACATTGCTGCTGCTGGATGTTGTACTCAGATGCTCTGGATGAAGAGTCAATTAGAAGATTATCAAATCTATGAGAGTAATCTTTCTATCTTTTGTGATAATACTTCTGCTATATGTTTGTCAAAAAATCCAATCTTGCATTCTAAGGCAAAACATATAGAAATTAAACATCACTTCATCAGAGACTATGTTCAGAAGGGTGTAATTAATTTAGCTTTTGTTGATACAGATCATCAATGGGCTGATATTTTCACAAAACCCCTTGCTGAAGATAGATTTAAGTTCATTCTGAAAAATATTTGTATGGATTTTTGTCCAGAGTAATATTTATCAGAGGCAACCTCTCAGATGCAAAATGTTTAATGATCTGAAGTATTTCTTCTGTTCATTTATTCTATTCTGATTATTATTTCTGATGTGAAAATCTGAACTAACCATCTTTAGAAGATCTGAACGTGGCTAACGTTTCATTTCTTGAGAGAATTCAGAACAGCATGCAAGCAAACACGTGTCCCACAAAATCTGATGAGGTGGCGTGTGCACAACTGAAAAGACGTTTGAGGTGAAATTTGAATAGTAAATATCTTGGTTTTCCCCCCAAATCTGTCAGAAGCATTTATTATTTGAAATGATTTTATTCTCTTCATTTAATGCTGCTCAAACGTGTGTTCTTTCTGTCTTTTGGTGTGCCTGTGTGATTAGTATAAATACCTGTTGTGTATTCACTTTCACACTTTTCACTCTCAGAATTTACATGCGTTTTCATCTTTTGTTCTCTCTGCATAAAAACTCAAAACCTAAGTGTTCTAAAAAGCATTCTTCAATGGCGTCTTCTTCATCAACAACTGCACAGTTTCAATCAACAATGGCTCCTGTGACTTCAGATAATCTAGGTGCTGCTCCATATATTCCTCCATAGAGAACTCTTCTCACACCTGTTGATAAGTTAGAAGTGTTGTGTGAATCCATGGTTGAACTTGATTCCTTGGCTGACAATGGGTTTGATTTTCGCTCCATTGTTAGAGCTCAAGGTTGGGTGAAATACTTTGATAGATTGTTTGGACCAGTTTACCCTCTACTTGTTAAGGAATTCTGGATTCATGCATCTGTGTATCCAAAGTTTATTTTATCATCTGTGCTGGGAAAGGAGATCATCATCACAGAGGATTTGATTAGAAGACTGATTGGTTATGAAGAAACAGATGGTGTTTCACATCTGCCAGCTGGGCGTGTTGATATGGATGAAGTTTATGAGGAGGTTATGACTGCTGGACAAGCCTCTAACAGATTCAAAGATCTGAAGCCTGATTACAAGATCTGGGCCAAGATCTTCATGGGATGCATACATCACAGAAAGTCAACAAATTCCCCAGATTATGTCAACAATGAACAAATCTATTTTATGTACTGCCTGAGTCAGAGCAACAAGGTAGATCTGCCTTACATTTTGTTCATGCATCTGTGGAATCACATCAATGCATCTAGAGAATCTATAAAAGAAAAAGGCCAGAAGATCAGGACTTGGATACCTTTTGGAAGGTTGCTCTCAGATCTTCTCACTGAAAATGGTTTAGTGGCTGCTCTGTATGATGCTGGTGTTACAGAAGAACTAGAGTTCATTATGGGAAAGCCTCTGAACGCTAAAAGCCTTCTGAGACTCAAGATTGTAGATGAACTTACCACTGCTCCAAAGAAGTTAAACATGTATGATTTGAATAAAAGGATTCCAGTATCATATTTTCCTCTATTCTTTGCTGAAGAACCTAGACACATTGTTCTGATGTATATAGAGGAATGCAAAAGGGAAGGAGTGCCTGTTCCAGCCAATGTGTTTCAACTTGTCAAGCAACCACTGCCAGATACAGGAGAAGAAGAAGAAGAAGAAGTTCCACTTCAGAGGAAAAGATCTCAGCCTGCAGCAGAATCTGAACCTGTCCAGAAGAAGGCTAAGATTGCTGAGAATCCCAAGGATCTTCTGAAGAGAAAAGATTCTGGAGAAGCTGTCTCTGCAAAGAGGATTAAACTCAAAGGTACTAAAGCTTCTGTTATTTCTAAAAATGTTGTTATTAATGATTCATCTATTAAGTCTGTTCCCAAACCACCTATCACTCAAACAACATCTGTTGCTGCCCCTAGTTCTGTCTCACCTTAGAAACAACCCACTGCTTCTGTATCAAAACCACCTCAACCCAAAATACACATCAAACATTTCACTCCACGTCCATCACCAACAGTTCCACAACCAACAGAACCCCAAACAACAGAACCACAACAAACAGAACCACAACCATCAGAACTACCACAAAATTCTGATAAACAAAATTCTGCTCAACCACAAACAGAAAATCAACCAAAATCTTCTGAACATCCAGAAAAACAAACCACAGAAGATCAACCAGAAAAAGACTCTGTCATTCCACCATCAACAATTCCATCTTCTGAACCTGTAGCACCTGTTACTTCTGAACCCTCTAAAGTAACTTCTGCTCCTGTTTCATCTGAACCACCTACTCAACAATCTGATACCCCTTCAGAACCATCTCATATCCCTGAGACAGAAGTTCTTGATATCACTCCATTAAAAACAGTGTTTCAAGTTTCTTCTACCTCTTGTACACCTGAAACATCTTCAAATTCATCTGAATCAGAAATTCATCCTGATTTTCTGATTAATCCATCTGACAAATACCCTGTTCATGAACCTGAACCTGAATCAACCTTACCTACCAAAACTACCATTCCAGAACCTATGCCTCCACCTGCACCTTCATCTGAGATGATTGTTCCTACTTCCAATCCATCATCATCTGGAATATCTTGTGCCCAAGTGTCTTCTCTGTATCATAATTTATCTTATGGTTTCAAACTGAAAGATTTTTATGATAGAGTTGAGCCTTCTGAACCTTTGAAACCCCTTAAACCAAAACTCAAACCGACCCTTCCATCTGTAATCCTTTCATATATTCAATCTATGGAAAATGAAGGATCCTTAGCCCCCATATCTGCTACATCTGGTAAAGCTGCTGTTTCAGCTTTGCATCCTGCATCTGACAACACAGTTGCATCTGATAAACCATCAAACTCTGCTTTCGTACCATACTCCAATGCATTCTTTGATGTTGTTTACCCACGCACAAGACCTCAACCAAATCTGCTTAATGCTTTAAACAGATCCTTACCTCAAAAACCAGATATTCCATTCTTTCCATATGTTCCCCCTCCTCTGATTTCCATTCCAAAATCACTGATACCACCAACTCCAAAACCTAAACAGATGACTCTGGAAACCTTGCTTAAACCACCACCCAGACTTAATATTGAACATTTATTTCAAACGTTTTTGCAAGAAATACAGATGTCTTTAGGTACTGTTCAGAAAAGATGTTCTGAAACTATGGATGCAAATGAGACTGACATCATCTGGAAAGGATTTCTCAATAGATTCAACACTGTGGCTTCTAATCTGAAGAACATCTGTTCTGATGATGCAAAGCTCAGAGCTGAAAGAACTCAATTCTGGATTGTCAACAAGACTGCACCTCTGCTTTGTTTGGATGCTCCTCCACCTCCTCCTCCACCAGAACCAACTGCCACTACATTAACTATGACTCTGGTAGAACCCTCTTCAGGATCTCCAGAACCTATGGCAATTGACTCTGTTCAGGCTGCAGAACCTCCATTTGCTTCATCAGAGACAAAGACAGAAAATCCAGATGTTGGAGAAAAGATTGCTGCTCTGGAAGCTGGTCAATCTGAAATAAGATCTTGGATGGCGAAGCAAGACAAGAAATCTGAGGACATGTCAGAGTGGATGTCTAAACAAGATGAGAAGAATGAGACAATAACTAAGTTCATGTCAAAGCAAGAGCAATCACAATCTGAGATCACAGACCTATTGAAGATGCTTTTGTCAAAACACACTTAGATTTTTTTTCTCATGTTTGTGCATCTGTTGTTATTGCATCTGACTGTTTTTGTTATATCTTCAGATATTTTCCAATGTACTTTTGCTCTGTTATGATTAAATGAATCAGTTTTGTTATTCTCCATTGAATTATCTGCTATTGTTCCTTTTAATTGTCTTTATTAAAAGTTTTTACTTTTTGCTTATGACAAAAAAGGGGGAGAAAATAAAGATCTGAACTATTTAATATAATTTCATTAGAATGAATCTTCAGACATATCTATTCTTTCTAATATCTAAATTGACTATTTCAGAACATTTGATAAGAATACTCTATAAAAGAATCTCTGAGTTTCTCAGATCATTTATCTTTTATCAAACTCTGAATCTCATATCTGCAAGATAGTATGACCCTTGATTATTACAAAGACAAACAAGATCTGACTCTGAAGATTACTCAAGATAAAAAGGGAAGTTTCTATTCCTTTTTCATATTCAACTCAGGGGGAGATTCATCATCTCAGGGGGAGTTATAATTCTTTATGTTCAATTAAATAAAATTTCTGATACTTTTTGTCATCATCAAAAAGGGGGAGATTGTTAGAACACAGATTGGTTCTTAATAATTACTCTTTGTTTTGATGATAACTGTTAGGAAATTTATATTTAAGAATTATATACTCTAAAATTTGTTTGAGAGTTTTACTACAGATTAAAATTATATTAACTCTCTAGAAGCAAATCTGCCTTGAATACAAGAAGCTATTCTGACTCTGAAGCGCCAGATGCACCTTACAGAAGAATCTGTTTGCTCCTTACAGAAGATCCTGAGCGTAGTCTCCAGAAGGATCTGAAGCAAGAAGCTCCAGAACATTCTGAGTCAGAAGCATCTGAAGATAGTCAGAAGCATCTGAAGATAATCAGAAGCATCTGAAGCTGAAGCATCAGAAGTATAGAAGAATATTGACTGAAGAGTTTCTCAAAGCATTAGTCTACAGAAGTTTCTGAAAGTACTTACGCTGCCAAATACTGAAGTTCTGTGCCAAGATGCTCTGATGATCAACACGCTAGAAGCACACACGCTGCAGAAGACTCTGATACAGCATAGTTCTGAATCTCAACAGAAGACTCTGATCCATTCAGACTCTGAAGAACTTGCTGAAACTGAAGAAATGTTTTCAAGAATATATCCGTTGGAACTATTCAACGTCTCTTTCCTTATTTGTGCTAGACACACTTACACAGACAAAAAGGATTTTTCTGTGCCATCTATTTCAAGGAAAGGTCAGTGCATGTGAAGACAAAAAGGCTCAGACCTTTTGAGACTCTCTTTTCAACGTTCAGCTTGCATGATTCAGCTGCCTATAAAAGGAGATCCTCACTTCATTCTTCAGTTACATGCTTGCTGAAAAGAAATCACAATATTCTATAAGCTCTCATTCTTATTCTTCATAGAATCTCATTGTACTTAAACTTAAGAGAAAAATCACTGTTGTGATTATAGCTTTATAGAAGCATTAAAAACTCTTGTATTTAATTTACATTGATTGTAAAGGATATTCCTTAAGAGGATTCAGTGTGAATCAGTAGCTCTTGAGAAGACTAAGAACTGTAGTTCTTAGGTGATACTATTGTAATCAGTTTGATTTAATAGTGGATTAAGTCCTTGTTGAGAAAGGCAAATCACTCTGGAAGGGTGGACTGGAGTAGTTGTTTAACGAACCAGGATAAAAATAATTGTGTGATTATTTTCAAGTATTAATTTTCCATACTTATTCAACCCCCCCCCCCCCCTTCTAAGTATTATCTCACCTTTAGTTGGTACTCAGCTCACCATGAGCTAAACACTTGTTTGTTGAGCAATGTGAAGTTAATATAATGTTGCCTTTATGTTAAATCGATGTGATGTTAAGTGTCTTATTTTGTTATGTATTTTTATGCAATAAACTAGACTCTTTGAATGATCAACTTAGAAAAAGGTAAAAGCTTGTTGTTGTGAGAGATCCAACAACAAGTGGATTTCAAAACAAAAGTGGTTAAACAGGTAGGATAGAGATATTCACTTAATTAGCTTGCTTAGAAATAAAAGGCTAAGACCATAAAGAACTTTCAAAATATAAACCATATGTATTTCAAGGTTATAAGTGAGACTTAGAGATTTATTCCCTTCCCCTACTAATGCATATTTTGATATTGTAGAGATACACATATAGATCACATTCTGATATTTTGAGGCACGACACATCTCATCATATACACATTTTGGTCACTTTCATATTAATGGATCATAGCTCAACATTTACTTTCTTGATTTAATCAAACCGACATTTATTTCATTTAGTTATGTGTTGTGGAAAAATCTAAGCTTGTTACCAACTATTATTTTATTACTTTGCTCATGTTAGTTTTAAACAAGAATACTTACGAAAAATTCAATCTAAACCTCTTTCACTCCCTGTAGGTATGATATCCTTACTAATATCACGTGATGCAATTAAAACATACATGTATACTTGCATGTGACACGATAATCGTTTTTACGCACGACAAGTTTTTGTCACCATTGATGGGGAATGCCAAGAAGTATTTTGAATTATTATATTTATTATTTTTGTTTAAAAATAATATTTGAGTTTTTTTACTGTTTCCCATACTTAGTGCCATGACATGTGTAAAGCTTCTGCATGCGCATGTTGTTATCCCTAGAATACAGAGAAGATCCTGGACCTGAAAGAACATTTTGAATATGAAGGAGATTGATATATGCTACACAACAGCTAGAAGAAGGAAATGTTATTCGTGAAGATCAAGAATTCAAAGAGTGGGTACCAAAAGACTCAGTCATGACAGAACCTGACCTTATTGGCATAACTAATGAGAAGGCATGAAGTATTAGAGACTATGCAATCTTTGACCCTAGTACTATGAGTATTGGAATCATTAGGCCTGAGATAACTGGTGCTCAGTTTCAATTCAAGCCTATGATGTTTCAGATGCTGCAAACTATTGGGCAGTATTCTGGATAATCCCATAAAGATCCTCATCTTTACTTGAGATAATTTCTAGAGGTGGCTAGTAATTTCAAATTTCCAAGAGTAGCGGATGATGCATTCAAGTTGAGGATATTTCCATACACTCTAAGGGATATATCCAAGAGTTAGTTAAATTCCTTAAATCCTAATTCCATTGATACTTGGAACACAGTGACTGAAAACTTTATGTCCAAGTATTTTCCTCCTGTCAAGAATGCAATGATGAGGAATGAAACCACTTTATTCAGACAAGGAGAAGATGAGTCCCTGTTTGATACATGGGAAAGATTCAAGGAGTTTCTTAGACAATGCCCCCACCACAGGGGACCTGTTTGTATACAGCTTGAAACATTTTACAATGGGTTGATTCCATCTTCAAAAAACATGTTAGATGCTTCCATTGGTGGAGTTTTGTTGTATAAATCTTATGAAGAAGGTTACAAGTTGATTGAGAGCATTACAACTAACACTTACCAATGGCTTGTAACAAGGACTAGAGGAAGTCAAACATCAAAGAAACCTGCTGGTGCCCATGAAGTCTCTGAATTCAACGCTCTTGCTGCTTAAATAGCCTAGATTCATCAGATGATGAAGAATATGATGACTACCCCTGAAGTAGCCAAACCTGAACTAATCAAGGTGGTTACTGACGTGGCTGTAATTGTGTGTGTATACTATAGAGGAGCATATTTATTTGAAGAATGTTCATCAAACCTTGTGTTTATCAACTATGTTGGCAACAACAAGTATAACAACCCCTACAACAACACATACAATCCAAGTTGGCGCAATCATCCTAATTTTTTATGGAGCAACACTCAAAATCAACTCAACAAACCCCAAGAAACACAAAACGCTCAAGCATAACAAGTTCCTCCTAGTTATTCTGCACCAAACTATCAGCCAAATCAAGGAAGTAATAAGCTGAAGAATGTTCTAAAATTTTTCATTCAAGAGGAAAAAACTCAATTTCAAACACAAGGAGCAAGTATTAAGAACCTTGAGAATCAAGTGGGGAAAATTACTAATGCCCTTAGTTGTAGAAACATAGGAACTCTTCTAAGTTCTACTAAAGCCTCTGCCACTACCCTAGGAGTCAAAAATGTTGAAACTTGTAAGGTTATCAAACTAAGGAGTGGTAAAGAATGTAAAGGATCAACAAGTAAATAGTCAAGTGGAGAATTGACACCACAAGGAACTGCTATAGAAAAAGAATCCACCGAGGAACCGACCTCAGAGGAACAAAAAGAAAACATTAACAAGAGAAGCAATAAAGACATGGATTCTAGTTCAGAAAAGCAGAAGGGAGTCATGCCTGAAGTTGACAAGACACCAAAATTTTTGTAATAAAGACCATCACCACCTTTTCCTCATAGGATTAGGAAGGAAAAGGAAGAACAACAGTTTGGAAAATTCATGGAGATTTTGAAGCAACTGCACATCAACATTCCTTTGATTGAAGCCATATAACAGATGCCAAACTACTCCAATTTCATGAAAGACGTGCTCTCCGAAAGAAAGATAGTAGGTAAATTTGCTATTGTTGCTTTGACATAAGAACGTAGTCGAATGGTGCAAGGAATGCTACCACCAAAGCTGAAGGATCCTGGCAGTTTTACAATTCCATGCAACATTAGAGAGTCATTATGTGGAAGGGCTCTGTGCGACCTTGGTGCAAGTATAATTTTGATACCCTTGTCTATCTTTAAGAAGTTGGGTATAAGTGATGTTCAACCAATAACCATTAGATTTCAGTTGCCTGATAGAAGCATCTGCTATCCACAAGGAAAAATTAAATATGTACTAGTGAGGGTTGATAAGTTTATGTTTTCCGCTGACTTCACCATTATGGATTTCAATGCTGGTGAGGATAATCTTATTCTGTTAGGAAGACCATTCCTTGCCACTAGAAGAACATTAATTTATATGGAGAAAGAAGAGCTAACAAAGCGAGTTAATCGACAACAAGTTGTGTTCAACGTGTTGAATGCTTTGCAATACCCTGAGGAAGATGTGGCTGAATGTTCAATGATTTCCAGTTAGGAGACCATTATTCACAAGTGTATCCTCAAATCAACTGATGTTTTGGATCAAGAATTGGGAAGATTAAAGAAAGGGGAGCATTTGAAGGAATGAATCATAACTGGACCTTTGTGCAAGTCAGAAGATGAAGAAGAACTATTGGAATTATTGGAGCTGAATGAAGAGTTGAGAGATCAATGCAAGTCATCCATAGAAGTTCCACCAGAACTAGAGCTCAAGAAGTTACCTCCGCACTTGAAATACGCATACCTGGAGGCAGGAAAGAAGTTGTTTGTCATCATAGCTACAAATTTTTCTGAAGAACAGAGGTGTCAATTCCTGACACTTCTCAAGAAACACAAAAGAGCTATTGCCTGGAAACTATCTGACATCAAGGGGATTAGCCCTACTGTTCGTATGCACATAATTCTATTAGAGAAAAAAATCTAAAAACAACATTGATTTTCAAAAAAGGATAAACCCTACCATGAAGGAAGTAGTGAAAAAGGAAATCATTAAGTGGTTGGACGCAGGAATCATCTACCCCATATCTAAAAGCGTGTAGGTGGGTCCTATCTAGTATGTCTCGAAGAAAGGAGGCATGACTGCGGTTACCATAGAGAAGGATAAGTTGATTCCAACAAAAACTGTAACCGGATGAAGAATTTGAATGGACTACAGAAAGTTAAACAAAGCAATAAGGAAGGACCACTCTCCTTTGCCTTTCATTGATCAAATGTTGGACCGGTTAGCTGGAAAAGAGTACTACTATTTTTTAGATGGCTATTCCGGTTATAACCAAATAGAAATACATCCAGAAGACCAAGTACTCTTTGCTTAAAATGGATAAAGATTGAAGTCAAGATAGAAATATTCCGGTTATAACCAAGTCTTCTGGATGTATTTCTATTTTTTATATGGTTAAGATTGAAGACCAAATAGAAATATTCCGGTTATAACCAAATAGAAATACATCCAGAAATACATCCAGAAGGAATAGTACTCTTTGCTTGATCTCTAAAAGAGGATTTGAGGTAGATCAAGCAAAGATTGAAGTCATTGAGAAGTTACCTCCATCTGTCAACATTAAAGGGATAAAGAGCTTCTTAGGGCATTAGGAATGGCAAACAAACCCGGGCCCGCCCACACCCGCCCGGGCCCGCCCAGAAATTAACGGGGGAAATCCGATTTAATTGGGTGCGGGTGCGGGTAGACACTAAGACCCGCCCGCACCCGCCCCCGCCCCGCCCCAAATAATATATTTTATTTTTATTTTCTTATTTTATCTATTTTAATATTTATTTATTAACTATACTTTTAATTAAGTTATTAATATTTTTATTGCAATTAAAATAATAAAATTAATCAAGTTAATATTCATTTATTAATTAAAATTTTAATTAAATAATTAATTAATTTATTAAAATAATCAATTTTTTAATTAAATTACTAATTTTTATTATAATTAAAAAAATAATAATTTTTTGCGGGTGGGGGCGGGGAGGGTGCGGGTGCACCCGTTTTCTACTGGGGGCGGGTCTGGGTGGTAAATTTTCACCCCCGATTGAATTTGGGGGCGGGGGCGGGTCTGTTACATGGAGGCGGGTGCGGGTGCGGGTATAGTTAAACCCGCCCCCGACCCGCCCCGTTGCCATCCCTATAGGGCATGCTGGCTTTTATAGAAGGTTCATCAAGGATTTTTCCAAGATAACCAAACCTTTGTATCAACTGCTCTAGCGTGACGTACCTAACGTCTTCAGCTCTGAATGTGATCATGTTCTCAACTTGTTGAAGAAAGATTTGATGTCTGCACTCATACTAAAGAGTCCTAATTGGCCTAAACCATTTGAATTAATATGTGATGCAAGTGACTTTGCAATAAGAGTAGTGTTGGGACAAAGGCACAACAAAGTGTTCCACACAATATATTATACAAGTAGGACACTTATTGAAGCACAAATCAATTATACCGCTACTGAAAAGGAATTATTAGTTGTGATTTTCCTTTGAGAAGTTCAGATCTTATCTTGTTGGTACCAAGGTGATAATGTACACTAATCATGCTGCCATCAAGTACCTAATTACAAAGAAGGATGCTAAGCCACAATTGATTAGACGGGTATTATTGATACAAGAGTTTAATCTAGAAACCAGAGACAAGAATGGAGTAGAAAATCTAGTTACTGATCATTTATCTAGACTGCCAGAGGATGTTCAAAACAAGAGTCCAGCAGGAATTCAAGAAACATTTCAAGACGAGAAGTTACTGATGATCATTGTAGGCATGACCCCATGGTACACTAACATTGTTAACTACTTAGTCAGTGGGTATGTCCCACCAGAGTTCAACTACCAGCAAAGGAAAAGATTCTTTCATATGTCTAAAAGCTATTTTTGGGATGAGTCTTTTCTGTATAAGAAATGTGGTGACCAATTTCTAAGAAGGTGTGTGGATCACTCTGAGGCGCGACAGATCCTGACATCTTGTCACAACGCACCTTATGGATGAAATTTTGGAGGGGTAAGAACTGCAACTAAGGTACTTCAATCTGGTTATTTTTTGCCTTATCTTCTTAAGGATGCCTATGAATTTGCTAAATCCTGTGATATATGTCAAAGGATTGGAAATGTGTATATGAAGCAAGAAATGCCAGTCACAAGCATCTTTAAAATTGAATTATTTGATGTGTGGGGGCATAGACTTTATGGGGCCATTTCCTCAATCCTTTGGGAATCTATACATCTTGGTAGATGTTGATTATGTGCCCAAATGGATAGAAGCAGTGGCAACCCCCACTAAGGATGCTAGAGTCATGAAAAAAAATTTGCTTAAAAAATATATTGTCAAGGCATGGCATGTCTTGAGCTATCATAAGTGATAGGGGATCCTAGTTTTGCAATAATATTTTTGAAAACCTAATGGAAAAATATGGTATCAAACACAAAGTTGCTACGGCTTACCATCCCCAAACAAGTGGTCAAGTTGAATTGTCCAATAGGGAGATCAAAAGAATCTTATAAAAAGTTGTTAACCCCACAAGGAAAGATTGGTCTAAACACATGGATGAAGTTTTATGGGCATACAAAACTGCTTATAAGACTCCCTTAGGCATGTTTCCATACAGACTTGTCTATGGGAAGGCTTGCCACTTACCCGTTGAATTGGAGCACAAAGCTTTTTGGGCCATTAAGCAATTGAACTTTAACTTAAAATCTGTTGGCCAAGCTAGAATGTTTCAACTTAATGAGTTGGAGGAACATAGGTTGTTCTCTTATGAAATGCTAAGTTGTACAAAGAAAAGATCAAGAGGTGGCACAATAGTAAATGTCAGAAGCGAGAGTTAGGGATGTTCATTGGTTTGGGAGAATCCGAACCAAACTGGAATCCAAACCAAACCAATGTGTTTGGGTTAGGCAATTTTCCAGTTCAGGCAAAAAAATGAACCGTTAATTGGTTTAGACAACATATTTCTAAATTGCTACCCGTAAACCCAAACCAAACCAATAACAATCAACATAATTAATTCATATGATAACTTATTAATTTTAATTGAGTTATTACTTATTTATTTGAATGAAAAGAATAATTTTATAGCAATTACCAAGTACAAACCATAATGAAAGAAACAAAGAGGCATAGTCTTTGGACATTTCCAATGAAAAACGGAACAATATCTTTCAAATTATCACAAGCATATCAATCAATGATGAAATATAGAGAAACCAAACATTGTAACCATTATAAATAAAACTCACAAATTGCAAATTACAAGTATCCGCAAACCACAAGCTTCTTCCCAAATTGCAAAACCTCAAATCACAAGTATCTGGAAACTTCAAACCTTAAATTTTATGCAATGGAATGGAGTATGATTATGCACTATTTTTTTTTTAATTTATTGAATATTTAAGAGAAATACAACAACTATATACTATGGTGGTCATAACTTGTTTAAAAATATGTGTGTCATGTGTTCAATATTTATTTTTCATATTTTAGTGCGTAAACAAATGATTTAAAAAAAATATATTAAAAATAAATATACAAATATATTTTTTTTTTTTGAGAGAATCCGATACCCGAACAAATGAAAAATAAATGGATTGGTTTGGATTGGATTTCTGTATTTTCACAATAAAGCTCAAACCAAATTGATCCAAAGAACTGGTTATGACCATTGAAAATGAAACTGGAATGCGTTACAAGAAGGTTGCTAGGAGAAATTCTACACCACATGTTGTTCATCCTGACGAAGAAGTTGATATTGTTGAAACTTTCATCAACAGTAAAGCATTTCTACGCTTTACTGACCAATTTTGTGGGATGGGAGTCTTATCTAAGAGAGGCTTCATCTTCGACATTCAAGATGACAACATAGGTTTTCTAGGCGACATCAAAATCATCATCAAGGGATTGAAATGGATCAAACTGTGCAAGCAGCTCAGTTCTTACAACATCTCTATGGTGAAAGAGTTTTACTCAAATCTGACTGACCTAACCAACAAAAGTATGGACGTAATTGTTCGAGGAATAAAAGTTGTCTATTCTGAAGCCACAATTAACTTGACTCTGAATCTGCTTGAAAAAGAAGATGAAGATCAAGAGTTGTTGGAAAAATTTGATGATCAAGATTCTGATGTTATCATGACCTCATTGTGCAATGAAGGAACCAAATGGTTGGAATCAAGTTATAAGGAGACTGTGAGAAGGATGGATCTTCGTCGTGAAGCTAAACTTTGGTACCAGTTCTTGATGCACTCTATTCGTCCCACAACTCACAATGAGATGGTGAGCAAGTCCGGATTGTTGTTGCTTCATTGTATTACTTCTCTGAGCAAAATCAACATTGTGAAGATCATTGTTAAAGAGATTCTAGCCTGCTCCAAAAAGAAGGATGGTATGGTTTACTTCCCTGGTCTCACCATTGTGTTGTGTAAGCGTCAAGGTGTTCCAGAAAAAGCCACAAACGAGACCTGCCAACCATAGATGGCCTTTGACAATGCAGTAATCTAAACTTTGATGAAGCCTAAAGTGAGGATGAAAACTGTGGAGGCGGGTCAAGAAAAGATTACTAAGGGAACTACTTTTGAAACAGACAGTGTGTTGTGGAATGTTCTATTGCATATGCAAAAAGACCAGGGGGATTTATTTAAGTTCCAAAAAGAGAAATTGAGTGGCAAGAAAGATTGTGTGCCATTAAAAATCCTTTAAAGATGATGTACCCACCCACCTTTCCAATGCACATCTTAGGAGAACTTAAGGAGGAAAAAGAACCTGAGCAGGTAGTTGTTGAGAAGAAACCTGAAAAGAAAAAAAGAGGAAAAGAAGAAAAAGAATGATAAAAAGAGGATAGTAAGAAAAGTGTGGACGTGGAAGCTCTAGAGGCAAGAAAGTATGCGCCTCTGGAAGACAACCCAAGCCCACCAAGGAAGAAGAAACAGAAAAAGGAGACAAAGTCTAAGAAAGAGTCACCCATCGTCACACCACCAATTGACAGCCCAACCAAGGATTTTGATCTGAACCAAACTGACCACGAGGATGAAGGAAAAGACAACATTCTGAAAAATATGATTAGTGAAGTTGATAAACACAATGGTGAATTGAACGCCACACATGTAAAAGAAGTTGAGACAGAAGACAATTTGGAAGATGTGAAAGGGCAAGAAGAAGAAACTCTTGAGGAATAACAAGGTTGAAGACGAGGTTGAAGACGAGGTAGTTAAGGAAGGGGAAGACAGAATGACAAGGTTGAAGACGAGGTAGTTAAGGAAGGGGAAGACTTGTCTAAGTATTATTCCAGTGCTGAAGAGTCTACTCCTGAGTCCTTCAAGCTAGAGCCAAAAGGTAGCCCTGATGATGAAAAGGTTGAGAAGGAGACAAGTGCATGTGAGACTCTAGTAACCACTCTTGAGACAACCCTAGTCAAGGCCCTTCTAGTCAAAGTGACCCCAGTCAAGAGCCCCAAGAAGAAGAGTTCTCAGAAGAAGAGCCCCAAGAAGAAAAGTCCAAATAAGAAGGTGATCAGCAAGACATCTCCTGCATAGGAGAAAGAGGCGGAGATTGTCATGCTTGAAGTCACCCCTGTAGCTGAAAAAGAGGAATAGCCAAAGCCAACTAAAGTCAAAGGTGTAGCAAAGAAGGAATCAAGGAAGAAGAAGGAAGACGACATGGTTGTCCGAAAGAGCAATAGACTTCACGCATAATTTGTATCATCTTAGTGGCGAGTGCAGGTTTGCCCCTGCCTATCAAGCTGACAGTGAGGACCATGTCCTTACTTTAAGTTTGGGGGAGATGTGGCTTCGGGCCTAGTGCTTGCCTTTCATTATCTTTTTCCTGCATTTCTATTCTTTTGATATGTTGACTGCTAGTGGATTTTACTGTTTGTCTTAGATTTATGGTTTCATGTTTGTTTTGGATATGCTACTTTCAGATATGTTGACCTTAATTTGGTCTTTGCTATTTGAATGCATGTTTTTGGGATAATGACCGTGTTTAATTTATTTTTAATTTCGTTATTTAGTTTGCATGTCATAGTTAGTTTGTATGTTTTAGTTAGTTTCTAGTTTGCATTTACTTTTGCTAAAAACAAGGGAGGAAAATAGCTGATTACAACCCCTTTGATCAAGAAAATTCTTTTTGGATACTCTGATTAAAAATTAATCGGACTGTGAATTTTTTTGGAAACAAAGCTTATCAAACTGAATTAGAGTGTTTGTTGAAGAGGTTGTTGATAACCTTTGCCACACCTCTGGTAGTCGGCTAAATAAGCAAAGCCTTTTTTAATAAAACAATTTGTTTGAAAATGAGAGACAAGTAGGATCATGAGGAATCATTAAGGGGAGGATAGAACTGCTCAATTAAGACTTAAATTCTTTTCGAATTACATACTACACAATTAAATAAGTACACAAAGTGTAAAAGTAAGTAGCCAAAGTGCAATTCAAAAATAAGTTCATGTGCCTCAAACTGAAGGAACATGTTCCAGTGCCTGAAACTGAAGGAACAACCAGTGTCTTCATCACAATAGCAGGCTGGACTCATTAAAACTGAGATCCCATCTAGTGGAAAGGTGAAGCATTGTGCAAAAGAGTAAAATGATAAGTGGAAAGTTTGGTCCTTGCTATTTCATGAAAGAAGTCAAGAAAGAGTTAGTCAAAACCCCCCTCTTGAAACCTAAAGATAACCCTTGGAGCTCAGGCTTAATCAATTAGAATTGCATTTAGTCTAGCATATATTGCCGAAGAGTAGTGGCGTGACTGCAGGAGTCATACATTCACTTCAGAACAGTTGCAAAGCTGAGTTGTGCCAATTTTTGGAATGGTCCATCAATTTTAAAAAGTTTGGAGTGTCCCTGCACACATATCTTTTGATCTAAAAATGGTTATGGTTAGTATCTTTTTTCTGTCATTCCCTGTTGCATCACCTAAGGACAGGCAGTAGTTCAAGTTTGGGGGAGTTGATAATCCACTTTTAGTGTGTCATTATTACCCCCATTTCATTTCTGTTTTTATGATGAATTTAATGTTTATTTCCTAAGTTTTAGTTTTTTTATTTTATCTTGCTTTGAGCAAAATAGGTGGCTCCTTTTGTAGTTTTAATGTGTGTGTCAATGAATTTTAAGGCAATTAAGCCAAGATGAGGCATGCCTGGTCTAGGTAACATCTGAAAAAGAGAGTTAAAAGTAAAATGTAAAGTTTGCTAAAGATCACAAATGGATAATGGCCAAGAGCATGGAGTGTGCTCATTTCTAAGGCTTGCATGGCAGAATTGTGCTTGGAAGAAATGGAAAATCAAATGGATAATATCAATTGCACAAGGAGACAAAGAAGAAGTACGGTGGGGGCCACCACTGCAAAAGCGCACCTTGCACACAAACATTGCGCCGCCTACACCTCTGCGCCACTACCTACTGCAGTAGCCTACACCAAACACATTGTCCCCCCACCACTGTCTGTACCAGGATGCTTGTTCACGAATAATGGAGGAAAAAAAGAATATGCTGATTTGAATATGGGCTGAACCTTGTTTGCATTAAAAGCCCATAATCTAAGGCCTATTACCTTTCACATCCACACTTGTTCCTATAAAATCTAACCTTAGGAATTGGAAAAAGAGTTCCACACGCATTCACCAAGAAGATAGTTTTTTGTTTTAGTTTATTTCAGTGTGAGGTTGAGAGAAAAGAGAGAGTTCTTCTTCTCATCCAATCATGTACTCACTGCTGAGAGCTAGTGCGATTAGAGTCTTCACTTACTTTTTATCTAACACAAGATATCTCTGAGTTACTTCTAGGTTATCATTTCTTTTACATCCATCGTTAAGTATGTTTCCTAGTAGTTTCAGTTCAGTTGTTGGTACTTAGCTCACCATGAGCTAAACACTTGTTTTTTGAGCAATATGAAGTTAATATAATGTTGCCTTTATGTTAACATGATGTGATGTTAAGTGTCTTATTTTGTTATGTTTTTTTATGCTATATACTCTAACTCTTTCAATGATCAACTTAGAAAAAGGTAAAAGCTTGTTGTTGTGAGAGATCCAACAACAAGTGGACTTCATAACAAAAGTGGTTAAACAAGTAGGATAAAGATATTCACTTAATTAGCTTTCTTAGAGATAACAGGCTAAGACCATAAAAAAACTTTCAGAATATAAACCAGACATATTTCAGAGTTATAAGTGAGACTTAGAGATTTGTTCCCTTGCCCTACTAATGCATGCTTTGATGTTGTAAAGATACACATATATATCACGTTCTGATCTTTTGAGGCACGACACTTCTCATCATATACACATTTTGGTCACTTTCATATTAATGAATCATAGATCAACATTCACTCTCTTGATTTATTAAACCTACTTTTATTTCATTTAGTTCTGTTTTGTGGAAAAATCTAAGCTTGTTACCAACTATTATTTTGTTACTTTTCTCATGTTAGTTTTAAACAAGAATACTTATAAAAAGTTCAATCTAAACCTCTTTCACTCCCTGTGGGTACAATATCCTTACTAATATCCCTTGTTGCAATTAAAATATACATGTATACTTGCATGTGACACCATAATCGTTTTTACGCACGACACAAACACTTTTTCGAACATGAGTGAAATTAATCGTTTCCAAATCTACTAGAGTTTTTCCTGGTCACAAAGACTAAAGTCACAATCAAAACACATTAGATATGGAAGAATGGGCTTTATGTCCATATTAAGTGTGAAAATCACCACAAAGCAAATGGAGTGAATATGATAGACCCATGACCTAGGAAAGATGCACACAAGGGATAAATTCGATGAGACATGTTAATAAAAAAGGACATTAAGCCAATTATGGAGAACCACATGCATTATAGTATAGGGAACCCTCATGAGTTATACCAGTAAAATATTTAATAAGGCATTACTTCTAAAGTTGCGTTGTTTTGATTCATGTGAGGAACCAGTGGTATTCACAATGTCTTTCATTAAAGAACATTGGTACTTAAGGATACACGATATCATGTATCAAGACGTTATATAACTTGTTGACATATTTTTATTTGAAATCAATTATTTTTCAAATATGTATGTTTCTTCATTTTCTTACATTATCTAGTGATGCTCGAGCAAAAGCTTGTTTAAGATTAACTGTGTGCCACTTATTGCTATGATATTAAATTTATTATTACTTATTATGGTTAAAGACTAATAAATTACTACTATTACAAAATAAATATTTTGATAGACCTAAAAAGAATAAAAAAAACAAAAAGTTAGATGAATCAGAATGGTTATCGGGCATGACTAGAAATCATGTAGGTTTTGCTGGCGCAGGATCGAATCTTGCCGTCCACAAATTTTTTTAATAAATAAAAAGTATTAACCAATTAAATTCTATCTATCTATTTCACAATAAGGATTATTAACAACACTTACTTTTTTTTAGAAAATAATGAATCACTTAATTAATTTGAAAAATTTATGATTTTAAAATAAAAGTAGGAAGTTTAAGTACGTATTTTTTTCAGCTATTTTGACAAAACTCATTTTTTAATATTTGTAATATTCAAATGGGTGGTTTTTAGTTCCCCCTATCTTACAATCTTATAGATTTTTTTTTATTTTGTATTTTTATCCTATGACATAATCGTTATTGATGTGAAAAATATATGGTAAAACCCTCAAATATTTACAATTACAATAAACTATTCTAACAATTCGATTTCAAAGTTTTCTCTTGTAAATTTTTTAAGATATCATGATCCATGATCTTGGAGAGTTTGGTTTCGCAAAAAAAAAAACATAATTTCACTTTAAAATCTTTAATTCTGTTATGTCACATCAATGTCGCATCATAAAAAAATCACATGAAAAAACTTTTATTTTTGTCGAAAGAGAAGGATAAAAGTGCATTGATTCGATAAAAAAAACTAATATTATAATCATATTAAACAATTAACTAAACCTAAAAATAATTAAAGTGTCTGCAAAAATCAACAAACTTAAAAGTTTAAGGTTAGTTTAATGCTCCTCACCTGGTAGTTAGCCAATCTAACATACACTCTATTGAACAGGAGTTAAATGAATCATTTCCAAATCTACTAGAGTTTTTCCTATTCACAAAGACTATAGTCACACTCAAAACGCTTTAGAACTGAAAGAATGGCTTATTGTCTATACTTAACTCTGTCTCTTATTGACTCCACTTTTTAATGCATTTATTTGGATAGCAGTTCAAAATTCCCAAACATTGTACATAATACTCTTTAGAGTTGTCAAGAAGCCCATAATTAAGATATATAGTTCCTTCCATAATGCATTTATTTAAAGACTAAAGAATCACCGTCGAAAGTTATTAGTAGATCATATGTAACTTTTGTAATTTTGAAACAAATTTGACACTCTTGTGGGATACTTTTATCTATACTTTTAAAAAATTTCAACCACAAATTCAATACTAAATTTTGCATTTGAACTTGCTTTATGAAAATATCTATACATCATGGATAAACCACCAACGCGTCTACAAGGAGGTTTGGAAAACAAAAATCAGATGAGCCTGAACAAACAACGAGAATGCCAACAATATTTCCCCTACTCCTTATTTCTAGAGTTGTATTGTTTTGATTCATATGAGAAATCAGTGGTATTGACATTGTTTTTCATAAAAGAACATTGATATTTAAGAATATATGATATCATGTATGAAGACTCTATATAACTCGTTGACATTTTTTTATCGAAATTAATTATTTTTAATATATATATATATATTCATTTTGTTACATTATCTAATGATGCTCTAACAAAGGCATCTTTAAGATTAACTGTGTGGTTCTTTTTGCTATCTTATTAAATTTATTATTACTTATTATTATTATGGTTAAAGAGAAATAAATTACTATTATTACAAAATAAATATTGTGATAGACTTAACTACAATAAAAAGAAAAAAAGGTTGACGAGTTAGAGTAGTTATCGGGCTTGAATAGAAATCATGTATTCCATGAATACTCCAGGCGCATTAGACACTTTAAACAACATCACTGAATACTGATAATGACCATACCTCGTTCTGAACGCAGCCTTCAAAATATATTTTGACTTCACACGAATTTTATGATAACCGAAATGCAAATCAATCTTGCTAAACACACAGACACCTACCAACTGATTCATCAAATCATAAATCTTTGGAAGTGGATAATTATTCTTAATAGTCACTTTATTTAGTTGTCGATAATCAACGCACAACCTCATGCTACCATCTTTCTTCTTGTCTAGCAACGTCGGGGCACCCCATGGAAAAACACTCGGACAAACAAACTTCTTCTCCAACAACTCTTTCAATTGCTTCTTCAGTTCACTCAACTCTAAAGATGACATTCTATAAGGAGACATTGACACCGAACTAGTACCGTGTACTAATTCTATAACAAACTCCACTTCACGCTCTGGTGGAAAATCACTTATATAATCTGGAAACACCTCTAAAAAATCACACACCAATGGTAGCTCTCCAATCCCATCTTTATTCTTAGCCTTCGTTGAAGCTAGTAACATAAACACTTCAGTGTCATCCTTCACAAACTCGCACACTTGCTTAGTAGACACAAATAACTCATCACTTGCATCAAACTCTGAAAATTAAATCATCTTGTCATAACATTTGATATGAACACGGTTGAACTCCAACCAGTTCATTCCATGGATATCATCGAGATTTCTCAAAGGTTAACTTACTAAATCCATCCCAAAACTCTTACCGAAAATAGTAAAAGGATAATTCAAATAAACCCATAACGTGGTTACCGGACATAAAGCTGGGGTATCAACAATCATACTTCTAACCATATAAGACAATTTCAAACCCAACCTCACAACACAATCAAGAAAAACAAACGAATGTGTTGCACTCATGTCAATAATAGCAATCTGAGGAATACTATTAATAAAACACGTACCTTGAATCAACCTGTCTAAGCTAGTGGTCTCTGACCCTGACAAAGAAAAGACTTTTCCCCAAGACTGTTCCTTCTTCAGCTTTTGATAATTAGTGTTGATGTGATTTTTTTTCCGCCGCAGTTATCACAAGTCGGCCCAACACTCTTGTAATATGCAATTCGGTGATTTGTATTCCTACATTTGAAGCACCTCAGAACATTATTCTCACACTCATTAGCATGGTGGTCCAACTCTCCACACTTAAAATACTTGATAGAAGCGGGAGTCTCTCTCCCATTTGGGTTTTTCTCATTTGAAACTCTCTGCTTCCCTCTATCAGCTGGAGCATTATACGACTTTCCTCGATACTCATTCTTTCCCTTCTTCTCACTAATACTCTTGTAGTGAGCAGAATGATCCCTGCTATCCTCATCATAAAACCTACATTTTTTCACCAGCATTGGAAATCAACAAATTTCCTGGTACCCAATTCCTTGTTTGATCTCAGGATGCAGCTGTTGCACCCCAAAATTTGCCCACCGGTTTTCCGACTTTGACTGGCTTTTGCTTCGTTTTTCATCTGCATATCATTTTCGCATTTTTGCCCGTATTATCAGCCGAATTGAATTTGTCAGGATTTTAGCCGCTTTGCTCGCGTTTCAGGCGAATCAAATATTTCAAATAATAAGTCCAGTGTCGAAATCGAGCGAAAGTCGTTTTCCTCGTGATAATTCAATCCATGTCGATAATATAGGCGCATTTCGGTGCTCGCCCGTTTTTCCATTGCATTTTGCATTTATTTATTATTTTTGCTATATTTAATTATTTAGAATAGTTATTTATTTCTTTCTTTAGAATAGATTTTATTTTAATAGTTTTTATATAGAAGTTTAATTTATTTGAATTTTCATTAGAAATAATTTTTTTCTTATTTAGAATAGAAATAGATTATTTTTATAGCATGTAATTAATTTGTTTTTAGAATCATTTTAGTTTTAGAATTAATTAGATTTGATTTAATTTTAGAGACATTTTAGGATTTTAGAATTAAATTAGTATTGTTAGTGATATTTTAGGATTTAAATATTTTTTAGATTTAGATTTTTTATTCTAGAGTTTTAACAGTTTTAATTTTTAGAAATAGTTTATTTTTAGAATATAGATTTTTTGTTTAGAAAATAGGTTTTAGAATATTAAGTAGTTTAAATAGATTTTATTTTCAGATAGAAATTATTTTTATTTTATTAGTTTTAAATAGTTTTGTTTATAAGTTGTTTATAGTTATATATTAAATAGGTTTTTTAATATTAGGATTTACTTGTAATTAATTTTATTTAATAGTTTTGTTAGAATTTTCTTTTTAAAGTTATTCTCATTTTATTATATTAGAGTTAATTTTAGCATAGAATATTTATTAGTTTTTATTATTGTTCATTTATTAATTAGTTTAAAATAGTTTTTATTAATTAATTATAATTTTTTTTAATGTTCATGTAATACATATTTGTTTGTGCGTAGTTTTTACTGAAAGCAAATCCGTCCCAGCGGATGGAGTTCTGTGTATTTGTCTGAAGGATGGGGGTTTGAATCTCAGCCCCAGTGTTTTCTTTTGTTTTTCCGTTTTATTGTTCTATTTATGTACATATATTTATTCATGCAGTTTTATTAACGAGTATATATTTGTCCATCCCGCAAATCGTAGTCATTGTTAATATTTTTTTTTCTTTCACCATCCTTGTCCACATGTCAAATTATCAGCATATAAAAGACCTGTTCATCATCCCTTCAGAAAGATACCTAACCCTAGCAGCCAGACCAACCCTAATCTCAGAAGACACAACCCTAAAAAATTCAGCCTCCAAAGAACCTCCAACCCTAGCCAAACAACCAGCCGTCGGCTTCAAACACACCCAGAATCTCCATCAACCTTCATCGGGCAAAACATCACCAAAAAAACCTTCAAACACCTTCACCATTCTGAATCTCACAAACACAGAAACATCAGCTCAACCGTCAAAACTTCACCAACCCAGATGCAAATCTCCTTCAACCAAACATTAAAACTCATCTAAATGCAACACAACTTCACCACTGTCATCGTTTTATCGTAAAACCTTCTAAACCACCGCAAGAAACTTCAACTCCATAACCCAACTTCATCTTCTTACCCGACGAAATCCAGATCCTCAACCCCTTCAACTCAACCTTCAGAAACTTAACACCAAAAACCACAACCATCTTTACCACCATTCTTCGCCGAAATCGCGTCGAATCCGCCGTGGAACCCTTTTCCGTTCAACGTTCAACCACTCAACAGCATCCCATCCTCGATCTTTTCATCAACAATAAACCACAAGATCTCCAAACCATAAATGAATCAACCCAAATCGGAACCAGAAAGAGAAGATAGCGTGAATCACGAAATCAAACCAAAGTCTACGAACCTGATTTGAGAGCTTGTACACAGAGAAAGTGAGAGATAGAGATTGGAGATGGCGAAAAAGATCGAGACAAATGCAGTGAGAATGAAACAGAGAGGTCGAAATGGAACGATGAAGCGTGAGAGTGAAAGACGTTGAGCGAGAGTGAGAAGTACGGCTGTTGAGGGGATACGAAGAAGAAGACCCTGTGTTTTGTTTTTCGTTTCTATTCTTTTTTATTTTATTAGTTTTTATTACATTCAGTTTTGTTTTGGGCTAAGCCCGTTGTGAATCACACCGCCCCCAAGTTCCTATTTCACCCCTTTTCTCTTTTTTTTTTTATTTTTATTATTTACTTTTTATTTTCTTGATTAATTTCATCATATGTTAGATATTGCGTATATATTATATATTAGCTTTTATTTAGATTGTATATGTATATTATAACGTCATATATTTTTAGAAACTTTTATATAGTTTTTTCTCTAAAAATTTGTTTATATTATTATATTTTTTCTTAACTTTTACTTTTCTATATATTATACATTATATTTCTTTAGTTTCCTTTTTTAAAGTTTATATATATGTGTAGAGATTTATTTTATTTCTTTTAGAATCTTTTTTCATATTATTTCATTTTTGGAGTTGAATTTTCTTTCTCTTTTGTTATTGGACATTTTTGTCCTTTTTGGTCGATGACGAGACCTCCGTAAACCGTTATTAAGTGAAACTGTTGATAAATAACGTTGGATCTTAGACCATTTCTTTTCAACGTTTTTCCTCCTAAAACCTCGGCCCTGTACCGAGTGTATCTTTGAAAATATTTTTAAAACAAATTCTTTGTATTGAATTAAAAAGAGAGGATTGGGTGTAGACCTCTTTCTCTCCGAGTGTTGGGATGCCCATTGTAGTGAGGGTGGTTTCGACACTCGTCTTTCAATATGAAGACGCTTCCACCCCTTTTCCTCCTAAAACCTCGGCTCCGCACCGAGTGCATTTTCAAAAACCTCGGTCTCGTACCGAGTCCATTTTTAAACCATCTTTAAAATAAATTTCTCTTTGTATTGAACTAAAAAGAGAGGATTGGGTGTAGACCTCTTCTTCTTCGAGTGTTGGGATGCCCACTGTAGTGAGGGTGGTCTCGATACTCGTCTTTCAATACGAAGACGCTTCCAACTTTTCCTCCTAAAACCTCGGTCCCGTACCGAGTCCATTTTCAAACCATAAATTGATTTCTCTTTGTATCGAATTAAAGAGAGAAGATTGGGTGTAGACCTCTTCTTCTCCGAGTGATGGGATGCCCACTGTAGTGAGGGTGGTCTCGACACTCGTCTTTCGATACGAAGATACGCCTTTATCCACCATTTCCTTTCACAACTTCCTTCCACAATTTTCACACCTAAAACCTCGGTCCTGTACCGAGTGCATTTTCAAATCTTTTCATAACAAAAACTTGAATGGTCGTGGAGTGGTTAGGCGTAGGCCTTCTCCTATCCCGAGTGCTGACGTTTACCGTAGGGTTCTCTGTCGCCAAAAGCACTTACCATTCAAAACCAAAAACACTTTAATAAGAGAATGAAATTCTCTTTGTGTTAAACTAAAGAGAGAGGATTGAGTGTAGTCTTCTTCCTCTCCGAGTGTCAGGATACTCACTGTAGTGTGTGTGGTCTTGATACTCGTCTTTCAATACGAAGACGCTACGTTCGCCACACATTTTTTACAACAAAAACTTTGAGATAAAGAATTGGGTACTACCTGTAAGGGTTACTATCCGAGGACCTATCTCGCCCCTAAAAAACAATTCAACCAATCAAACATGATACCTTGCCTCGCATGGCGAAAACCAACCTTTCAAACAGGATATGTTACGTCCGTTCTACCGCAAACAGGTACGCCTAAGTCTCCAACGAGCGAGCAGCAAAACACCTAACTGCTAGAATGCGCACGATAGCATCATCCATAAAAAACACCGGTTACCCGTAGTATCACGAACTACGTTTGCTCTGATTTCTCATGCCAGATGAGAATACGTAGGCACAAGACGGCGATGTCTTGGCGAGCTCCCTTTTTCACCTTTCACCCGTAGTTAGCCGAACTACGGCTGCTCTGATTTCTCATACCAGATGAGAATACGTAGGCACAAGACGGCGATGTCTTAGCGAGCACAATCCCCCCTATCTGTAGTTTCCCGAACTACGTCGACTCTGATTTTCTCATATTTGTTGAGAATACGTAGGCCTAGGACCACGAAGTCCTACCGAGTCCGTTCTCTCTCTCTTATCCCCCGTTACCTCTCTTCCCCTGTTTCTAAACCCTTCTCTCTTCTCTTGGAACACTCTTTATAGCATAATATTTAAGCAAATAAATTCACACGTCGACAAACAAAAGGTTCCCATCGAGTACGATGGATGCGAGGGGTGCTAATACCTTCCCCTCGCATAACCGGCTTCCGAACCCGTTCATGGTTGCGAGATCATCTTATCCTTTCTTTTCTTAAGGTTTTCTCGATATTTTCCTTCCCCCTCATGGGATAAATAAAGTTCGGTGGCGACTCTTCTGTCTATCTTTTTCGCCTCCCCGTCGTTGCACGATGCATTTTTCGAGTAGCGACAGCTGGCGACTCTGCTGGGGAAACTTAGCCAAACCTAATTTGTTTGTCGTGTTTGTGTTTTGTTTTTTGCTTTAATTTATTTTGTGTTTTATTCTCTACCTGTTGGGTTTATTGGGATGGGTTGTAAGGATAAAGCTTTCTACCCGAGCTTTTGAGTATACACTAAGATTAAGAGGTGGTTTCTTTCTGATTTGCGAGACGTAGGACTCGTTGAATTGGTTTGAATTCCACCGCTCAGATGAGACCCCGTTGGAACAATGATGTCTTACGTGTAGTCGTAACGGCGTCTTTATTTCCAATTGGGAGTCCTTGACTCTAAGGACCTTTTGTAGAACCTTATCCCGAAGGTTCCTAAAACATAACTTTGTGTTCATCCTTTTGAAGGGATTACCGTCTTACGAGTAGTCGTTCTGATGGAAAACTTTTGAAGGTTAGTGCATGGGACTTTGTTTAAAAGCCTTTGGAATACCCTATTATAAACCAATAGATTGCCCACCCGAGGTGAGAGATATCTCGTTGTATTTTCTTGCAGAATTTGTGACTTTGATCCTTTGTGTGTTGCATTAGCATTTTGCATTGCATTTCATTTGCATCTCATTTTTGCATATCCATCCTCAACCGGAGCAGAGAGCTTACCAGTCTTTTGTCCAACCCGCAGTTGATTTCCCGACATTCACATTGGATTTGAGTTAGCTTCTGGAAGGATCATGGACTCAGAGGAGCAGAATTTGGTTGTTACGAGGGCAGAGTTTGAGATGATGAAGAATCAGTTGGATCAACTCATGGAGGCCATGTCAGCTATGACAAGAAGAGAGACCAATGTTCAGAGGACTCCAGTGAACAATATTGCTCAAGCTCAGCATGTGCAGATTCCTGTCGAAGATCAAGAGCATACTATTGTTAGAGATAGAGATTCATCTTCTCTCCATGACTCGGACTATCAGAACTTCACTTTCTCTATGCCAGATTCCCAAAGGGTTGTTCCAAAGATTAATCCTAAAAACCCACAGACTGTTGAATTTATGATAAGGTATCGTCTGTTGGATGAAAAGCTTGATGCCCTGATGAGTCAAAACACTCTTAATTTGAATGCTTCGAGCATGTGTTTGGTGCCAGGTCTTGTGATGCCTCCGAAGTTTAAGGCGCCCAATTTTGAGAAGTACAAAGGGGATAGTTGTCCGAAGCAGCATTTGGTGATGTATTGCAGAAGAATGACCTTGCATGTCCACAATAACAAGCTTATGATTCACTGTTTCCAGGAAAGTCTGAGTGGGGCATCGTTGAGTTGGTATATACAGTTGGAAAGTGGTTGCATCCGATCATGGTCAGATTTAGCCAATGCCTTTGTGAAGCAGTACAATTACAATCTCGACATGAATCCCAGCCGCATGCAGTTGCAAGAATTATCTCAAGCGGAGAATGAATCCTTTAGAGGGTATGTGCAGAGATGGAGAGAATTTGTTGCTCGTGTTCAACCACCGCTTCAGGATAGAGAATTGGTTGACATCTTCTTGGGTACTTTGAAGGGCCATTACTATGATATATTGATTAGTGGCGGAACGTTAAACTTTGCTGACTTAGTGATAGCAGGAGAACGTATCGAGAGCGGAATCAAGAGTGGAAAGATTCGAGACATCTCAGATACCTCAGTTTATGAAAGTGAATCAGTTGTCAGCTCTAAAGAGGAATGGGAGAAAGAAAGTAATGCTATCCCAGAATCTCCATTACCTCAGATTCAATTTTCAGACGTTTCAAGTATTCAGAGTCAGCAACCTGTTAGGTCTGCGTATCAGATATCTGCTTCCCTACAAAGTCAACATTCATACCGTCGTTAGCAGCGTCAGCACGCCCGACGAAGACCGAGGAAGCCAGAGAGACATTTCACTCAGCTGTCGTTGTCGTACAGTCAGATATTGCCAGACTTAATCAGAGGTGGTTTGATAGTGCCGAAGAAAACTGATCCAGAGACTTCTCCACATCCTTCAGATTCTGATGTCAACGCCCGTTGTGAGTACCATGTTGGGGCGCAAGGGCATTCAACCGAAGACTGTAAGGTGCTGAGAAGCAAGATTCAAACTCTGCTTGACTCCAACATGTTCTCAATCACACCTCAGGGTATCCAGATCAATGATCCTCCTTCGTTCAGTCATGTGGGTTCGGCAGCTAATGTTATGGAGGGATTCACCGAGAGCGGGTGTTCAGAAGATTATCAGGATGACTTTGACGAACAATTCTAAAGATGGCTGGTTCAGCAGCAAGTCAAGACCTGAAAGCCCAGTTCCATAAAGCTGGCAATCTTTTTTATGATATTTCTTTGCATTTGTATTTTCTTTTCTGTTAAAGTGCGAACTTATTTGCGAATCTTATCTATAGAACTTGTTTGTTTTCAATTGATAATGATAATGAAATGAATATGCGTGTTTTGATTAAATCCATTCGTGTTCACTCAATGCTTTTTATTGATGTCAAACGCTTGTTTAAGCGGAGTCCGAGGGAGGATGACGAAGTTTAAAGACGCAAGCTTCCGAATGTATGCTTTTGAATAAAATCTCTGCTGATGATGTACAGGCATTATTTCAAATTCCTAAACACCGGAGATATAAGGATGTTAATCCCTTGTCAACCCCTTTGAGCCTAGTAGTAGGAGTTTCTTTCTGAAAACGAAAAACCCTCAATCTTAACCTAGGGCAGGGTAGATGTCAGTTAATTTGACCGAGCATCCAAATTGCAGAAGGAGTGTTCCCCGTTCGAGGATCAATCACACCCGTAGAGGTCGTACCTAAAAAGCCGAGAAGTGAGACAGTCACAATCCCTTCAACAAGTCAGACCAGCTGGTGTCACATTGATTTGTTCCGAAAAAAGAAAAGAAAAAACAGAAGCCCGCTAAGTCGATAACTTGAAAACAAGTGGCTTAGGAAAAAATTAGGGCATCCCGCTGGACTTTGAGATCAGAAGATAAACTCAAAAGAGTCAGTCCAGGAAAAATAGGGAGTGAATAATGATGAAAAACAAGTCGTGTGACTCCAGGCACCAAAGACGAAAAGCGAGTGACTGTCACTCCGAAAACTTGTGGTTTCCCGAATCATCATTCTTGTCGTTTAACCTTTGAAAGGTGAACGCTAAGGTCGAATTAGCTGAACGTAGGATTGGAGAACATCAAGGAGAGTGGGTGGGTTAAATAGAACTTTGAGCCTTACATCCTTTCTTTCAAACCGTGAACCTAACCACGTTACAACCTTTGAAAGTCCTAATTGAAGCCCGATTGTTTTGAAAGCATACTTCGGTAAAGATCGCGTCGAAACTGACTCCTAAAAGGATTTTCTTACCCTTTGGGTATTGATATTGACATTATGATAAATGATGCGTTCACTATATATCACAACTTTTTTCCAGTGACCAGACTTGGATTTCAAAACTGTCATATGCATTACATTAATATTATCTTTGCAAAACAATTTGTTTTACTTGTGAGTAAACACTTGACATCAGGAGAGTTCCTACAGTGGGAAGTTTGATCGAGATAAG
Organism: Lathyrus sativus; assembly: GCA_963859935.3. Taxonomy (NCBI): domain Eukaryota; kingdom Viridiplantae; phylum Streptophyta; class Magnoliopsida; order Fabales; family Fabaceae; genus Lathyrus; species Lathyrus sativus. The sequence continues at coordinate 562,321,574 of OZ012741.1, forward strand.
ATACAGAGTTCCTGAATACTCCGTTGAGCAGGGGCAAGGCATATCAAATGATCATCAAAGGAACCAGCCATCCGAAGATCAGTTAATCTGGGGCAATCAGGTCGAGATTCGATAAATCTCTTGAAGTCAGCCAGGGGCACTTCTCTACAAATCGGCCAATCAGGGGCAAATCACTTCAAGGCTGGGGCAAGTCACCCCAAGAGCACAGATATTATCCTTATCCAGAAGGCAATTAATTTGAAGCACCTCTCTAAGGTTCATGATGCTGAGGCAGTTCCTATCAAACCATCAGGGTACAGAGATTTATGATTTCCTTTCAAGGAATATCCCCACAGAGATCCCACAGGCTGGGGCAAAATCAGAAGTAAAGGAATTGTTCCTCTCCATATCTCAGAGCTACTCAGAGCTATTCAAGCAGGTGCAGTCAATCTGCAGGTTCAAGGTGAATGTCAGGAAGTCGTAAACCTTCACTTGTCTTCCCCAGCAAAAGCCCAATCATCATTGGCATGTGTAAGCCATCCCCAGGAGAGTCCAATCATACTTGGCACATCTGTTTATTCCTAGCAGAGTTGGCTTCACCTCTTCAGCATTTATTTTGCTGGAGTGTTTCTTTCACATCCAGCTTTCCCCAGCGGCCCGAGCCTGCATCTGCATCTTTGCATATAGCTATCATATTTGCATCATCTTTGCATTTCATCCTCAAATGCGTAGCATTTCCATTTCGTATGGAGCATTACGCCATAAAAAAATTCAAACATATGCATGCGAAGCATAAGCCAGTTTTTGCTAGCCTTCTGTGGCAGTGTGAATCACTCTGTAATCAGTTCAGGGGCATTTATCCAGCAGCTTTGTTCAGACAGCTTGTCGGTTTACTCGGATTTCAGATCATATGACGGTTATGATTTTGTCCATCAATCTTCTGATGATGACATTCCCAAACAGATTTTCTTCCCGTCAGCTCCTATTGACGATGTGTTTCCCCAGCAAGGTTTTTCTCCGTCTATCATTAGACGTCGTGAGTTTGGTTTTCTTTCCGTCTATCTTTAGACGATGTGGTTCTTCAGACAAGTTTTCTTCCTGTCTATCTTTAGACAAGGTGATAAGATCAAGTGCATGTTGATCTGGCCTTCGGAAAGGTATTTTCTCCGTCTATCTTTAGACGTTGGGAGTTTGAGTATGGTTTTTTTTCCGTCTATCTTTAGACGATGTGGTTCTTCGGACAAGTTTTCTTCCTGTCTATCTTTAGACAAGGTGATAAGATCAAGTGCATGTTGATCTGGCCTTCGGAAAGGTTTTTCTCCGTCTATCATTAGACGCCGTGAGTTAGGTTTTTCTCCGTCTATCTTTAGACGTTGGGAGTTTGAGTATGGTTTTCTTTCCGTCTATCTTCAGACGATGTGGTTCTTCGGACAAGTTTTCTTCCTGTCTATCTTTAGACAATGTGATAAGATCAAGTGCATGTTGATCTGGCCTTCGGTATGGTCTTCTCCGTCTATCTTTAGACGTCGTGAGTTTGGATATGATTTTCTCTCAGTCTATCTTTAGACGATGCGAGGTTTCAAGGAGATCTTTCAGATATTGGCTTTCTTTCTGTTTATTGGTTGAGGTGACATTTCAAGAGGGGTTTTTCCCGACTGTCGATTCTTATTGACGTCGAGGCTCTTTGAAGAATGTTCGGTTTTCCTAGTTGTCGATTCTTATTGACGACATGGCTCTTAGAAGGTGGTTTTCTTCCTGTCAGTTCTTATTAATGATGTGGCCCCTTTGAAGATATCTTTCCATCAACTCCTATGAACGAAAGGATTCTGAAATTTGATGGGTGGTTTTGAAGTTCATTGACGTGGATATTTTTTTCTTTCTGTCTATCTTCAGACAATGTGAACCTTCGGGATGGTGTCTTTCCGTCTATCATTAGACGATGTGAGTATTGGATTTGTTCATGTTCACCCTCAGATGATGTGAGCGTGGTGATTCCTCTCGTCTATCATTAGACGATGCAAGATTTGGATATGATTTTCCTCTCGTCTATCATTAGACGATGCGAGATTTGGATATATTTTCCTCTCGTCTATCATTAGACGATGTGAGATTTGGACATGATGTTTCTCTCCGTCTATCATTGGACGATGTGAGTGTTTTCAATATACGTTTTCCTCCCGTCTATCAGTAGACGATGTGATTTTGGATATTATGTCTATCATCAGACGATGTTAAGAGTTGACGGCGAAGTCAGATTGTTTTTAGAAAGTTGACGGCGAAGTCAGATCATGTAGGGAGTTGACGGCGAAGTCAGATGATTTTGAGGACTGACGGCGAGGTCAGGTGTTTCACCAGTTTTATGTGGAATTTTGACAACGAAGTCAGATGTTTTACAAATTTGATGATGAGTTTTGACGGCGAAGTCAGGTGCTTTTACTAGATATTGATGATTGACGGTGATGACAGAGGTTTCTTTTTACGGTTGGCAAATTTCCGGGTTCTTTTTGTATTCAATCACCTTCTACCTTGAATGTCTGAAAGCGATCGCTTTTCATCCCTTCTGGTCCAAGTCAATTGAATAGGGGCAGCTGTTGCACCCCAAAATTTGCCCACCGGTTTTCCGACTTTGACTGGCTTTTGCTTCGTTTTTCATCTGCATATCATTTTCGCATTTTTGCCCGTATTATCAGCCGAATTGAATTTGTCAGGATTTTAGCCGCTTTGCTCGCGTTTCAGGCGAATCAAATATTTCAAATAATAAGTCCAGTGTCGAAATCGAGCGAAAGTCGTTTTCCTCGTGATAATTCAATCCATGTCGATAATATAGGCGCATTTCGGTGCTCGCCCGTTTTTCCATTGCATTTTGCATTTATTTATTATTTTTGCTATATTTAATTATTTAGAATAGTTATTTATTTCTTTCTTTAGAATAGATTTTATTTTAATAGTTTTTATATAGAAGTTTAATTTATTTGAATTTTCATTAGAAATAATTTTTTTCTTATTTAGAATAGAAATAGATTATTTTTATAGCATGTAATTAATTTGTTTTTAGAATCATTTTAGTTTTAGAATTAATTAGATTTGATTTAATTTTAGAGACATTTTAGGATTTTAGAATTAAATTAGTATTGTTAGTGATATTTTAGGATTTAAATATTTTTTAGATTTAGATTTTTTATTCTAGAGTTTTAACAGTTTTAATTTTTAGAAATAGTTTATTTTTAGAATATAGATTTTTTGTTTAGAAAATAGGTTTTAGAATATTAAGTAGTTTAAATAGATTTTATTTTCAGATAGAAATTATTTTTATTTTATTAGTTTTAAATAGTTTTGTTTATAAGTTGTTTATAGTTATATATTAAATAGGTTTTTTAATATTAGGATTTACTTGTAATTAATTTTATTTAATAGTTTTGTTAGAATTTTTTTTTTAAAGTTATTCTCATTTTATTATATTAGAGTTAATTTTAGCATAGAATATTTATTAGTTTTTATTATTGTTCATTTATTAATTAGTTTAAAATAGTTTTTATTAATTAATTATAATTTTTTTTAATGTTCATATAATACATATTTGTTTGTGCGTAGTTTTTACTGAAAGCAAATCCGTCCCAGCGGATGGAGTTCTGTGTATTTGTCTGAAGGATGGGGGTTTGAATCCCAACCCCAGCGTTTTCTTTTTAGTTTTTCTATTATTTTGTTTCAACTTCTAAAATTAAATTATTATTATTATTATTAGATTAGGAGTTAGATAAATCGTAGTCATTGTTAATATTTTTTTTTTCTTTCACCATCCTTGTCCACATGTTAAATTATCAGCATATAAAAGACCTGTTCATCATCCCTTCAGAAAGATACCTAACCCTAGCAGCCAGACCAACCCTAATCTCAGAAGACACAACCCTAAAAAATTCAGCCTCCAAAGAACCTCCAACCCTAGCCAAACAACCAGCCGTCGGAATCTCCATCAACCTTCATCGGGCAAAACATCACCAAAAAAACCTTCAAACACCTTCACCATTCTGAATCTCACAAACACAGAAACATCAGCTCAACCGTCAAAACTTCACCAACCCAGATGCAAATCTCCTTCAACCAAACATTAAAACTCATCTAAATGCAACACAACTTCACCACTGTCATCGTTTTATCGTAAAACCTTCTAAACCACCGCAATAAACTTCAACTCCATAACCCAACTTCATCTTCTTACCCGACGAAATCCAGATCCTCAACCCCTTCAACTCAACCTTCAGAAACTTAACACCAAAAACCACAACCATCTTTACCACCATTCTTCGCCGAAATCGCGTCGAATCCGCCGTGGAACCCTTTTCCGTTCAACGTTCAACCACTCAACAGCATCCCATCCTCGATCTTTTCATCAACAATAAACCACAAGATCTCCAAACCATAAATGAATCAACCCAAATCGGAACCAGAAAGAGAAGATAGCGTGAATCACGAAATCAAACCAAAGTCTACGAACCTGATTTGAGAGCTTGTACACAGAGAAAGTGAGAGATAGAGATTGGAGATGGCGAAAAAGATCGAGACAAATGCAGTGAGAATGAAACAGAGAGGTCAAAATGGAACGATGAAGCGTGAGAGTGAAAGACGTTGAGCGAGAGTGAGAAGTACGGCTGTTGAGGGGATACGAAGAAGAAGACCCTGTGTTTTGTTTTTCGTTTCTATTCTTTTTTATTTTATTAGTTTTTATTACATTCAGTTTTGTTTTGGGCTAAGCCCGTTGTGAATCACACCGCCCCCAAGTTCCTATTTCACCCCTTTTCTCTTTTTTTTTTTTATTTTTATTATTTACTTTTTATTTTCTTGATTAATTTCATCATATGTTAGATATTGCGTATATATTATATATTAGCTTTTATTTAGATTGTATATGTATATTATAACGTCATATATTTTTAGAAACTTTTATATAGTTTTTTCTCTAAAAATTTGTTTATATTATTATATTTTTTCTTAACTTTTTCTTTTCTATATATTATACATTATATTTCTTTAGTTTCCTTTTTTAAAGTTTATATATATGTGTAGAGTTTTATTTTATTTCTTTTAGAATCTTTTTTCATATTATTTCATTTTTGGAGTTGAATTTTCTTTCTCTTTTGTTATTGGACATTTTTGTCCTTTTTGGTCGATGACGAGACCTCCGTAAACCGTTATTAAGTGAAACTGTTGATAAATAACGTTGGATCTGAGACCATTTCTTTTCAACATTTTTCCTCCTAAAACCTCGGCCCCGTACCGAGTGTATCTTTGAAAATATTTTTAAAACAAATTCTTTGTATTGAATTAAAAAGAGAGGATTGGGTGTAGACCTCTTTCTCTCCGAGTGTTGGGATGCCCACTGTAGTGAGGGTGGTTTCGACACTCGTCTTTCAATATGAAGACGCTTCCACCCCTTTTCCTCCTAAAACCTCGGCTCCGCACCGAGTGCATTTTCAAAAACCTCGGTCTCGTACCGAGTCCATTTTTAAACCATCTTTAAAATAAATTTCTCTTTGTATTGAACTAAAAAGAGAGGATTGGGTGTAGACCTCTTCTTCTTCGAGTGTTGGGATGCCCACTGTAGTGAGGGTGGTCTCGATACTCGTCTTTCAATACGAAGACGCTTCCAACTTTTCCTCCTAAAACCTCGGTCCCGTACCGAGTCCATTTTCAAACCATAAATTGATTTCTCTTTGTATCGAATTAAAGAGAGAAGATTGGGTGTAGACCTCTTCTTCTCCGAGTGATGGGATGCCCACTGTAGTGAGGGTGGTCTCGACACTCGTCTTTCGATACGAAGATACACCTTTATCCACCATTTCCTTTCACAACTTCCTTCCACAATTTTCACACCTAAAACCTCGGTCCTGTACCGAGTGCATTTTCAAATCTTTTCATAACAAAAACTTGAATGGTCGTGGAGTGGTTAGGCGTAGGCCTTCTCCTATCCCGAGTGCTGACGTTTACCGTAGGGTTCTCTGTCGCCAAAAGCACTTACCATTCAAAACCAAAAACACTTTAATAAGAGAATGAAATTGTCTTTGTGTTGAACTAAAGAGAGAGGATTGAGTGTAGTCTTCTTCCTCTCCGAGTGTCAGGATACTCACTGTAGTGTGTGTGGTCTTAATACTCGTCTTTCAATATGAAGACGCTACGTTCGCCACACATTTTTTACAACAAAAACTTTGAGATAAAGAATTGGGTACTACCTGTAAGGGTTACTATCCGAGGACCTATCTCGCCCCTAAAAAACAATTCAACCAATCAAACATGATACCTTGCCTCGCATGGCGAAAACCAACCTTTCAAACAGGATATGTTACGTCCGTTCTACCGCAAACAGGTACGCCTAAGTCTCCAACGAGCGAGCAGCAAAACACCTAACTGCTAGAATGCGCACGATAGCATCATCCATAAAAAACACCGGTTACCCGTAGTATCACGAACTACGTTTGCTCTGATTTCTCATGCCAGATGAGAATACGTAGGCACAAGACGGCGATGTCTTGGCGAGCTCCCTTTTTCACCTTTCACCCGTAGTTAGCCGAACTACGGCTGCTCTGATTTCTCATACCAGATGAGAATACGTAGGCACAAGACGGCGATGTCTTAGCGAGCACAATCCCCCCTATCTGTAGTTTCCCGAACTACGTCGACTCTGATTTTCTCATATTTGTTGAGAATACGTAGGCCTAGGACCACAAAGTCCTACCGAGTCCGTTCTCTCTCTCTTATCCCCCGTTACCTCTCTTCCCCTGTTTCTAAACCCTTCTCTCTTCTCTTGGAACACTCTTTATAGCATAATATTTAAGCAAATAAATTCACACGTCGACAAACAAAAGGTTCCCATCGAGTACGATGGATGTGAGGGGTGCTAATACCTTCCCCTTGCATAACCGGCTTCCGAACCCGTTCATGGTTGCGAGACCATCTTATCCTTTCTTTTCTTAAGGTTTTCTCGATATTTTCCTTCCCCCTCATGGGATAAATAAAGTTCGGTGGCGACTCTTCTGTCTATCTTTTTCGCCTCCCCGTCGTTGCACGATGCTTTTTCGAGTAGCGACAGCAGCCCGCTCTCAAACTTGATGCACTTCGAACCCTCAACAACAGCACCATTATAGTGAGGAAAAAACTTCACAAACTCTTTGAATCTAGCAGTGTATTAAGCAACAATCATATTCAATTGCTTAAGTTTGAGGAACTCAAACTCTTTCTTGCATCTCACATCCTTAGGAAAATACTTGTCCAGAAAACGAACTCGGAACATAGCCCAAATAATCTCAGTTCCAACAACTTCTAGTTTCTGACATGCATTATCCCACTAATCTTCGGCCTCCTCAGAAAATATGTGAGTACCGTACTGCACCTTCTTAACTTTTGTGTAAGCCATCACGCAGAAAATATTCTCAATCTATTAGACCTTTGAAAGTTGGCAGCTTGTTTCTCGGAAACTTATCTAGCCTATAGAACTCATCATCAACACCTTGATGATTCTACTGCTCCTGCAGCGCCCGAACCACCGACTCCATAGCACAAGCAATTGCGCGATCTTTTCTTCCAGCCATTTCTTTACACACTATCAAATAGACATTAGAAGAAACAATGTATCAGCAGTGTACACACATGTTGCATACTAGGGAATAATTAACATGTCCAAAAACTTGGGCGAATGGACTGACCTACTCTAATACCACTATGTACACCCTAAACCCTGAAACGTGAAATAAAGCGAATATACAACAAATACACACATAGGGTGTCACTCAAAACACTGAAGGGAAATTGCGATCCAAAATGCAGCGGAAATTGAAATTTTCCCTTTAGTGATCCTTACAAATGGGCATGATCAGTGATTGAAACGATTACCTCTTGTGACGATAAAACCTTTGATGTTGAATTGAAGGAGTGATCACTAGTGTTAAATGATGAAACAATGTATCAGCAGTGTACACACATGTTGCATACTAGGGAATAATTAACATGTCCAAAAACTTGGGCGAATGGACTGACCTACTCTGATACCACTATGTACACCCTAAACCCTGAAACGTGAAATAAAGCGAATATACAACAAATACACACATAGGGTGTCACTCAAAACACTGAAGGGAAATTGCGATCCAAAATGCAGCGGAAATTGAAATTTTCCCTTTAGTGATCCTTACAAATGGGCATGATCAGTGATTGAAACGATTACCTCTTGTGACGATAAAACCTTTGATGCTGAATTGAAGGAGTGATCACTAGTGTTAAATGATGAACAACGCCTCTACTCAGTCTGCACGAACAGATTCCTTCAGTCTCAAAGCTAGCTGCTATGATTTTAAGGCTTTGAGAGAGAGAGAGAGAGAGAGAGAGAGAGAGAGAGAGAGAGAGAGAGAGAGAGAGAGAGAGAGAGAGAGAGAGAGAGAGAGAGAGAGAGAGAGAGAGAGAGAGAGAGAGAGAAAATACGGTTAGGTTTTCACTGTCTGAATTTTCATTAAGAGAGAATGCTTCTGCACAAGGGTTCTATTTATAGAACCACTTGTGTAGGCTGCAAGCTAAAAAGCCCACTTAAGTGCACGCACAACATATCTTATGATGTATTGTATGTCACCTAAGCGCGTAGTACCTTACCATATTCCATATTCTACTTAAGTGCACCGTACCTTATGGTGTTCTACATTTACTTAAGTGCACCATACCTTATGTTGTTCCTTATTTACTAGACCTCTTATCAATCTGTCCTTATGTGTGTGACCTCATAGGTTTTTGTGACGTTGGTAATTATATTAAATCACACATTTAACATAATAAATAGTGAGCGATATCTAGCAACACATTACTGATACCCAAGTCACAAAAATGTCATGTGATATGACAAAATCTTTTGTGATAATACTTGTGTGTACAATTATTCTTTTGCCCTTATGTCTATATTGAACATAAGGCATATACTGTATCATATTGTCCATTTAAATATGGTCCCTTAGACATTTATCCTGTTATATAGGATGGGAAAATTCCATCTAGGTCACTCATGTCCCTCAGCATGTTTTTTGGAGTACCCATCAACTATCTTTATGGTCATCCAATTACGAACAATGTTAGATTAACAATAAAGTACTCAACTCTACATCTAGGGTCCATAGTGGTTTCAGGTCGAAGGACGGTATACACCACTATCACCATGAGAGTAACTCATGACACTTTGCATAACATTCTATGTAGTACTCTCATAGCGATTCAATCCAGTATAAATATTACTTCTAATATTCATACCTATGTTAAGACTTGATAACTCTTTACCCATGGTCTATGAGATATGATCATTAGTATATCTATATAATAGTATTAATGCTTTAAAGTCATCCCACTTTACAATAAAGCTTGACTATTGATACTTTAAGAATAATGTCCTTATGTTTATTAGGATCTCATGATTATGTCACACTTAATATTTCATTAAACGGACTAGTTATTCTAGAAACTTTATTATTATGGAAAAACAAACATAATAAAGAAATTCCTTTTATTAATAATAAATAATTTGGTACAAGTACCGAAAGTATAGGCCTCTAGGGATTACACCAACAAAGACAACATAAACCTTCTCCGTAACACAAGTTATGTAAAACATGCATTAGATTAAAAAGTGTCATCACATGATCGCCTTTACAAAGGCTTATTGCAGTGGAATGATCAATTTAAATAATCCAAAAAACAAATAAGTATCATAACATAAACATGGTATTACAATTTCCATCAACAGCATCGCAAATGTTAACAATAAAAAAAAAAACGTTCGACCTCTCAGTGTTACAGATAAGAGCAACATACTCTAAAACAGCACATAAAACGGAAAAGAAAGAAGAACAAACTCAATGTCATCCTTTAGATTCTAAGTAGCTACTCATTTACCTGATCGTCTGTACCCCAAGAAGGAGAACAGAACCACACAAACAACAAAGGGGTGAGAATACGCTCCTAATATATAATGGTGCAAAAGTATGCAAATGTAGCCTAAACAAACATTAACAATTATTCCATAAAATTCAATTGCGTACATCATCAAAGCATTCTCTATCACCAATCACCAACATATTAATTCAATGCATATACAAATAATGAATACAATGAACTCAACATAAAGACTCAAAAATGCATGTGGTACCATTATGGACAACACATGTTCATCTCGCTCCTAAATCCCCACCATAGGACCATAACACACTAAATTGTTACCATCAACATAGGTAATGCTTCACTAATTCCCATATGGAACCAAGTACTCGCTCCTGAATCCACACCATCAGACCAGAGCATGCCAAAATTTGTTGTTATCACCATAAGCAATGCTTCTCTAATTCCTCATTGAAATTAGCTACTCGCTCTTGAATCTATGCCACCGGACCAAAGCACACAAAAAATTGAACTGAATCCCATACAACATGATGCATGACACATGCAACTATACGCCAAATGAGGTCATCAACACAACATACATGATGACGCTTAATTATGACTCACCATTGCATAATTTATACACGCATGACAACCAAAACATTCACCAATATTTCACAACATCAATTCTTCATCGCATAACATTATTTATGAAAAATGTTATAAGCAGAACAACAACATACATATTAGTACCCTCACAAGTAATATGTAACACCCCAAATTCGATTAAATTATTTAATTGAATTATTTGGATTGATTTTATTTAATTATTTGATGTTAGTGTGATTTAAAATAAATTAGATGATTATGTGTTATTGGGGTATGGTAGAAATAGTAGGGTGTGGTGAGAAGGTAGAGTAAATTAGAAAATAATTATAATAATTGGAATTTTAATTATTATTATTGATAAAATAAGAAACTGGAGAAAATAGGAGTTTGGGCCAATTGTGAGATTCGAGGAGGGTTTGGGGTGGAGGAGACAAAATAAGATTAATTTTGGAAAAAATAATAATTAAGCAAAAGTAAGGAGGTTGCTATATATTTTATAAGTGGGGAGATAAGATAGGCCTTTTTGTGAGAATTTATCTGTACGTGAAATTTGTGAAAAGAGGCAAAAGGAGAGAAAAAGCTTTGGGGAAGGAGAAGAGAAAAAGCTAGAGTTTTGAAGAGAGAAGCTGAAATTCTGGTATCAGATATGAGATGTCGAAAGAGATGTCACGACAATAATATCTGAACAATTACCAATATATGAACAAGATAAAAAGCAGTTAACAGTTGTAAAGAGACACAAGCAATTGTTAACCCGGTTCAGTGCAAACACACCTACGTATGGGGGCTAAGCCAGGAAGAAAATTCACTAAACAGAATTAGTTTGAAGATTCACAGTAAACTCTCTCTAGTTTACAATCTTCGCACCTAATCTCTACTCGTGCAATTTCTATCTAAGATACTCTTAGATAAGAGACACCTCTCACTCCCCCTTAATCACAGCAGTGATAAAAACAGATTATTAAAACTTAGAAGACACTCTTCAAGGACAATACTTGATCTTGCTTAAAAGCTTCAATCAAGAACAATGCACTCGTGCTTAAAAGCTTAGAGTGGACAACTTACAACTCAAAGACTCAGTCCAATTCACACATCAAGGTGATGAGTGAATGACTCACAATTAACAATAACACAAGAAGGTAGAAACCTTATTCCTTAAGAAACACACTCGTACAACCCTAGCTTCTCTAATCTTCAAAATAGGATTGTAAAGTCTTTATATAGTAACACTTTGAAGGGGCTTGGGCTTTAGCAAAAACTACCTCTGATTTGATAAAATCAAATCAGATAATTCTTCAAATCTTTTCATAATTAACATCATAGAAATAGAACCAAAACAGATTTGATCAAATCACACTTCAAATCTTCTCAAGATTTTCTGCATGAAAATAGAACAAAAGATTCCACAGTACTCCACGAATTAACTAGCAGAAGCTCTTTTATTTAAAGAAGATCTCCATGTTGATTTGTACCAGCAAAAATCCTTATCATAAAAGCACACAAGGTTGCACAAAAATGCAACAGATAAAACATAACATTCTCACTGAATGTTTTGTTCACAAATGTCAGGACATCATACTTGACATCATGGACTAAACCCTGCAACATTAAGAATAACCACCTGCAGAATGTTAGGATCATATGTCAAGACATCCTATAGTACATCTTGTGATAACACCAAGTTTTACCAAAATTGCTGCCAATCATAGAACTAATAGAAGCCATAGAAGTTACTAGATTCATCATCATTTGTTAAAAATCCAAGGTAAGTAGGGGATAAAAGGCTATCAATTAGGTGTATTGCATGATGGGGGTAGTGATGAGGAGTCCTTAATCTCACTAGGGTTCCTAGGTTTTCCTTTTTATGAATTTTTTATGATGAAAGTTCGTGGAACTTCTCAAGAGAGTCCACCTCAATGTGCCTTTCACCGAGGTACTTACTCAAATTCCCTCCTATGTCAAGTTCTTAAAAGAGATCCTTTCCAATACAATAAATCTAGATGACTATGAAACCATGGCCATTACTCTTGATAGTAGTGTTGTGATTCAAAACATGATGATCCCTAAGCTAAAAGATCCAAGAAGTTTCTCTATCCCTTGCCATATAGGAACCATGGACTTTGCGAGAGATCTATGTGATTTAGGATCTAGTGTTAACTTAGTGGCTTTGTCCGTGTGCATGACGTTTGATATGGGAGACATGAAACCTACCAATGTGTCTTTGCAACTTGCCGATAGAACAGTAAAGTATCTCATAGGTCTGTTAGATAATGTACTAGTGAGAGCGGGAGAGTATTATGTGTCAGTTGACTTTGTGGAGAAAATATAACCATAAGGAGAGGCCAGAATATGGATTTCGTGTTCCTAAGAGACTTTGTAGATTTTAGGCACTAATTATGCTTATACGCGTTCTATAGAAAATATCACTTTAAAGACTTCGTCTCACATTCTCGCGCTATTGACCAAACCCACACTCCCTAACCACAGGATTTTGCTCTCGCTCGCCCGTTTTAATTAGAAAGTGTATTTTGAAATCAATTAAATCCTAATTTATACCTAAAGTGCTCTCGCTGTTTTTAGGATTGATGGCTAATTACACTACTACTTAAAAGGAACTTATAGCTATTGTTTTTGCTATTGATAAATTTAGATCATATTTGCTAGGTTCCAAGGTAGTTTTTTTATTTACCATGCAGCTTTGAAGTACTTGTTAAAGAAACCAGAAGCAAAGTCGAGATTAATTTGGTGGATGTTGTTATTCTAAGAGTTCAATTTGGAGATTAAAGATAAAAGTGGAGTTGAGAACTTAGTGGTTGGCCACTTCAGCAGAATAGATCGGGAGGAAGGTGTTTTATCCATCCAAGATGCTTTTCCTAATAAGAAGCTTTTACAACTATGTGAGGTAACTCCTTGGTATACTGATTTGGTTAATTATCTTGTTGCTGGTGTTTTTCCTGCAGGTGCATCTAGATCAAAAATTCACAAACTCAAAAGTGATGCAAAATTTTATGTGTGGTATAATCCATATCTTTCGAAATTTGTTACTGATCAGGTAATTAGGAGATGTGTCCTAGACCATGAGATTGACTATATTTTTCAATTTTCTCATGCATCTCAAGTTAGGGGACACTATTTTTAAGGTTGCTTATGAGACTTACCGCACTTGTAAAGAGTGACAAATAACAGGTACATCCATCACTTGTAAGAGTGAAATTCCTACGCAACCTATGTTGTTTTGTGAGGTGTTTGATGTATGAGGAATAGACTTTATGGGTCCTTTTCTTGTATCTTTCTGTTTGGTTTACACTTTACTTGTTGTTGATTATGTTTCAAAGTGGGTGAAAGATATACCCACTAGGACTAATAATTCTAAAGTTATTGCAGATTTTGTCAGGTCAAATATTTTTTGCATGTTTGGAATACCCCGAGCTACCATAAGTGACCAAGGAACTCATTTTTGTAATCGAACCATGGAAGCTTTGCTATAAAAGTACAGTTTTGTGCATAGGGTATCTACTTCATATCACCTCCAAACTAATGGGCAAGATGAGATCTAAACATGGAAATTAAACATATTCTGCAAAAAAAATGGTGCAGCCAAATAGGAAAGACTATAGCCGCCGTCTAGAAGAGGCACTTTGGACTCAAAGAATAACTTTCGAAAAACCAATAGGAATGTCTCCCTGTCGATTTTTGTTTGGTAAGGCATGTCATCTCCCTGTAGAAATTGAGCACCATACTTATTGGGTGGTCAAAAGCTGTAATTTGGAAATGCAAAAAGTAGGTATGAAAAAAAAAACTCCAATTACAACAACTTAAAGAGCTTAAGCTAGAAGCGTATGTAAACTCTAGAATTTATAAAGAGAAAACTAAGCACTTCCATGATAAGATGAATTCTAGGAAGAAATTCTCTACTGGAAAAAAAGTTTTACTATTTAACTCCCGTCTAAAAGTTATGGCAGGGAAACTTCGATCCAAGTGGATTGGCCCTTTTGTTGTTACTAATGTTTTTCCTCATGGTGCAGTAGAAATAAAAAGTGCAGCTACAGAAAAAAATTTCAAAGTCAACGGGAAGCGCTTGAAGCTATTCCATGAAAACTATGTGCTTGAAAATGAAACCATAGAAGAGCTTTCTTTGGAAAAGCCCGCCTACACTGCAGTTTGATCAGAGAGTCCTTCTCTCTCTCTCTCTCTCTCTCTCTCTCTCTCTCTCTCTCTCTCTCTCTCTCTCTCTCTCTCTCTCTCTCTCTCTCTCTCTCTCTCTCTCTCTCTCTCTCTCTCTCTCTCTCATCCTTATTTTATACTTATGTTCTTTCATTGAGGATAATGTATTTTCTTGTTTTCCATTTACTTACTTGTTTTCTTATTAAAAAATAAAAGTCTTACAAATGCATGCAATTTCTTTGGTTTTTGGGTTACAATTATGAATATTTTCCTAGTTATATTGACTATAGACTTGTGGTGTGATGTGAGTGATTTTCTTTGGTTTCTTAGTATAATAAGTAAGCCTAAATTTTGAATTATGCATCATTTGTGGTAGATCATTAACCTTTGTAATATTTTGAGCCTAATAATGGATAACATAAAATAAAATCCATCTCTTTCTTTCTTGTGTGATTTCACTCGTGTCTGTTAGTCTCTAAAACTTGATCTGACTCTTTTTGAAACTGTTTAATTACTTGTACGCACTGATATGATAAAGGCAAGTTATTTATGTTTTATTTTTATTCAGTTAGTAAAAAAGTCAACCTTAAAAATATTATCCCTTGTTTGAAACTCGTTTGAGCCTATTTATGTCATTCTTTGGTTGAAACTCATTACAAGCCTAAAGGTGAAAAACAATGATATCACCTTATTTAAAGGGTTGAAAGAGTCTTGTTTGGATTTTTGTGGGGTTGAATTAATATAGCTCTGATAATTCAAAAGTTGAAAGAAACGAAAAAAATAAAGAAAAAAAATAAAAAAAGAAAAAAACGGAAGCAGAAAAGAAGGATGACAAATTATATTACCGTCATACATATTCCTTTTGAAAAAAGAAAGAAAAAAATAATTAAAAGGGGAAAGGAAAAGAGGAAATGATTGCAAAGTTGTTGTTTGAAAGTGAATGAAATTTTAGTTCAACTCCCGCAATTTATTTCATTTTTCTTTTGCCCCTTTAAATATTAGCCTAGTACCCCTTAGAATTTATCTTACCCTTATCTCGGCCTTGTTATAACCTAAATAAATCTCTTTTGATCTTCGTGTGCATGTAATTCAAGTGCAGATGTTAGAGTCTTTTCAAGCTTATGGTAGTGCTAATTTTTATGACGTGCTTTGAGTGTAAACAGTTAACCTAAATACTTGAGAGTCGAGATGATTTTATCCTGTGAGGATCTTGCTGCTTATGATGTACTCTTTGGTAAACTGTCTTCTTACTTTCTTTGACAGTCACAAACATTTGCTCACAAACCCCATATTATTTGAAGCTTAGAATGAAGATTTCACTTACCCCTTCTGTGAACCCAAAATTCATTGAAATCGCATGCTCTGTTTTGTTCTTCTCTTTCTTGTTTTTATCCCGCTTTGAATTTTGACTTTAGAATTTTGTTCGGAGTGCAAAGGTTTAAGTGTGAGAAAATTTTATCAGTATATTTTAATATACCATATTTTACTTTCTAATAAGGGATTTTTATTACTTTTTATTTTATTTTATTTATGTTAGTGCGTTTTCTAAGTTTAACTTATTTCTTCTTTTATTTTAATTCAATTAATTATTTTCTGAATCAGCATTAATTTGACACCTTCTTGTTATGTAGGTCATAACTTGAGCTACGAGATGCGGTTTGATGCATTCTAATATGTGTTAGAAATATGAGAGGATAAGATACAACTTTTCTGTTGAAGTCAGAAGCTGATTCGGAGTACAGACGGGTCGAATAATTCGTTGTATCTCCGGAAATAATAAAATAATTAGTTTTGGGGACCTTTTTTTTATGTTTTTCGGATAAGTTGTTATTAGAGCTCAATTTCTCTTTTATTATTTAAACAAATTTTGCAGCCTTAGGGCAGGCATTCTGTTTCCTTTTCACGAAAGAAGGATTAGACACACAAATTCTACGGAAGACTAAATCTCTGGTTGATCTACTACTTCAGGATTCTGTAAAACTTTGAGGTTATATATTTTCCAATTCAATTTCTTTTCCCTTCCATTCTATTCGGTGATTTCATTTTCTTAATTTGTAATTCAGAGAGTAGGGTGAATTAGTTTTGATTGGTGCATGTTCTCAACTTTAATCGCGATTAAAATTAGCTTTTTCGTTTATTCAATGTATTTATAATTGTCTGATTAATTCAGTAAATAGGAACGTAATTCATACAGTATCAATTGCGCTTGTTTGATCGATACTATAATCGAAGAGGAATTGAATCCTCTTAGGGAGTTGGTAAAATAGTAATCGATGATAAGTAAGAAATCGAACTAGTAGATTAAACTGTTTATCATAATCATTTATCATTTCTTAATCTAAAATCAAAACCCCCATTTTGTTTTAGTCAATTGGTTAAATATACTTAAGAGTCCTTACAATACGACTCAAGTGTCGCTTCCGTTTACGAAAGTTATTAAACTCATTTTTGACCCGTGTGCGACAGTGGATGAGGTTCCATCGATAAATTTATTTTTGTTCTTGGATATCAGCGCAATCCGCATGAAGCGTGGATAGGTATGATAATTCTTATCATCGAACGGTGGTGAAATGAGATCCAGAACATGGTTCTCATTTGGATGTAAGTAGTATGGATTAGCAGAGTTGGTAGAAAAATCAGTGAGACTCTAGTGTACCATTGAAGGTAGGATAAGAGCAAAGATACAATGACAGAAGAAAGAATGCAGAGATGTGAATTTGGCTTAAGAAATTGCAGAAAACAAAGAAGAAATCGCAGGAAGAAGAAGAAAACAATGAATACCATGTTAATGATGAAGATTTCGAATGGAGAAAATGATGAAATTAGAAAGATGAAAAGAGCAATATGAATCATAAAGTATGAAAGTAATTGTTTCATTGATTAGTTCAACAGATAAAGTTGCTAGTATATATACAAATGAATAACTATATAAGATCAGTTACAACAGACTACTATCAGCTAACCAATCTAACAAACTAGTTAAACAAATTGATAATAACCTTTACATAATAATAATACTAAATACAATAAGAAAAGAGATTAAGCTAATAACGATCTCTATAACAAAGTCGTGCAATAGCACGAGTAATTTTCTAGTTTTTAAATTGTAATGTATTACATAAGTCTCTCATTCAAAGAAAATTTTCTAATAATATAAATTTATTTTATTTTATTATTTAGAAAAAAATTGTAGTATCTAAAAAAAATATCTTTAAATTTGAGTTGTTAAAGATTAACAAGGTATTTTTGCATTTAGAGCATTTTCATCAATTCTTTTTTCTAAAAGGAATTATATTACATCATACTTATGTAAGTCTACATATTTTGTTTCTATAGTAAAAAAGCATCTTATATTAATGATACTATGATACTTTTTAAAATTCAAAAAGATTAGTTCAAATGTTGTATCATATTTTGCTCCTTTAACCATTTATTATGTGTGATTGACATAAATTTGTATATCAAATAAGTTTTATTGACATGTTCAATAAACATAGTGAATGAAACACATATGTTTAATCTAAAAGAGAACTATATGTACTAGTTGCCTTATAGTTGAGTTCAATGAAAAGCTAGGTTGGTAGTAAAGTGACATATTACACAATGTGATAATGATGTGATGTTTTATCTTCGACCTCATGATCATTTGTCTCCTCTTAACAACCACAAAACTAATGCATTTACTCAACTAAATTCCATTCACTTGATCACTTCCTTTCTAATTATTATTGGCTTATCTGAATTAACTTCACCTTGTTTTTAATGTTGTTACATCCAAATAATAAATGGATTTATCTACCTATAGTGCTGCCCTAGTTTAAGGGTCCCCTTCAAAACTTCTGATCCTTCACCTCAGTTTCATAAATCTCTTTTGGGATTCTTCACTCATAGGTCAATAGCAAAGGCAATTATTGAACGTATTAGGCCCACAGTAAAGTAGCTTTATAATTTCTTTCACCCATAGTTTCTTTTTTCTTACTGATCAGAAACTCATAGTACGTTAAAAATGGCAGAAAAAAATAAAGTTGATGTATATATACAACCAGAAAAAGGCTTATCAGTGGGCGCTCTATGACTATATCTCAGATTCCTTTCACTTTACTTTATATATATGTGTGATGTGAATCTCATTCTTAGATGAATATTGCTTCAACACCTTTCTGTCATTAATTACTTTTTTCTTGATTAACTTTGCCAAATTAATCATTAGTATGTTGTCTCTTACTGTTGCTAAGAATTATCTTTCACATTTTTGCAAGTTTATAATATTCTGATATTTAGTTATCTTGTATGAATGTGGACCTAATTCTAATGTCCTGTCAAACCTTTCACTTTGTAGGGAAAAAAACTTGGAAAAATGATAAGAATACTTTTATGAATTCAGTTAAAGAAACCAATGTAAAAATATCGGGTTTGACACTCTTTACTGATAACCATATATACTATGAACAACGTTAAGCCTTGCACAACTTTCTTCTTTGTGCTGACACGTTTGTCTCTTATTTTGTGATTCTGATTTCTAAGGTTAAGACTTGGGAGATTTTATCCTGATTTTTCTGGAGGGATCTTTGTATAAGTTGGTGGCAAAAGTAGTGTTGGCCCAACACATCTTGAGATTTGAAAAAAAAATTTAATTTAAATTTTAATATAATAAAAATATTTTTGTTTTAGATTATTGAATTAAAATTTTAAGTTTTTAAAAATCTAAAATTATTAAATTATTTTAATTAATTTTTTTTTAACTGATAAACATCTAAACACTTTACTGATCATTTTTAAAAAATATAATTAAAATATTATCAAAGTTTTTTAAAAAAAAAACTTAAATTTCAAGTATTCTTTTATGTAAGAGAATTTAAATATTTATTATTTATTAGTATGAATTTTAATAGTACCGCCTTTAAGGACGTGCATAATGGATTATGCGACATAGTCTAAAAATTTTCACGATTAAATCCTAGCTAAAAAGGGTTTAAAAATGTTTATTATGTTTGAACGATAACAAAATAGGGCCCCAATTTATTTTTCGTAGTTAAATCATGTTTAACCTACACAAGACCTCCAAAAGTACAAGACGCTCTTAATTTCTAATTAACCAATTATACAACATATATCTTAAATGGTTATTATTATCATACATTTTTAATAGATGCTAGAATTAAAATGATTTAAAAAGTTTTATTTTATAAAAAGAATCAATTAATTAGAATTATATAAATATTTTTAAAAAATGAGACCCTAGGCAGTAGCCATGTTGGTCTACCCCTAGGGTCGACCCTATGCAATAGCGTCGATCGCTAGACTTGGGACGATGATGGACAAACTTATCTCCCTCAATTAATCAACTTTTATTAAAGGAAGAAGGTTGGTTGATGGAGTGATAGCTTTCAAAGAGGTGATTGACTAGGATAAGATATCTAGGAGATATTTTCTTGTTTTTAAGATGGATTTTGAACAAGTGTATGATTCAGCTAGTTAGAGTTTTCTGAATTACATGCTTATTAGGGTTAGGTTTAATGATAAGTGGAGGTCTTGGATTCAAGTTTATGTGTGCTTTGGAAATCTTGTGGTGTTGGTTAATATTTGGCCAACCTAATAGATTATCATTTATAGGAGTTTGAAGTAAGGGGACACTCTAGCTACTTTTCTTTTGAAGTGCTTAGGGTGGGATCCTCTAATTTGGAGGTTCTCATCTTCAATATGTAGATAATACTCTTATCTTAACAAATTAAGGCTATTTTTATGGGTTTTGAGCTAACTTCGGGTGTTTAGGTTAATGTCTTTAAGAGTGGTCTTGTAGGATTAATGTGGAACTTATCTTCTAGGCCTCTGCATGAGATTTTCTCTACTATAGGATTGAAGTTCTTCCGCTTAAGTTCTTAAGTTTTCTTGTGGGGACTAATCTTCGGGTAGAAATTACTTGGGACGCGTAAGTCAATTTGTAAACCAAGAGGCTTGAGTCTTGAAAACATGAGTATGTTAGTTTGAGAGAGTGTTGTTACTTAATTTGGTGATGAACGATATCCTTATTTTTCTTGTTCTTTTTTAAGATGCATGTGAAGGTTTAAAATTATATAGTAAGGATTCAAAGAAGTTTCCTTTGGGGAGGAGTGAAAAGAGATAGTAAGATCTCTTAGGTTAAGTGAGCTAATGTCCGTAAATGTAAAAGTAAAGGGGAAATAGGAGTTAGATATATTTGTTTTCTCAATTTAGTCATTTTTTATAAATGGATGTGGAGTTTGATTAATATAGGGGCATCTGGTCTTTGGTAAGATATTATTGCAGTCATATATGGTGCTCACTTAGTTTTTCTTGGTGGAAAGACGTATCTCTTTTTGGATCCAAAGATGATGACCATTTTGTCTAATTTTTTTGATGGTATCTTAAAGAAAGTAGGATCAGATCTCTTGACATATTTTTGAGAAAATTCTTGTGTAGGATCTAGTTCTCTTAAAAATAAGCTCTCAAGGTTGTTCAGAATCTCTAAATAAACTGATGGATAGGTGGGAGAGATTGGTCAGTGGAAAAATAATAACCTTGTTTGAGACATAAGTGTAAGAGACTCTTCTTTATTTGTAAGTTATCTGTATATGACAACTCATTCTCTATTCTTCAAGGAACTACTTTTTTTTAGTGTAGAGATAAGTGGAGTTGGAACCATTCAAGAGAAGGTATATTTTCTATGCCTCTACTTACCATGTTTCATCTTTCTAACTCTTCTTATCATGTAGTGAGTATGATCATTCCCTTCATTTAGGTTAGATTGACTCTATCTAAGGTGGTGGTTTTTTTTGCAACATTTGGCAAGATAAACTTCCCTCTAGAGAGAACATGTTTAAATGGTTGGTGATTCTTGATTTTGGTGATATCTCTTGTCTCGTGTTTGGTTGAGTTGTTTTATCATCTACTTGTCACATGTGAGATTGCTTTGGCAATGTGATATATAATCTTTCCGTGATTGGGTGGCAGGTGGTTCTTCCTAGTGATCGTAACTTTATTTTTTAAGTGTTTCCTCTCTTTAGGTGGTAGAGTTAAGTATTGAGATGGTTTGTTATGATAAGTCATGCACTAGTCCGGTCTATTTGGATTGCCTATAATAATGGTATTTTTCTAGTGATGCAACATTTGTGAAAGAAGTGGAAGAGAAGAGTATTTTTGACTTTGAAATGGTTTCTAGGTTAATCACAAGTGAACTCGTGTATTTTTTTTTATTGGCTTCAAAACTCTTTTTGTTGCATTAACCAATAGCGGAACGAGTGTTGTTTTAATTCTATTACTGATTTTGAAATTTTTTTTTTCTTCTCTTGAAGACTTTAGATTTGTTGATGGCGGTATTAGAGGTTTGAGTTGTAGCCTAAACTTTATGATGTGAGCTTGTTGTTGTTTTTTTGCTGTGCTCTTTACTTTTTGTCGTTGTTTCGTTTTCTCCATTTTTGGTGGTTAGTGCAACACATTTTGTACTGAGCTGATAACCTTTCCTGAGTACTTTGGTAGATTTTTCATCCCCTTATATTATTTTTCCATTTAAAATATTATTCTAAAGTACAAAATTGAGGTATTCTTACGTACAAATTTAAGAGCCATCTAAAAATCATCAAACATTTTGTGACTTATTCAAGAAGTTATATGTACTAAGGACACGTTTTTTCCAACACTACACTTATTTTCATATCGAGGGAAACTCGTCTGGATCTTGTCATTTTATATAGAATTAATTTTTAAAATATGAGAACAATGTGAATTTCACATAATTAAAAAGTGAGTGTAACACACTTCTATAAAACTTTTGCCTAGAAAAAGTGACAGTCACATAGAATGTTCAAAAGAAAGTAATTTTAAAGACTCCTCTATAAGACAATCTGAGACCGTGAGTATGTACAATATAACATAAAACAATGTTCTCTATAAGTGTGACTAACTTGTGTACAATGTTGTTACAAAAACATGAAACCAAGCAAAACAATGTGCTCTATAACATGAAACCAAGCAAAACAATGCGCTCTACTAGTGAAATATTTTTTTGTAATCGTTTGTATGGCCATTTTCAAGCCGGAAAAGTAAGGTGCCCAAAATGTCACCATTATCATGCAATGACAAATATCTATCACATGCAATATATGTCATTTATATGCATGCTTACATATGAATGACACTGAGACAACAGAATATCTGAAGCTATTTTGTAGTCATTCTTACAGCAACAAAATCATAAAACTTGGCTGTTATGTTCTGTCTAAATTGATTTGGAGCTCTCTGCTGCCCCCAATCTTTATCATCTATAAATTTTATTTCATTAATTTTAAGAATGATTTCCGTTTAGTTAAAAATATTCTTTTTGTCAAATGCATATTAGTAGTTGCATGTGGTATTATATACTCTTTTGGTCTCACATTGACGTCATCATTTGATTATTTCACATAAAATTTAAAATCATTTAAAAGAGAATGATATTTTTATTAAATTAAGTATCGATGTATTTATTATTACCACAAATGAAAAATAAAAAATATATATTGATTTATAAGTAAAAGTGTATATGGGTCGGTTTGAGTTGTGTTTGATCAAATACAATGCTTGATCATACCCCTACATTTTGTTAAATATGTCAATTTTATCCTGTTTATTTTTAATCATTTTATTTTTTACTTTGTACTATTCATGTCAGACTTTCGAAAATTGTACCCAATCAAAATCGCATCGGAAGACTTTCATCATGACATCCGGTACGTTACTTTTCTTTTCCAGAAGACCTGGCCAGAGAGTTTCGATTTATCACAAAACCTGTACTGGAAGTCTAACCAAAAGAGTTACAGTTTTGGGACGAAAGCATGAACTGTACCGAAGCACTTTTTGCAAGTTGTCTGGTTTGTTGATTTTGCATACCGAAACACATTTAGCAAGTTGACCGGTTTGTAAATTTTGTTTATCGGAACACTTTTAGTAAGACTTTCGATTTGCTTTCTTTAAATGTATTTTTTTTATACTGCAGGTATGGAAATTCCTCCAAAATATACGATAAAAATCAAATATGTGTAGATACTTCTGATATTTTTTCTACTACTCAAAGATTTGGTACACAAGAAGAGGTGATAAGGTGGATCAAAAAGGTTGGAAATTGAAATAAAGTAAATGTTATTATCACTCGTTCAGATATTGAAACAGACAAGAGAGGAGGAAGTAACAAATTAAGATTTGGTTGTGATAAAGGTGAGAAATACAAGAATACTGATAGTGAAACCCAAAGTGCGGCGAAAAAATGTGGATGTCCATTTAAAAATCAGGTCGACTCTGGTGAAAGATGGGCATGGATGGAAGGTTGATGTAAAATGTGGAGTTCATAACCATGGTTTACCTGATAGATTAGAAGGTCACTTCTTTGTTGGTATGTTGACCATAGATCAGAAGCAGTATGTTGTTGATTTGACAAAGAGACATGTTCCACTTAGACACATTGTTTTCCTTTAAAGAGCGAGATTCATAGAATGTCAGTCGGATCACGCAAACATATAAGCATAAGAGTATGATAGAAAAAGATATAATAGGTCTTAGAAGTGAGATACAACGTTTGTTTAAGCTTATTGAGGACACATGTTATGTTTATTGGAGTAGAAAAAGAGATGACTCGGAAGTTATTAGAGATATATTTTGGGTCCATCCAGATTCAGTTAAGTTGTTGAATATTTTTCCTATTGTGTTAGTTATGGACAACACCTACAAGACAAACAAATATAGTCAACCTCTGTTTGAAATTGTTGGCATGACATCAACCGAGTTGACTTTTGTTGTCGCATTTGCGTATATGGAGTATGAGCAGACTGAGACTTTTTGTTGGGTGTTAGATAAGCTAAAACAATTGTTTGTGAAGAAAGATTTATGTCCATAAGTTATTTTGATAGATAAAGATCATGTTTTGATAAAACCAATTGAAACTGTGTTTCAAAGGTTGATCAATTTGCTATGTCGATTTCATGTTAACAAAAATGTTGGTACAAAATGCAAGAAATATGTGATAGTGACATGCAAAAGACAATCGACACATTATGGATTGATGTTGTATGGGCTAGTGATGAGGTTGAGTATGATCAACGGTTGCAACAACTTGAGCAGGCGTGTGTTGATTGTAATGAATTTATTGATTATGTGAAAGACACATGGTTGACACCACATAGATAGAGATTTGTTAGAGCATGGATTAATCGAGTGCTATATTTGGGTAACACCACGATTAATCAGTATGTATCTTTTTATTAATATTTTTACTATGTATTTATTTTTAGTATTTTTAAATTGTACATTTTTTATTTGTATTTTTTAAGTATTTTTAATATGTATTATTTTTAGGGTTGAGTCTGCTCATTGGAAGTTAAAGCAGATGTTAGGGAACAATATAGGTGACATGGTTAAGTGTTGGGAGGCTATGAATAACAACTTAAAGTTACAACTGGGCAACATTAGAGCTTCTTTTTAAAAAAGCTTTTATGAAATTAAGTAGGCACATGTAAGTCCATTTTACAGTAATTTGCGTGGTTCGGTGTCTCGAGTTACTTTGAGATGCATTGCTGAAGAGTTATTGAGAGTTGATTATGTTGGAACTAACAGGGAAATGTGTGGTTGTAATCTTAGAACATCCTATGGGTTACCTTATGCTTGTGAGCTAACAAGATACAAACGTGGTGGTATACCGATGCTAATAGATGTTGTGCATGGTCATTGGAGGAAACTAAGTATGAAAGTTGAGTTGAGGTAGATGTAGATGATGGATCAGAAGTGGATATGAGTAGTGCAATTGATGAATTATGGAAAAGGTTTAGATCACTAGGTGTTGTTGGGAAAAGGGTATTAAGAAGTAGGGTTCGGGAACTTGCCTACCCCATAATGACTTCTTTGTGTCCACCACCTGAGAAAATAAAACCAAAGGGGGAGTCAAGAAGAAAGGCAAAAAAACCAATAAGGTATGATGTTTATAGGGATCCTACGTATCATGAGTATATTGATCAAGCATCTCAATCTTCACAGAGGCAATCTCAACCATCACAGGCTTCAAAGAAGTTGAAATTATTACAATATTCACAGAGGCAATCTTAACCATCACAAAAGTAGTCATAGTTATCTAAGTTGTTCATCCTTCAATTCCCTAATCATATCAGGTCATATATTGAAGATGCAGTTAATGTTGTATCAGATGGTAATTATGGATTTAGAGTCATTGTTTCATTACATGGATATGGTGAAGATGGTTAACCAATGGTTCATCGATACTTGAGGTTAGAAATAATACAGAAGGAAATAGCAAGTTTATATGACATCTTATTTGGTGATCGGTTAGCAGAAGTGAGAGAATCTTTGATGATAGAGGCATTTGGTCCTCAACCACCACAGAAATGGTTGACTCTATCAGATATGGGTTACTTTATATCGAATCTCTATAATGTTTTACTTGTCTGTTTAGGCAATATGTGCATGAATTTCTTCCCTATGACAAGTTCATATTCACCGAATGTCTCCATTTATTGCATTGGTTTTGTTAACCAAAATCATTGGGTTCGGGTACTTAGTTATTTGTAGTTAATATGTGACTAAATTCATTTAGTTTATTTTGTTAAATATATGACTTAATATTTTGATTTTTTTTATTCAGGTAAACATGAAAGAATGGTTTCCATTGCCACCAGTCACATTAGATTGGAATAAGTTTTGTTCTTCAACAACATCTTGGATGCTAGGATTTGTAGGAGGTCTACAACATTGGCAACAACTTGTGTCTGTATTACCATAAATATGTAATCAAAACATGAATAATGAATTATGTCATTCATTTTTAATTTTAAATATCTCAATAACACATAACTAGATTCAAAATTAAACATAAGTCTAATAGTTAATACAAATGAAAAAAAAAACATAAACATATCCCAACTAGATCAATAGGTCTAAATGTTAACACATAAACATAAACATAAGTCTATAAGTCTAATAGTTAACACATAAACATAAGTTAATGTGAATGAGAAATACGTAAAGCTTCAAATAACTCACCAAACTGTGGATCATCCTCTTCAGATCAACCTATCAGAGATAACGATGAATTAATGTAGAAACACGAGCCCAGCTAGGATCAGATGGTCCTTCATCGTAAACAGGAATTGACACCTCTCTTGGGGCATCACGAAGAGGGCGATACCAAAGAAGGATGCGAAACACGATAATACTGCTCAAGATATCCATCATCTGTCTCAGATGGGGTGGTGGCCAGTGTTGTCGGACAAATTACAGCAAGGACGCTCTGATGGTAACCAATCCAATCAACATCAATATCATCAACCATCATATAATCAGGAGGTGAGGGTGGAATATACTGCCTGTATCTAAACTAATGTATACATTTTTCAGGCAAGTATGGAACAACTGTATCACCCCATTTCAAACACCCCTTGTATAAACATAACTCATCAAACTGACGCCATGCTCTATGATCCTGGAATGGGTGCCATATGACGTCATCAGGTGCCAACTCGTCCAAAATAGGTCGCAAGTCATCCACCTTCAGGACTTCTTGCTTATAGGATCATCTCATCGCTTGAAGAAGACCACAATTATCAGTTGGTATCCAATTCTCTCCTCTTTTTTCAAGTGTTGGAAAATACTCATGAATTTAGCACTGTTACAAAATTAATACTATTAATTAACTAAATAAAGATAATTATAACATAATTAAATTAATTAATTAAATTAATATAATAAATAAAATTATTTAAAACATAATAAACTAAATTAAAATAAAGACTTGTATGAGAGTAGGATAACCACCGAGTTGTTTGCAACTAAACATAGAAGCATCTTCGAGATGTCTGTAAAGGGTAACCAATACAACTACTCCCCAACTGTATCCCAATAATCTATCCAAGTTCGTAAATAGTAAGAGGTATCATGCCTCGACAAGCATAAAGGTCTTGTCGGCAAAAACTATGGAACCCACCAACATCAGGAAATACGCTCTAGTCGCACATGCCCATCTAGAAGCAGCTCTATGCTTTTTGAATAAATCATATAACCATTCCAACTTATAGTAAGAATCCCTGCAGTGACGGACTTGTTCTTGTGCCCTATTATGTGACACTCCTAAGTAATCAACAACAAGTTCAATAGCAACCACTTTAGTGATGTCTTAAGGGGGACAAAACACTCTCTTGATAGGCAAGTGAAGCAGACAAGAGACGTTATCTAGAGTAATGCTCATCTCACCAAACAACATGTGAAATGAAGATGTCTCAAGATGTCATCTCTCTACAAATGCGGAAACTAGGTTTGTGTTTATCTTTGTCAAACTGGTTCTCGGAAGTGAAGATATACTAGACTTAGAAATCCAACCCTCCATATCTTTTGGAAGTTGTTGTGAAACCCTCAATGTCAGCTTCAGTCCATGTCCTGCAACCTTCAGCTCTTTCTTCAGACCTGTCTCCTGAAAACAATTAAAAGTACGTATATTATAAAACACAACATTAAAAATTCAAATACTATTCAAGATCAAATATATTTTTTTACTTACCTCACAAAACCATACATGTCTAGCAATATACTGCTCGTACTTAACCAAAAGTGACATATCGTACAACCCTCCTGGAAAGCCAGTCGGTTGTGTTGTGGATGCAGATGCACTAATATGCTCTTCCTCACTAGCCAACCTCGATGAAGGCCCCATTCTGAACCAAGATCTGGAATCTTACCACCTCGTGTTCGCGCCACTGTCAAAATAAAATTATAAAGAAAAGATTTAAAAAAATCAAAATGAAGAACCGTAACACATTAGAAAAATTTGCATATACATTGAGTTGATAATTGATGATCTTATTACTCCTTATTCTGGTTGATCCTTGTTAAAAATTAAGTCTGAACCTTCATCCATATTTATAGCCTTTTTAGAAACTAGTCGTTGAGGAGGTAACTTGATCAAGAGTCTTTGTTGTTACTCCATAGTATAAGAATCTTTGAAGATATATACACAAGAAGATCTTAATCCAATGTGTAACATGTTTAATTTTTTTTTCTTCAAGAGATTTTTTATTATTAGAGCCGTTGAGAGTAGATATCTATAAAGCATTTCAGCCTTTCTTGAGCCTTGCAATTTGTAGACTCTAGCTGATAAACTGATTTGACAATACAGCTTGCTTTCTGCAGTACAAACAACTTCAACTTTATCACCAACTTTGAATGGTACCTGAAGCCAATTTGCACTCACTAAGTATAGAGAAAATAGCGTTGCTTCTTATGATGCTAAGGCCTCATCTTCAGAGTCTTCGCCATACATCACTTAGCAAGTGTTCTTCAGATTCTGCCACCAGAAGCTAGCAATATAACAACTCTCAAAGTGTGCTTAATGTAGAACACATTCTGATAATAATATTTACAAGTATAAGAACCTGCACACATGTAACACACGTCAACTAAACCATTGTTATTTCAATACTTTGTTATAATCAAAACCCAAGGAAAGTATGTCACTGACAAATCTTGTTCTAACAAACTTGATGGCGAACAAGTGTATGACTATTTTCTTGTTTACCAATTCAAGTTGAAATGGCTCGGTAACCGCAATTACCGTCTCCTAGAACATTGGTGATCTGCTCGATATATTTGTGCATAAAAACCGACATCTCGTCGATGAATGGAATCTTTGGTGTAGGTGGCATAGGAGGTGGTTTGCTAATGCGAACTTCTTTGACAACACTTTTTTTTTAGATTTTGGAGCTGGTGAGTCAGGAAATATTTTGTCAACATGTTCAAAATATGAAGGAGACCGTGTAGTCGGATTGTCATTTGGTATAGGCTTCATTTTCTTTAGAGCACCTTTTGTTTTTACGATTTGAGATGGTGGTTTCATTTAAGTGGTTTTCTGATAGGAAATCTTCCTTGGTTGTTCTTTGATGTGGAGTTTCATGTTGTCATCGACCTTCAAAAATATCTCTTGTATCACTTCCCATTTGGTCAAAATAGAGATATTCGAGTTATCGTCATTCATGACACCATCATAATCAAACCTAAGTCTCTTCCAATGAGTTCAAACCTCATCGATTCTTATTGGGTCACCATGTTTCACCATTTTAGTAAAAACACAAGCACATAAAATACCATATGTTTTCACAATTGTGCATCCACACTTTGAGTTATCGGAGCCTACATTATCAGCTCATTTAGCCTCGTGAAAAATATAGTTCAAACCCGCCCAAGAAACGTTACCGACCAACTGTAAATATAGAGTGTTGTCTTTAAATTTTTGTTCTAAAATTGTGATGATCTGACCAAATTATGTTTGTATCTCATTATGCTAGTTTGAAATCATGTGGTTCAAAAAGTCCTAGTCTCTACACAAATCGCCCTTACTATTTCCCAACCAAATTTTCAAAGTAGCATGGGTCGACTCAACTTTGTTAGTTGTTATATTTCTAAGGTGTCTAACATTAATAGTCCATGCACAGACAATTTTCTCCTTCACCTGGTTAAAATTTGTGCTTTAATCTGCATACTTTTCACACACTTTCCACAAATGCATAACGAAATCGGCATATAGTTTTTTTGTGGAAGAATTTACTATAGGATTCCATGCATCCATTACTTTTTTCCATAACCACACTTGCCTTCACCATTTTTCCATCTTCAGACTCTATCTGTTTCATCCATACTGCTGGTTTAACCAGAATTCTCACATTCTTTGTTAAGTGATACCTACAAAGAAATGCATTAGAAGTAGGAAATACTTTTGCAACCAAATTCATCAATGCGGCTTCGCGCTCGGTAACAATCGTTTGAGGCATCTCCCTTTGGTCCTTCAGCAGTGTTCATCACACCTATAAGGCCCAAGGAAAATTGTCCTCTTTTTCACACTCAAGAAATGCAAAACTAATATAATATGTCTTCTCAGTTGAGGTAACACCAACCATCTCCAATAATAGAAGTTTATACTTGTTGTTCTTGTAGGTTGAATCAAGTATGAGAACTGTAGGAAACATGTTGAACAACTTTATGGAATTAGGATGAGTTTAAAATATGTCTCTAACAGTAACTCCATCTTCCCACGTTAGGTACCTAGACACGTAACTGTTATTATCCAACACTTTCAGGAGTTATTGCATCTCAGTTCTATCCCTCATAAGCACCTTGTTAGTGAGGTACCGAATATTATACATTTTCTTGATATTTGATATATTTTTGGGTCGTTTCTATTTCAAAGTTACAAGTATATTTTTTGGTTGAACTAGATTTAGGGTCATGTCAGCAACACCTTCCTTCTCTTCTGGCATGAGGCGAAACACACCTGGATGGCCAGCTAATTTTAAACACAAATCATGGTTATGTAAACCACATACCATATTAAATCTCCAGTTTTTGTTTTCCAACATGTAACCGTTCCTCTTAAACGAACACTCGCATTTTCTTGAACGGGTGTCGTCTCTTTTAAAATTTTGGAGATGAGTTCTATATTTCCCGCTTCTTTCATGTTTCATTGTAACAAAAGCGTATCATCTATCTAAACCATTATCAGACCTTCTAATAACCATATCAAACCAAGTTTAGAAGCCTCCATACGAATCCATTCAAGCATTTGATCACGAGATTCAAACTCTTGCTTATTTTAAAATTGGTTGCCAATATCTACCACCTTCACAACAACACCATGGACATTCGGAGAAACAACTTATTTTGAGAAAATATCGGAGTGCACCATATCTAATGAAAACAATTAAAACCATAAAAGTACATAAGCACTAATACTGAAGACAAACTTGGAAAATGAACACAGACAACATCCAGAAATGCATCTCTGAAAAAGTTCATACACGTTTCAGAGATACACTTCCGGACACAACAAATTTTTTCAGAAAAAAAAAAAAGAAAGAATGATTAATGTGACTAATGCAGAGGGGGATGAAGGATATTTACCTGAAATTTTATCTTCTTTGCTCCCTCTGATATGATGATCCAAAAGAATAGAGATTTGGAGTGAAAAAGTGGATTGAGAATGAAGGGTTTTTTGGTGAAGGATTTGGCTAAAAACCAACTATGGCAACAATGGTTGTGTGATCGTGCAACTGCTTTTTTTATCAGATATTATCGGAGATGCATCTCTGGAAATATCTAACATGCAAAGGTGACAGAAAATTCCAAAATCCCTCTCATGATTCCGAAGATATAACTCTGAAATTTCTACTGAACTAGTAAATAATTAAGGTATTTCTTAAAATATTTCAAAGATGCATCTCGATCCAGAATAAAAATAACCCAACTTATAGGACGCCTCTCAAAATGGTCTTTGTTAAGTGTGTAAGAGGTACGTCTAGAGATGCATCTCCGAAAACAGGGAGCATTTGTGGAAATTCACGTGGTGCAGTAGAAACATATAGGGATACGTTAAGAAATAGTCTTAAAAATTATCTATAGCTCCTTATAAAATAAGAAAGAGATGGTCTAACTGTATAGAAATAACAATAATAATGATGTTTATAGTTTCACTCATACATAGAGAACAAAATCAGTGTGTAGACAAATTGACTTCATTAGACATAGGCATTCAGTATGGATCTATGTGCTTGCAGGTACAATGTATGCAACTGTCAGATGATCTCAATGGTTTTGATGATGACAACACTGTGTTGTTAAGTCGTCATCAATTAAGACCAAGATGTTAAATCAAGATAATCAAGATGATCATGTTTGTGAGATCAAGATCTTAAATCAAATTTCTTAAGGACATCACCTAATGTCAAGTAGGATTTAATAGAATCCTGGATGATCTCTAGTCATGCAATCTCTAATGATGTTGTCTATTAGAAAGCTCTATCAAGCCTTATTGTTAAGAAAAATTAAAGTCCAAGATGATGTCTTGAATTAATGATGAATCTAGCAAGGGATCTTGAAGTTTCAAAGATTATGAAAGAGGTGATGTGTTTTCATTTCTTTGTATTTTCACTAATTTTTCTTAGTGTTTTCAGTGTGAAAAATATCAAACGAGGCTTTTCTTTGTTCTGGTGTTGGGGATAATGTTGTAATTTACCCAAGAGGAATTTATCTATTGTGTAATATCTCTTGAGAAATTGTTATTATATTTATGACATAAACCAGTAAAAGTTCTTATTGTGTTTGTGATATTGTACATGAAAGTCTTTGTTTGGTACGTGAGCTTAGCCTGGTGTAAAAGCTCTCTTTTAGTTTGCGAGGTTGTTCGTCAAAATCTCCGCTTGATTTCTGAGTTTTTCACGATGTAAAAGCTTTGTCTGGTTCTAAGATTGTCCGGGTGTAAAATCTTGTATTTAGTTAGAACGATAGATAGTGTAAAACTTCAGTTTGATAATAAGAAGAATAATGAGCATAACCTGTGCAAAGCTCTCATACAGTGGAAACTCTCAAGA
This sequence comes from Lathyrus sativus, assembly GCA_963859935.3. Lineage (NCBI taxonomy): Eukaryota > Viridiplantae > Streptophyta > Magnoliopsida > Fabales > Fabaceae > Lathyrus > Lathyrus sativus. The sequence goes on from OZ012741.1 coordinate 562,354,624, forward strand.
AAAAATTCTTAGGGAGAAGAGTAAGCATAGTAGTTAGGTCGGACCTTTATAAAGTTTTGGTGCAATTCTCTCAATTTTTATCTCTTTAAGCAATCATATTTATTAAAGAATTTTTAATTGAACATCGTTTTTCAATTCACCCATTTTTCTCTTCTGCTTAGATTCATTTTTTGTACCTTAAAGATAATGTTTGCATATTCGTGATCAGCGTGAAAAACCAGTTCAAATGATATATGAGTTTGCAGTTTATTGTAACGAAGATTTTTAAAAAAAATCAACGACGCAAATATTACTTAACATAAAGAATCAAAATGTTACAATAAAAATTTAAAAGAATAACTTAATATTTTAAAATAATTTACAGAACCTAAACAGTTATTTTCCCACTAATGTTGATCATTGGTGTCCTTAACAACTACAACCTTTTATCTTTAATATACTTTTTCGCACATCTCAACTCGCCACTTGCTCAACCCTAATTAACATATAGTTTTTCAAAAATATGAATTAGCAAGTATAAATTGTCTCAAATGGAAACATCAAATGGGATTTTTGGGTGTTAGCCGTTACTAATTAAATATCTACAAAAGCATAGCAAGATAGAGTCCGTGACATGTTTGTTCTCTCTTGAACTTACAAAACTCCATTTTTTTATTCTTCTCCCTTCCATATTTTCATAAACAATCAAACAACATAATGTATGAAAACTTTAAATGCCATAGCTAGACTTAATAATTGAGTCCTTGTATTATGGCACGTTACTTTTTAGGGCCACGTGGTGTTTCATATTTAGTCCCATTAGACTACTTAAAAAAGATGCATCCACCCCTTTCTTATCATTTGCATAAAGGTACCCACCTTTTTCATAAAAAACTTAACCCAACTTCTTGTTCTATCTATTTGTAGGATATGTAGATAGACAATTCTTCTTTTCTTTCTCATTATTCGGTGAGATAGTGGGATTGACTTCATCACTTCTATCATCGATTTCTATCTTTGATTTATGTAAAGTTTTATCTCAATCTAAATGTTCAATATCAAAAAAAAATATAATCTATAATTAAGGGAAAGCAATAGTTTGATGTAGTCTATTTTTTATATCTATCATGCTCTTTAATCGTTATTTTAAAACTACCCAATACATTTATTAAATAATAATTGTTTATTTTTTTAATTTAAGTTGTCAATTTATTTAATTTTAAAAAAAATTAAGAAAAAAAATATTTTATAATTTGTTGTGTGTACGTTTTAAAAAAAAAAACATATAAATACACATGGAAGAAATTTATCACAATGTTTATATTAAAAATAATTTATATTAAAAACAAAATTATATTAAAAAAATATATTTATATTTTAATACGTGTGTCAATTAAAAAAAACGGACAAATACGTGCCCGTTTAGACGTTAGTATTAAATAGATGAAATCTCATTTAAATTTATAAATATTTAAGATAGGTGTATACTAGTAGAATTAAAATAAAAAGAGACGTGAATACTAAAGTATAACATAATAATACTAGCATAAATTTATTCAGGTTTTATGCGAAAACATAATTAAGATTTTCAAAACTAATTAATTAATATAGAATCAGCTGTTTTATTCTAATTTATTTTAGACGTTATATAACCAAGTCAAAACTCTAAAGTAAAGTACGTGTGCTTACTATATAACTAAAAATATCTAATATTATTTCACTATATTTAAATAAATATGTAAATGACAAAATATATCGGCTTAGGTGGTTAGTTCAATGTAGGATCTCTTTAGTTGATAATTTGTAAATATTTTTATAAACATTTTTTTTTAGTTTTGAGGTTTGTTCTGACCCTAGTGAATCTTGTTAGAATGTACTTCATATTCAATAGTGATATTAGTTTTTATTAAGTTTAACCTAATTAGTCTAGGTTAGCATTTTTTCTATGTGCATTATTGTTTGTTTATATAAACTAATGTAGGTGTCAATGGTGTAGCGGTGTAACCATTCATTGTAACCATTTTGCAAGAGTAGTGGAAGTTTGTTATTCTCTCTCTTCTCTCTTCTTTCATTTTCATCTTGTGCACCAATAAATGGTATTTAGAGCTCCGCTTCAGATCCAAATGGAAACACGAGTGAACAGTGAGGCGTTGTGTGATTTATTTCATTTCTTGAATTTGTGTTGAATTTTTTATCGGAATCGTAACAAAATCACATTTCTTGATTCTGCGGGATTGAGAAACACTAGTATTTTGTGAGATCTGAGTGAATTCCACAAGGTTGAAAATGAATGGAAATGGTAATCTGAGTACTAAGTTTCCAGTGTTTGATGGCAAGAACTGAAAGTAGTAGATGATTCAGATGCGTGTGTTGTTTGGCGCTCAAGATGTTCTTGATCTCGTCAATGACGGTTACATTCCGGTTGCACTTCCGAAAAATGCAACTGATGCACAGAGGAATGCTCAGTGTGATATGAGGAAGAAGGATCATAAGGCGTTGTTCTACATCCATTGGTGTATGGATGCGAACGTGTTTGAGAAAATTGTTAATTCGACGACGGCGAAGGCTGCGTGGGACACACTGGTACGGTGATGCATCAATGAAGAAGGTGAAGCTTCAGTCTCTATGTAAGTCGTATGAGAATCTCAACATGAAGAGCAATGAGAAGGTACCTGACTACATCTCCATAGTGATTATGACCACAAATAAAATAAAGTCGTGTGGAGAAACTCTCTCTAATGAAAAGATCATTGAGAAGATACTTAGATCTCTTACTCCTCAGTTTGATTACATTGTGGTAGCAATTGAACATTCTAACAATCTTAGCACCATGAGAATTAAAGAGCTGCAAAGAATTCTAGAGACACAAGTGTTGCATCTGACTAAGAGAAACTCTGAAAGAAAGGTAGAGCAACAAGCTCTAAAAGCAGCTTCTGGTAAGAAATATCAGAAGCAATTTTGGTCAGAAGTCAAGAAGAAATATGATGGTGTTTAGAAGTCAGAAAGCTCAAGTTCTAAAAGGCAGAAGAGTGCTTAGAAGGGGAAGGAGAAGTATGACAATAGGAAGGTTCAGTGCTACTGTTGTAAAAAGTTTGGTCACTTTGCTGCTGATTGTTAGTCAAATAAGGAAGGGAAATCAGAAGAAGCAAACATAGCCAGAGGAAATTATGATGATGAACCTCTATTATTTATGGCTTCTGAGTTTGATAGTGCGTCTTTGGAAGACTGGTGGTACATGGACATGGGTTGTTCAAATCACCTTATTGAAAATAAGAAATGGTTAGTTGAGTTTGACTTTAGTAAGAGGACCAAGATCAGATGTACTGATGATAAGTATTTGAATATTGAAGGAATTGGAAATGTCAAAGTAGTTCTGGATAATGGTAAAAATGCATTTATTCAGAATGTGTGGTATGCTCCTGGCATGAAAAGAAATTTGATGAGTGTAGGTCAATTAATTGAGAAAGTATTTTCAATTAGCATGAAGGACAATTTTTTGAAGTTGTATGACTGTAACCATAAACTGATTATGAAGTCAAAACAAGGAAGGAATAGAACATTCAAAGTGAATGTTAAAACTACAGACTCTGAATGCCTCAGTGAAACAAATATTGTGAAGGAAAATAAGTTGTGACATAAAAGATTTGGTCATTTGAACTTTAGAAGCTTAGGGAATCTGAACTCAAAGAAGTTAGTACATGGAATTCCTACAATTAAGAAGCCAGGGAAGTCGTGCAATGTGTGCATGAGAGAGAAGCAACCAAGACTGCCATTTGCATCTGAAATACCTCCAAGAGCAAAGCAGACTTTGGGTGTAGTGCATTTTGATGTGTGTGGACTATTTCCAGTATCTTCACTTAGAGGGGATAAATATTTTATGTCATTTGTGGATGAGCTCACAAGGATAATGTGGGTATCCCTTATAAAGTTCAAACACGAGGTTTAAAAAATTCAAACACGAGGTTTAAAAAATCTCATAACTGATGGTAGAGGTGAGTATAACTCTACAGAGTTCAGAAATTTTTGTGAGGAGAATGCAATTGAGCATGAGGTTACTGCTCCATACACTTCTCAGCATAATGGTCTTGCTGAAAGAAGAAATTGAACTTTTCTTGATATGACGAGCAGAAAGCTGAAGGAGAAGAATTCGTCTCACACCTTGTGAGGGAGGTTGTTGCCACTGCAACATATGTGTTCAACAGGTGTCCAACCATGAAGCTAAAGAAAATTGTTCATTTAGAGATGTGTACTAAAGGTAAGCAAAATGTGAGCCATCTGAAGGTGTTTGGTTCTGTTTGTTACAGACATATTCTAGATGCTAAGAGAAGGAAGTTGAATGACAGAAGCATAGTTATGTTTCTTGTAGGATACCACAGTACAGGTGCTTATAAGCTCTATTGTCTTGTCACTAACAAGGTTGAATTCAGCAGAGATGTTTGTGAAAGAATCAGAAGCATGGGATTAGAGTAAATTTCAATCCAACTCAGGTGCGGTATTAACACATGCATTAACTTTTGAAGATACTTCAGAATTCAAAGGTTTTGAAGATGAGTAAAACTCATAAGATAATTTTGAAGGCGACTATGAATCTTGAAGGCAATTCTAACTTTGAAGGTGAATCTGTTTCTAATCCAGACTCTGATAGTGATTCAAATTCTGGTGGAGATAATTCTGAAGGTGACTTTGGGAATATTCTAGACTCAAAAGGTGGTAATTCTGGGGTTTCAGCGTCCAAAAAAGATTATGAACAAGTTCATAGGTGTTAGATGCCCAATTGTGCTTATTGGAGCTATCAAATATGGACATCTTTCACTCCTTTTTATACCAAAAACGTATTTATTAAGCTTTGCTTTTGTTAATATGCATCACTGTGTCAATTTCTTTTGGTCCTTTTGATTTGTGTGTTATTGTGCAGGATTTAAGTGTGAAAGAGCATTATTGAAGGCACAAGGAAGTTGGCAAAGGAATCAAGCAAAGAGCATAACAAAAGTTGGTTCGCTCAGCGAGAACTTGGCGAGTGAGTAGCGAGTGTTCGCTACAGCCTCGCCTAGCGAGCACGTAGCGAACAGCTCCAGACTTGGGCAGAATGGTTTTCAACATCAATCTTGGTCAGCGAGCAAGTGGCGAAGAGGCTCTCTAGGCGAGCTCCCAGCGAGCACCTAGCGAAGCAAAGCAGAATGTCCCAGGCACCCTTCGCTGGCTCATTCGCTGCTGCGAGCACCTAGCGAAGCTTAACAGAATGTATCTTGCTCACCTCGCTGGCAGGTTCGCTAGGCGAGGCTGTAGCGAGCGTTCGCCAGCAGCTCGCCTAGCGAGTAAGTAGCGAATGTGCCCAGATTTATCACTTACTATAAGTAGCTTGGGCCACTTTTTGGAGAATATCTTCTTTTTCACTTTTACATTTGTTTTGCTGCAAGAAAGGGTTTTGTGACCTAAAAACCTATTTTGGCTATTTTCCTTCATCTCTTAACATAATCAAACAACAACAAGGTGGATCATCATCAAAGTTGGATCATTCGACTTGGATGTTCATCAACCGACTTTGAAACTTCTTTTGCAAGCTACCATGAGAATGTGTAGCTAAGTTCATCTTGTTGTCAAAGATAGATGTAGGTAATCATTGAACTTTGTATTTGTATGGATGATCTTCATTTGTAAACTCTTGAATGATTAATGTATGGTGAAAACTTTGTTTTATTCATAATCTTTTGTGTTGATTAATGATTGAGAAATATTTATCAACTCTTGACCTAGGTTTTCACCCATCTCTTTTCTTGAGCTAGAAATAGTCTTGGATGATTTTGTTCACTTAAAATGTTGAACTTTAAAGTTGTCATTTTGATAGATTGTGTGAGAGATCAACAATGGATTAAAATGATAAACTTCACAATATGAGTTAGAGATAATCATATTGAGAGGATATTGTGAATACATTGATCATTTGAAAGAGTTTATTAAATGTTGATCGGAAGTATACATGCAAAGTGATTACCAAAACCTAACTTTGACAATCTTTATTCAAATCGTTAAAACCTAACTTTTATCGCATTTATTCCTTTCATGCAAAATACTTGTTACCTTAAACACAAACCCTTGGATACCACTAAACTATAAATTTAACAATTGTTGAACTGCAGCAATATCTGATATTCCTTGTGGAGACGATAATATAAACCCGACACTTAACCACTGTTCTAACAATAGGCCACAAATAATTAGAAACATACCAAGGAGATTTGTAGAGTTTGGCATGTTGCAAGATGCTGAAGTAGACTCTGAAGGGGATACCATTCAGTGTGTCATGTTAGTAGACTCTGAACCAGTGAGTACAAAAGAAACTCTTAAGAAGAAAGTTTGGCTGAAGGCCATGAAGGAAGAACTTGAGGCTATAGAAACAAATAAGACTTGGGATTTGACTAAGCTTCTAAAGAATATGAAAGCCATCAATGTCAAATGGGTTTTCAAGGTGAAGCTGGAACCATATGGATCAATTGGAAAAGATAAAACAAGGTTAGTAGCAAAAGAATTTCTTCAGAAACCTGGGTTATACTACTTTGAGGTGTTTGCTCTTGTAGAGAGACACGAGACAATGAAATTGGTGATTGTGATAGCTGCTAACAGGAATTGGCCTTTGATGCATTTAGATGTGAAATTTGTCTTTCTAAACAATCCACTTCAAGAAGAGGTATATGTGGCACAATCTCTTGGATTTATGGAAAATAATCAAGAAGGGATGGTGTACATGTTACATAAAGCGTTATATGGACTGAAACAAGCTCCTAGAGCTTGGAATCTGAAAATTGATTCATTTTTCAAGCTCCAAAGATTCAGAAAACTTGAGATGGAGTATGATGTTTATGTCTGACATATTTCTGAAGGCAATATTATTCTGGTGTGTCTCTATGTTGATGACATATTTCTAACACAGAGTTATGAACATGAGATAGCTAAGTTCAAAAAGGTGTTGATGAATGAGTTTGAGATGAGTGATCTAAAAAATATGACATATTTTCTAGGCATGGAGATTATGAACTAGGAGAAGGGTATTATTTTGCATCTGCTAAAGTATGAACTTGAGCTTCTAAAGAGACTTGAGTTGCTTAATTGTAAGACTATTGACACACCTTCATAAACAAATTACAAATTGGATTCTAATTCTGAGGGTGGTAATGTAGATGCTACAACTTTCAAGCGATTGGTTGACTCTTTGAGGTATTTGTGTAATACCAGACTTGATATTTGCTATGTATTCGAAATGGTTAGTAGGTTCATGAGTAAACCGAAGTGGTCTCATTACCAAGTTGTTGTCAGGATTCTGAGGTATATTAAGGGGACTATGAAATATGGAGTGTTGTTCCCTTATGGTGAAAAGGCTAATTCAGAGTTGATGTACTCAAGCTCTGATTGATGTGGGGACAAAGTTGACAGAAGAAGTACTTATGGATATTTGTTTAAGTATCTAGGAGGTCTTATTTCTTGGTGTTACAAGAAGCAACCAGTTGTTTCTTTGTCAACCTGTAAAACTAAATACAGTGCAGGTGTTGTGGCTGCATATCAAACTTTCTGGCTTCTGAATTTACTGCATGATCTGAAGATCACGGTAAACAAGCCTCTAAACCTGATGATTATAACAAGTCTACAATCAATTTTGCCAAAAACTCAGTGTTACATGGGAGAAGTAGGCATATTGAGACTAAGTATCACTTTATGAGAAGTCAGGTTTAGAATGAAGTGCTAGAAGTTATGCACTATAGCACCTAGAAGCAGTTGGCAAATGTTCTGACGAAAACGACAAAACTGATCAATTTCTCCACGTGAGGGACAAAGTTGGTGTTGTTAGTTTTGATTAGCTGAATGTGAATTAAGGGATGGTGTTAGAAGTAATTCATATTTAGTAGTGGTATTAGTTTTATTAAGCTTAATCTACCTAGTGGAGGTTAGAATTTTGCCTACGTGACACTACTGTTTGTGTATATAAACTAGTGTGTAGTTGTCAATAGTGTAGTGGTGTAACTATTTACTGTAATTATTTTGTAATAGTAGTGAAAGTTTGTTATTCTCTCTCTTTTTTCATCTTCATCTTTCTTCATCTTGTGTACTAACAAATCCCTGAAGTCAACTCACTTAAATATTCACTTAACTATAAAAATAAATAAAAAAGTAAATAAATATAAAATATTAAAAATTACATCAAAAATAAATATTATTAAATGTGTTTATTGGAGTTTTTAATTTCTAACTTCATCAGTTAAGTTTTATTGCTTTGTTTTTTAAACTTTGAGAATAGAAAAAGAAAAGATGAATATGCTTGCTCTTGTTTAACACAAACAGAAGAATAAAGGTAGATAGTTGGTTACACTCTCACATTCCAGAGTTTACTTTAAAGGTACACACTCATTTTTCTTATTTTCTCTTACATTCTCTAATTTCTTCTTTGAATTTGATTCATAAACTTAAGAATAATATTAGTCTAATAAAAATACGACTACAATGTTGGAAAATTCCTAAGGTCATTATGATTCTTGGAAAGATAGATAATATTTGTAGACTCATTTCATTATTAAATTGTTCAAATACATATTTAACCAATTAATTCGCTAACTAGAGTTTAATCAATTAGGCAAGCTCCGAAAAAATGAGAAATAAAATATTATGGACATGTTTGTTTTAACTTTAAAAAGTTAAATTTTTTTCTCAAAATTAGATTTTATAAAACCGTTTTATAAAATATTACAAATTTTTTTATATTTGTTTTTTCTAACATGAAAGATTAATTTTGACAATTATAACATAAACATTCATTATTGAAGATTAAAAGAGAGTTGTAATTATAATTTTTTTAAAAAAATTGTTTCTCAAAAATGATTTCTACAAACTATTTGAAATATTTAAAATTAAGTGATTTTTTGAAATTGTGATATTCAAAAAAAAGTTTCAATAAAATAAAATAATGAAATATTTAAAATAATATTTTAAAAATAATTATTCAAATTAAATTTGAATTTGAATTTTTTATTAAAAAAAATTTTATAAATTCTTTTTACACAATTAAATTACCCTATAAAAATAATTTTATCCTGCTCATAACTGCACACATGACCCACCAATCGAATCATCTCAATTTTACCTTGGTAGCAAAGAACTTTCTCATAAAAATGAAGCTTGCCACAATGATTAGACACTAAGAACATAGTCAAATGGAGGAAGGAGATGCTTATAAGTATTAGAGACTTACATGATAATTCTTCAGTAGTTTCCAATTTAAGCGTTAGTTTAAAGTAATTTTTATTTCAACCTGAATTACTTTAGATAGTTTTAAAGTCAAAAAAATGGAAAAGTCAATTTTGTTGTTTGTGTTATTTTTTTTATTTCTTCTAACTAGACAAATTATGATAGTTTATTTATCTTACTTGATTTTCAACTTTAAAGGTGGACATTGAGACTTCAACTTATACTTTAGAAGGTGGGTTGTTGGGTTTTGATAATGACAAGCTTTTTATGATGACAATTCTTGAAGTTAAATAATTGTTAATGTTAGCTTAAGCGGTTAAACATTTACAAGGTGTTGATTAAGTTATCTTTTTGAATCAAGTTAAGGACATTTGTTTAAAGTCAACAATACAATCTAACGATTATCAAGTGAAAATTTAGGGTCTATGATCACTAGTAATTTAAACTTTATGAAGGTATAAGAAACACACGAAAGAAGAATTTGAATTGGATTTCTAATATGACAACTTTTTCCCAATCATTCATAAACCAATGAGATAAACAACAAAGATAAAAATACATAATAATTTTTATGTTAGTTCCCCGTTAACTAGCTTAATTCAGCCCACTCACCTGGGTGATTTCGCCTTCTCATTAGGACTTAATCCACTAATCAATCAGATTACAAGCTCAAAGACCAACTATCAATGATTTCTCAAGGTTACTGACTAAACTTAGTCCCTCAAAAAAAAACTCAAATACTAATTGTCATTGACTTCTTAAGACTAGAGACCAAACTTAGTCCCTCAAGGAATAACTTAAAGTTACAATACAAAATATGTGTTTGCAAGAATGCTTCTTTACAAGCAGATACACACAATGAAATTCAGAGTTTGCACTTAAAAAATATACAAATGAAAAACTCTAAGTATTATAAGTGTTATTATTATTTTTCGTTGTTGTATTTCACTTGTCTATATTTTTCTTAGCATTTTCACAATTCATTTTTCCTTTTTATATAGATGATGAATAATATCGTTAGAGGGTAGAATTAGAAACATCTTCAATTCCACAACTGTAATATATAGTGGTACGAGGTTGAGCTGTGAAACGTGAAGTACCGTTGGTAGTACATTCTTTAAAAAATTTAGCATATTTGTCCTTTAAGGAAATATTTGATTTTTCCGCTTGAATGTATGATTATTAGGAATATTCTTTCAATCATTGTTCTCTAAATCATTGGCTTCGTATTAGAGATGATTTGAAGTTTGATCAGAGTTCAGATCCTTAAAGATAAACTTCAGAGTCTAGTGAATACGAGGCTTGAATTTATCAGAATAATTCTGAATTGTTTACTTTAGAAGCATTGACTCGTTATCCAGAGTTAACTTTAAGTTAAGCACTTATTCATATTATAACTTTGGTTCAAATTCTTGTAATGTCCAGAGTCAATGTCTAAGGAAGTCCAAAGTCCAGAGTCTGCCTTATTCAGAGTCTATTTTGTTCAGCTTTGTTCAACGTCTGACTTGTTCAGAGTCTACTTTATTCAACATCTGACTTATTCATAGTCTGCTTTATCCAACATCTGACTTGTTCAAATTCTGCACACTCAACAAACTATTAGAGTACAATTTTTCTTTATACTTTGTTATCATTAAAATTAAAAGATTATAGATGTAGAACAAAACTTGTTTTAACAATCTTCTCCATTTTTATGATCACAAATATTATATTTTTGATGAATAATTTTGGCTGTTATTTTTGGCTGTTGTTACAGTGTTAATCGGTTAACCATATAGGTTAATCGGTTAACACCTTTCCAACGTGCAAACTATTCAAATATTTCATGTGTTAATCGATTAACCTATATGGTTAATCGGTTAACACTGTTAGAAATCCCAAAAATACAATTTTAACTTGTGTTAATCGGTTAACCTATATGGTTAATCGGTTAACACTGAAGGTTTTTTCAAAAACACTTAATTTTAAAATAACAAGAGTATTTTAAAAGAGTTTAAAAAGGTTTTGTGTTAGTGGTGAAGTGAAGTGAGATTAAAGAACACTTGCATACATAATTCTAAGTAAGCAATGTTATACCGTGTCTTGAATCTTCAACACCACTTGAAATTTTGAAAGATGAAACTTTGATCCATAGCGATGTATACGATCTTGTGATGTTCTTGATAATTTATTCTTGTTGATATGTTTGCACCTCTTGCTTTTTGTGGAGAGATTACGATAGAGAAGCTTCTGATTTTTTCTCCAGTGTATATACCCCCACGGGTATATAGTGTAAGCAGCTTCAATAAGCATATACCCCAACGGGTATATAGTGAAAGTATCTTGCTTGCCAAACTTGTATGAGTTGTCTTCATCAAAACATAGACGGCTTTGAATCTTGATTCCACAAATAGTCTTAAAAATTATCTATAGCTCCTTATAAAATAATAAAGAGATGGTCTAATTGTATAGAAATAACAATAATAATGATGTTTATAGTTTCACTCATACATAGAGAACAAAATCAGTGTGTAGACAAATTGACTTCATTAGACATAGGCATTCAATATGGATATATGTGCTTGCAGGTACAATGTATGCAACTGTCAGATGATCTCAATGGTTTTGATGATGACAACACTATGTTGTTAAGTCTTCATCAATTAAGACCAAGATGTTAAATCAAGATAATCAAGATGATCATGTTTGTGAGATCAAGATCTCAAATCAAATTTCTTAAGGACATCACCTAATGTCAAGTGGGATTTAATAGAATCCTGGATGAGATCTAGTCATGCAATCTCTAATTATGTTGTCTATTAGAAAGCTCTATCAAGCCTTATTGTTTAGAAAAATTAAAGTCCAAGATGAAGTCTTGAATTAATGATGAATCTAGCAAGGGATCTTGAAGTTTCAAAGATTGTGAAAGAGGTAATATGTTTTCATTTCTTTGTATTTTCACTAATTTTTCTTAGTGTTTTCAGTGTGAAAAATATCAAACGAGGCTTTCCTTTGTTCTGGTGTTGGGGATAATGTTGTAATTTACCCAAGAGGAATTTATCTATTGTGTAATATCTCTTGAGAAGTTGTTATTATATTTGTGACATAAACCAGTAAAAGTTCTTATTGTGTTTGTGATATTGTACATGAAAGTCTTTGTTTGGTACGTGAGTTTAGCCTGGTGTAAAAGCTCTCTTTTAGTTTGCGAGGTTGTTCGTCAAAATTTCCGCTTGATTTATGAGTTTTTCATGATGTAAAAGCTTTGTCTGGTTCTAAGTATAAGAGATTAGAGGTGAAAGGAATATTATATTTTTTATTATTACTTTCTGTTAGTATAAATACAGAGGTTGAAAAGCCTAATTATGGACTGAATCAAGGTAATCAAATCTCCTCATAATTCTCCTCTAACCATACACTAATCTTTAGCCTAAAGAATAGGGATTTACAATTCTAAATGATTACAGGAATTAAGACTAATTATTACTATTGATATCCTCCCGCAAGTTGTATAATCTGGAAGAGATATGCAACTTGGACAGTAACAACTCAAACCGAGGGCGAAGTAGAGGCTTTGTTAAAATATCGGCAAGCTGATCATCTATAGACACAAAAGACACCCGAAATTTGCCATTTTGAACATTTTCTTGGACAAAATGGTAGGCTAGGGCTATATGTTTCATCCGAGAGTGGAAGACAGGATTAGCACTTAGATTTGTGGCTCCGAGATTGTCATAATAGATAATCGGATTGGTTGATGGTGTGTAACCAAGTTCTGTGAACAAGGAAAATACCCATAGTAGCTCACTAGCCGTGTCAGCCAGGGCTTTATACTCTTCCTCTGTTGAAGATAGAGAAACAAAATGTTGCTTGCGAGAACTCCAAGAGATGGGTGTGCTGCCAAGGTACAACAAGTAACCTGTGGTTGAGACATAATCATTCTTGTCACCTGCCCAATCCGCATCCAAATAGGCATGAAAGGTCAGCGGGGCAGTCTCGGAGATGAAGACTCTTTTGTCACAAATGCCTGCCAAGTATCTAAGCACTCTTTTGAGTGAAGACCAATGTGTCGTTCGTGGGTTTTGTATGAACTGTGCAAGTTTGTTGGTGTTGAAGGCGATGTTTGGGCGTGTAAGATTCAAGTATTGAAGACTTCCAACGAGTGTTCTGTACTTAGTTGGGGAAGGCAAGAGATCACCTGAATCCTTAAGTAATGGAGCACTCACAGACAGGGGAGTGGATGATGGTTTCGTATTTGCCATGCCTGATTTGTGTAGCAGATCAGTGACATATTTCCTTTGTGAAAGAAATATACCTGCAGCGGACGGAATTACTTCAACACCCAAGAAATAGCTAAGACAGCCAAGGTCTTTCAGCGAAAAACGAGCAGCAAGTGTGGCAATTATTTTGGACAGCACTGCAGAGGAACTCCCAGTGACAATGATATCATCAACATATACCAATAAGTACATTGTCACTTCATGTTTGTGGTATATGAATAAAGATGCATCTGCTGTCGAATTGACGAAGCCAAGGGAGAGCAAGAATACTCGAAGCTCCGTATACCAAGCATGGGGTGCTTGTTTTAGTCCATAGAGTGCCTTTTTAAGACGACATACATGATAAGGGAAGTTTTTGTTGACAAAACCTGGTGGTTGTATCATGAAGACTTCATCGTTGAGCGTCCCTTGAAGGAACGCATTGTTGACATCAAGCTGACGTATTGACCATCCTTGGCGAACGGCAAGTGTTAGGACAATATGAATGGTTACTGGTTTAACTACTGGGCTGAATGTTTCCGTGTAGTCCCAACCAAGGCGTTGATGAAACCCTTTGGCGGCTAACCGAGCCTTATAGCGATCAATTGATCCATCCGGATTCTGTTTGATGCGAAAAACCCATTTACAACCAACTAAATTTTGAGCAGAGGACCGACTAACAAGATCCCAAGTGTTGTTGTGGTGTAAGGCATCAAACTCAGCTTGCATGGCGGAGCGCCAATCAGGATCACGAAGAGCCTGAGTGATGCTGTTGGGTTCTATAGGAGTGGAAGGTTAGAGATGGAGATTGAGCTTTTTGACTGGTTTGACAATGTTGTTTTTAGACCGGGTGATGATCCCGCCACCAATGGGTTGGGATGGTGGGGTAGGAGGAGGTGGTGGTGGTGGTGGTGGTGGTGGTGGTGGTGGTGGTGGGATTGGAGGGGATTGAGTGGTGGTGGTGATGGGTTTGTTTGAGGTTGAGGTTTGAGCCATATCTATAGAGTGAGTGGTAGATGGAGAGGAAGGGGTAGTGGGTAAATCTTCTTGTGAGTTTAGAGTGGTGCTCACCATGGGTTGGTTTGTAGGAGATAAAATGGATAGTTGAAGTGGGCATGGTTGATGCTCTGTACTTGGATTGGATCGAGTGACTAGAGACCTGAACGAAAGTTCAGATTTAACAAACTTCACATGGCGAGAAGTGTAAATCCTTCCTGTTAAAGGATCAAGACACAAGTACGCATGTTGATCAGCTGAGTAACCTACAAACATACACATAGCATACTTTGGCGCAAGTTTATGGTTAGCATATGGTTTAGTTCAGGGATAACATAAACATCCAAAACATTTTAACTTATGATAATCCGGGCTAATGTTAAGTAGTTTGGAGTAGGGTGATTGATACCCAAGAATTTGTGTTGGGAGACGATTTATTAGGTAGGTTGCGGTGGTCATGGCGTAGGGCCAATAGGTGAGGGGCATACCTGAGTGGTGAAGAAGAGACAGACCGGTTTCAGCAATGTGTCGATTTCGGCGTTCTGAAATACCATTGTGTTCAGGAGTATGAGGTGGGGTGGTGTGATGACTTATACCATGAGTGCTCAGAAAAGGACGAAGACCAATATATTCACCACCATTATCTGTGTATAAGATTTTGATTTTATGGTGGTAGAAATTTTCAGCAAGTGATTTGAATTTGGGAAATATAGTTTGCACATCATATTTGTGTTTCATTGGATAAAGCCATATATAACGATTAAAATGATCAACAAACATGCAATAGTAGCGAAGACCATCAATTGATAAAATGGGAGAAGTTCATACATCCAAAAAAATTATTTCTAATAGATAAGAGGATTTAAGAGTGGATTCATGAAAAGGAAGTTTATGAATTTTGCTAATTTGGCATGAGTTACAATCAGATTGCTGGAATTTATTTGAACCTAAAAGAAAATGCTGCTGGAGAAATTTGAAAATAGAAGATGAAGGGTGGCCAAGCCGATGGTGCCATGATGCAGGGGAATCCTTGCGGAGAGTGTGAACGGATGGTGAGATGGTAGGCCAAAGGTAAAGTCCATCCACACATGAGCCTTTATGGGTTGTTTGACCCGTCTGCAGATCCTTCACATAAAAAGAATTGGGCAGGAAAACAATAGCAGAGTTAGTTTGTTGGGTAAGTTTAGAGATATATAGGACTTTTTGTTTCATGGAAGGAACACACAAAACATTAGACAAGGATAAGTCATTAAGTAAAAGTGTTCCAGAGTGAGAGATGTTTAAACCTGAACCGTTACCCATAAACAGCGAGTCAGGACCAGTGTACGGATGATGTAGTGCCAAATTTGCAAGGTCAT
Organism: Lathyrus sativus; assembly: GCA_963859935.3. NCBI lineage: Eukaryota > Viridiplantae > Streptophyta > Magnoliopsida > Fabales > Fabaceae > Lathyrus > Lathyrus sativus. The sequence continues at coordinate 562,370,423 of OZ012741.1, forward strand.
TGGTGACGTGGTGTGTTGCTCCACTGTCAACTAGAAAATCAGTTTGAGATGGACCAGCAGCTGCAACATTGACATGAGCCTGGCCAATGTGAGCTGAAGAAGAATCCCGAGGTGGTGGTGGGACACCGGGATGTTGCTGCCTGAAGGTGTGGCACTGAGCAAGAACATGTCCTTTAACATTACACCACCGACAGCGACCTAGAAAAGGTTTGTGATTGTCAAGGCGTTGATTGGGTTGTGGAAAGATTTGCCCAGATCGAGTCCTGTTGTTGAAGTTGGGTCGTGCCTGAGCATGTAGCGCTGTTAGTGGAGCGAAGGTTTGGCTCTGAGCAGCAAAAATGGAGAGTTCTTGAATAAGAATTTTTTCGAGGAGGTCATCAAAGGTGATTGGGCTGTCCCTTGCATTCACGTCGTCGATGACCTCCAAGAGCAAAGCATACTTTGGGTTGTCCCTTGCATTAAGAATATTTTTTCAATCATTGTTCTCTAAATCACTGGCTTCGTATTAGAGATGATTTGAAGTTTGATCAGAGTTCAGATCCTTAAAGATAAACTTCAGAGTCTAGTGAATATGAGGCTTGAATTTATCAGAATAATTCTGGATTGTTTACTTTAGAAGCATTGATTGGTTATCCAGAGTTAACTTTAAGTTAAGCACTTATTCATATTATAACTTTGGTTCAAAATCTTGTAATGTCCAGAGTCGGTGTCTAAGGAAGTCCAAAGTCCAGAGTTTTCTATCTAGAGTCCAGAGTCTGCCTTATTCATAGTCTATTTTGTTTAGCTTTGTTCAGCGTCTGACTTGTTCAGAGTCTACTTTATTCAACATTTGACTTATTCATAGTCTGCTTTATCCAACATCTGACTTGTTCAAATTCTGCACACTCAACAAACTATTAGAGTATAATTTTTCTTTATACTTTGTTATCATTAAAACTAAAAGATTATAGATGTAGAACAAAACTTGTTTTAACAATCTTCTCCATTTTTATGATCACAAATATTATAATTTTGATGAATAATTTTGACTTAACAAATAATCAGCTAAAAATCAGAGTTAGGTTTGTAAGCTCCCTCTGAATTTTAGACTTTAAAATTTTCTTAGCTTAAGTTCATAGTGAAATTCTGGTATGCAGATTTCAGATGTCCCAAGAACATTGATCTCTGCTGAAACAAGGACTAGGATAGACCATGACCAATTTAAATTTCTTTAAATTGTTCCAATGTCATGACCAACGTCATGACGTCTGTTATGACATCTGCAGGCTGACAGACCTATTTATCTAACCATTTAACTTGTGCAGAATTGTAAATGCAGAAAGATAAATAACACTAGTAATTGTTTACCCAGTTCAGTGTCAACAACACCTACATCTGGGGGCTACCAAGACAGGAAGGAAATCCACTATTAGCATAATATTTAGAGTTAAACCTCCAGTTTACACTCCTCACTTAATCTCTACCCAATGCAATTTCAGCCTAGAGACACTCTAGTACCTGAGTATACCCCCTCACTCCCCCTCAATCACACAACAGTGATTTATAATTCACAATTACAAAAACAATATGAAGAGACACTTCATACACACCTTGATCTTGCTTCACAGCTTTGATCAAAGAACTCACACACTCTTTCTTCACAGCTTTGAGTGAGACACAGCCTAGAATCTACCTATCCAATACAATCATCCACCAAACAATTGCTTGGAGTACAAGTATTCCTAAACAGAATTCACACGTGAAGACTAGCCTTCTTCACTCATAAATATGTCTACCTTAATGTATCAAAAGATACAAAGGGTGACTTACACACAAGGGACTCTCTAACCCTAGACCTGTATTTTACACTCTGGTTTTTTCTTGATGCGAGTGCTTAATTTCTTCTACTTCTGCTCCTTCTTTTATAGCAATGCAAACTGGGCTTGGGCTGCTCCAAAGTAACAAACATTAGTTTTAACAAAGTAAAACTAATTTCCACAATTCAAGGTGCTGTCAAACTAGGTCATGGTTTTTCATGATATGGTCAGCACTGCCTAGAATCTCTCCTGAGATAACTCAGGAGTCATAACAAGTTTCCTGAAGTATAGCCTGAGTTTCCTCTTGCAATATAACAGAAAACCAACCTTGCACGCCTGATGTCATACGCTCAATGTCATATGACATCCAGTATGACATCCAACTCTCTTTGTGCTTAGCTGACCAAACTTGCCCTGCTGACCCCTCCTGCAGAATTTTCTTCACCCCAGTAGAAACAAGCATATTATAGTTTTATAAAAAGTCTCAAAGATCCTTTTTATGAAACTCAACTAAATGTGCACTCTGTTCCTACTAATTCTCTTTGGCATGCACATACTGATGAGGTATATACAAAGCCCTTCTATCAAGTGATATACACTAGCAGCTCCTTCTGTTGTCATGCAGCGATGTCCTGCTTAAAACACATGACAACACACCTCACTCACCACCTGTGAGGAACTGCATCACAACTCAACCTGTTGTGGCTACTGCTAACACATAGTAGCACTAATACTCAGTATGACATCCATGACAGTAGTTATGTCATCAGCTCTTGCTAGCTCCTTCTGCATCCATGACATCCATAACAGCAGTTCTGTCATTAGCTCCTGCTAGCTCCTGTTGCACCAGTCGCAATGTCATGAGTCATCAGCCCCTGCTACACCACTATTCCTGCTGTTTCTCACACATGACAGTAGTTCTGTCATGACACCAGATGGATGTTGTGATGGATGTCACGATATTCAGCATGACATTCACATTAAAACACTCCACAGGAGTTCTGTCACCACAGCAGATGGAGATGTTATAACCTTCTGCTTAATCATCAGTGCAGGATCATGTTTTACCAAAATTTAGCCAAGCATAGAACCATGGACAATTATATATCATAGAACCATGGAACTAACACATAGAGTGATGTTTGCAAGCTCCCCTAAATCTAAGACTTAGAAAAAAAATTGATTTTCAATCAGGATGGATAGTTAATCCAATAAATTGTTAAAATGTTTGAGATTTATCTTGGGATAAAAATGAATCAAAATCATATTGTTCTCCCCTTTTATGATCATTGAAAAAGATACAAATAATAAAGATGAAAGAAACACTTTATTAATCATTATTAATTACAAGAGTAAACTAAAGAAAATAAAAATACATAAGAAAAGATGGTTCAGGGAATAATATGGTGGAGACAAGAAAGGGAAAAAAATACTAAGGAGAAGAAGGTACAACACCAGAAGCAATGTTTCAAGACTTCTGCCTTTGACCATCAGTACTTTCAGCAACATCAAGCTTCAAGCCCTAATGGGTTACAAGAGCCTCACCTAAACCAGCTTCTTGCAACTTTTTCACTGTTCCTTCTTGAGAGAAGAGTTATAAGAGAACTCGTTCATAAGGAATGAAGAAAGACATTTCATCGCTAGAGGCCATGATCTTTAACTTCTGATACATTGAAACCCATGGTGAATCTGCCTTGAACCTGCTAATCTGCCTCATTGGTTAATTTTGTTCAGTTTCATCTTTGTGCCTTATGTCTTTGTTGAAAAAAAACAAGTTGTCATGATAAACTTGCAAACTGTTGTGTGCATTAGGGTTTAGGACTGATTGATGATGTATGCCAACCTTGCCTTTTTGTAAAGTCTAAACTTGCTGCCATATGCCTAGGTGCACTTAAAACTGCCATAGCACCACTTTTATTGTAGGTTCATATTTGACCTGTGTTTGCAAATTGATTTGTGCACATAGGACTAGGGTTAGCTATTGATCTTTAATATTGTTATATGTTGCTGCCAGCTGCCTGAATCCATGATAATACCATGCTGCTTCATGTTTTGATCCTTTTTTAACTTTGTCAAGTTGTGCTACCATGTTGCCTTATTTCCATCTTTTGCCAAGTTTGCATTTTGTGATTTGTTGGTAACATGCCTTGCTGATGCTAACTGTCATATTACATTACTTGCTATCAACATGAAGTTCTTGTTAGGAGTATGTCTAAGTTCTTGCTTGTAACCATCCCTTTTCAAGGCTTGATGAGATTTTGGTATGCTTGGCAAGTTTTTTTACATTGAAGACCAATTGAGTGTTGTTGTTGTTATGTATGAGTTTTACATGATTGGATCAATTTGTCTATTTTTCTAGTCCATGAACCATAATTGCTAAAGATGTCAAGATGAACCATGTTGCTTGAACTGATGCATTTCCTTAAGTTGGTTGCTTTTTGTAAGGGCATGACAGATTTGCATATGTGTGATTTGTTTGAAATTTTACTTTTGCTTGCTGCATGTTTTACTGCCATGTTTCTTTTTGTGTCAATTCATGTGCCCTCATTATTGTCAGATCTTGCATCATGTTTGAATCTTTTATTTTATGTGCATAAGCCACTTTGTGTATGATATTTGAAATTGAGAATGTAGGCTGCATCATTGAACTCTCACTCTTTGGCCAAAACAGCATTTTAAGCAATTCTTGTTCACATCATAGCAGTCACACACCAATTTCTGTTTGAAGCCATCTTTGCATGATTTTTGCATCCAAAATCCATGAACAATGTATTTATGACTTGTGCATACCATTACATATCTTAAAACTTTGCTGTCATGAGTTCTAGCCACCATTGTGCATTGCATAAGCTTCAACTTGCATTTGCATTCGAATTTTGAATTGTGAGCATCATCTTGAAAAACTGAGATTACCACTGAATTCCTTATGAAATTCCACATGAGATAGGCTAAAACTTTGTTCAATTTGGTTGAGTTTTGATTAAGTTATGGTGTTGTCATTTTCATGTTTTTACTTGCCTCTCATGTTTTTGCCTTGCCCAGATTTCATGTGCTTTGTTAAGTACTTAAGTTTTAGGGGTGGCAAAATACACGGATGTATCGCCACCCCAGTGGTTAAACCTTCATTCTCTCATACGCCTTGCACCTCTAGATCCTGGGTTCGATCCACAGTGGAGATCAACCCTTTTTATTTATTTTTTCCACTTTGCCATGTTTTCAATATTTTGTGTTTCTTTCCTCTCACATAACATGTGCGCGCTGCTAGGTGATTTGGCCAAGTTTTGGGTTGGTATTCCAAGGGTGGTGGGTTCAACACCCACCAGGCGCATCCCTTGCTTTTTATCACTAATTCTCTTGTTTTCTTATTTAATTGTCATTAATTTTATAAAAATCATAACTTCTTCATTTTTTATTATTTTTGATCGGTTCTTTTTGCAACTATCTCGCATTTGTGTATATTTTCATGTGGTGCATTAATATTCTAAAATTTTCATTTGTGAAAACAACTTTGCATTGAAAACCTTCATGTTTCTTTTAGGGTTTTTTTACCCTCCTAATCTTTTCAAACTTTTGACCTATTTTTCTTAAGTTGGTTGTTGTGATGTGAGTTCTATGTTTGTTAAACCCTTGATGTAATTGTAATTACTTTTGCTTGTAAGTATCATGTTTGATTCATTTGATTCCCATGTAATATCCCCATGATAGTTGGCTTATTTACATTGGTCGTTACCTTCATCTTTGTCAAGATATGCTTAAGTCTTTATCTTTCATTGAGTCTTGTAAAAACTCATCTTTGCTTGCCTATTTTCATACGCTTGCATGCTTTGGTTGTAACCGTTCCTCCTATTTGACGTACTTGCTTATTGTAATATGCTTGTATGTGCTTAGTCGTAACCATGTCTCTTGTATTCATCCTGTTTGATGTTTATGCTTTGTTAAGTTTAGTTCCCCCAAGTGATAGAACTCTCTAGTTCTCATCCAAGTTGCCTCCCCTTATATCCTTCCAAAGGAAAGCCTCTCTGTTGACCTTTGGGTCATAGATAACCTGTTACCCTCTCTTGACTTTGTTAAGTCATCTACCCACTTAGTTAATTTACAACCTGTCCTTTAGACTTTGCTTAAGTCTAAGAAGCCTACCCCTTGTTAGGAGTGCTCTTTCAATTAGAACTTAGGATAGAGTTTGTTAACTCTATGTAAGAATCATTATCATGATTACTCACTTCCCTTTCTTGAGTGTTCAACCTATATCTAGAGAGTTTCCTTAAACTCTACACAAGCATTGTAATGTTTGTTCCCCTTTGAACCTTGATCATAATCAAGTGTTCTTCATCCCTAGTGAGGTGAACTACGGTTGCTCTGATTCTATCCTAGTTATGATACGTAGGCAGAAGACGCAATGTCTTTGCAAGCAAAATTTAGAAACTATCTTTAGGTTTTAACCTACACCTTATCCCAATCCATAGCAAACATTTAGCAAACTTAGCATACAACAAACAAAAGGTTTCTGTAGAGTACTACAGATGTTTAGGATGTGAAATACCTACCCTATGCATAACCAACCCCCGATCCCCGAATCTCTTAGCGTTGTTGTTGCATCGCGCAAAAGGTTTTTTCTCTCTTTAGACCTTTCCTTTGGATAAATTAAAGTCCGGTTGTGAATTCTAAGAATTAAAGATTCAAGTTAATCAATAGCTTGGTATCACGATTCTCACCGCAACAGAAATGGCGACTTCACTGGGGACATGAGACTTGAGGGTTTAGCATATTTTGTTTAATTATGTGCTATATTTGTGAATATTTGCTTAACATGTATATTTGTATATATTTGTTTGATTGTTGGATATTGGGACCTTTGAGTGGTGAGACGGTCCTATACCCGGACTTGAGTGCAATTATGATAGGATGGTGGTATATTCAAGGAGGCTTATAGGGAGTTGATTCTCGACCAAGCTAACTTGAGAAACCACCGCTCAGTGTAGGCCCTCTTGAGAGTTTAGTGTTGTTGAACGAGTATTCGTGAAAACAATACTACTTTCGACGGAGGAGCCCATGACACTGTGGACTTTTAGATTACATTCTACCCCACTTTGGCCTTACTAGGACGTAGTGCGATGGCTATAAGGAAGTATTTCCGAAATAGTTGATACGCGATACTACACTTGGATGAGACTCTCTTGAGAATATTATCGATCACCAAGTAACTTTGGAAGTTGATAATATTCGAAAGATGGGTTGTTGACTCTAAGAACCGTTTATAACCCTGCTCTACAGGTTTGAAAATCCATATTACACACCTTTTGAGGTGGGTAGACCATGGCTTCTCGCTCATGCCTTCTAAACCTAGGCTTGTGTTTGTGTGCATATGTGTGATATTTGCATTTACTTGTGTTTGTGCATTCCTGCATTCATGAACATCATATCATAAAGTTTCATGGAACTCAGACTTTTTTGTTTGTAAACATAAAGGTCGCTATGGATGATGACAGGAAGAAAACTTTGAAGTACACTTACAAAGGTTTTAAACTAGATGACCTAAGGAGGTTGGGCACCTTCGTGACAGATCCAGAGGGGTTTCAAAGCAGGTATGGGAAGTTGTTGTTACTATTGAAGATAAAGATGGATAGTGGACTTTTTTCTACGCTTCTCCAGTTCTATGATCCGCTCTACCATTGTTTCACCTTTCCCGATTATTAGCTAGTACCCACGCTAGAGGAATACTCTCACTTGGTTGGGTTGCCCATTCTTGAAGATTCTCCTTTTCCGATCATGGAGAAGGACCCTAAGGAGCAAGATATTGCCAAAGCTACATGTTTGGGATTGGTTGATATTCAAAAGAACATGACTACAAAAGGAGGAGTTTTTGGGTTAAGTGCAAAATTCTTGGTTGAAAAAGCTCAATACTATGCAGATCATTTGAGCATGGATGCATTTGAGGCTATCCTTGCCTTGCTCATTTATGGAATATTTATGTTCCCTAGCTTCGAGAACTTTGTACACCTCAATGCCATTAAAATCTTCTTGAAGAAAAACCTTGTGCCTACTTTGTTAGCGGATGCGTATCATTCTGTTCATCTTAGAAATTTCCACAAAGGAGGGATGATCACTTGTTGTGCTCCTTTACTATACAAGTGGTTTATTTCACACTTACCTAAAGCTAACGCTTTTTGGGATCCGAAGAAAGGGTGGTGGTCACAGAAGATTATAGCTTTCACACACTCTGATATTGATTGGTACAATCGTGAATATGATGGAGTAATGATCATTAACAGCTGTGGAGATTTTGGTAATGTACCTCATCTTGGTACTAATGGAGGAATCAGTTATAACCCAGTCCTTGCTCATCGACAGTTGGGGTACCCTTTGAAGGACAAGCCCAACAGTATTCATGTGGAAAATATTTTCTTCAAGGAAGAGAGTAATAGTCAGGAGCAGAAAGAGAAGATTCTACAAGCCTGGAGTCATTTGCACAAAAAGGGAAAGAAAGACCTGGGAAAACCCAATTGTGTCTCTTTGGAACCTTATCTCCAATGGGTTCGAAAGAGAGCCATCGAGTTGAAGTTGCCCTATTCTCGACAAGAACCCATATCTTTAAAGGAGGAACGCACCTTGATCTTCATGTCTGAGGAAGAGAAGTTAAGGATTGCCTTGAGCAAGGCACGATAAACCAAAGACGCTTGGAAGCACAAGTATCAAGTGGTTGTTGAAGAAAATGCAGAACTCCAGAAGCAATTAGAGTTGAAGAATGAAGAAGTACTCTCATGCAAGAAGAGAAAGGCGCAAGAAGATTTATTTTCTTCTAGTCCTCAGTCGACCCCGTGGAAGTTGATCGTGGATAAGCTCATTCTTGAAAAGGCCCAGATGGAAAAGAAGATTGAGAAGCTCAACTTGAGGCTGTTAGGAGAACCTTCTGAGGATTTTTGTTAGCTTTTATTTAGCTTTCTGTTTAAGACTTTTGTAAGATGTACTAAAATTTTGTAATTCAACGGAAATTAAGTCTATGACGTTTTTGATGTTTGCAGAATCTGAGTTCCATGATACTTTGTGCATTTGCATTCACATTTATTAATCATTCAAGGAACTAAAGGTTGTTTTGCAGATATTATAGGATGGATTCTAGAAAGAAGGCAACCGCAGAGATTGTGTTCAGAAGCCCAAATTTGGAGAACCTGAGGAAACTGGGAAGTTTAGTAGAAGACCCTGAGGCGTTCAGAGAGAAGTATGGGAGTATGCTGTCTTTACTAGAGATTCAAGTGGATGAAGAGATGTTGTCAGCGCTCGCGCAGTTTTACGATTCGACCTATCATTGTTTCACGTTTCCAGATTACCAATTGCTGCCAACCTTGGAAGAATATTCCTCCCTGATGGGATTAGGCGTCACTCCCACACCATTTTCTGGAAGAGAATGGACTCCTAGTGAAAGAGTATTTGCAGAGGCCGCACATTTGGAGGTGGATGAAGTACGATCTCATATGACTGCTAAGGGAGGACTATACGGATTTCCAGCTATGTTCCTGTATGAAAAAGCATAATGTTATGCCAAGTCAAAGAATTCTGAAGCATTTGAGGCCATTCTGGTTTTGCTAATTTACGGACTTTTCCTGTTTCCGACTACTGATAATTTTGTGGACGCGAGTGCAATCAACCTTTTCTTAATCAAAAATCTCGTACCCACCTTGTTGGCTGATGTGTATTTTTCCATCCATCGCAGAAACCGTCATGGAGTTGGACAGATTGTGTGTTGCACTATTCTTCTATACATGTGGTTTATTTCGCACTTGCCAAAGCTTCCAGCGCTCTGAGATATGCAGAATGGACTCTCATGGACAGAGAGGTTTTTGCTACTCAAACATTCAGATATTAAGTGGTATTACCCTATGTATGGAGGGATTGCCATGATTCAGAGCTGTGGGGATTTCCCAAATGTACCGCTTATCAGCACTGAGGGTTGCATTAGCTATAATCCCATTTTAGCTCGTTGCCAGTTGGGGCACCCAATGAAGAATGAATCGGACCCAGTTCTTTTGAGAAGTTTCTACATTGAAGAAGGGAAGGATCCAGCCTACAAGGCTCGGACTGTGTATGCTTGGCGTCACATCCACATAAGAGGAATGACTACTTTGGATTACCGTGACACTGTTGTTTCAGAATCCTGCTTATCATGGGTGAAAGAATCAGCATTGAAGATGTTCTATACCCGCTTTGAGCCTAACCCAACAAAACTTACTCTTGTGGAAGAATTGAAAGATGCTTTGGCAAAAGCTGAAAGAGAAGGAAAAGATTGGAGAGATAAGTATTTCAAGGTTATGCAAGAGAAGGAAGAGCTTCAAGAGTTGGTCCATCAAGGTGGAAAGAAGAGTCAGCCAGAAGACGAAGGACCCTCCAGATAGAAGATCTAGGATCTTTTTGTTTTTTGTGTTTTATCATTAATCTGTTTTAGAGATTTGTGTTTCAGTTTCGAATTACTATTGTAAAATTACCAGTTACTAATCTATGAAGACTTTGAATTTGCTTTATTTCCCCATCGTTATAATGTTTGCAAATATTTCTTTGGATTCCTTGAATGATTAATTTTGCATTTTGCATCTGCACCCATAGCATTTCATGTGCATTTCCTGTGTTGTGTCTCATCTCGCTGTCTTGTCTCCAAAATCATATTGAATCCTCGTCATCAATACAACACACAAGCCCAAGCTCGTCAGAGAATGGAAGAACACAATTTGAATCTGGATAGGGTTGACAACGAACTTGAAGAGTTACGAGGAAGCATAGGACGAATCATGGAAGTCTTACAAGTCATCAATGCAAAAATGGACACTCAGGCCACTGTAGTTTCTGAGATTACTAACGTAGTTGTGGAGCCGATCCCAATGGCAGTCACTGTTGCAAGTATACCATTGTATGGATTAATACCAGGTTTCGTACCTCCTCCACCAGTCAGTCAACAATCAGTTCCTATAGGGGCAGAGATTCCCCGAGTTGTTTCAACTTATACTCCAGCCTCTGTACAAGCTCAAGTGCGCCCAATTTTTCACAACCATCCACCAGTGTTTGAAATTCCTGATGGGTCTGAAGAAGGAAGTGGACAACATGAGAAATTGAAGGAGAGTGTAGAAACTATAGGGAGGAAGGTTAGAGCCATGGAAGGGAATGATATCTTTGGTACTGATGCCAGAGATATGTGTTTAGTGTCTGGATTGATAATCCCGCCAAAATTAAAAATCCCCAACTTTGATCAGTACACCGGTGCTACTTGTCCTCGAACGCATTTGATCATGTATTACCGAAGAATGGCTGCACATGTAGAAGATGATAAGCTGATGATCCATTGTTTCCAGGATAGCTTGAAAGGAGCCCCTGCTAAGTGGTATTTGAGCCTAGATCAATCTCGCATTCACAGTTTCCAAGACTTGGTCGATGCTTTCATAAAGCATTACAAATACAATATGGATTTGGCCCCTGACAGAAGACAGTTGTTGAGTATGACACAAAAGAATTCTAAATCGTTCAAAGAGTATGCACAACGATGGAGGGAGACTGCCTCTCAAGTGGGACCTCCTTTAAATGAGAAAGAGTTGACAAATTGGTTTGTGGACACGGTAAGGCTAGAATTTTATGAGAAGATGATTAGCAGTGTAACATCGAATTTCTCCGATATAGTGGTTGTGGGGGTGAGAGTGGAATTGGGATTGAAGAATGGTAAAATGACTAGTAGTTCCAGTGGTTCCAACAACAACAATGTTAAGAAGTTCAGTGGTAATTTCCATAAAAAGAAGGAGGGAGAAACAAACGCAATAACAGTGGGGAAAAGGAATCAGACTTGGAAGCAGCCTTACCAACGATATCAACGGCCTCCACAAGGCTATGTTCAGCAACCTCAGCAAAATCTGACACAACAACTGATGTATCCAGTAAGTATGCTCAACAACCATATGTGGCAGTTATAACGCCTGCTTTCAATCACCCTGTTCCGAATTATCAGTCAGTGCAACCAGCACCCATGTATCAACCAGTTCAACAACAAGGGTATCAACGAGCGCCCAACGCTCCACCCTATCAGCAATATCAGCAGCCTAGGGCTCAGGCACCAAGGCAAAATTACCAAAATCGAAGACCAGCAACGAGGCCTCCATTTCCTCAGATACCAATGACTTATACAGAGTTGTACCCGGCTTTGGTACAACAAGGGTTGATAACGACGCGACCATTGAATACACCTTCCGACACTTCATCACCTCATTACAATCCGAATGCTCATTGTGCTTTTCATAAAGGTGCTGCTGGCCATGACTTAGAGGGGTGTCTTTCCTTGAAACATATTGTCAGGGAGCTCATAGAGAAGAAGGTTTTGTCTTTTGATGATGTACCGCCTAAAGTTAAAAGTAACCCATTGCCAAATCATGGAGGAGTTAATGCTATAGAAGAGGCTTCAGATGAAAAGTTAGTTTGTGATGTGTCAGAAATCAAGACTCCGTTGAGGTCACTTCATGAGAAACTGTTGAAAGCAGGGCTGATTAGAGGTACTCATAGTGACTGTGAGGAGTGTTCTGTTAATCCTAAAGGTTGTGGTGTGGTACAAAAAGATGTGCAAAGTCTGATCGACGATGGATTATTGCAAGTAGGTATCAAGGTGAAGAAGGAGGAAGTTTCGGTGGTTGAGCCTGTTTTCAATCTACCAAGGAAAGGCAAGAAATTCCCTGTGTTCAATAGGATCAGCAAAAATGTGAAGCCTGTTTTTGACAAATCTGTTGTTGATCAGCCTCGACCAGTTGTTATTTAGAAGCCGAGATCGTTTCCTTTTGAGAATATAAAGGCAGTCCCGTTGAAGTATGATATGGTTGTGTTAGACCAAAGATCTGGGAAGATTGCTCAGAATGAGAAGGTGAAGGATGACCATGTTGATGTGACAAATATTGCAGGAACGAGCAAGATGACCCGTAGTGGTCGAATATATCAACCCAAGATAACAGTAGTTGCTCAAAAAGAGGTTACCCCTGTCGTGACAGCCAAAGACAAAGAAGTGCCCATCACTGAAGGAGATGCTGAGGAGTTCTTAAGGATTATCCGAAAAAGCGATTGCAAGGTTGTTGATCAGCTTCATCAAACCCCCTCAAAAATATCAATTTTGTCTCTCCTGATGAATTCCCGGGCCCATAGAGAGGCTCTACAAAAGGTGTTAATGCAAGAACATGTGACAAAGGATATAACCCCTGGCCAATTTGATTCGGTGATAGCCAATATTACAGCCTGCAACACTCTGAGTTTCAGTGATGAAGAGCTGCCAAGGGGATGACGTAATCATAACCGTGCTTTGCACGTATCTATCAGATGTCAAAAGGACACGTTGGCGCGAGTTTTGGTTGATACTGGATCTTCGTTGAATGTGTTGCCTAAAAGGTCACTCGCCAAGTTGGCATATGAAGGGGCAGAGATAAAGCCGACGTCGTTAATTGTAAAGGCTTTTGATGGTTCAAGAAGAACGGTTGTTGGGGAAGTGGAGTTGCCAATTATGATAGGCCCTCACGTGTTCGATATCACATTTCAGGTAATGGACACTAACCCAGCTTACAGCTGTTTGTTGGGACGGCCTTGGATTCACGCAGCAGGGGCAGTGACTTCCACTTTGCACCAAAGGATGAAATTCGTTGTAAACGACAAACTGGTTATTGTGCATGGCGAAGAGGACTTGATGGTGAGTAATTTATCGTCATTCAGGTATATTGAGGCAGATGAGGATGCGTTGGAAACTTCTTTCCAAGCGCTTGAAATAGCTAATGCGGTAATAATAGAAGACACAGTGGCAAAGAGTGGTCCATCTTTTGCATCCGCCCAGAGCATTAAGTCTACATTGGAAGAAGGTACTCCTGCAGGTTAGGGAGAGGTTATTGAAGTGAAAGCAAGACTGGATCACCAAGGGTTGGGTTACAAACCAACTCATGTCGAGGCATCAACACACGCCGAAGGACGTCCGAAGACTATCCAAGAGGTGTTCATCAGTGGAGGATTCCAAGTCAATGTCGTGGGAAAAGATTTTGAAGACGAGGATGTTGAACATTTGGTATATCATTGCGAGACTGCTTTAGTAATTTGTTTGTTTTTTTTACTTGTTGTTGTTTTATCTTTAAACCTCCATAGCCATGCCCAAGGCTATAGGATGTATTTTGTAAGGGCCCCGTGCTTTCAAGAATATTATGATTAATGAACTATTTTGTTAAATCCTTTATTGTTGTTTCCTTATTTATTGTTGCTTTCATTTTTTTTAAAAAGAAAATGACATTTTTCTAAAAAATTAACAAAACATTTTTTCTTGTTGCTGCATTTGTCCTTGTGTGTTTTAATAAATTAAGCCATTCCAACATGCAGTGATACCCCAAAACCTGTTGAATCCAATGACTTTGCTTTTCCTCCTGACTTTGACTCGTCAATATACCAAGCCGAAGATGAGGACGAATATTTTGAGATCCCTGATGAACTGGTAAAAATTGCATGTTACGAGTACCCAGAGTTTCAACCTCACAAGGAGCAGGTAGATGTTATTAATCTTGGCACCGAGGAAGACAAGAAAGAGGTCAAGATTGGGGCAATACTTGGGGCAGAAGTCAAGCAGCAATAGATAGAGCTTTTAGAAGAGTATGTGGACGTATTTGCTTGGTCATATCAAGATATGCCAGGATTAGACACAGACATAGTGGTCCACAAGTTACCGCTCCGACTAGAATGCACGCCAGTCAAACAAAAGCTCCGAAGAACTAGACCTGATATGGCTCTTAAGATTCGAGATGAAGTGAAGAAGCAGATTGATGCAGGTTTCTTGACAGTATCCAAGTACCCCGAATGGGTGGCTAATATTGTACCTGTACCGAAGAAAGATGGGAAAGTCAGAATGTGTGTGAATTATAGGGATCTGAACAAGGCCAGTCCAAAAGACGATTTCCCTTTGCCGCATATTGATACATTGGTGGATAATACGGCTCGCTTTGCAGTTTTCTCATTTATGGATGGTTTCTCCGGATACAACCAAATCAAGATGGATCCATATGACATGGAAAAGACTACTTTCATTACTCCTTAGGGAACTTACTGTTATAAATTTATGCCTTTCGGTTTGAGGAATGCTGGTGCCACTTATCAAAGAGCCATGGTGACGTTATTTCATGACATGATGCATAAAGAGATAGAAGTGTATGTCGATGACATGATCGCCAAATCCCAGAGTGAGGAAGACCATTTGAATCATCTTTTGAAGTTGTTCGAGAGACTCAGGAAGTATCAGTTGTGACTAAACCCAGCCCAGTGTACTTTTGGAGTGAGATCTAGGAAATTACTCGGTTTCATTGTTAGCCACCGAGGGATTAAGGTAGATCCATATAAAGTTCAAGCCATTCAAGATATGCCGGCTCCGTAAACTGAGAAACAAGTCAGAGGTTTCCTTGGAAGATTGAACTATATATCCAGATTTATTTCTAATATGACTCTTACTTGCGAGCCCATTTTCAAATTGTTACGCAAGCGTTTGGAATTCAGATTGCCAACAAGCTTTTGATAAGATTAAGGGTTATCTTCAAGAGCCTCTGATCTTAATACCTCCTATTCTGGGAAGACCTCTTTTCATGTATTTAACGGTACTCGAGAATTCAATGGGTTGCATGTTAGGTCAGCAGGATGAGTCCGGACAAAAGGAACATGCCATCTATTATTTGAGCAAGAAGTTCACCGACTGTGAAAGTCGATATTCACTTTTAGAGAAAAAGATTTGTGCTTTGGCGTGGGCTGCCAGACGTTTGAGGCAGTACATGATTTGTTATACTACTTTATTGATTTCAAAAATGGACCCGATAAAGTATATTTTTGAGAAGCCCGCTCAGACCGGAAGGCTCGCCCGTTGGCATATGTTGTTATCAGAATATGATATCCAATATGTGGCCCAGAAGTCTATCAAGGACAGTGTCTTATCAGATTATCTTGCAGATCAGCCAGTTGAAGATTATGAGTCTCTCAAGTTTGATTTTCCGGACGAAGACATTATGTTGGTGAAAGATTATGAAGAGCCAGGTCCTGATGAAGGTTCCGAGCCGGGTCTTTGGTGGAAAATTATGTTTGATGGTTCCTAAAATTACAGTGGGCATGGTGTAGGCGTCGTTCTGATGAATCCAAAAGGTGGTTATACCCTATTTACAGCAAGGTTAGACTTTGAATGTACAAACAATGTTGCCGAATATGAAGCATGCATTCTTGGCCTCGAAGCAACTATTGACTTAAGAATCAAACTTCTCGAAGTAAGTGGAGATTCAGCTTTGGTTATTTATCAAGTTACAGGTGAATGGGAGACCAGACATGAGAAGTTGATCCCTTACAGAGCCTACATCATTGAAATGATTGAATACTTTGATGAAATTACTTTCAAGCATGTTCCGAGATCTGAGAATCATATTGCCAATGCTCTAACCATGTTAGCCTCAATATGGAAAGTCAAGTATTTCAATGATGCTACTCTCATTCGAATTAAACGTAAGACTGAGACTGCCTACTGTCAGATGGTTGAAGAAGAAATTGATAACAAGCCATGGTTCCACGATATAAAGAATTATCTGTTAAAACAAGAATATCAAGTTGATGCTACGTCTCTCGACAAGAAAGCCTTGAGAAGATTGGCATCTAAGTTCTTTCTCAGTAACGATGTGCTCTATAAAAGAAATCATGACATGGTCCTGCTTAGATGTGTCGACAGACAAGAAGCAGATTTGTTAATGCAAGATATTCATGAAGGAACATTCGGCACTCACGCCAATGGATATGCCATGTCCAAAAAGATTTTGAGGGCTGGATATTACTGGTTGACTTTGGAAACTGACTGTATTCAATATGTCAGGAAATGTCACAAATGCCAAATTTATGCGGATAAGATGCATGTGCCTCCAACATTGTTAAATGTGTTGACATCACCTTGGTCGTTCTCTATGTGGGGCATTGACATGATTGGGGCAATCGAGCCAAAGGCTTCTAACGGACACCGATTCATTCTGGTCGCTATTGATTATTTCACAAAGTGGGTTGAAGCCACATCCTACGCCAATGTTACTCAACAAGTGGTGGCCCGTTTTATCAAAAAGGAGATTATATGTCGATACGGAATCCCAAGCCGAATCATAACAGATAACGGTACTAATTTGAATAACAAAACCATGAAAGAGTTGTGTGGTGATTTCAAAATTGAACATCACAATTCTTCTCCTTATCGTCCCAAAATGAATGGAGTTGTCGAAGCTGCGAATAAGAACATCAAGAAGATTTTGCAAAAGATGGTGAAAACATATAAGGATTGGCATGAGATGCTGCCATTTGCCTTGCATGGGTATAGAACGTTCGTTCGCACTTCAACAGGGGCAACCCCTTTTTCCTTGGTGTAT
The DNA here is from genome assembly GCA_963859935.3 of Lathyrus sativus. Lineage (NCBI taxonomy): Eukaryota > Viridiplantae > Streptophyta > Magnoliopsida > Fabales > Fabaceae > Lathyrus > Lathyrus sativus. Next base: position 562,387,623 of record OZ012741.1, read on the forward strand.
GGGATGGATGCAGTACTTCCCATTGTGGTTGAGATACCTTCCTTAAGATTCATAATGGAAACCGAGCTTGAAGAAGCATAATGGGTGAGGGAAAGATTTGACCAGTTGAGCCTTATTGACGAAAAGCGCATGGCTGCGATATGTCACGGTCAGTTATATCAGAAAAGGATCAAGAGAGATTTTGACAAGAAGGTCCGCATTCGAGAATTCCGAGAAGGGGAGCTTGTACTCAAAAAGATTTTGCCAGGTCACAAAGATGCACGGGGAAATGGATGCCCAATTATGATGGCCCGTTTGTTGTAAAAACGATCTTCTCAGGGGGCTCGTTAATTCTCACAACAATGGATAGGGAACAGCTTGCACATCCAGTGAATTCTGATGCAGTATGAAAATATTACGCCTAAAGAACCCGATAAGTCGAAAACCCGCAAGGGCGACTTATGCAATAATGGGTATCCCGCTGGATCATAACCTATGAAGGAGGTCTAGGAAAAAGTTAGGGATGAGATAAAAAAGGAAAATGAGCTCGCTAAGTTGAAAACACGAAAGGGCAGCTTAGGCAAAAAAGAGCGTCCCGGTGGATTGAAAACCTGAAAGGGAAATCCAGGAAAAAGTTAGGGACAAAGGCGTTTCACTGCATCAGATGGGTTGTCACCTCTGCAGAAGATTTTACAGGAAGTCCATTTCAACCGTTCTTGTCAGAAGCAAGGTTTTGGAAAGTCTTTAGTCATTAGGGGTAGATTGTCAGTGGATTCAATGTAACCTTTTCCATGTTGCCATTTTCAATTGTAAAAGTTACATGGAGTTTTGTCATTGACAAGCTTCCATTCTTAAATGAAATCAGTTTTTGGACCATTATTTTGCAATTTACCATTTCCTTTGTTTTCTTTGTTATGAAAAACATCATTTATTAATTAATGATAATTTTTGAAAGCACCAGGTTCGAATTTAAAAAAAAATAACTTTTGGAAGGTTAACAAAACATAAAGTACTTTGGCTCACGGAAAGATTCGGTGGAAACCATACCCCTCGAAAGTCTTAATGTAGCAGAAGCTTTGATGTGCAAGCTCAATACATCTCCCATTGAAACGTCAGTGGAATTGTTTTGTTAGGTTGCTCATTCGGTCGTGTGTAGTTACCAAGATTGAAGACCATCTCCCTAGGTTTCTTTACGAGATACGTTCTTATGATAGTGGACTCATCCTCAGTGGAAGCATTCAGAGCCTCTATTTAAAGTTACGTTGTCATTTCTGGAAAGCTTCCCTAAGCTTTATTTCCCAAGCGGAGTGGGTTTATTTCCCAGAGAATCTATAGACACCTTTGTCTTAGGAATTCAATGTGATTCATTGCGTCCCTAGCGAGATAGATTTGCTTGTATATCTTTCCCCTCGAGTCTCCAGATTCTTCTGTCTCTCATCAGAGTCAGATCTTGTATATCATTAATCATTGGCATCATGGCATATCATGTGCATCTGTCTTGCCTCTGTTGTCTTTGGATGTTACCTTTTGTCTTGATTATTTCCTGGTTGTTACCAGTGGTCTTGTTTGTTATTCATTGGGCATCCTCCGTCTTTTTAGGGTGTTGGTCATCACCAATTTCTCTACTTTAGTTGTTAATGATTTTGTTTTTGGTTATAGGTCGTCACCTGTACACCATTTGATTCTGGTCGTTACTAGTATCTTTGGACGTTCCCATTTGTTACTAATATCGTTTGCCTGGTTGTCACCAGTTTCTCTCCTTGAAGTCTAGTCGTTACTAGCAATCCCCTTTATTTAAAGTCCAATGGTAATTGGCATATCGTTTGAAAGTCCAGTAGTAACTGGAATTATTTAAAGTCCAATGGTAATTGGCATATCACTTGAAAGTCCAGTAGTAACTGGCATTATTTAAAGTCCAATGGTAATTGGCATATCGTTTGAAAGTCCAGTAGTAACTGGCATTATTTAAAGTCCAATGGTAATTGGAATATCTTTTGAAAGTCCAGTAGTAACTGGCATTATTGAAAGTCCAATGGTAATTGGCAGTTCTTTTGAAAGTCCGGTGGTAACTGACACTATTTAAAATTTAATCGTTATTGGTATTGTAGCTTTGGTCATCATCATATCTTCTAAAGTCCAGTGGTTATTGGCTTTGCTTGAAAGCTAATCGTTATTAGTACCGAGAGTTGGTTGTTACCAATTTCCCCAGTCGAAGTCCTGTATTGTATCAATGCAATTCGGAGTTCCCAATTATTGGTTTGGTCGTCACCATCACCCCCTGAAAGTCTAGTAGAAACTAGCACCCTTTGAAATGTTTGTTGTTCTGGTCGTCACCAGTGTTCCCAGCAAAGCGTTGCTTTCTCATTCAAGTCTCGGAGGTCTAGTGGATACTAGCATCCCCAGTGCATCTGATCTTGTTTCTGTTCTTTTCCTAAAGATCCCGTTCGAACTCTTAGTTATAGGGAATTCCTCATTTGGTTACCTCCAGTGAGGTTTGCGTCTCTTTTCTTTCGTTTCCCCGATGGAGAATTTCCTTCTTCCCCAGCGGAGTGTATGTCTCCTTTTCCCTAATGAAGATTTGTCTTCCCTGGTGGATTTTGCGCCCCTGTGTGAAAGATTCCCCTAAGCAGCATCTTTAGTCATGTTTGAACTACCTTTCTGCTTGTTTTGCCTTGAATCTTTCCCCAATGTGTTGGGTCCCCCATGAGTAGTTACTCGTTGTATTGCCGTTCTTTTATCTTTGCTCGTGTGTCTGCATCTGTCTAGCGTTCAAGCATCATAAAACATTATCTAGATTCATGGCATGTTCGCATTTGTCCTTTTGCATACCATCCGATCTAAGGGACAAAAATTTTGGTTTACTATATTTAAAATACCTTTCGCTACGATTCTATGAGGATTATCATATCTCATTGTCATCTAGTGAAAACATTTCAATAGGGGCAACTGTCATACCCTAAATTTTGACCCCTTAGATCTTCATCATCATTTTAGGATCATGTTCAATTTATTATCTAACCTTAACCGGTTTCAAGTTTGTCTTTGTTAAGATACAAGAATCAGGGTTCCGTACAGCCGAAAATTGAGGTTTCAAAGTTTTGATCAGTCAATGTCTTAGATTGATTCTCCATGAAACAAAATCAAGGATACTAAATGGGGTCAAGCATGAATCCAATTTGAGGTTGTCACCCGAGGATCAAGAACATTGCAGTTCAGGATACCCGATTAGGGTTTTCGATTAGGAAAAGTCAACTGTGGTTTGACTTTTGTTTTAAAATGTGTTACAATGGTAGGATCATGGTCCACAAAGTTCATATGGCTTGGTAAAGTCTACTCAAGAAGTTTCAAGGCCTCAAAAGACCCGGAGCATCAACAGTCGACTCGGTAGGCATCGATCGATCGTTCGGTTGACCGAAAAGTCAACTCTTCACTCATAAGGAATTTGACCTCAAGGTGCGATTCAAAAATGTTCCTAATAACATATTGCACCTACCCATGAAATTTCACGACCATTAGATCAAGGATTGAGGAGTAATCGCAAAAGTCGGGAATTAGGGTTTTGAAAGGGGCAAGACCATAACTCCTTAACCACAAATCCAATTGAGTTGGTTCAAAGCTCATTGGAAAGCTCTTGACAAGTCCTACAAAAGCCCCACAGTGGTCCATGAGCAGAAAATGCATAGGTTTGGAGTTATAACCAAATTCATTACAAGAGGGAAAAGTAACTTAGAAAAATTCTAAGTTATTTCACTTTTAGGCTTGTTTTTCAGCACCTTTGAGAGATTTTTTGGCCAAGTTCCTTTGGGAATTTGAAACTCATGAAAACATGAAAGTTGTGGAGCTACATGAGGGCTTTCCAAAATGTATTAGAACTCCTCCATAGCCCTTATGAGCTGAGAGTTATGAATTCAACAAGATGAAGTTTCAACACTTGAGTCCCACACTTTCAATTTTTCAAAAACTCATCCTTTGACCACTTGAGCCATTCTCAGCCCTTGGATCATGTTTCTCTCTGATATTTAGAGGATTTTAAGAGAATAAATGTAGAAAATAAGGAGGTTTAGCAAGTCTTGGAACTTGGAGGCAAGTGGGATTATTTTAATCAAAGAAAGGGAAGAAAGAGAAACTTTATGGCACACTTGCAGCAAACAGCCCTCCTACTGCCTAGCCACTCCAATCACTATTATGCCATTCATGCCACTTGAGCAATGCATCAGCTGAGCCAAAGATTTGAATTTTGCAGCTACATCAAAATGTCAAGCAAGATCACTTTTTTAAAATCCCTCCAAAAGTGCCAAGTTACAAATCTGTCCTCACCCTTCATTTTTCCTATAAATAGAGGCTCCCTCTATGTTACTTTTACACCAGAGCACTCTTAGAACCAAGAGAAAACCACAGCTCTCATTCCTTTCTTCCTTGCCTCATTTCCAAAATTCCAAGTTTTATCAAAATCTGCCTTGGGCAGTTGGCTTCCCCAAAATCATTTTCACTTAACCAAAACCACCACAAACCCTCCACACAATCCACAAATTATGTGTGGGGGGTGTTCAAGCCTTTAAACCAGAAAAAACCTTCATTTTCACAAAAGTCAACTTTCAACCAATGAAAATTTGACCTTATACTCAAAATCAAGCAAACCTCTGTCCAGACCTGTTTTAATCATTCTAACCATCCAAACACCTTTAATATATGATGCCCCAACTGTCCATAACATAAAACAAACTCATCCTCATTTATTTTGAGATTTGTCACAAGTTCCTTCAAGTGCAAGCATTGGCTGTTTTCATCAAAGCAGAGTTGGACAGCAACTGGAGTTTTCTTAAGGCATTCCATATTGCAAGAAGCTTCCTTGGAGGTCTACAAAAGGTTAGTGGTTACTATCCTTTTTATTTCTGTCATAAACATACTTGACATGATTGGTATTTAAATGCAAGATGTAGCTTATGTGCAAATCTGCCAGTTTTTGTATCTGCCTTGTTCATATCATGTTTAAGTGTTTATTTCATGATATATTATTGTACCTAAGTCATGTGTGAACTCTAGGGGGTCTTTAGTTCAGAATTGTTGCTTGAAAATGGATGTTGAGCTGTCTTCATGAACATATGGGAAACTGTTGCAAATGTTTTGAAGCAAATGTTGTTTGGTTCTGTTGTGAGAATATTAACCTACTGCTGTAGCATTACCACTTTCATATCATGATCATGATAGTTAATTTTTTGGTTTAGAAACCCTCGTGTAAGTGTTTATGTGATGTTTTCATTATGGAGAGCTAGTTTGGTTTTTGGTTCTGCAACAGATCTTGTTCTTGCATTTTTCAGCCCATATGCATTTTTCAACCAACAAGTCATTTTAGGATCTACCATCTCTTAAGATCATGTGTGTGCTTAAACTTGGTCCTTGATACATTTTGGACATGTTTGTGAGTGGTTTTGCTTCATTAAACTTGTTAAAGGTTGTTGGAACGACTCATAGGAATGATGAGGACCAAAACCTATTTTTGATGTTTTGATGTTTGTAACTACTATGACATATGTTTTAGGCTTGTTACTTGCCATTGTCCTTTGTGGCATATTTGTGTTAACATGAAAACTGATACCTTTTGAATCATGGCATGGTTTCATCTCTTGCATCACCACTGTCATCACTTAGGCACTAGGATAGGCTTTGACTGTACCATGTTCTGTTCACACATTTTTACATTGCCAACTGAGATAAACTTGTATGCCCTATTCTGATACATTGAAACCCATGGTGAATCTACCTTGAACCTGCTAATCTGCCTCATTGGTTAATTTTGTTCACTTGCATCTTTGTGCCTTATGTCTCTGTTGAAAAAAACCAAGATGTCATGATAAACTTGCAAACTGTTGTGTGCATTAGGGTTTAGGACTGATTGATGATGTATGCCAACCTTGCCTTTTTGTAAAGTGTATACTTGCTGACATATGTCTAGGTGCACTTAAAACTGCCATAGCACCACTTTTATTGTAGGTTCATATTTGACCTGTGTTTTCAAATTGATTTGTGCACATAGGACTAGGGTTAGATATTGATCTTTGATATTGTTATATGTTGCTGCCAGCTGCCTGAATCCATGACAATACCATGTTGCTTCATATTTTGATCCCTTTTTAACTTTGTCAAGTTGTGCTACCATGTTGCCTTATTTCCAGCTTTTGCCAAGTTTGCATTTTGTGATTTGTTGGTAACATGCCTTGCTGATGCTAACTATCATATTACATTACTTGCTATCAACATGAAGTTCTTGTTAGGAGTATGTCTAAGTTCTTGCTTGTAACCATCCCTTTTCAAGGCTTGATGAGATTTTGGTATGCTTGGCAAGTTTTTTTTACTTTGAAGACCAATTGAGTGTTGTTGTTGTTATGTATGAGTTTTACATGATTGGATCAATTTGTCTATTTTGCTAGTCCATGAACCATAATTGCTAAAGATGTCAAGATGAACCATGTTGCTTGAACTGATGCATTTCCTTAAGTTGGTTGCTTTTTGTAAGGGCATGACAGATTTTCATATGTGTGATTTGTTTGAAATTTTACTTTTGCTTGTTGCATGTTTTACTGCCATGTTTCTTTTTGTGTCAATGCATGTGCCCTCATTATTGTCAGATCTTGCATCATGTTGAATCTTTTATTTTATGTGCATGAGCCACTTTGTGTATGATATTTGAAATTGAGAATGTAGGTTGCATCATTAAACTCTCACTCTTTGGCCAAAACAGCATTTTAAGCAATTCTTGTTCACATCATAGCAGTCACACACCAATTTCTGTTTGAAGCCATCTTTGCATGATTTTTGCATCCAAAATCCATGAACAATGTATTTATGACTTGTGCATACCATTACATATCTTAAAACTTTGTTGTCATGAGTTCTAGCCACCATTGTGCATTGCATAAGCTTCAACTTGCATTTGCATTCGAATTTTGAATTGTGAGCATCATCTTGAAAAACTGAGATTACCATTGAATTCCTTATGAAATTTCACATGAGATAGGCTAAAACTTTGTTCAATTTGGTTGAGTTTTGATTAAGTTATGGTGTTGTCGTTTTCATGTTTTTGCTTGCCTCTCATGTTTTTGCCTTACCCAGATTTCATGTGCTTTGTTAAGTACTTAAGTTTTAGGGGTGGCAAAATACACGGATGTATCGCCACCCTAGTGGTTAAACCTTCATTCTCTCATACGCCTTGCACCTCTAGATCCTGGGTTCGATCCATAGTGGAGATCAACCATTTTTATTTATTTTTTCCACTTTGCCATGTTTTCAATATTTTGTGTTTCTTTCCTCTCGCATAACCTGTGCGCGCTGCTAGGTGATTTGGCCAAGTTTTGACCTCGTATTCCAAGGGTGGTGGGTTCAACACCCACCAGGCGCCTCCCTTGCTTTTTATCACTAATTCTCTTGCTTTCTTATTTAATTGTCATTAATTTTATAAAAATCATAACTTCTTCATTATTTTATTATTTTTGATCGGTTCTTTTTGCAACTATCTCGTATTTGTGTATATTTTCATGTGGTGCATTAATATTCTAAAATTTTCATTTATGAAAACAACTTTGCATTGAAAACGTTCATGTTTCTTTTAGGGTTTTTTTACCCTCCTAATCTTTTCAAACTTTTGACCTATTTTTCTTAAGTTGGTTGTTGTGATGTGAGTTCTATGTTTGTCAAACCCTTGATGTAATTGTAATTACTTTTGCTTGTAAGTATCATGTTTGATTCATTTGATTCCCATGTAATATCTCCATGATAGTTGGCTTATTTGCATTGGTCGTTACCTTCATCTTTGTCAAGATATGCTTAAGTGTTTATCTTTCATTGAGTCTTGTAAGAACTCATCTTTGCTTGCCTATTGTCATACGCTTGCATGCTTTGGTTGTAACCGTTCCTCCTATTTAACGTACTTGCTTATTGTAATATGCTTGTATGTGCTTAGTCTTAACCATGTCTCTTGTATTCATCATGTTTGATGTTTATGCTTTGTTAAGTTTAGTTCCCCCAAGTGATGGAACTCTCTAGTTCTCATCCAAGTTTCCTCCCCTTCTATCCTTCCAAAGGAAAGTCTCTCTGTTGACCTTTGGGTCATAGATAGCCTGTTACCCTCTCTTGACTTTGTTAAGTCATCTACCCACTTAGTTAAGTTAGAACATGTCCTTTAGACTTTGCTTAAGTCTAAGAAGCCTACCCCTTGTTATGAGTGCTCTTTCAATTAGAACTTAAGATAGAGTTTGTTAACTCTATGTTAGAATCATTGTCATGATTACTTACTTCCCTTTCTTGAATGTTCAACCTAGATCTAGAGAGTTTCCTTAAACTCTACACAAGCATTGTAATTTTTGTTCCCCTTTGAACCTTGATCATAATCAAGTGTTCTTCATCCCTAGTGAGGTGAACTACGGTTGCTCTGATTCTATCCTAGTTAGGATACGTAGGCAGAAGACGCAATGTCTTTGCGAGCAAAATTTAGAAACTATCTTTAGGTTTTAACCTACACCTTATCCCAATCCATAGCAAAAATTTAGCAAACTTAGCATACAACAAACAAAAGGTTCCTGTAGAGTACTACAGATATTTAGGATGTGAAATACCTACCCTATGCATAACCAACCCCCGATCCCCTAATCTCTTAGCGTTGTTGTTGCATCGCGCAAAAGGTTCTTTCTCTCTTTAGACCTTTCCTTTGGATAAATTAAAGTTCGCTTGTGAATTCTAAGAATTAAAGATTCAAGTTAATCAATAGCTTGGTATCATGATTCTCACCGCAACACGTAGGTCGTACGGTTGTGTATTGCATTTTGGTGCGCCTTTGTGGCCCGCGTTAGGTTTTTGGTGGGTGTGGCAAATTCATAAGCTGCATGTGATTGGTTTCATGTATTGAGTACGGACCATGTGGCTTGTTTTTGTAGCTTGGTGTATTGATTATGTGCTATGCAGGTTTTTTTAGTAGTGTAACATTGGTGGGGTTGAGTAGTATTAGGAACTGTGACTTATGTACCCTGTTATGGTTGTAATTGTTCTTGCAATATGGCCTTACATTTATCACTTGGCCTGGCTATTCACATATTGTAACACAACTTAAAAGTTTGGCTTGACAAAACCTTTAGTTATGTTTAGACACCTTGAATTAAGATTTGGACTTTTAACTATGGCACGACATGACCTAAACGTGAATTAAAAAAAAACTTGAAGATAATCCCAACATGGCTTGAAACTAATTAAATGAATCTTAGCCTTACGAGCTAGCATCTTAATCGCACCGACCTCTTTCTTTTAGACATTTTTGAATTCAAACCAATGGTCACCTAAATGAATTGCTCTCTTTTAATCTTCAATTCCAATTCAACTCAACCTTCATGATAAACCATAAATAAACGATGATGCCTTGATACCTTAATCTATACTTGAAATACAATGCACTTCCTTTCTTTTTTGGTAGAACTCGAATGTGGTCCTTGAATCGTAAAGAGTCTTGAAACTATATTGGCACCTTATTGAATTTTGGCTTGAACTATTTTGTCACATTCGAACATGAATGATAATCTTGATTGAATTCTTACAAATTAACACCACACTTGGATTGAATCCAAAAATTGCATTAAAAGCCAATTCCAACAACCTTTGAATTAACCTTGAGACAATGCATTAGAGTCATAAACCATCAAATCATTGATGCCTCAATTCTCGAAATTAACCATTTGAGCCCTGATAAACCAAAGCTCTCCCATTGAACCTTATTGAGTAAGAACATCTTAAAATCAGAGAGCCCTGACTTGAACCCTGGACTCTAATACACTACACAAAATCCTTACTAAAAGATGAACTAGAATTTGATGACTTTCAACCATGAAGCCACTGATAACTTGATACGGCCTGACAATCTGATCCACACCTAATTGATTTGAAAACACACACAAACCCTAACTGCACCTTCAAACATACATCACATGAATCATGCACATCCTGGCCTTAATCTTGAAACATAGTCTTGCTTGACCAAGATTAGTTCAGAACTAATTAACCTCAACCAAAACTGCCTATGCAACTGCGCTGATAGCCTCAAATGAATCTTGGATTCATTCTTACAAAAGTGAGCTTAATAAAACAAAAAGAAAGCAAAGGCAACACACTTTTTTTGGATTTTTATGAATAATAATTAGTGAATGGATGTACAGACTGAAAGCTATACACGGTATGACAAATTTGGGGTATGACAATATGTTGGCTATGATGGTGAAAGAGTTGAAATTGATTGAGCATTTCATAGAATTGAGTTTGGTTTGTGAGTTGACACCGCAGAGTGTTATGTTGGGTATGAAGGCGAGAAAAATACACAAGAATAAGGTTTGAATTGTGTTTGCAAAAATAGTTTTACTTCTAAACCAGAGTTCAAATTCTAAAGCTAGGTTCTAAATGTGATAAATAGTGCAACGAAAAATGTAATAGAAATAAAGAAAAAATAGCAAAGAACGCGTAACGTTTATTTTGGTTCCTCTCCTAATTGAGAGTACTTCAGTCCCCTTGCCTCGCAAGATATTTTCCACTATAATTAACCAGACTACACTTGCTTATACACATCTGTATAAGACTTGCCTTGCTCAGACCTCCAGCCTATGACTTTCCTGCTTAATCAGCACTCTGATCAAGACTTCCTTCTTAGATCCTCAAATCTTAAGACTTTCCTTGCTCAAACCACCTAGTTCAAGGCTTTCTTGCTTAGACACACTGCCTAAGACTTCCCTTGCTCAGATCCTCGACCCAAGACTTCCCTGCTCTGACACACTGTCTAAGATTTTCCTGCTCAAGCCTACATCAAGAGACTTTTATCTAAACTAACTGTTTAGAGAAGGAATAACTTACAACAATACTTGATTAACAATTAGAGGTGTTCAAATATAATACAACACACTTTTACAAAGGATTCTTAAGTTATACAAGGATAAGAACTCTTAACAAATTTTGCTTATGATATGCAGTTCGTGTATTTCTCAGTTGTAGTTGCAGCCTTATTTCTTGAGTTGATCTTGAAATCTTCTACTCCTTATATAGTTGAAGAAATATAGTCATTGGAGCATCTACAACGGCTATAATTAGACAAATCTTCTAGTACATCTTCTTTTCTAATAAAGCAGGTGTTGGAAATTTTAGTCAAGGAAATATCCACAGAACAATGCCTTTGTCTAGAGGATATATCTATGATTTAGGTACAACACAATATGTTGAAGATAATGTCATTATATCTCGAGTCCCTTTTTAGCAGAACTTATTTGACACTACTCAGTCTCAGAGGCAGCCATAGCACGCTTCTAATTTTGGAGTGTACAAGCAGTTGCTTTCTGATCAGACTCTCTCATGAGTGTATGACCAAAACCAAACCAATGCCGCTTCTGTGTCATAACCAATTTCATCAACTAAATAAAGTTTTGCACACGCAAACTAGCTAGTTAGAAATCCTAATTGTTTTTCAAATACTTTGTCATCATCAAAAACTTAGAGGATACATGGTATGAACCAAACTTGTCTCAACAATCTCCCACTTTTTTATGATGGCAACTTTAAGTATTTCAAAAAGACAACCAAAAGTAGATTTATTACTCAATAACTTCCAGGGTCTGAGGTTTGTAAGCTCCCCCTGTGTCAAACAGTCTTAAAAGTGAGGTTTGTAAGCTCCCCCTGAGTCCTATCTGTGAAGACTAAGAGGTGAGGTTTGTAAGCTCCCCCTATATAGAATAATGAATCCACTCCCAGGGTGAGGTTTGTAATCTCCCCCTTAATAGGATCACCAACCTCATTCAAATCCAAAATTAATCTAGAAGAATACTTAACCCATTCACCCCCCTTGACATTATTCAAAAAGGTAGAAAAAGAAAGAACTTCAGCAATTAATAATGGTTTCAGAATAATTCATAGTTGAACACCAGTCAGGAACAAGTTTATCAATCAACCCAGCTTGTTTTAAGTGAGTAACAACACCCTGTTAAACAAGAATCATAGAAATAATCCTACCAAAAGGAATGAGAAAGGATAATTCCTCACGAGATGTAAGTATCTCTTCTTTTAGATAATTGAACATAGACAGAGGAAAATTGATCTTAGTTTTGGAGACTAGTAACATAATGAAGTGTTTGTCATCAGAAAATGCCATATTTTCCCCTTTTCTCTAGGCCTTAGATTGGTTCCCAAATTTTGGTACCAGACTTTTGCCATAGGAGTAAGAGTAGAAGGACTTTTAGCAGGGCCTTTACTTTTATAGATGATATGCATATGATTTGCAGATCTGTTTTTATGTTTCTAGATCTCAACAGTAACTCCATCTTCCTTACAGTTTATTTCTTGAGAGATGATTTAGAGTTGATTACCATAGGAAAACCAGAGATATCAGATAGAATCTAACAACCATCTAGCTCATTCTTATGAACATGAGCATTTTCCTAGAAATCATTCACAAGATCTGGATAGATGGATCCATAAAGCATTGTAAAATATTCATCCCATTTCTGAAACTGAATATCTGAAACTATCTGTGAAAGATTATTCACCGTCAATTTATTGAAGTCAACTGTATATTCTTTTAGAACATCTAGATTATGGATCTCTCCTTTAATGGTTTTTGAAGACATTTTTAAGAAGAAATACTAGATTGAAGAATAGTGATCTCACAAAATTATCTTATATGGAAGATAACTCATAAAATCAAAGGAATATACAGATAACTACATAATACATAGAATGCTAATATATAAGAAAGTATGTATTAAATGTTTGGACAGTTATGAGTCTGAATAAAAACAATCTAGAATCTATGTCAGTACATTCCTTTTAAGGAACCAAATATCATAGCAGATTATGAAATTAGAGCGATAGCCATGTCTCTTCAGTCTTGAGATTTTCAAAGACAGTTGTCTATCAAAGCTGTATTTCAAAAAGCTTTTAAATATTAAAGTGTAAGACAGGGATCCTTGTTTTATCATAACTCAAAAAATAGTCCAATTGTTAATTCAAAGCACATAACAATGAATTAAATAAGTTACTTTCTGCTTTAAGCAAAGCAATCAAGGAAGAAAGAGATCTTATATCCCCTATTCAAGCTTTATATACCATGCATAGAGACATATCAGAAAGAGACATTCCAACTGAAAACCAGCAGAATCCAAAGATTCCTCCAATACTCCATTCAAAAGACAAACATTTATTCAGTGACAAAAACCATGTTCAGATTTTTCTTAATATAATCATATTGAGCAATGGATAAGGATTTTATAAATATATCAGCCCATTGATGTTCAAAATCAATAAAATGAATATCTATAACACCCTTATGAACATAGTCTCTTATAAAATGATATTTAATCTCAATATGCTTGGTTCTAGAATGTTGCATTGGATTCTTCATTAGACAGATAGAAGTAGTGTTATCACAAAGGATATGAATATTATTTCCAAAAATCGGATAGTCTTCAAGTTGATATTTCATCCAAAGTAATTGAGTGCAGCAATTTGCAACTGAAATTTATTCTGCTTCTGTTGTAGACAAAGCAACAATTGCTTGTCTTTTACTACCCCAAGAGATAAGGTCTTTATCTATGAATTGACAAGTTTCGTTAGCGGATTTTATTTCAATTCTATCTCCATCATAATCAGCATCTCAAAATCCAACCAGCTTATAATCTGAAGATTTCTTATAAAGAAGTCCAAGATTGATTGTTCCTTTCAAATACTTGAAGATCCTTTTAATAGTTGTTAAGTGAGGCTCTCTAAGATCTGATTGGAATCTTGCACACAAACATACACTGAATAGAATATTAGGTCTTGAAGCAGTGTGATAGAGTAAAGAACCTATTATACCTTGATATTTAGTTGGATCCACCTTAGCACTGCATTCTTCATTGTTTAGATTGCAAGTTGGATGAATATGAGTTGACATGACTTTGCATTCATCAAGATTGAACTTTTTCAAGAGCTCTCTTGTGTACTTAGACCGATGAATGTAAATACCTTCAAACTTCGGATTAATTTGAATTCCAAGAAAGTATTATAGTTCACCCATCATGCTCATCTCAAATTCAGCATGCATAATTTTGAAAAATTCTTGAGAAAAAGATGCATTAGTGGAACTAAAAATTATGTCATCAACATAAATTTGACCAATCAAGATTTCTTCTTCTAGAGTTTTCCTAAATAGTGTAATGTCAACCTTGCCTTTAGCAAAACAATTTTCAAGTAGGAAATTACTCCATCTCTCATACCAAGCTCTTAGAGCCTGTTTGAGACCATAAAATGATTTCTTAAGCTTGTAGACAAAGTATGGATGGTATGGATCTATAAGTCCTAGAGGTTACTTGACATACACTTCATCAGTAATAACTCCATTCAGAAAAGCACTTTTCACGTCCATTTGATAGAGTATAATGTCATGGTTGATGGCATGGGAGAGAAGGAGTCTTATGGCTTCTAACCTTGCCACAGGAGCAAAGGTTTCGAAGAAGTCAATTCCATCTTGATGACTGTAGCCTTGAGCTACAAGTCTAGCTTTGTTCCTAATGAATTCTCAAAATTCGTTAAGCTTGTTTCTGAAGACCCACTTAGTCCCAATGATGTTTTTTGTAATGCCTCAAACTGCTTTCAAGATTACCGACTGACCCCACAAACCAACACAAGCATTTTCAGTATGTTTTGTCCCCACTCACACACTTTTCGAGAAATTTCCCAGAATGTCACCCATCCCAAAATCTCTCTAAGCCAAGCACGTTTAACTGTGGAGTTCTTATGGAACGGACTACCAAAAAGAAAATGCATCTTGTTGATATAGCTAGTACCAATCAATCCTTATAAGCCTTCCTTCAAACTGTAGTCTCATACCTGCACAACCTCAGGATCCCTCTCATTCTAATGTGTCTGCTTGGTTCGTCCCCGAACCATATCATATTGGGAGAGGCCTTCTCTAATACCATTTGATACGCCCCCGGCTGCTTTCGTGATTACCGACTGATCCTACAAACCAACACAAGTCTTTTCAGCATGTTTTATCCTCACTCACACACTTTCTGAGAAACTTCCCAGAAGGTCACCCATCCCAAAATTGCTTCAAGTCAAGCACGTTTAACTGTGGAGTTCTTATGGAACGGGCTACCAAAAAGAAGATGCATCTTGTTGGTATAGGTAGTACCAATCAATCCTTATAAGTCTTCCTTCAACCATGTAGTATCATACATGCACAGCCTCAAGATCCCTCTTATTCCGATGTGCATTCAGTTTTTCCCTAGGAGTGTCTTATTGTCATTCCTTGTCCACCAACAACCACTCCCTCGTCCTCGGGTGTTACATGTAACCACTCTTTATCTTCTTTTTCCCCAAGTGTTACATTTTTCTTTTGAGGTTTTGGAACAAGATCCCATACATCATTTCTTTGAAACTGATTTACTTCATCTTGCATAGCCATGATCCAACCATTATCTATTAAGGCATCACCAATAGAAGTAGGCCCAATCAATGAAATAAGTTTAAGCATTGAATGATCATTTCTGAAGGCAAATCTGGTTCTCGATGGCTCATCTTTATTACCAATGATTTGCCCTTCTGGATGAAATTCTTTATATTTAAACGATCTTTTTGGTTGAACCGAGGCTTCAGTGCCATTTTGAGCAACCACTGAACTCGCACCAATAGGAGCAGTTGGAGTACCTTGAATTTCTATAGCTTCTGGTATTTCTTCTAATATAGTAATAGATTCTAAAACATTATCTTCTATACATTTTTCTTTAGGAATACATACCACAAGTTGTTCTTTAGAACTTTGGATGCCGGCAAAGATAACATTTTGGGCCACAGATTCTGACTTATCAAGGTCAAATATTTTGTCATCAAATTTAACGTGCATAGACTCTTCAACCATTTTAGTTTCTAAGTTATACACTTTGTATGCTTTTGAGCGCTCAGAGTATCCCAAAAAGATACCCTTTTGAGCTTTAGCATCGAATTTGTTTAGGTAGTCCTTTCTATTCAAAATGTAACATGTACATCCAAATTGATGAAAATAAGAAATGCTTGGTTTTTTACCTTTGAATAATTCATACGATGTTTTATCTAGAATTGGTCTAATATAGATTCTATTATGAATATAACAAGCAGTATTACCAGCTTCTACCCACAAGTACTTAGGGAGTTTATTTTCATGAACCATTGTTCTTTCCATCTCTTGCAAAGATATGTTCTTTCTTTCAACAAACCCATTTTGTTGTGGAGTTCTGGGAGAAGAGAACTCATGGATAATTTCATATCTTTCACAAAAGGAATCAAATGATTTGTCTTCAAATTCTCCCTCGTGGTCACTTCTGACCTTCAAAATATTTACTTCCATCTCAGATTGTACTTGAATGCAGAAGGTGCTAAGATCATCGTATTTTTCATCATTAGATCGAAGGAACTTCACCCAAGTCCATTTGTTGAAGTCATCAACAATAACCAAACTATATTTATTCCCATTGATTGAAGCAATCCAAATAGGACCAAAAAAATCAATGTGAAGCAATTCCAAGGGTCTAGAGGTAGAGACAATATTCTTGGTTTTGAAAGAGGTTTTCACAATCTTTCTAACTTGGCATGCTCCATAAAGAGCATCTGAGTGATAATTAATATCAGGCAGCCCCTTAACAAGTTTTTGCTTGCTAAGTTAGAGATTAATCTCCAGTTAGCATGACCTAACCTTTTTGGCCAATTCCAATTATCATCACTCATTGTCATCAGGAAAATGACCTACTAATCAGCCAATTCAAAAACATTGATTTTATAAATATTTCCCTTTGAATTCGACAGTTTTGTCAGCATTAATAACAGAGCAGAAATTCTTATTAAACACAACTTCACAACCACTGTCACACAACTGGCTTGCACTAAATAGATTATGTTTCAAGCCATTTACCAGCCAGGCCTTATTAATAAGATTTTATGAATTACCAATGGTACTTGTACCAATGATTCTTCCTTTCTGGCCTCCACCAAAACACACATTTCCCTCCTCTTTCAGATTCAGGGTTTGGAACATATGCCTTTCTCCTATCATATGTCATGATCAGCCACTTTCTAGGTACAAGGACTGGGTTTCCATCCGTTCCTTTGGGCATATCTCATTTTCTTCTTCAAATTCAGATAATATTCTTGCATCAGATGAGTGTGCCATGAATGTAAGATTGGCATCATATTCCTTCTCTAGATCTTCATCATCCAGCTCTTCCCATGTCGCTATAAAGTTTTTCTTGAACATGTTTCTGAAGTTATCCTTCTGATAGCTTCCTTTCTTCTGAATGTATTTTTGAAGATCGGGACAGTCATATTTGTAGTGACCAGGCTTGATGCAGTTGTAGAAGATCCTATCTTCTTCTCTTTCTTTGAATTTGAATCTCTTATTGCTTTTAGGAAATCTCTTGTTTCTTCTGGCCATTTGTTAAATTCCTTTGATGAAGCAAGTTATGTTGTCATCATCAAATCTTCCATCATACTCTTCTTCAGAAGTTTTATCATGCTTACTCCTCTTAGAAGATCTTCTAGACTTTTCACTAGACTTTTCAGAAGCAGATCTCAAAGCAATAGATTTAAGTTTCTTTGAAGACTCATCTTCATTTAGTACAATCTCATGACTTCGAAGATTGTTGATTAGACTTTCAAGAGACAGTGTGTTCAGGTTCTTAGCTTCCTGAATAGCTGTTACTTTAGGTCTAAACTTGTGAGGAAGACTTCTCAGAATTTTCTTCACATGATTTATTGTAGAATAGCTTTTATTCAGCACTTAAAGGCATGATACAAGAGTTTCAAACTTGGAGAACATGGTTTCAACATCCTCATCATCCTTCATCTTGAACAGCTCGTACTTCTGTAATAACAAGTTAGCTTTTGCTTCTCTAACTTGTTGATTTCCTTCATAGGTAGAGCATAGAGATTCAAAGATAGTCTTTGCAAAATACTTATCGATGATTTTCAAATACTCATCATGTGGTAGAGCATCTATCAGAATACCCATGACTCTATCATACTTTCTCTAAATTTTCGTTTGAGCATGGGTCAGAGTTTTCCTGTCAGATACCATACTAACACTATCAATAGTGACTTTAATACCATCTTCAAGTATATCCCATAGCTCAAGGCCGAGTTTAATGATATATGTATACATATTTATTTTCCACCATGCAAACTTAGTGGAGTCACCACTGAATACAGGAGGTTTAGCAATGTAATGATTTCTCTCAGAGCTACTGTAATCATAGGGAACTGTAGCGGTCGGTTTTTTTGTTGTGGTTGGAGACCACTACTGCTCCTCATGCTACTTTTTTATTTCTATATTTATCCTATGAAGCTTAAAAGGAAGGGGAAGATATCTTAAACTAACCCTGGACGCAAATGTTTTCCCTACAAATACGAAGAGGTCTGGGATCGGGGGATGGTTATACAAATGGAAGCTATTAACACCGAGAGTATCTATAGTAATATATAGGAACCTTGATTACATTTGTTTTACTGTTTGGATTACTTTCTTGAGTCTATTTGTTGTTAGGTGGGGAAAGTTTCTCCTTTGGGAGGTTGAGGAAATATTTTTGTTATTTTAGGATTTTCTATTGTTTATGGAAAGGTATCTGAACCTAAGGGTTTTGATTAGTTCGCGCGCTAATATTTTGCAATCTTATGCCTATGTATTCTCAAAAAAGGAAATTTAGAAATCAGAGCGTTTGTAGTTCCTTCTTTTCTATGGGAGGAAAATGTTCGGTGTCTTGTCCAAAGCCCAAGATTGAAGTTAAAAGTGTTTGTGTCTTGTTTAAAGTCCAAGATTGAAGCTAAAGGAGTATTTATGTCTTGTTCAAAGCCCAAGATTGAAGCTAAAGGAGTATTTGTGAGATAATTTTCATCTCTAAAGGGAGATATTTCACCTATTCATCACAATTATTGAGGTTTTGTTTATAAGGGAAGTTGCTTTAACTAGGATGTGTTGAATCTAACAATGCCACATCTTCCTTTATAAGAGAATTGAAATGTCATGAAGAAAGAAATTTTAACTTAGCTTAGAACAATTCCACTTGTTCCTTGATGAATCTTTACATGCTAAGAAAGGGAAATTGGCTTGGATGTGTTCCAGAGGCTTGCCACTTACATCACTTAGATGAAAGAGAACTTTGGCCATGATAAAGGAGGGACTCCAACTTGGATTTTGAATCAACAAGTGTGCCACTTATGTCAATCATCTGGAAAAGGGTTTAATTTTCTTGTTTTGAAATGTGATGTATAGAGGAAATATCCTCCTACAGAGAGGACTCAGAGTCTCATCTGTGGGGATGTTGAATTTTGTGCCTTAATCAAAGCCCAAGGTTGAAGCTAAAAAAGGGGTTGAAAACTGACTCAACTAAGGGAGTATTATATTTGTCTTGTAGAAAGCCCAAGATTGAGGTTGATTAAGGACAATCCTTATATGAAGCCTAAGAGGAAGCTGAGGGAATTTAAGTGGATACTGACTCTTGCTGAGCAAAATTAAATCCAAGAGCAGGATCAACTGCTATAAGGAATCAAAAGAGAAACTGACTCCTGCTGGAAATTAGAAGAGAGTTAGATTTATTAAATTCTACAAAGGCTTTGATTCTTTTGGGTATTTATTGATTGTAACATGACCCTTGCTGGGGATTTTAAGGTGTAAGTCAAGCCTTGCTAAGGATCAGAGGAGACTAAAAGGATGAGTTTGAATGTTTTAGAGATTTTGACTCTCCTAGGAATACGTGTATGGATAGGGATGACTAGGGTCTATCCTATGCTTTTAGGAAGCCTGGGGGTCCTTGTATGAATCCCAAGAGAAGGCTGGAGATGATTCTAAGAAGCCAGTGGGTCCTTGTACTAAGCCCAAGAGGAGGATGGGGAATTTAGATTGTCCAAGTCTTAAGAAGAGTTCAAGAAAGGTTTCATCGGGAAATAATCCTTTCTTTGTTGAAGTTTTTCAAGGTTGAATCAATTGAACAAAGCCCAAGAGGGGGCTAACTGTATTGGGAAGAAGAATTCCTCTGTACAGGGGGAACTAGTTGTTTGAACTAAGTTATAGTGATTGACAAGGATCCTATTGTTTGAACTAGTCTAAACTAAGGATGATTCAAAATGCTAAGAGAAACTTAATAAGATATGTATAAGCATATATACAGAGATGAGTATATAAACACGTATGAATTGAATTGAAAAAGGTGATGTGCCTTATACTTTACATAGAGGTTCAAGTGTACTGTGATTGATTAGATGTTTTCTTCAAGACTGAATTAGGGTTTTGAGAAATTGAAGAAATTTTTGACTTTGAAGACGACTTGATCTCTAAGAAAACAAAGGTGTTGGGTCTTACACTCTAGATAGAGGCTCATGGTTGTTTATATCCTATACAAAGTCTAGGATGAATGAGGATAAAAGGTTTTCTATTTACAAAATGGTGTTGGGTCTTATGCTCTAATAGAGGTCCAAGAGTTATTTAAAACAAAGTTTATGTACAGAGAGATGGGACTTACCCTCCTAGCAGAGGCTCATGTGGTCTAAGAGCAGTTTCACCGGGAATAATGCTCCTTTTAGTACCAGTGTATTTGGTTTGAATCTTCTTTTTTATTAAAAATTAAAATGATGGGACTTTCACTCTATTAGATGCCCATGGTAATGTATTTTGAATGAGAGAATTAAAGGATAGTATTGGGTCTTATACTCGGGGAGAAGCCCAAATGTTTTCAAGCAATTTAAAATAAACAGATGATTTTGAAAATAGAGGTATGGGGATTACAAATCAAGGAGAGGCCCATTGAGGTTGTTTATTGTTTAAAACAATGTTTATGTACAAAATATTGAGGATTATACTCAAGGAGAGGCCCAGATGATTTATTTGAAAACAGTGATCGCACCATGATACCGAAAGATGTTATGGAACTTATACTATATTAGAGGCCCAACATTTATTTATGTAAATAGGGGCATTGGGTATTACACTCTAATAGAGGCTCAAAAGTGTTGAAATGAAGTTTGAAAGATTGAATCAAAACAAAATCCTAATTTCATATTTTTTAAGATATTTTTCAAAGAAAAATCAAATAAAATATGCATAGTTTATCAAATAAAATAATTAATCATGTTAAAAACAAGGATTAAAGTTTAAGAAAAGGTATTTTATCCACATTAATATTTAAAATCATTTTGATTTAAAATATCAAGAAAAACAAATTATTTTAAAACAATTTAAAAATAATATTTAAAATATATTAAAAATATATCAAATAAAATATTTTTTGGTGATTTTTTTGGTGAATAAAATATTTTAGTATATGATTTATATTTGAGTAAAAAAATCATTTTAAAATAATTAAAATTGATTAACAAAAATAATTATTAAAAATATGGTGAAAATGTGAAAAATGGCATAGGTGGGTGTTGAACCCACGCCCTCCAACACAAAAACACTTGAAACATGCACTACAACCGTTGGGGTGGTGACACATCCGCATATCAAACCACACCCATTAATTGATATGCCTAGAAGTGAACTAGGCATGACCAGACAAGGCGCCATGACCTGGTTCTTGCCCAAGGGAGGCCAGATTTTCTTCAATTGCAAGAAGGCCATAACTTCTTCATTTCTCCATGAAAATGGATGAAATAAAGCTGGATCCTACCTAAGATTTCATGAGGAATCCAATGGTGGTCTTATATTTTTCTAAAAATTCCTACATTTTAAAACCCGATAGTGGTTTCAAAATAGGACAAGTTTTGCAAGTTCGATGCTACCATTCTATACAATCAGTAATAGCATGATAAAATAGTTTAAACACAACAAATATGATATGCATGATATGTTCATGATCAATGTACATCAAAGCAACGCATATTTTACAAAGTTCAAGTTCTTATGCACTTACCTCTTGAAGCTCCACTTGCTAACCTTCAAGATACTTGTGACAGAAGCAATCCAATGCCTTGGAAACTCTTAATGGATCCCTTGGAAGTTTTTAGGATGATCAAAATTCAAAGAAAACCTTAGGAACAAAAATTAGCTCTTTCTTGCAAAATTGGCAAAAGTGACCAAAGTGGAAACTCTCTCAAATGGTGTTACAGTTGATAAACTGTGCTTGGAACATCTTAAGGGTATATATTGGAGTGTGCTTAAGGTGTTTCCTGGTTTTGAAATGGACTAAATGAAGACATGGCTTGAAAAATGCAGAAAAGTCAAAATTTGAGGTTTCAATGGTCTACTTTCTGATTTATATGATATGAGATGAAGGTGAGTGTTTGAACACCTCCAATGGATGATTTGTGATGTGTTTGTATGGTTTTTTGAATGGTTTAGGCTCTAGTTTTGAGAATTCCAAGTTTGATCCTTAAAACTTTGAAATTTTGAGCAAGAGAGGGAGAATGAGAAAACAAAGTTATGGTATTGTTTTGGTGTGTTTTGATCAACCATAAATGACCTCTATTTATAGTAGAGAAAGTTTGTTTTGCAAGGAATAGTGAATGGAGGTTGGATTACCCTATTGTCCAATGGATATGGCTAGGTGTTCAAAGTCTCCTCTAGCCATTGACTTGGACTGAACTTGCAGGCCTTGAGTCTTCTGATTCTTGGATAAGTCTTGACTCATTTGGACTAATATGAACTTGATTCATGCCACCTCTTTGTACCACATAAATGCAAGATGACAAAATTGAATTCAAGGTTCATGCCATGATGAATTTGCACATGCTATGGATAGATTCTTGACCCTTTGTGTTATGGTTTAGATTCCTTCATCATTTGTGTTGATATTGGACAGAAATACAATGATGCAAGTTGTCACAACTGCAAAAAAGGGCCGGAAAACAGACAGAAGAGTCGCCACCAAACATTATTTATCCCAAAGAGAGGGAAAGGAAACGATCAAAGAAAACCTAAGAGAACGGGAAAAGACAAGGTCATCGCAACCAAATCTTGGGTTCGGGAGTCGGTTATGCAAGGGGAAGGTATGAGCACCTCTCACGTCTGTTGTACTCAACGGGATCCATGCTTGTTGTCTAATCTATGGGTGAAAACTATCTAAAGGCTGCTGCTAAACGGGGGTGAAAAGAAAAAAACAAACTCGATAGGACATTGTCTCCCTATACCTACGTATTCCCTCGTGCAATGGGAAAGTCAGAGTCAACGTAGTTCGGAAGACTACGGGTGATGGGAGGAAGGTTGCTCTCCAAGACATCGTCGTCTTGTGCCTACGTATCCTCATCTGGTATGAGACATCAGAGCAAACGTAGTTCAGGTAAACTAGACCACTGGTTGGTTAAGTGTTTTATGAGCAATATTAAATCTCCATTCTAACAGTTAGGGACAATGTCTGTTTGCGGTGGAACAGAAACGTAACATAATCTTTCTGAAAATGAGGTTTGAAACAATCCCAAAGGATAAAAAGGTTTAAATTTTGTTTGTGTCTTTTAGAAGAAGTGAATTAAGTTAGTTTGAAACTCATGTTGCACTAAAGATTATGACATAAGGGCGAATGCGTCGCATATCGCCCAAAGGACATATGCTAAACACTCTAGATAATATGAAGGTCTCACTTATCATTCCTCATGTACTTAAAGCTCATAGTGTACAACACTTGTCACTCATTATTAAGTGTCCTAAAAGAGTTTGAGATGAGAAGAGAAGACACAAGGACACTAAAGGGAGCTCAGAACCCTAATGTTGTCATGCAAAGTGGTCCTAAAGTTGGGATGAAAAAGAGTACTACCTAATGTTATCATGTAAAGGATTGAAAGCCTAATGTATCTCCTACTCCCATCTTAAAAAGAGGGACTAAGAATCCTAAGGGATCATGTGAACAAGCACAAGTAAATACAATGCATAATCAATCACAAATGAAAAACAAAAGGAGGACTTAAACAAGTCTATGCAAGATGAAAAAAGATATGCAAAAGCAAACAAAATATGCAAACATGGAGCATTCATCAAAGACAAACATAACTCACACACAAGTCAACAAGATGGAAGACTTAACCAAGTCAAGAAAGATGAGAGGGAATGAGAGAAGCAAACTTCTACAATCAAATGCCATCAACATCACAAGAAGAGAGATGTTAAACAAAGAAATACAATCAAATAAGTGAATGGATAAGTAAAGTGGGGCAGCAACCACATCATAAACATCTCAAACAAACACTCACCCCTGATCAAATAAATAAAGGCACCCAAACAACTCCAAAGAAGCTCAATTATTAACAACATCCTCAAAGTGAAACCAACATCACCAAAGCATCATGAACAAGCACATAACCATCAAGGTCAGAAGTGAACTCAAGTAACATGCCTCAAATTAAAAATCAAGTCATCAAGCAAATACAAGAATGGTCAAATCAAATTGGAGGATCAGAGTCCATCCAAACATCTCACACTTCAAACATAAGTGGAAAAACATGATCAAATGAGACTTGTGGCACAAGGTATGCATCCAATGGAGCTATAAACATGCAAAGCATCACCTTAAATATGTCAACAAAAGTTAACAAGACTCATGAGGTCTTCAAGGGATCCCATAAGATCATATCCCAAAACTAGGTCAAGGATTGCATGCATACACATATTTAAAACACTTTGAATTTGAGGCATCCACCAAAAATAGAAGCAAGCTCAAATAAAATCCAAATAAAATAAAAAAACTCAAGTTAAACCAATCAAAAATCATTGTGAAAAGGATCATGGAAAGAATCAACTCAAAGCACCACCAATTATGTCAATCAAGACAAGGTGTTCCACTTATCGAGCATTCATCGAGGGACAAACAAAAACCAATGCAAAAAAATTGAGAAGTGATCATCAAGACCTCAAACCAACTCTTAAATAAGCCTCAATCAGACACCTAAGTGTGAGAGGAAAATTGGTCATAGGGATGTTCAATCAAGGTCAAAGATCAAGCTTAAAATCCAATGTATCAACCATAAAACCACCTCACAAATTAAATCAATTAAAAATACTAAAAATAATTATAAAAAAAAATAAGGAAAAATAACTCAACATATTAAAAAGTCAGAAACATATTTTTTGGGATTTTTGTAATGCTTAAAACTATTTTAAAATGAAAATGCAAGAAAAAAGAAATAAAAAGGAAAAAGAATGCAAGGGAGGTGTAGAAGTAAAAATGGATTGAACTGAAACCATGTGAAAACTCGCTTGGGCCTCAAAACAAGGGGGTGTGGATATCAATATGCAAAGCCCAAACCAAGCTAAAGCTCAGTTTCAATGAAAAACACTGTTTCATTAAACGAGATGTCCAACACGTCAGATAGTCCACGCCCACGCAAGCGAGTCAAAATGAAAGTCAATGCCACTTCACCTTACACCTCAGCATCAACCTTAGATGTTGGAGCCTTAGCTCCAGTCGTCTTCCCCGGCGAGCCTCACCGGCGCAGGCTGAAAATCATGATGAAAATGCCAACTCTTGGTACCATCTTAAAGCATTTTTCACGTAGATTAAGAATCCAACCTTAGTTTTTCAAAAAGCCTCTTTAAACATAGAGAAATCAGGCCACGAAAATTTATCATTCAAACTGAAATGAGCTCAAACAAGTACAACAATGATCCAAACATTGCCTACACATAGGGTGTCCCTGTTGTTTGTGTGCTAAAACAGGATTATAGTTGTTACATCCTTTTGTCCCGACAAGAGGTACATTTGGAAAGTCTTCGCAACTATCGATCATTCTGATTCCACCATATAAAGTGTCATACCACACAATGTATGAATGAGTGAGAGCCATGACTATCTTTGGCCAACAGGGTGCCTCTTTTAATTCTCAAATACTTGGAAACCATGTCAAGCGAGAAATGAACCATGAGTAGAAAAGAGCAGTACAACAGATTATATGACATCCTCCTTCAGAGTTCCTCAGATGGATTGAGTGGTAAGTATTAGCTAACAGAGTGGGAACAAGATTCCAGGGGATGAAGATTTTGATGGCGTCCATGTCAACAAAGTCATCGACCTTTGGGAACAGAAAAATCCCATAGGCTAGTAGTGCAAAAGTAGCTTCAAGTATTGCAACATCCTTCTTTTCAGCATGATAGCGAATTTTCTCCATCAAGAAATCAGCTGGAAACCCAAGGACTCCTTCCTTGGTGGTCATGTGAGCTTGAATGTCAGTTAAACTCAGGCGTGTAGCACTTGCAATCTCTTGGTCACTGGGTGTGTCTTCCAATCCAGAAAACAGAGGTCGGGACATGACGGTCATTCCCATAATCGCAGAGTACCCTTCCAAAGTTGGCATCAACTGGTAGTCAGGAAAAGTGAAATAATGGTATAGAGGGTCATAGAATTGAACAAGCGTGTCCAACAGCCCATCAATCATCCTGAGTCTTAGAAGTGGAAAGATTCTTCCATATTTAGCTGAGAAAGTTAGAAGGTTATCAATTAGACTTCCCAGTTCCCTTAAGCTTTCAATGTTTAGACTCTTGAAGGTGTACTTCAATGTTTCTCTTCTAAAATTTATTTTACAATATCTGCAAAACAAATTGAGTTTCTTGAAGTGTTAGAAAAAAAGATATGCAGAGATGCGAATATGAAAGGCTTCATGGAATTCCAATATTTATAAACATTGTAGCATGTCAAAAGAAATTTATTTAATATTTTATAACGGATTACAAATAAATACTCTTAAAAGAGTCTTAAAACAACAGCTAAATAAAAGCTAATAAAGTCCTAAGGAAGTTTTGTATTTGGCTCCTTAATCTGCTCTTCCAGCTGGGTCTTCTCAAAGATGAGCTTGTCTACAATCAGCTTCCAAGGAGTAGTCTGAGGGTTAGAAGAAAACAAATCCTATTGTGCTTTTCTCTTCTTGCAGGGAATTCACTCTTCATTCTTCAACTGAAGTTTTTTCTGAAGTTCAGCATTCTCTTTAACAACCACCTGGTATTTATTTTTCCATGCTTCTGACTTCCGTTGCGCTTTGCTCAAAGCAATCTTCAATTCTTCGAATTTAGATATGAAAATTAGGACAGGTTCTCTCTTCAAAGGCATAGGCTCTTGTCTAGGATAAGGCATCTTCAATTTGATATCTCTATCTCTGACCCACTGAAGGTATGGCTCCAAAGAAACACAATTAGGTTTTCCCAAACTTTCTTTCCCTTTCTTATGTAAATGACGCCATGCATCCACAATCTTTTCTTGAAGTTCCTTGTTGTCCTTGAAGAAAATACCATCCACTTGAACACTCTTGGGTTGATCTTTCAGCAGATATCCCAACTGTCGGTGAGCTAGAATAGGATTATAACTGATTCCTCCATTGATGCTAAGGAGAGGTGCATTGACAAAATCTCCACAGTTGTCAATAATTAATATCCCATCATATACTCGAACGCATCACACGCTCAAAAATGCAATAGATTCGCCACTAAATTTTATTTATTTCCGTAGGAAAGGTAAAATATCAATAAAACCCTTAGGGGAGAGAAACTGGTAAGGAAGTCGGTTATGTAAGAGAAAGGTATTAGCATCATTCGCATTCGTTGTCCTTAATGGAGATAGTTTTGATCGTTCTTTGCACTGATGGGTATTATTATCTAAAGGTTACTTCTGATTGATTTTAATTAAGGGTTAAAATAAGTTTCTAATTAATATGCTCATCAAGGATTCACACCCTCATGCCTACGTATTCTCATAGTGCAATGAGAAAATCAGAGCTTTGTAGTTCATGGTAGAAAATAAGTATTTGTTGGTTAATTTTATGGAACAATTATAATCACATCCTAGAAGTGTTTTGATATTACCTGATTCTGATCCTTGTTTGAATGCTCTAAGCTTTTAGTCTGATTGCTAAGGAGCGAATTATAATAATTCTTTTATGAAATGAAATAAATGTTTTTTGGAAAGGTTTTTGATTGGATTGAATTGAAAAAGGTTTGTGAATGAGTTGAAAAAAAGATTTGTGAAATGGTGAATGTGTTGTTTGGACCAATAGTATATTGTTTGAACCGATAAAGTTGTGTCTGAGCCAGGGGTGTGGCATTTAACTAATAAATGGTAATTAGTCAATGTAGAGTTGTAGGTTTTGCCTAGATCTGGAGATCAAGACCTACGAGAAAGAGGGTATGGCTGAACCTGAGTCTCACAAGGCAAACATGCAAGAGGATGAGGGGTTTGCTTTAGCTTGGGTCACATAAGGTAAACATGCGTGAAGGGTCTCACCTAAGTCTGGGTCTCATAAGGTAAGCATGCATAAAATGGTTTGTCTAAGCCTGGGTCTCACAAGACAGACATGCATGAAAAAGGATTTTTTCTAAGCACTGGGTTTGAAAAGACAAACATAAAAAAGAAAAGGGGTATGCATAAAACTGAGTCTCACAAGGTAGACATGCATGAAAATAAGGGGTTCGCCCAAGCCTGAGTCTCACAAGGTGAACATACATGAAAGGGGCTTGCCTAAGCCTGAGTCTCACAAGGAAAGCATGCATGAAAAGGGTTTTAACCATGAGAAAGTGATTAACCCAAAGAGAGGGGTAGTTTTCAGAGATGGATGCTTAACCATGAGAAGGTGATTAACCCGTGAAGGAGGTAATTAACCAAGAGAAGGTGATTAACCTCAAGATTGTATGGATGTCCAAAGAGTATTGTGTTTGGTCCAAAGAGAAAGGTGTTGTTGATGTTGATTGTTGAATTATTGGTCTGAGGATGAAAGTTGAGAGTTGTTTGATTCAAATTGCACTACAGTCTATGAACAGAGACGAATACTTTGAAAAATGGGGCATACGTCCCGTATTCAGAGGTATTTAGAACAAGGGCAGTAATGCTCCTTCTCATTCTTCTCTTTTTCTTAAGGCTCGTCGTGTACAATTCGAATCATAATTAAAGAGTGTTTTGTATACATATATCGTTATGGTGAGGTTTTCCTTTAAACGTGTGGATTTTTTGTTTTGTTGCAATTGGATTTGAGTACATGAGTTAGAAATTATGGATGACTTTTTATTTTAAGGCCAATAAGATATTGTGTCTAATAGGTTTGGAGTATATCGAAATACATGCATGCCTTAATGATTGCATATTATACAAGAAAGAGTATGAAATTTTAGATCAATGTCTAGAATGTTGTAAGTCACGCAACAAGGTGAAGGACAATAATGGTGATGTCAATGACAGTATTAGCAAGAAGTATCCTCCTATTAAATTGTTATAGTACTTGCTAATAATTTCAAGGTTCAAGATACTTTTTGCAAATACGAATGGTGTAAAGAATATTAGATGGCATGCAGATGAAAGAAAATGTGATGGAAATATTGGCCATGGAGCTGGTTCTTTGCAATGAAAGAAAATTGATTTGTTGTTTCCATATTTTAGCATTGATCCAAGAAACATTAGGATTGGGCTTACCACTTATGGAATGAAATATTTTGGTAATCTGAGTACTAACCATTCTTTATGGCCTATTCTTCTCACGATTTAACACCTATCTCCTTCATGAAGCGCAAGTATATGCTATTAAGTATGATAACGTTTGGGCCAAAACAACCTAGAAACAACATAGATGTTTATCTAAGTCCAATAATTGAATATTTAAGACTTTTTTGGGAGGAAGGCGTTGACCTTTATGATGCATATTCTGGTGAAAAGTTTATGATGCGTGTAATGTTATTTTACACAATCAACGACCTTCCTGCATATGGTAATTTGGTTGGATATAGTGTTAAATGACATAAATCATGACCTATATGTGAATCTAAAACATGTTTTCACCAACTTGAGTTTCGGAGGAAAAAAAACTGTTTACCTTAGGCATCAAAAATTTCTAAAACTCGATCATCTTTATCGTAGATTACAGAAGGCTTTTAATGAAGAGTAGGAGTTAGATATGGATCTTAATCCTTTAACTGGGGATGAATTTTATTAACGACAAGAACACATTAATGTTGTATTTGGAAAGAAATAAAAATAAAAAGGTCCAGTTGAGAAAAATATATGGAAAAAGAGGTATGTGTTCTTTGATCTTCCATATTGGTCTAGTCTTAATGTAAGACAATGTCTTGATGTAATGCATGTGGAGAAAAGTGTGTGTGTCAGTTTGATTGGAACACTTTTAAACATTACATTCAAGACTAAAGATAGTAAGAATTCTTGTCTAGATATGGGGGCGATGGGTATACAAAAATAGTTGGCTCTAAAAGAATTAGGAAAAAGAACTTATTTGCCTCTGACATGTCACACTCTATCTAAAAGGAAAAGAAATTTGTTTTCGAGTGTTTGTATTCAAACATCCAATAACTTGTATTGATGAAACATCTCAAGTTAATTGGCTTAAAATCTCATGATTGTCATGTATTTATGCAACAACTTCTACAAGTGCCTATCAGTGGCATCCTTCCAAAAAATGTAAGAGTAACTATAAATAAATTGTGATTATTCTTCAATGTTATATGTAATAAAGTTCTTGATTTCAAAAAAATCATATGAATTATAAGATGAGACAACAATAATCTTGTGTCAATTGGAGATGTATTTTCCTCCATCGTTTTTTGACATTATGGTTCACCTACTTATTCATCTAGTCAGAGAAATCAGATTTTATGGTCCAGTTTACTTATGGTGGATGTATCCAACAGATAAATTCATGAATATCTTTAAATGGAATATGAAGAATCATTATCGACCGGAAGCTTCGATCGTTGAAAGGTACATCACAGAAGAAGTTGTTGAGTTTTGTTCAAACTATTTGTTGAAAGGAGATTTTATAGGAATTCCAAAGTCTCGTCATGTAGACAGATATAGAGGTAGAGGTACTCAAGGTTTAAATTTTAAGTCAATGGCTCGGAATGTAGCTCTTCAAGGACATTTTTATATATTGAATAATCTTTATGATGTTCAACCTTACATAGCTACTAATAAAAGATTTGTAAAGAAAAAATATCCTCGAATGAGTGACAAGTCTTTGTTGATAGAGAATAATAATAAATTCATTAGTTGATTTAATTAAAGGATTTATAATGATGATAGTGCATCCGAGACAATTAAATGGTTGTCGTACATGCCAAAAATTAATGTGATAACTTGCACTGGATACGACATTAGTAATTTTTCCTTTTATACAAAAGCAAAAGATGATCGTAGTATAATGTAAAACAGTAGGGTTATGGTTGGTGTAATATAATATTTGGTATGATACGCTTCACAAATGAGTGTGTTGTTGTTTCTGTTTTGATAAGATTTAGAAAAGGTCAGGTTAAAAAATTAGGAATTCTACAAAATCAGAAAATATATATTAAAAAACAATAAATTTCACAACGATTGTTTAATATAGTCGTTGTTATAGGTAGAGTGCTATCCAGAATAATAAACACCAAAAATGGTGTTGCTGGGTATCAAACCCAAGACCTTTAAATATTTCACTACGGTTTTTCAATACAATTGTGATTATATGTAGCACACTTTTAGATTTATTTCAATGGGCAATATATTGTGGTTGTAAATAACACACTTACAATCACACGCTATCTAACAACAGACATAAAATCATTATTATATGTCTTTCACAAATATTGTCATATGTGTTTTTCGTAGTAGTGATAACACGCATGCAGATGAAGTCATAGTAACATAGAAAACCAATTCTAAATACCATACAAAGGAAAACTACTTCAAACCATTAAAACGTATACAAGCACATATGCACAAGTATCGCAACTTCAGATAATACGCAATGTAAAAAGAGATAGACGAGTAAAGACAATATAAAACAGAAGATTATCATCAAAATAAACATAAACTATCAAAAGTATTTCATTCAAAATATGATCCTTAAAAAGACTTAATTGGTCAAAACATCTAAAATAGCAGAAATATTAATATCCAACATAAATGATCAATACGAGTCATGATATGATGAAATAATGAGAATGATATGCATACTAAACTATGGTAAGCTTGAGAAACATGGATAAGGAGGGACACCTAAGGAGAGGTACATCGGCATATATTACATTTTAATTCTTATACATTTAATGTCATAGATTACATTTTAAGTGCAACAGAATGCACAATGTTATACTAACAATCATTTGTAACATGGCTAACAACTTTTATTCATTTAAAATCAAGTTAAATTACACAATAATTTTCAGTGTTCATCAAATTATATTACTACATCAAGTTCTATTGTTACATGCACCTAAAAATAGAGCAGAATAAACTCATTAGCAAATAACTAATATTATGAGAAACTCCACCTTCTTCCTTAGGCTCTCAACCTTTTTCCTTATCTCTTCAATGTCTTTTGACCACAATTGAGTCCCAAATTCTTTCCTGAAATCCTTGCCAAATTTTCTTAAATACTCTATCATCATGTCATGCCTATTGCATCCACATCATCATCTTTTGGAGTTGTTTTTCTTTCAGTTACACTAAAATACTCATCATCCTAATTAAACAACTCACAGTCTTCCTCTTTCGGCACAAAGAAGTCAATATTACAGATCGGAGAAGATAACAGTGAAGAAAAAAGAAAATAATTAGATATCACCCCCCCCCCCCCCCCCCCCGGTTACTCGCACTTCCAATATTTTCTTTATGGGTTTGAACTAGACTTTGAAACTAACAATTTCATATAAAGATCATATCCATATTTAGGAATGATTATTCCATTTGAACATATGCTTGAGTTCAAGCTTGCTTCCATTTTCATGAAGGAGCGAATGAATGAGGAGAGTTTCCCAAATACGAACACGAAGATAGAATAAAGATAAGAAGCTCCAAAAACTCCAATGAATGAAAGAGGAAATGGACGAAGGGTCCATGTATAAATTGAAGGTCAAAAGGAGAAATTAGGGTTTAGATTAAGTATTCTCAATAATCAGATGAAGTTACTTTAGGGTAATTTCATTAATTGAAAAGAGTTGCAATTTAACCATGAGTAAATGCGACATGGATTTAATTTTAATTGAAAAATGATTTTAAAAAATTACAACATGTACATGTCACGTTAAAGATCGCCTATATGAAAGGGGTCAAAATACCTATTAATCCTTCAAATTATTAGAATTAGAATTTGGCATAACTCATCCCTATAATACTAACTTGTAAGATGAGAGGTGTCACTCTATATAATCTCTTTAGAGACTCTATGTTTAACCAATGTTGAACTTGAGATTTTCTCAATATACCCCTCACACCCATCATTATTAGGCTCAATGAGTTGATATAAACGGTGGATGAATCATATGGTCCGATCGATCAACTATGTTAGCTAGGGCTGGCAATGAACCGAACCAACTCAAAAATAGTTCGAAACTCGTTTCGTCAATTAAATCGTTAAACTAGGTTCATGAACTAAATGAGCTGAATATGAGCGAAAAACTAAGTTTGTTAACTAAATGAGTTGAACTTGAACTATACATAGTTCGACTTGTTAGGTTCATGAGTCAACTCGATTACATATGAGAAGGATTATATTGTCTTTAAGATTAGGTTTAAAGATTTACTCCAAATCTTAATCCTAAATATGTACCTTATGTACTAGTTATGGCAATAAAATCGACAATTTAATTTAGAGTCATCTATGTTGGAGGCATAATTACATTTACTAAAATAACATGTCTAATGAAGGTTGCAAGTGGTGTAGTGTAATCATTATGTGATGGAAATGTATCAATTTCTAGTAATTTTTGGTGTACTATTCTATTAAAATTGTATGTTTCCTAAATATTTAGACGAAATTATGGACTTTTGAGACAAATTTAAACTTCAATTGAGTAGTTTTTGAATTAGACTTTTAAATGTATCTTTTGAAAGTTGTGTAGTTTTTAAATTAGTAAATTTTTGAGATAAAGTTAAATTTGAATCAGAGAACTTTTATTTTATTTTAAAATTTTCTTTTTAAAAAAATATTAATTTAGAATTTCAAGTATATATAAAAATGTCAAGTATATATAAAAAATGGCTTTTAAGTCTATAAACCAAGTGAGTTGAACCTAGTGAATGAACCTAACGAGTTATAACGAGTCGAGTTTGAGTTTAAAAAAAAGTTTGTGTCGAACTCGAATCGAAA
The DNA here is from genome assembly GCA_963859935.3 of Lathyrus sativus. Classification (NCBI taxonomy): domain Eukaryota; kingdom Viridiplantae; phylum Streptophyta; class Magnoliopsida; order Fabales; family Fabaceae; genus Lathyrus; species Lathyrus sativus. Next base: position 562,421,649 of record OZ012741.1, read on the forward strand.
TTTGAGCATAACCGATTCTTAATGAGTCGAGTCGAGTTAAGGCGAGTTCGACTCGACTCGACTCATTTCCAGCCCTAATGTTAGCATATTAGAATTAGAATTTTGTCTAACACATCCTTACAAAATTGACTTGTAAGTAGAGGAGCGTCATCTATCTTAATTTTTTAAAGGGTCTATGTCTAACTACTGTGGGACTTGAAATTTTCTCAATGCAAATTGACTCGAATCATATGTAATTTTTGTTTTAGATCAAATAATTTATTTTACTCAAAATTAATTTAAACTGCATTGCAAACACACTAATATTGTGACTCTGTTTTGTAAAAATAGCTTATAGGTAATAAGATAGTTAGTAACTTATAATTGATGACTAATAGTTGATAGGTTATGGTCCCATTTTTTTGGTTTTTATAAAAAATGGTTTTTATAGTGTAACATATTTTTGTTTAAAAAAACATTACAAAGAATATTTTAATCAAAGATTTAAATGAAATGAAAGATTGATTTGAATAGTTATTCTTAAAATGTGTATTTTAGATATTTCATCATTTCATTATTACCTTTTTTTATATCAAAATTTTAAAAATCACTTAACCTTAAAGCTATTTCAAATAGTTTTTCATAAAATCATTTTTAAGATACAACTTTTTGAAAAATATTGTAATTATGGTTTGATCTTCAGTAATGTATATTTATGTTATAGGATGTTAAAATTAATTTTTTAATTTACAAAAATAAATTTAAAAAACTTTTAATATTTTAAAAAACGTCTTTATAAATATCATTTTTATTAATATATTTTTTAAGTTAAAACAAACCGATCCGTATACGTAATGATTGATAGTTGATAGAATATGACTTGGTAGTTGATAAACTAGTTAAAATGTTATGTAAAATATTATTTTTAATTGTTGATGATAATTGTAAAATGCCATAAAATAATATTCTTTTTATATTAATAACTTAATGATATAATCTTTTGTAAATTATTATTATTAAATTAATTTTTATTTAAAATTAAACGTAACAAAAAAATACATGTAAACAATTCTTTTATATATATATATATATATATATATATATATATATATATATATATATATATATATATATATATATATATATATATGGTCATGCTAACCAGTGCCCTCAGAGCACTAGTTAAGAATTCCAAATAAGAAAAATATGTTATATTTAGTTCACTCAATATACACAATATTCTTTAAAAAGTTTGATTATTTCTCTTTTCAAGGCAATGAATACACATATATTTAAAAAAAAAATGTATTTTCAATCTCTTAAATAATGTTCAACTTTATCATTTTAATTTCTTAATCAATGCTCTGAGGGTACTCGTTAACATTTCATATATATATATATATATATATATATATATATATATATATATATATATATATATATATATATATATATATATATATATATATATATATATATATATATATATATATATATATATATATATATATAATGTCAAAATGTATAATATATTTAAGTAAGTTCTCATCATAGGTATTTAAAAATAATATTTTTCACCCTCTCCAAAACGTTGGAAAATATCTTAAAACTGTAGAAACAGGAACTCTGATATTAAGTTGGATTGCTGAGTAGAACCTTAATTTGAAGCAGGTATAAACAAGTGTGCCATTGATTTGGCTCCATTTATATTTTATAATCATTATCGACAAAATCACTCAAAAAGTCTTTAAACTAATTTAAAGTTTTGAATTCGTGTCGTTTATCTTCTTTTTTAAGTTGATCTTTTTCCAGTCAAAAGAAAAAGTTGATCTTAAATTTCAGATGATAAAAAATCAGTTGATATTTTAATATTAAAACGTTAACACAATTCAACTTTTGTCTAAAATTAATTCCGTAAATATTGAAAAGTTAACAATGAAAGTACGAGAAAAATGATTAAGAAGGCAATTGTACTCCCACTTTTATATCTGCGACTTCAGGATAAAAGACTAAAAAATGTGAATTTGGATTTTTAAATAATATAAAGGAATTTCCGAAATAATTTTTTTTAATATGTATACATATTTTTTAGCTAAATTAACATTTCAATTTTTTTATTTTAATATATTCACAAAATTGATTATTCTATTTAATTTTTAAACAATTATAAATTCTTTTTTCTATTTTAAATCAAATAAATAAATAAATAATAATGTGTCAACTTTTTAACAAATGGCAAACAACACGACAATGTGGTATAACTTATGTCTGTTAATGTATTTACATATATTATAATAATAATTTATAATTTATTATAAATAAATAAATATTATATTAATCAGTTTCAATTGTTGAGTTTGTAATTTCTTATGTCGAAACAGTGTAGTTCGACAAAAAAAAGATCTAGTCGAATTAGCCTAATATGTGTGTGTCGAGTTGTATTAGTGTGTCGAAGTGTCGAAGCAGATTACTTTATACAGGATTTCGACTTAGGCCTATTTTAGTAATGTTAGTTATTTTGCCCTTTTATAGTTTTGGACTTTGGTTTGGGGTGCAATCTAACATAATTTGTAAATAGGGAGAAACACTTATTTTTGTAAACAACTAAGCATTGTATTCACAGTTTGTTGCAAGTGAATAAGAGAATTTCCATGGTTTATGGGTAGAGAGAAACTCTGCAGATTTTCATCTTCTTCTCCAACGTTCCTTTCTTTCTTTCTTTCTTTCTTTCTCAATTGTTCATTGTCATTGCGTGATTGATAACAATCTTGAGATCAAGATTGAGCGTAATTCTCCATAGGTTGTGGTTAAATTTCCAACATCTAGTATCTAGAGCCCCGATTAAGATTCAAGGAAGGAAAATCGTGATGGCGATGAATCATCCAAACAGACACTTTCCGGCAAACTTTCTGAGTCTCAAGAAAGATAATTATGAGAATTGGTGCAAGTAGATTAAGGTGGTTTTCTGTTATCAAGGTCTTTGGAATTTTGTGAAGGGAGGAGTACCGCCGCTTGCAGAAAACACGATGGATCAAGAAAAGTCTGTACACAAAGAATTGAAGAAGAAAGATTATAAAGCTCTCTATATAATCCATGAATATGTTGATCCAGATAACTTTGAAAAGGTTAGTGATGTAGAGTCGGCGAAGGAAGCCTGAGAGATTCTTGAAAAATCATTTGGAGGTGTAGAGAAGGTGAAAGTGGTGAGGTTACAAACTCACAAGAGAACCTATGAATTCCTTCAGATGGAAGAAAGTGAAAGTATAACTGATTTCTTCAGTAGAGTTACAAAGCTGGTGAATCAAATCAAGGTATGTGGAGAAGTGTTGACATCAAGATCAATTGTTGCAAAAATCTTGAGGTCATTGGCTCCAAAGTTCGACCACATGATAGTAGCCATAGAAGAGTCGAAGGACTTGTCAATGTGGACGAAGGAAGAGCTTCAAGGGACGCTTGAATCTCATAAACAAAGGATGACTGAAAGAGTTGTAGGAAAGTTGAAGAGTGATATGGCTTTGCAGGTGTAAACAAAAAAAGAAAAGAAAGTCAAAGGAAGCTGGAATGGAAACAAAGGTAGATGAGGCTACAAAAATTCGACTGGTCGAAATCAGCAGGAAGGAAACTGAGAAAACCCTGGAACCAAGGCAACACAAGAGGTGGTGTTGTAGGTAGAGGAAGAGGTGGTGGTCGAAAGTCTGACAAAAGTCACATTCAGTGTTTCAATTGTCAAAAGTATGGTCACTATTTTAGTGAGTGTCGAGAAAAGAAGAAGAATCAAGAAACGGATGCAAAGCTGGCGAAACATGAAGAAGAAGAAATGTTGTTGGTAGTTATAACAAGAGATGAAGAAAGATTTCAGGATCAGTGGTACTTGGACTCAGGATGCTCATCACACATGACTAGAAGGAAAGATTGTAAGAGCACAGATTGTGTCTTAGTTATATCTCTATGTTTTGATGATAACACTTATGAATTTTGTATTCAAGAAAGATATACTCTAAACGTGTTCTAGATTGTTTGCTACAGGTACTAATGAAAATTATCTTAAGAAAGCAAATTTGCATCTGAACTATGTTATTATGAAGGGCTTCATAGGTTCAAGAGCATCTTAAGTGAAGATCTGAACGCTGCTCCCAGAAGAATCTGACTTCTGTCTCTTGAAGATTCTGAAGCAGGAGCCTCTAAAGCATAGAAGACTCTGCTCTGAGAGATTTACACGCTCAAGCACACAAGCTTCACATACTCTGATTCAGCTCAATCTGAAGAACATCCAAGACTCTGAAGATCCAGATGATCTCTAGTCTGGAGACTCTGAAGATTCAGATTCTAATGTTGAAAGCTGAACTTACTTTGAAGAAGATTTAAATATGTACGTTGGTTTATCTCAACAGCTCTTTCCTATTTTGTGCTAGACACAAGGACACAGACAAAAAGGTTTTATCTGTGCATTCCATTCTGAGGAAAGTTTTCTGCAAGTGAAGACAAAAGGCATCAGGCTTGTTTCAGCACAGCCTCCAATGTGAAGACAAAAGGCTTCAGGCTTTTCTGCACAGCCTTCAACGTAACAAGACTTCTTGGATCTTAGTGCCTATATAAAGAAGTCCACTCCATCTTCTTCAGTATCGAAATTCTAGCAAAATCACTCATCAAAGCAAATCTCTCAAAGCTCCTATTATTTTATTTTGCTTTAACTTCGTTCTTAACTTAAGAGAAATATCACAGTTGTGATAACAGCTTATTAGAAGCATTCTTACTCTTGTAAAAGTTTTACATTGTTTGTAAAAGGTTTTCCTTAAGAGGATCCAGTTGGGATCAGTTTCTCTTGAGAAGACTAAGAACAGTTGTTCTTAGGTGTTGCTATTTGTAATCTGTTTGATTTAAATAGTGGATTAAGTCCTTGACAGAGAAAGGCAAATCACTCTTGAGAGGGTGGACTGGAGTAGTTGTATTCAACGAACCAGGATAAAAATATTTGTGTTCAAATCTTTGTTTTTAGTCTTACTTATTCAACCCCCCCCCCCCCTTCTAAGTAATTTTCTCACCTTCAGTTGGCATCAGAGCTCCGGTTTTGCGTGTGCTCCACTTAACCGTGACAGTTAAAGATCCAGTGAGAAAGATACTTTGATATTTGTTTGGTTGTCTATATGGATACATCTACATCAACTTACAACAACAAATATGAAGGAGATAGGATCAGTACCAAGCCACCCATGTCTGATGAGGAAAATTTGACTATTGGAAAGATAGAATAGAAAGTTTTTTCCTTGGGTATGATGCTGATCTTTGGGATATGGTCATTGATGGATATAAACATCCTACTGATGAGGATGGCAAAAATATTGATAGAAAATCAATGATTGAAGTACAGAAAAGAGATTTCAAGAATCACCACAAAGCCAGAACTATATTGCTTAATGCAATCTCTCATACTGAGTATGAGAAGATTACAAACAGAGATACTGCTCATGACATGTTTGAGTCACTCAAAATGACTCATGAGGGAAACTCTCAGGTTAAAGAGACCAAGGCGCTGGCGCTCATACAGAAGTATGAGGCATTTAAAATGGAAGAGTCTGAAAATGTAGAAACTATGTTTTCTAGATTTCAGATTCTTACAGCTGGTCTGAAAGTTCTGGATAAGGGCTACTCAACGTCAGATCATGTCAAGAAGATCATCAGAAGTCTTCCCACCAGATGGAGACCAATGGTGACCGCATTGAAGATGGCAAAAGATCTGAACAAGATCTCTTTAGAAGAACTTATCAGTTCTTTGAGAAGTCATGAAATTGAGCTGGAGGAAGATGAACCCCAAAAGAAAGATAAAGGTAAATCCATAGCTTTAAAATCTAACAAACCTGTTAAAGCTTTGCAGGTAAAAGAAGAAAGCTCTGAAGAATCTTCTTCTGAAGAAGAAGATGAACTGTCCATGCTTTCCAGAAGAATCAACAAGCTCTGGAAGCACAAGGGAAAGAAGTTTAACAACTTCAGAAAAGCTGACCACAGGAAGGAATCTTCTGGACACAGAAGATCTGGAAAGAAAGAGGTCACATGCTATGAATGCAAGGAACCTGGGCATTACAAAAATGACTGCCCCAAACTTCTCAAGGAGAAACCCAAGAGAAAGTTTGATAAAAAGAAGAAGGTTCTTATGGCAACTTGGGATGATTCAGATGAATCTGAATCTGAATCTGAAGCAGAAGAAGAGTGTGCCAACATGGCATTAATGGCTGGAATAGAAGATCAGAATGAAGAATTATCATCTGAATCTGAGTCAGACTCTGACTCTGACGCTAAAGAGGTAATGTCTAAACTTACCAAAGAAGAACTTATAAAGGTGTTATCTGAAGTTTTGAAAAGCTATAATAATATAAAACTCAAAAACAAGAAGCTGAAAAGCAATCTTGAATCTGAGATTGATAATCTGAAAACAGAACTTGTTGAGCAGAGAGAAATAAATATAAAAATCAAAAATGATTTGGAAATTGCCCAACAAGAATCTGACTCTGAAGCTAAGTCATCTGAAAATATTTTGGAAAAATATGACTCTAGTTTTCAGAGGTTCCTCACTAAAAGCATAGACAGAAGCAAAATGGCTTCTATGATCTATGGAGTTAGTAGGAATAAAAGAAAGGGAATTGGATTTCAATCTTCTTCTCTTGAAAAAAATGTAAGACCAATACCTGTAGATGATCTGATCATTAAGATAACTCCTTTATACTCTAATTTTAAATTTGGTCATTTAAATGATATTAAACACACGAGCTCTGAAAAGAATACTCATGTGTTTAGATCTAAGGCAAGTCTAAACAAAAACTATGTTGAAAAACAAAAGTTTAGACAAACCTACAAGGCAACTAACCCTAAAGGACCCAAGAAGATCTGGGTACCTAAAGACAAAATAATCCCTGTTGCAGATGTCCTTAGCAGCAAAGTCAGGACACCAATCATGGTACCTGGACTCTGGATGCTCACGACACATGACGGGAGAAAGGTCTATGTTCCAAAGTCTGGAACTTAGATCTGGAGGGGACGTGAAATTTGGAGGGAACCAGAAGGGCAAGATCATTGGCTCTGGAACAATAGGTAATGGCAACCTACCCTCTATTTCTAATGTTCTGTTAGTTGAAGGATTGAAACATAATTTATTGTCCATAAGTCAATTAAGTGACAATGGTTATGATATAATCTTTAATCAAAAATGTTGCAAAGTTGTATGTCAAAAGGATGGTTCTATCTTATTCAATGGAAAGAGGAAACACAACATTTATAAAATTAACCTTTCAGAACTTAAAGTTCAAAATGTAAAATGCCTCTTATCTGTGAATGATGAGCAATGGGTCTGGCATAGAAGATTGGGGCATATTAATATGAGACGTATATCTCAGATTAATAAACTCAATCTGGTCAGAGGACTTCCTATGTTGAAGTTCAACTCAGATGCTCTGTGTGAAGCATGTCAAAGAGGAAAATTTTCAAAATCTCATTTTAAATCAAAAAAATGTTGTTTCTACCTCCAGACCATTGGAATTACTTTACATTGATCTGTTTGGACCAGTGAAAACTGCATCCATCAGAGGCAAGAAGTATGGGTTAGTCATTGTAGATGACTACAGCAGATGGACATGGGTAAAGTTTCTAAAACACAAGGATGAGTCTCATTCTGTGTTCTTTGACTTCTGCAATCAAGTCCAGACTGAAAAAGATTGTAAAATTATTAAAGTCAGAAGTGATCATGGTGGAGAATTTGAAAATAAACATTTTGAAAAATATATTTCTGAAAAAGGCATTGCACATGATTTCTCCTGCCCTAGAACTCCACAACAAAATGGAGTTGTAGAGAGGAAAAATAGAACATTGCAAGAAATGGCCAGAACCATGATCAACGAGACAAATCTGGCAAAATATTTCTGGGCAGAAGCAATTAACACAACTTGTTATATTCAGAACAGAGTGTCTGTAAGACCTCTTCTGAAAAAGACTCCCTATGAATTGTGGAGAAACAGAAAGCCTAACATTGCTTATTTTCATCCTTTTGGATGTATTTGCTATATGCTTAATACTAAAGATAATCTGAACAAGTTTGATTCCAAAGCACAGAAGTGTTTCATGCTTGGTTATTCTGAATGCTCTAAAGGCTACAGAGTATTCAATACTGAAACACAGATTGTGGAAGAATCTATTCATGTCAGATTTGATGATAAGCTTGGCTCGGAAAAGCCAAAGCAGTTTGATAGTTCTGCAGATAGAGAAGTGATTCTCATAGACTCTGAAGGCTCAGAGGCAGAAAAGGCAAAGAACAAAGAATCTGACGCAACCCCAGATGCTACACCTTTAACCTCCCAACTAAACAACTTGCATATTTCTGAAAGACCAACTGTCAGAGGATCTTCTTCCAGAATCAAAGCTTCTCATCCAGAAGATGTGATAATTGGAAAGAAAGATGATCCTATAAGGACAAGATCATTTCTCAGAACTTCTGAATCTTCCTTATTTGGCTTAGTGTCAATGATAGAACCAACATCTGTAGATGAGGCTCTGGAAGATAATGAATGGATTATAGCTATGACAGAAGAGCTGAATCAATTCACCAGAAATGAAGTTTGGGATCTGGTTCCTAGACCTAAAGGATTCAATGTCATTGGAACAAAATGGGTCTTCAGGAATAAGCTGAATGAAAAGGGAGAGGTAGAAAGGAATAAGGCAAGGCTGGTTGCTCAAGGATATAGTCAACAAGAAGGTATTGATTACACTGAGACATATGCTCCAGTGGCAAGGTTAGAATCTATTCGTCTTCTTATTTCATTTGCTGCACAGAATAACATCACTCTGTATCAGATGGATGTTAAAAGTGCTTTTCTTAATGGTATTATAGAAGAAGAAGTATATGTCCACCAACCTCCTGGTTTTGAAAGTGAAAACTTTCCAGATCATGTTTACAAATTAAAGAAATCCCTTTATGGATTAAAACAAGCTCCCAGAGCTTGGTATGAGAGGTTGAGCAACTTCCTTCTGAAGAAAAATTTTATCAGAGGAAAAGTGGATACAACTTTATTCTGTAAAACTGTTAAGAAAGATCTGTTAATTTGTCAAATTTATGTAGATGACATTATTTTTGGATCAACAAATATTACGCTTGGAAAGGAGTTTGCTAAATGTATGCAGGAAGAATTTGAAATGAGCATGATGGGAGAATTGAGATTCTTCTTGGGAATCCAAGTCAATCAGACTCCAGAGTGTACCTACATACATCAAACCAAATATGTTAAAGAGCTTCTGAAGAAGTTCAACATGGTTGATAGCAAAATGGCAAAGACTCCAATGCGTCCTACAAGCACTCTAGGTAAGGAAGAGGTAAGTAAGAAGGTAGATCAAAAACTCTACAGAGGTATGATAGGATCTCTTCTATACTTGACTGCTTCTAGACCAGATATTCTGTTTAGTGTCTGCTTATGTGCGAGATTCCAATCAGATCCTAGAGAATCACACTTAACAGCTGTTAAGAGGATTCTAAGGTATCTGAAAGGTACTGCTAACATGGGTTTGTGTTACAGAAGATCTGATGAATTTTCATTAGTTGGATTCTGTGATGCTGACTATGCTGGAGACAGAGTTGAACGTAAGAGCACTTCTGGAAGCTGTCAGTTTCTTGGAAGTCATCTGATCTCATGGTACAGCAAGAAGCAACCTACCATAGCACTATCAACTACAGAGGCAGAATACATTGCTGTTGCTGGATGTTGTACTCAGATGCTCTGGATGAAGAGTCAATTAGAAGATTATCAAATCTATGAGAGTAATCTTTCTATCTTCTGTGATAATACTTCTGCTATATGTTTGTCAAAAAATCCAATCTTGCATTCTAAGGCAAAACATATAGAAATTAAACATCACTTCATCAGAGACTATGTTCAGAAGGGTGTAATTAATTTAGCTTTTGTTGATACAAATCATCAATGGGCTGATATTTTCACAAAACCCCTTGCTGAAGATAGATTTAAGTTCATTCTGAAAAATATTTGTATGGATTTTTGTCCAGAGTAATATTTATCAGAGGCAACCTCTCAGATGCAAAATGTTTAATGATCTGAAGTATTTCATCTGTCTATTTGTTCATTTATATTCATTCAATTATTTTTGTGTGAAACTCTGAACTAACAAGCTCAGAAGATCTGAAAGTTGGAAACGTTTCATTTCTTGAGAGACATCAAATGCGCCAGCAAAGCAAACACGTGTCACTCAATATCTGAAAAGATGGAGTGCTCAGCTGAATTGACGTTTGAGGTATTGCTTTGAAAATCTCACTTTTCTTGGTTTTCCCTCCAGCTGTCATAAATTTAATATGAAATGATTATTTTTCATTAAATGTTGTCCAAACGTGCATAAGTGTCTTTTGTGTGCCCTATGCTTGATTATTGGTTATCTATATATATCACCTATCACACTATTTTCACACTTTCCACATTCACTACATTCATGCGTTTCTGCTATCTTTTCAATCTCTACCAAAACCCTAAACCTAAAACAAGATCCTCTTCTTCTTCAATGGCGTCTACTTCAAACACTGCTGCAAAACCCAACAAGACTATAATGTACAAAGAACCTGAACGAACCTTATTCACTCCAGTGGCTGATCTGGAGGTGCTCTGTGAAAGCTTCATTGATCTTGATTCGTTAAAGGAAAATGGGTTCGACCTCATTTCTGCCATTAAAGCTCAAGGTTGGGAAAAATACTTTGAAAGACTAATGGGTCCTGTATTTCCATCTCTGGTAAAGGAACTTTGGATTCATGCAAGCGTTGGTCCCAAGTTTATTCATTCCTCGGTTCTTGGAATGGAGATAGTTATTACTAAAAAACTGATCAGACAACTGTTCAGTTATACTGAATCTGATGGAGTTTCAAATCTTGCTTCTTCTCGCATTGATATGGCTAGGGTTTATGAAGAAGTTACTATAGCTGGAATGCCATCAAGTAAGGTTAAAGATTTGAAACCCATTTATAGGATCTGGGCAAAAATCTTTATGAGTACATTTTTTCACAGAAACCCATCCAACTCACCAGACTATGTGAGTTCGGAACATCTGTATTTCATGTACTGCATTAGCAAAAATGTCAAAGTGGATCTACCATATCTTATCTTCAGTCATTTACTAACTCATGTCAAAGAAACTAGAGAGGAAGTAAGAGCTAAAGCTGGTAAAGTTAGGACGTGGATACCCCTGGGAAGATTGATTTCAGACATTCTTATTGAGAACAAGCTGGTACAGCATCTGACAGATGCGAAGATTACAGAAGATCTGACTTACATCATTGGCTCTGAAATAAATGGACTCAATCTGAAAAGGATGAAAATCATTTCAGAATTGAAAGGACAACTAAGGAAGATCAACTCTGAAGAGGTTCAAGGCAGAAGAATTCCTGTGGAAGACTTTCCACTATTCAGTGCAGATGAACCTAAGGAATTTGTCTGGCTGTACATTACTGAATGTCTAAAGGAAGGAATTCCTCTACCTGCTAATCTTGTTCAGAAGCCAGGAGAAGAATTGCCCAATCAGATGAAGGAAAGGCGTAGTAAGAGGAAAGCTGACGAAGGATCCGTTCAGAAGAAGAGAAAAGCACCTGAAGCTTCAAGAAAGAAGAAGAGAGAAGGAAAGAAAGCCAGAATCAGTCCTAGAGAAGCCACTCTGGAAGAGATCAGAGACACCATTCAACAGGTATTAGCATCTGATCCTACACCTACTGTTCATTCACCCCTGTCTTTACCACAACTCTCTCCAAACCTTATACAAAGAACTTCCAAATCCAAACAATTTGTCAATATTTCATCTGAACCACTCTCCTCTGAACCAGTAAACTTACAATCATCTCCTGTACCAATTCCATCTGAACCACAACCTCAAACAATTCAAACAGAAATTCCACCACCAGAACCAACTCAACCAGAAAACTCTCCAACAGTAACTCCACAACCAACTTTGTCACAACCAGAGAATCCCCAATTAGAGACTCTCCAACCAGAAACAATTATTTCAGAACAAAACCAACCAGAGACTGTTCAAACTGAACACTCTGAACAAACAATTCCCTCAGAAGATCCAAATCTTTCTGACAATATTCTTGATATTCAACCCCTCAACCAATCTATTATAATTTCTTCAACATCTGTTCACTCAGATGAATCCTCTGATTCATCTGATTCATCTGAATGTGATTCAGAATCACTCAAACAAGCTCGCTCTGAAAGTGTTATGAAGAAACATCTTAACATTGCCTTGTTTCATACCCCACCAAACTCTCCATCTCATCAACAACCATCTGAAACTCAACCTTCTGACACTCAAACATCTGGAAACCAAACCATTCCTCAACCACCTGAAACCATTCCATCTGAAAATCAGGCTTTTCCTCAACCATCTGAACTCCCTCAATCTGACATCCACACATCTCAACCACCATCACCTCAACCACAACCATCTGAACCTACTCCTGTCAACACCCCTAATCCTTTTTCCTCTGGACAGTCTGAACAGTCAGATCTAGGATCATGTGTTAATGCTATGTTTGATATTTTCAAAAAGGAGTTAGATTCTGAATATGATCGTGTTAAGGTTGTATGCATGTCTAGTTTGGATCCAACTGTTTCGAATACTGCTTGGAAGCGCTTCATTTGGATGTTCAACAAAGCTGCCTTAAAAGTTAGAGCTAACTGCTCTAAGCTTGCTAAGACTAAATTTGCAGAATTAATCAAGGTAACTCTGATGAACATGCCTCCTCCTCCTCCTGTGTTACTTTTGGAAGCTGCTCCTCCAGTAGTTCCTGTATCTGAAATGGTTGAACAAGCTTCTGTTGAAAACCAATCTGAAGGGAACCCTGCTGCTACTGCATCTGCTCCGTCTTCATCTGTGGTTGCAGAACTTGTGAATGATGTGAAGGATATAAAGGACTGGATGATCAAGCAAGAAAAGATAACTGAGGAAATCAAGACCTGGATGTCTAAGCAAGAAGAGTCAGCTGCCAAGATGACAGAGCTTCTGACCCTTATTGCCTCTCGCCAGACCTAGTTTTATTTGTTGTTTTGCACATGAACTGATTTTGCTGTCTGTTTATTTTTTTGTTGTGTTATGTGTGTTGGCATCTGCTTGTTTGACTGAGAACTTTGGTTTGTTTTGATTGCATGATAACTTGTTTTGCTCCTATATGATTCTTTTCTTCTATATCTTTCTGTCTTTGAAAATCTTTTTGATCATGACAAAAAGGGGGAGAAAAAGAGAAACTGAGTGTTCAACCTATAAGCAATTATTTGAAATTGTGTAATTAGTCTTATTACACAATTTAATCACTAAATCAATTAAAATCCTTTATTGCTAAATAGATAATATAATAATTTAAATATATATTCATATAATATTATTGAATAATGACTCTAAGTGTGTGTTTTTAGAATTGCGTACCATGTAGGCTCGCGATTAAATTTAAGCTTGAAGTTATAGCTTCTACTTCAATTTGCTTTGGGACGTGAGAAAATTTAGAGTCTATTTGGTTCAAACGAGGGGAGGTGAGGAGAAGGGAGAGGAGAGATTTTAATTACATATATGTTTGGTTCAAAATATGAAAGGGGAGGAGAGGAATTTTATTTACAAATATGTTTGGTTCACAAAGGGAGAGGAGGTATTTTAAAACTAATTTACTTTTTATCCTTGTAATTTTACCATAAAACTCATGATATTTACCGTTTATAATTCAAGTACAAATTTATTGACGAAATATAAGTATTCAATCAGAGAACATCATGAAAGATTTTATAAAAACGTAAAAATTATAATGTACTAGCGTTCAGACGGGCACTCCCGTGCCCGTCTGTCCGCTTTTTTTAATGCGCACAGCATAGAAAAATAAACGTGTGTATATTTTGTATGAAATTTTTATCACCCTAGAAATAGAAGATGATTTTTAACAATGGAGATAAACCTAGTGTCAAAACAAAACAATTAATGGAAGTTATAAATGTGAAATCTTTTTGTGAGAGAGGGAAGTTAGTTTTTTAATTGGTAACCAACTAAAGTTATTTATAAAAATAATGAAGGGTAATTTTGGAACAAAAATAGGTCACTCTAAAAATTTGTATCCCCTTTATATATAACTAGCGTCCAGATGGGCACTCACATGCTTGTCTGTCCGCTTTTTATAATACTCACGCGCGTAAAATATAAATTGTATTATTATTTTTATTTAATTTGCATTTTATTATTTTTTTATAAAATAGTAATAATAGATAATGGTGTAAAGGTTAATAAACTGTCATATAACCACCATTTATTAGAAAGAGAAGTTAAGATTTTAAATAAAAACTGAAAATGGTATATTTAGAAGGAAAAAAGGCTACACCAAAATCATGTTTTGTCTTTATATATAGGTATAGATTATAGATAATTTTAAAAAAATGTTCAAATATAATAAAGTCTAACAAAAAATTATCATAAAAAATAATATTATGATAACTAAAAACTAACATTAAAGTATAAAAAATAAAATAAAATTTTTTAACATATATAATAATAATAATAATAATAATAATAATAATAATAATAATAATAATAATAATAATAATAATAATAATATGAACATATAAAAATACAAGAAATATAAAAAGGAGATAATTCTATTTAATGTTTAACAATTTAATAAATTAAATTTGATATTTAAATAAATAATTAAGGATATATGTAAATATAATTATAATTAAAATGAAATATCTCTCCTTTCCTCTAAATCTTTTTAAATTGGAGGAAAGAAAAAAATATTCTCCAATTTAAGTAATGTTGTTTTTTTAAGTAATGTTGTCAATCCTCTCGTTATTAATTTAGTTCTTTAAAGAATGCTTTACGTTATTTTTAATGAATTGCTTTTTATTTTCGTTACAAACTCTGAGTTTCTTTTTATGCTATTTATAGAAAATCTGTACAGTAAATTCAAATAATTTCACTTTTATGTTTCAAGTTACACTTATATTTTATTCTTATACCTTTATATTTTATTTAAAAAATATCAATTTTATCTTTGCATATTTTTAATTATTTTATTTTTTTATTTTTTAAATTTTAGTTTATGTACTGAAAGACTTTACAAAAGAGTTTCGATAGTCATTTTTCAAGCGTTTTTTAACATTTTGTTATGTACCGAAAGACTTTGCAAAAGAGTTCCGGTAATCAATTTTAGTGTACCGAAAAACTTTACAAAAGAGTTCTGGTAATTTTTTTTTAAAATTTGTTTTGTGTACCGGAAGAATTTGTAAAAGAGTTCCAGTAGTTAATTTTTGTGTACCGGAAAGACTTTGAAAAAGAGTTCTGATAGTTATTTTTTTAAATATTTTTAACTTTTATTTTGTGTATTGAGAATACTTTACTTTCGTATAAGAGTTGAAATGCATGAACTCGAAAAATAAAATAAGTTTAGGCAAACACTCTCGTAATTGACATGTGACAGATCATACAAAAGGTTATAAGAAGATCCCTATAATCCCTAGTCCTTAATTGATCATGGTGAGGGCGGACAAAACCAATTCGATGATCACAATTGAATTTATAATATACAATTGAAATAGACAAACAATTAAATATGAAAACAAATATAAAACCTGAATTGATGACTTTGATCCAAATTACTCCAATTGAGACTTAAGTACAAAGAAATTAGAAAACAATAGAAACTTTTGCAGAATGAAAATTGAGATCCTAAACTCATAATAACCAACTATAAATTTTATAGAAAAAAATAAAATTAGGATAACATATTTGGTTCAATGCCCATTACATTAGAATTAGATCAAATAGAATCATGCCTAAAATGCATAATTATGAGGATCAAGTTAAAAAGAAAAAATAAAAGAAATTAGTCTCGCTTTCATACTACAACTTATAGAGGTTTTTACGGGTGACCGTAGCATACCCCTGCTCAATTTACTAGAGATGCAAACTTGGTAACCTCAGGATCCTAAATAAAATAAAATTTATTTTATAAATTGACTAAAATTGAATACCAAAATTATAATTTTGCTTAAATAATAAATAATAATAATTTAAATGAAAATTTTATTAGTCTTATTACACAATTTAATCACTAAATCAATTAAAATCCTTTATTACTAAATAGATAATATAATAGTATAAATATATATGTTCATACAATATTATTGATATAATATTATTGAATAATGACTCTAAGTGTGTGTTTTTAGAATTGTGTACCATGTAGGCTCACGATTAAATTTAAGCTTGAAGTTATAGCTTCTACTTCAATTTGCTTTGGGACGTGAGAAAACTTAAGCAAAACGTGTGACCAAACCAACTCTAAGAATTAAATAATAATAACTTAAGCAAAACCTCTCGTTATTAATTTAGTTCTTTAAAGAATGCTTTACGTTATTTTTAATGAATTGCTTTTTATTTTCGTTACAAACTCTGAGTTTCTTTTTATGCTATTTATAGAAAATCTATACAGTAAATTCAAATAATTTCACTTTTATGTTTCAAGTTACAGTTACATGTGAAACACGAAAATTCTTTATATGGAAAATATCTTCCATACATGAAGATATTATTTTCGTCGATAGACTACAAGAGTTGCAAGAAGATTGTAACCAAAAGGAGTTGCATGATTTCCACCCAAAAGAAAAAGGAGTTGCAACATATATTCCGATTATAATACATTTATTCATTCACTTTAACAAAAAGTCAAAAAGAAGTATCTTTACTATTTGAATCTTTATGACTTCAAAATATCTATATAATTTTAAGAAAATCTTCAAACTAGATATATACATTTTTTTAACGTTTCAAGGATCATAATCATAATCGGTGACTAATAACTATGTATATCAGTTTTATAAATTAATCATTTTCTCATAAGTTCAAATTCACCGTAACAAAATATTACTTCATTGTCGAACAATCATGGTTTCCCTGCAGATGAGAAACTAATAAATTGATTTTTTTGGAAATAGATGATGTGTTAAAAATGACACTAGATGTGTTGCTTATACTTACTTACATACATGTGTGTGTTAAGATTAAACTGAATTTTTAACGGATTTTTTTAGAACCAAACATCGAGCTACTATTCTGGGTTTGATGCATTGAGACTATAAATTATAAAAATAATTCCTTCTTAAATACGGCATTTATTGAAACCATAACTGTCTGAATATAATGTTGCCGCATGTCATGAAAGAACTATGTTAGATTTGACTTTTTTTAAGTGAATAGTTAAAAACTTGGAAAAATAAAAGTGAATATTATATCATGAATATTATTTTAAATAATCATGTTCTACCAATAAAATTTTTAAATAAGCACGTTTTCAACCAAAAAATTCACTCTAAAAAATGCACCCGCGGTAATGTATGTAGTATATAGTCTTTATTAAAAAAATAAGTGTTAGTTCAGAGTTCTAAATTATTTTAAAAAGTAGAGATTGAACATTTTATAAGTAAGATGACGCATATATTTATTACTTTAAGGTTTTAAGTAAATATGTGATGTCTTTTTTACTTGTTTGGGTGAGTTTTTAATCTTTAGGTGAGCGTTTGAACAAATCTAAATGCTTCTCCCTCATGATGATCCATCATTGGTATCAGAGTTGTGGTTCGAGTAAGGGACTGACTCCTTGCGTCAAAAGTCTTCCTGACATGGTGCTCAAACGGCGTGTTACGTTGAAGTGTCCATTGCGAGATAAGGATGTCTCTCAACGGCGGTACAAGTATGTGGATGAAAGAACTTCCACTTGAGGGGGAGCATAATGGATGGACTCACAATTGGGGGGAAGATTGTTGAGAAACAAGTGTGAGTTTTAAGTCTCACATTACTTAGAAAAGTGAATGTTGAATACTTTATAAGTAAGAGGACTCATACATTTATCGCCTTAAGACTTTTGGTGAATATGTGATGTCTTTCTCACTTATTTGGGTGAGCATTTGACCTAATATTTATATTTTTCCCTCGTGATGACCCATCAGTCATGTCTATAGTCAATGGCAATGACGCATGCATGCAACCTATAAGAGCATGCGTTATTGCTTGTGACTACTGCATTGCTTTGGTTGCATGTGTGTGTCACATCCAGTGGTACATGCTCCTAAAGGTTGCATGCATGTGTCATAGCCATTGGCTACACACATGACCATGCACCACGTGCATTGAATTCTTATGTTAAAAATTGAATGCTATAGGTAGTGGCACATCTTTTTGGACGAATTTTTATTTATTTAAAAAATGGTTAATTTTGTTTTTTTTTTTTTGAAAAAATGATTATTTAAGAATTTTGTTAAAAATCAAGGTTATTTTTATATAAAAAAAATTACATAGTATCTGTGTGTATGATAAATATTAATTATTGAGTTGCATTATACATGTTGTTTGTATGTTGAGGAATTTTGTTAGAGGATGCCAAAATATTATATAGTATATATAAATTGTTTCAAATATTTAATAAATATTATTAATTGATTTAGTGATTAATAATTTTTAATAGTTTTTATTAAGTATGAGATCAAATTCTAACGTAAATTCTTTTTACAACACGTGCAAAACTTACATGTAAATTATGTCTTCAAGTCATGATGGTGCAAAATGTGTGTTAAAAAAAGGGATAGTTGAATATATTACTATTGAGTTTCACTCTTAATTTATTTTACATTGAAAATGATTTGGTATGATCAGAATGGATCATCGTGGCCTTCAACGTAGGGCAACAACAACGGTTGTAAGATAGGGGGTGTACCTGCAAGCTACTATGATGCTAAAGTAAGTATTAGAAGGGGAGAGAGATCAAATATAAAGTATTTATGTTTGTGTTAGAATGAATTAGATACCTGACTCTCTCAAGTGAGAGGGTATTTATAAGACACCCCCAGCGCGGGGCCAAGGTCCTCATTGTGGGCCAGGATATCTGGTCCACCAATGAGAGACTGTCAGGTTTGCTAGGAGCAAGGAAGATTCTAGCGTGTGATCTTAAACCTGGTCCAACTGTTCCCGTGAACTTCGGAGGGGCAGTTGGTCGCGTGAACTGTTAAGCGCGTGAGGAGAATGTCCCCAACGGTTATATTGTGCCCAACATTCATATTATGCCCAACGGCTATATTGTGTCAAACGGTCATATTGTGTCCAACGGCTAGGTTGTGTTATTCTCCTTGTTGGGCCTTGTCTAAAGCTGAATTGGATTGGGTCTTTCTTAACTGTGAAGGACAGGTTAGCTGAGGTCGAACTGGAGAACTTTGAGCTGGAGAAGCTCTAAGGCCAGTATGAGGCCAAGGTTCAACTTCTAAAGGATTTGACAAGATGAGGATTAAGGTGGTCGACACAATTGCAGAAAATGAAAAACTCAAGGCAAGGATAGCTGAGTTGGAGAGCTCAGCGACAATTGGGAAGGATGAGACAGAGGAGGAAAAGTCCTTGAGGACTCGAGGAGACCTGATCGACAAAATCCGCATCCTTGAACAGGATAACCTGGGGGCGGCCAAATTCGGGTTTAATGTTGTCGTGGAGCAGCTAAAGGTTCTAAACTCCGACGTCCAGCTGGTCACCGATGGGATGGGTGTTTTGTGTCAAGTTTTTGATGGCCAGGTGGTCCCTCCTGAGATTCCAGTCGAGGATGCCTAGTTTCTTTTTGTGACCTAATATTTCATTGGCCTGCGTGCCAATTTGTTTTAATCTTTTGATTATCGGGCTTGGCCCATATTTTGTAATATTTTGACAATTTTCGGCCTGGTGGTTGGATTTATATAACATTTATGTTTGACATTGTATGCCTTGCCTGTGCGCTTTATCTTTGTAGATGTATATTCTTTATATGTTGATTTTCGCGAGTTGTGTTCGCTAAATATAGGAGTTTGCTCGATTCATTATGATACTCGATAGTTTAGGGAACTTGTCGAGGAGGCGAAAGTAGTTTCTGCCAGTTGCGAGACTAGGATCTCGGTCGAGGTTCTGATCTCACAGGGCTTGGACTTTTCCCATGCGAGTTGGGTGTCCTGTCACACTAGTACAGCAACGTCGAAGCTCAATTGAGGTATCCTAGTTGGGCACAGAGTCTGCTCGTTCCATGAGCAGAAACTTGCATTCGTTGTAAATTTAAGGATTGTGCTTGCACCAGGGCACAATCCCTTGGCCGAGCAATCTCTCCATTATGGAGGAGTTCGTCGACAGTTAGTCTTGATTGATTGTTGGTACTAACTGTAATATTGTTTGAGCTTTTCAGCATTCCATGGTCGAGCAAATGTTTATCCATTTAGATGTTCGAGGTAGTAGGCCACGGTGCCCGTTTTTTATTTTACCCGGTAAGGGCCTTCCCAATTTGTGGCCAACTTTCCTTTGCGTGAATCTTTTTTATTTCTGTGTAGGACGAGGCTGCCCACTTAGAATTCGCGCTTTATGACTCTAGCATCATGGCACAATGTTATCTTTTGTTTTAGTGAAGCTTCACGGAATTTTTTCCCAGATTGATTTCTTCTCTTAATGCTCCGTCATTAAGTTCCTCGTTGAGAGGAGCCTCTGTTCGTCTAGAAGCATCCCATTGAGGGATTGTATGAACTTCTTCGAGCTTGGTGTGGGGAACTCAGAAAATGCTCGAAATTTGTCAGGGTTGGCCTCGATCCCCCTCTCAGTGAGGTAAAAGCCGGGGAACTTCCCTGCTCGCACATCGAAGGTGCACTTCTCCGAGTTAAATTGCATTTTACATTTTCTTGCTTGGTCGAAGACTTTTACAAGTGGAGTGTATGATCGGATTCCTCTTGGGATTTCACGATCATGTTGTCCATGTATACTTCGAGCATGTCCCTGATTTCTGATCGGAAGACCTTGTTCATCATTCGTTGGTACGTAGCCCCAATGTTTTTCAGACCGAAGGGCATTACGTTATAGTAAGAATTTCCCGACAAGGTCATGAAAGCGGTGTGTCTCTTGTCCTTTTCTGCCATGGGAATTTGTTATATCCTGAGTATGTATCCATGAAGGACAAGATTTTGGGCTTCTTTGTTATGATTCTCTTATATTGTTATCGACCTATGTTGATTATATTGTGTTGGCAAGAAATTTTGTGTTTGAATTACATTTGTTAAGTCTATTTTAAATCATAAATTTTGTATCAAAGACCTTGGTGCTCTTAGACTTTTTCCTTGATCTTGAAATATCCAAATCCAACATTGGTATTTCACGTAATCAAATTAATTATGCATTAGATTTACTTGAGGATAGTGGTGCTTTTGTAGTCAAGCCAGCTTCTACTCCTTATAATTTGTCGTTAAGTTCAGCAACATAGGTAGTGCAACATTTTTTGATGTAACTTATTGTAGAAGAATCATAGTAAGAATGATTTATGTGACCACTTTTAGACCATACATAGCATATTCAGTGCAACAACTTAGCCAATACTTGTCAAAACCTTGTCAATCGCATTTTTAAGTTGCCTCACGACTACTTAAATACCCCAAGTTAGCTCCTTCTCAAGGTTTAATTTTTTCTACTGCAAATTCTCTCCAATCATCAGGATTTGCATATTCTAATTGGGCATGTTGCATTGGCATCAGAAATCCAATCACATGATTTGTTTTTTTCTTGGACCTACCGTCATTTTCTAGAAATCTAAGAAGCAAGGAAGTGTTTCTTCTTCTTCCTCAAAGGCTGAGTATATGGACTTAGCATAACTCAGAGGGGAAATTCAATGGATTCGCTATCTACTATTTGATGTTCTACTCATTGTTATCATTCCTTCTATGCTTTATTGTGACAACAAATATGTAATTTATCTTGCACACAATCCTACCTTCCACGAGAGAAAAACTTCAGTAAAGTATCATTAAACTGCTATCAGTTCCATCAACTTCTCAATTACCTAATATTTACACTAAACCATTACATGTTGCTTCTTTTAAGTCTTTTATTTCCCAGTCAGGACTTTTCAATTTACATAGTACAACTTGAGAGAGAGAGAGAGAGTATTAAATATGGTTATAATGTTTAGTTAGTTATCTTTAGAAGTATTCGCCTTTATAAACATTAAGTGTATTGGCATACTTAATGCGTAAAAGGGAAGGGTGCAATCGTCATACTTACTATATAGCCTATCATCCTCGGAAGGACTCAAGACTCCCCAGTAGAAAGATGGACCGACTTCAGTAAAGGCGTCATCAAGACCACCTAATTTAGATAAAACACAAATAGTATAGGGAACGCAGATTCCTCCCAAGAAGATAAAGCACTCTTCTGGATCTTGTGAGCACTCTTCTCTGACTTTTTACCCATTATGCGTTAACTTTTCTGATGCGGAAAAATGAAATGCCAAAGAACGAGATAAGCGCTAAACTGGGAAAAAGGCTTAAAGAAAGCAACGCTAACTCTTTAAGGACTATATCCTAGCATGCGAGAGGAAATGTATTCTATCAAACGTGTCAAATCAATTGCACACGACAATCAAGTGTTTTAGTTTCCGAGAGTTGTAATGATGGCACCTCTGGAAAAACGTTTCAAATATGGAGCGTTAAATGTACAAATTCCCATAAATGTAAAGTTTTCTTCTCATCTTTTAGACATAAAGACGAGAATGATCGGCAGTCGACGTTGAAGTAACAAACTCATGTTTTGCCGAGCATAGACACAAGCTTGAGAGCTACTGTTCTAGACCCGTCATATCGACCTCGACAGACCACGCTGAGGGAATGGTAATAATTCCATAATATGTTTAGCACATGAAAATTTTCCTCATGACGCCAATAAAGATCTCAACTGCAAGTGTATCCAACCGCTCTACGTAATCCACTCCTAACAAATAGTGAGTTTGTTATTTTCTCAATATATATATATATATATATATATATATATATATATATATATATATATATATATATATATATATATATATATATATATATATATATATATATATATATATATATATATATATATATATATATATATATATATATATATATATATATATATATATATATATATATATATATATATATATATAAAAGTTTCAAATTGAGGTAACAAGTTTCAAATTCAATTTTACTTCTCTCTTCTTTCTCATTACCACCGATCCTCAATTTATTTATTTTTTCCAAAACATATAATTCACCATCACCACCTATCCTCAATTTATTTTTTATTCCGGAACATATAATCCACTAGATTACCTATTTTGTTTGTTTAAACATTTGTTTTATATAATTGGTATACAGTATTACAAAATATATTTCATTTATATATCTCTCTCACACTTACATTTTTATTTCCCTATTTCATATTCAATGGTAATAATTTATTATTTAAATATTTGCTTCATAGTTAATAAATCATTTATTATATATTTAAAATTTATTGCCTAATACTATTACATAATCATTCTAAACATATCTAATACATAATATTTTTAAATAAATATGTATTACATATATAGTATATAAAAAAATATTATTTTAAAATTAATTATTTTCCTAAACTTTAATAAATTTGAGAAACATTGAACTAACTCATATCTGATTGTCTGACCCAATCTTTTTTCAACCAAAGAAATTATCTTAGTTTTTTTATAATCAAATTTAGAATTTCAAAAGTAGTTACCAAATAATTACATGTACTCAATAAAACTTAAAAAATTATTTTAAAAAATTAGAAAATTTCTTTCACTGTGAGAAAAGTGAAGTAAAAATACGCACTCTATGGTTGATTGTGCATGTAAAAAAATTTCTACTAGAAACTCATATTATCATGTTGAGAAATAACATCACCGCATAGTTTCTGATTTCTGAATTATGAAACCACACATAATTTATTGTTCTGATGCTTTTGTCCTCTAGTTAACATAGGTATAGTCTTGTTTTATAGCGGTTTTATAGATATGTTGAATATCAACAACACTCTAACATATAAAAGGCAATCACCACCATAACCATTGCATCGAACAACCTTAGCTTCTTCTATATAACACCAAACACATTCCACTACTTGAACACTCTCTTCAATGGATCCTAATACCTTACACTCACATTCACATTGTGTACAATTGGAAATTCACCAAGTTGTTCCACCACCTCACAAAACCACTTTACACAAACTCAAACTTCGACTCAAAGAAACTTTCTTCCCTGATGATCCTATGCGCCAATTCAAAGGAAAATCTCCTAAGATAAAACTTATCTTAGGAGCTAAATACATGTTCCCTATTCTTCAATGGGGTTCTACTTATAACTTGAAACTCTTTAAATCCGATCTTGTTTCCGGCCTCACTATCGCTAGCTTGGCCATACCTCAGGGAATCAGTTACGCTAAGCTTGCCAATCTTCCTCCAATTGTAGGACTATGTGAGTTTCTCTGCACAACTATTAACTGAACTGTTCCGTTCTGCAACCAGAGTTATTGGTGCAGATTCTCGGTGTCATGATAGATAATAAATTTTATATTTATTTTTCAGATTCCAGCTTTGTTCCTCCACTTATTTATGCTGTTCTTGGAAGTTCAAGGGATCTAGCAGTAGGACCTGTTTCAATTGCGTCGCTTGTTTTAGGATCTATGCTAAGACAAGAAGTTTCACCTTCAGCAGAACCTGTTCTGTTTCTTCAACTTGCTCTTACTTCAACTTTCTTTGCTGGTCTATTTCAAGCTTCACTAGGAGTTCTAAGGTAATGATTTTTTATATTATAAAAAAACATAAGAAAAAGATAAAGTTTTAGTATTGAGTATTATTTATTATTGATTAATGATTAGTGATTAATGCATGATTACAGGTTAGGATTTATTATTGATTTTTTATCTAAAGCAATCCTGATTGGATTCATGGCTGGAGCTGCTATAATTGTGTCTTTGCAACAACTTAAGAGCTTACTTGGAATCACACACTTTACTAAAGAGATGGGTCTTGTTCCTGTTATGACTTCTGTTTTTCAAAATATACACGAGGTTAATTAATTAGTTAATTATTTATTAGTTCATTTTCTTTATTTATCTCTATATTATTCTTATAGTATTTTTGTGCAGTGGTCATGGCAAACAATAGTGATGGGAATTTGCTTCTTGGTGATACTACTCATAGCAAGACACGTTGTACGTTATTATTCTCTTCAAATTTTTTTCTCTTTTTTTTTTTTATAACTTTTATGTGTTACAAGAATTTTTCATTCTATAATCTCATCTCTGTCCATGAAGATTTGTTTGCATCTGCATATGAATTTACTTAATACGACAATTTGGAATAATTTTAAGATTAGAAAAAATGAATCATCATGATGTTTGTCACATGAGAGTGTGTGTATCATGCAAAACTCAAAACGAGATTGGCTTGATTTGTTTTTTTCGTCTGGTTGCTCTGTCAAAATGGATTTCGCTATCTCAAAAAGTAGTTTAGTGCTATTTCATTCGACTTAAATATTATTTTCTCAGTAGTTAAATTTCCAAGACTGGTCGATATAAAATCTAAAGTAGTTAGTACATGCTTAATATAACATCATCAGTTCATCACATTATGGTCATATAACATCATCAGTTCATTACATTATGGTCATGGGTGTCACATTAGATGACCGTGTGATTTTTATGAGATAAACAAAAATCAATCTTATATACCTGCTCAATTTTTTTAAGAGGTCATGTGGAATAAGTTAAAGTTAACTTTAAGTCTTAAATTTTTTTAAGAGATTCTGTTTAATTATAAATTAATTATAAAATATTTGTATGAAAATCATTTTTTCTATAGTTTAATCATGAAAAAGTGTAAGATATTGTGTTGTAGACTGTATTGCACATCCAGACGGCTTTGCTTATATAAAATCTATAAAAAAATCTTTATTATTTTTAAAATAAAAACATATTTTATAAACAAATTAAAAACAAGAGAAAAAAGAAATGCAGTGTAAAATATTTTACACTCAACCAATCACAACCATATATCATAATAAAATATATTTTTATTTTAAAAATACTGATATTACATAACAATTTTAGACATTTTAATTAGTTGTATGGGTAAAACTGACCTTTAAACTCTAAAAACAAAAATATAATGTTTATTAATATTTATGAAAAATAATAAAATCTACTTTTTTGGGAAAATAGCCGATAACAAGAAAAAGCAATACTTTTACATTTTAGAACAATACAAATTGATGCTACATATGTATTAAATAACTCATCCAAATAAATAAATGCATGCAGAGCATAAGGAAACCAAAGCTATTCTGGGTCTCTGCTGGAGCTCCTCTTATGTGTGTCATCATCTCTACTCTTCTGGCTTTTGCAATCAAGGCTCAAAATCATGGCATCAGTCTAGTAAGCCACTATTTCCATCCCAAACCCGCGTTATCACATAAAATATGAATTACGGACATCGGACACGATACTATAATAATTCTAAAAAATAATAAATTAGATGTAATCACAAGTGTCGGTGCTGGTGTCCGACACTGACATGCACACGGACACGGACATGAACACGCCTTTTTTCTGAGGTGTCAATGCTCCACAGCTATAAGTTTAGTCATTTTGATTTTATGTATATATGACTATATAAGACAGCCATGAGATTAATTATCACCTCTGTCTTCTGATGTGGTTGCTAGATTGGAAAATTACAAGCAGGAATAAATCCTTCTTCATGGAATATGTTGAAATTTCATGGAAGCCACCTTGGTCTAGTTATGAAAACAGGCCTTATCACTGGCATTTTGTCACTAACTGTAAGTTTAACAATATTAATTTCCCTCTTTCTTACCATATATATTCTCTATTTATCCTGCAGTAAACTTTGAAGTATATTATACAGTACACACATGCAAGAAGTAGAAGCATAATAAGCATGTGTATATAGTTGATTTTATAACTGGTAAAAAATGGATGAGTGATTTCTTTATTAAAAAAAACAGGAAGGTATTGCAGTAGGAAGAACATTTGCAGCTCTGGGAAACTACAAAGTAGATGGAAATAAGGAAATGATGGCAATTGGGTTTATGAATGTGGTTGGCTCTTTCACTTCCTGCTATGTCACAACAGGTTCTTGTTTATCACCTAGAGACGAAACGCTTTTATCATTATATACGTCGGGCGATCTGGTATTAGAAACACATATTTACCTCGTTGAAACTATGAATTTCAGGTGCTTTCTCTCGTTCAGCTGTGAATAACAATGCCGGAGCAAAAACAGCAGCTTCAAACATAGTAATGTCTGTGACAGTGATGGTGACACTCCTTTTTCTTATGCCACTCTTCCAGTACACACCTAATGTTGTATTGGGTGCTATCATAGTCACGGCGGTGATTGGCCTCGTTGATATCCCTGCTGCATGTCACATTTGGAAGATGGACAAATTCGACTTCCTTGTGATGTTAACCGCTTTCTTAGGTGTTGTTTTTGTCTCAGTCCAGGAAGGCCTTGCTATTGCAGTAAGTTCAGTCTTGCTCATAATCTTCACCTTGTCGACATATTTTGTGGATTTGCATATTGACAAGGGATGACAATGCTATTGATCAGGTTGGATTATCGACTTTTAGGTTACTCCTGCAAATTACGAGGCCTAAAACAGTAATGATGGGGAATATACCAGGGACAGACATATATAGAAATCTTCATCAATACATGGAAGCTAAAAGAATACCAGGCTTTCTTATTTTAAGCATCGAGGCTCCCATCAATTTCGCAAACATCACATATCTCAATGACAGGTTAGTTTTTTCTTTGCAAAGCTAATCAAGTATGTTAGTTTTTTATTTCTGTATATTATTGTTTCCTCTGTTACTCAACTATTTATATTGACATCGCATATTAGGACAATGCGATGGATTGAAGAGGAAGAGGAGGATAATGAAAAGGAACAGTCAAGCCTTCGGTTTTTAATCCTAGATATGTCAGGTAATATGAGCCTTCGATTATTGCATGCACTATGTTTTACAATCTATGTTTGAGCAGCATATCACAGCTACCATCTTAAATCATATTTATTTGAAATTGTTAGCTGTGAGCGCCATTGACACAAGCGGAATCTCACTTTTCAAGGAATTAAAGGCCACAATGGAAAAGAAGGGCATTGAGGCAAGGATATTTAACTCTGAAATATACTTGATTTGTTTACATATATACCTTAGTAGAAACTAGATACGTCCCAAGTCTCGATATTGAATAACTCATGTGATTTGTGACAGCTTGTGTTGGTGAATCCTCTAGCTGAGGTCATAGAAAAGTTGAAAAAAGCAGACCACGGTAATAATTTCATTCGAGCAGACAGCCTTTTCTTGACAGTTGGAGAGGCTGTGGCTTCACTTTCATCGACAATGAAGAGCCAAACAATCATGACTGAAGAAACACAAAACCGTGCCACATAACTGATTACTTAATCAAGATTGCAGGATAAATATGCCGAGATAAAAAAAAGTAGACACCGCAAACAGACCGCATAGAATTTGTACCAAATCAATTATTGTAACATTCTACACTATACAGTTTAAACGTTTAAAGTGAAATATAACTTCAACAGTTATGCTGCTGCTTATTAGATACGCCTCACAGGATTTTTGTTCATAATGGCAACAGCTTAATGCTTTTCAATTCAAGCATTTGTGTCGAATTACAAGCATTATCAGTACATAAACATAAGTTTGTGCTCTCAAAACATTGCTTATTATTGCAGCAACCAGTTTATTCAACAATAGCAAATTGAAGTTTTGAACCTTAATGCCAATGGCCGTATCTTACTAAACTAAAATTATTTAAGATAATAATGCAGATTGAGGTAACTAACAACATCCTAGATGTTGGGGAGAAAAGACAGTACAAGTTAATGGATGAAATTAGATATCACATTATGATTAGGTTAGGTGCGAAATCCTTCTAGCTGAATCTTCCATGGTCCTAATCAGCAGACCACATTTCAATCAATTTCCAATCATGAAAAAAAGCAGTTATGCTTTATGACTTACGATTGAAAGCAAAAACTGTGTCAACTCTCATGAGTTTATCTGCAAACAGTCATATATTTGTGCTTTAAACAACATTGTGCAGACAGAAACAACTATACGTTTGTCCTTGATGAACAGTGGCAATTGTTTTATTTTTCTCATATAACGTTTGGATCATGTTACGTGTTTGTGTCAAAATCCGTGCTTCATAGATTACGAAGGATTAGAAAGAGATTTATTTGATGTTACACAATCAAATATTATTGAACTTTACCCAAATCTTGATTATTCAGGAAACTAATCAGGCTGTAAAACAATGAAGATATGATAACAGGAGTTACAGGACCTTATTAACCGTACGATGACAGAGGAACCCTTTGGTATCCATGCCATGCAGATACGCCTCAGTCCTAGATCCAAAAGATAACCTATTAACCTACCATCTTAGTTACAAAAGATCGTGAATTTTAACAAAAGATCAGACACATACAGAATCACAACAATATCAATATCGAATGTACTCTACATCAGAGGAAAGAAAAATGATCAACTAATAAATTAATTATGAATATCATAAACAGACTAAAATAGAGATGAGACCTAGTTACTCAAGGCATGTCCTAACAAGCCAAACTTCAAGTGGAACTTCGTCTCATTACAGT
The DNA here is from genome assembly GCA_963859935.3 of Lathyrus sativus. Lineage (NCBI taxonomy): Eukaryota > Viridiplantae > Streptophyta > Magnoliopsida > Fabales > Fabaceae > Lathyrus > Lathyrus sativus. Next base: position 562,451,219 of record OZ012741.1, read on the forward strand.
CCAGCATTTCACTCAAGCTGCAATTTAAATTCCTCTGCTGTAGAAGTTTGTGCCGCAACACTATTTTTTTCTTCAGCCCATGACGAAAGAAGCAAGGATAATCAATGATTTCATTGACTTGTCTCCCCATTACATCTACCAAAAACTTGATCCTCGGCTCTAAAGAATTCCTGACACTCTTGAATAGGATAGGAGGAAAACCAACCACCAAATCAACTATCTGTCGCCCTTGAAATCCACGACTCTTTAAATAATCGTAATTGTGTACCAAAACCTTGTTCACATCTCTACTCAAAATCGACGGGAAGTTCAATGCCAGCACTTGAAGATCCTTCTCAGTCAGACCAATTGATTTCAAAAACTCCGAAGTAGGACGGAGCCTTTTATCAACACTATAACCCATGATAAACGGGTCCTTAACCAAAATTTTACCAATCATTCCGTCTTTATCAAGACCAATGCTGGCAAGAAACTTCACAATCTCCCCCATCTTTGTCTCAATACTGTAACTAATAAGCCTAGGGTTTAACAGTAGAATTTTCCCGATTTGCTTTTCAGGGACACCTAATGCTTGAAAAAATGCCAAAACGGGACAAAGCTTCTCTTCCACACTATACGAGAGTATGTGAGGGAACTTTGCAATAGCAGAGGCAACTTCATGAGGCTTTGTTGCGAGTGTGTTGAGACATTCAACCATGGGGAGAATCTTCTCATTAAGCCCAAGCACGAGAATTTTCGGGCATTTCGAAACAATTGACGGAAGCTTCCTTTCTTGAATGCCAATTGTTTTCAAATACTCCCAATTTTCACTGGCTCTTTCTTGATGAACCATCTCGAGACGCTTGCATTTTTTAAACATTCCTTGTATGATGTTATCATCGAATCCTCTATCTTTGAAAAACCACATCATGTTACTACTGTTATTGCCGCTACTGGTTTCCATTTTACCCTACAAATTGTTCATTGAAAAATATATACATTTAGTTTACACAATTTCATAGTAATATATTTGCGTTTTGTTTTGAATTGATATGCATTTCAGTTTGTAATATAATTTAGGGTTCATGAATTCTATTACAGGTTCTACATATAAAGTTTGAAATCTTCATTGAGTAAAAAAAATAAGGAAAAGAAGAAGGGAAATGAGGAAATTGATAGTTACCAGAAGTGTTGTTGCGCGGTAGCAGAGGAGGATATAGAGAGTGAAATGGTTGAAGGAAATTGAAGTGGTGAAGACGGAGACAGAGAAGTGGGTTTACTGAGAGTCAGAACTGAAGTGAGAGTGAAGATGAGAAGACACCATGGATGAAGAAGAGGATAGAGTGTAGATTCTCACCCACCCACGACGTCGTTTAACTGTTTTTTTTTTTTCCTTTCTATAAAGGATTAGTTTTTTACTATTAATTTAAAAAAAATTATTTTAACAAAAAAATATCCTTTATATTTTTATGCGCATTAAAAAAGTAGACAGACGCTAATACAATAAAAAAATAGTTACAAAACTTTTGGTGTAATTTAATTTTTTTTTTTTTTTAAATGACTATTTATTTAAGAAATTGTTAATCCAAAGTAGGGGATAAGAAGGTATGAAAATTCAAAAATATTTTTTTGATTTTGATTTTAGAAGTGTATTTTCAAATGTATTATGAATAGGGGTAGAAATTGGCCCGGACAAGTCCGACTTTTTGTAAATAGGTCCGGCCTATTTTTCAAATTCAAAGGTTAAGTTTGCCTTATTATTTGTCATTGACTTTAATTTAGGTCTGACATATTAGTCTATTTAAAAAACTATTTTATTATAAGGTTATTTTAGATACACACTTGCTATATACTTAAGTAATCAATTAAAAATCCAACCAAATCATTCTCTAAAATTATAAAATTCTAAATTATAACTATTATTTAAATTTAGTTATAAATGTTAAATAAATTCTAAATTGTAACTATAATTATTATTTAAAAGTTAAAAAGAAGTATATAGAATAATAACACAAATTGTAAATAGAGAAACCGATTCACAATGTCGAATGATAATTAATTATTTGCCCATAGAAATGGCTATCATACTGTAACTAAGAGCATCTTTATTGGGAGTAAACTAAATGGGTAAACTAAGATACTTTTTGTGGGTCCAAAGTGATTTGTAGGATTTAAAAAATTTATAGTTGATTTGAGTAGTTTTTACTTTAATGATGGTTGTCTATAAGAAACCAAAACTTGACCCCACATGGTATTAAATGGTTAATAAAAATCTATTATTTATTTTAAATAATTAATAAAAATGTATTATTTTTGTTAAATGATGAGTTAGAGTGCGTTGCTTGTGTAGAGCACGTAAACTAGTTTTAGAGCATCCCATATGCCATGTCAGCACTACTATAATGCAAATTTCTTATTACTAACGTAAGCTATAAAGAATTTTGGTTTAACAACCCTGCATTAAAGTTGCTCTAACAAATAAAACCATTTACAATAGATAAACAATGAAGACATGTGACTAAAACATTGACAACGCCTTTTTTTTATATTTTTAAATTTTGAAGTGATAACAATTATCATCAAAGAAGAAGTAGGATATAGTGTTCTGGACTGGACTGGACTGGCGCGTGACCCACATTTGGGCAAGACCCAATCCAATCCAGCTTTAGGCAAGACCCAATAAGGAGATTAAGATAATCTAACCGTTGGGCACAATATAGTCGTTGGGCGTAATATGACCGTTGGGCATAATATAGTCGTTATAAAATATAGTCGTTGGGGACATCCCTTCACGCGCTTGACAGTTCACGCGACCAACTGTCCCTCCGGATAGTTCACGGGGACAGTTGGACCAAGTCAGAGATCACGCGCTAGATCTTCCATCTGGAAGTCTTCCATTGGTCGATCAGATATTTCGGCCACATCGGAGACCTTGGCCCCGTGTTGGGGGATTCTTATAAATACCATCTCGCTCGAGAGGGTCAGGTATTCAAATCATTCTAACTCATACCTAAACACTTTGTACTTGCTCTCTCTCTAGCCCAAACTCACTTTGGCATGAGAGTACCCCAATCTTTTCAATCCAAATACCAAAGTTTTTTCTCTCTAAACCTTCTTCGCCATGGACTCTCACCATAACAATGATGTCCCTCAAGATTCTATCGTCGTTGTCGCCTTTGGTAATGGCGATAATCCTAATCCTAGAGTTGTGGTCTACGAGACCGATCACAGGGATGGAAAAATTACCTCTCCATCCTCCGACAACGTGAAACCCCGCATCCAGAATTCTGATCACATCTACGAGCCCATCCTCGTCCCTCAAGATGTTGATCCCAGCACTACGACTCTCATCGCCGCCCTCAACAAATCCAACTACATGATTTTCCAGCAGGGCAAAAAGATCCATGTGCTGGAAAACGCCCTTCAAGAATGACCTCCACCGCGGAGACCTCTCAGTCCTTCTCCCTGTTCTCGTTCTCCTCCCCAGAAACGTCGGCGAGACAAGTCTCGAAGCACCTCCCCAGTCAAGGAACGATCAAATTCGAAGAAACCTGGGCAAGAGGTCACAAGAAGACGACATCGTACCCCTCCCTAGAGGTCTAGACATTCTCCGGCACCCAAGAAGATCAGGCTTTTAGAGAAGCCTCGCGAACATCGGCACATGCACTCTCCTCGACGCATAAGAGTCGCGGGCGTAGTCATTCCCCGAGTAGGTCGTCAAGCACGAGCGACGAGGAAGACGTCCATGGATCTCTATCCCAAGAGATCATGGACACATGTATTCCTCGCGGGCTGGAGAAGCCTCCCCCTCTAGCTCTCTATGATGGTACCACGGATCCCGGCGACCATGTAGAGAACATTGAAGTCATGCTTCATTATCACAACGTAAGTGGAGCGATCAAGTGCAGATTGTTCCTCATCACCCTTAGAAAGAGAGTTATGTCCTGGTATAAAAATCTTCCCCGAGGCTCGATCACCTCATGGAGGAGCCTAAAAGATCAGTTTTCCTGACATTTCACTGCCTCTAGGCGTCACCCTAAGTCGGAAGCTACGCTCAAAGGCATTATCCAGGGCAAGGATGAGCCCCTTCGTGCCTACATCGAGAGGTTTAACAAGGAAGCAAACGAGATCCACACGAATAACCACATGAAGAAGTACCTCCTCGAAAAGGGACTAAGGCCAAAGAGTGATTTCCGCAAAGCAGTGGGGATCAAACTGCCTCGTTCTCTGGCCGAACTCCTCTGCAAAGCCCAATCTTACATCCAATACGAGGAAAAATAAGCTGCGTACAAAGCCCGGGACTCGAGAGACCAAGAGAATTCCAAAGCGTAAAAAAAACGATATAGAAGCTATCCGGTACGATAGAGAAAGACGAAAAGATGATTGTCCCCATGATCATAAAGGACCTGTTGGTCGCTTTACTGAGTATACCTTGCTGACAGCTCCTCGCGAGCGTATCCTTTCTGAATGCACCAACACCGAGTTTAAACAAGGAGGGGTCTAATTCCCTAAACCGACGACATTTAAGGGCAACATCGACCGAAGCAAGTATTGTCGCTTTCATCACAGTCATGGCCATATGACCGAAGATTGTGTCCATCTAAAGGACGCCATCAAGATCCTCATCAATGAGGGTCATTTAAAGAAGTACACGAAGAAGGGAGAATCCCCCCGACGAGAGATGTCAGAGTCTAAGAAGACGGAAACAAGAGTGTCGCCTTATAGCCCTCCCCCGCAGGTGGCCATGTTTGTTTCACAACCAGAAGACTTCTTTATCCCCAACTATCTTGAGGACCCTCCGTATTTCGCCACACACAACTCTCGGGAGGCCTTCCCCACCGCGATGGCCATCTTCTATGGTGGGTATAGTAAGCTCACGGTAGGATCAGTTAAGAGGAAATTCGATCAGCTGATGGATTGCAGCCTTGACTGACTTTCCACACTTGAGAAGTTTTGAGGATGCTCTTATTCCATCACATTTTATCGAGAAGAGCTCCCTGGAGGCTCCCCCAACGCGCACATCCCTCTACTCATAAGAGCCAGATTGACCAACACAGATGTCTGGCGAATCCTTGTCGACCAAGGAAGTTCGGTAGACATTATGTGCAACAGCTTGTTCCGCACCCTTAAGCTCGATCAGAAGAACTTGTCTCCCTACGTGGGCTCAGACTTGCAGGGATTCAATGGGGCTATTGCTAGGCCTTGGGGGTACGTGGAACTCTTGGTCACCTTCGAGGAGAAAGAGGCCTCTAAAACAATTAAGACACAATTCTTAGTCATCGATTGTCCCTCTTTGTACTAGTGTATTCTGGGGAGGCCAACCCTTGCTGAGCTAATCGTCGTTTCATCCACAGTTCATCTCAAGATGAAATACTACACCGAGAAGGGTCACGTCGCCACCTTGCATGGAGACATCAAAGCTGGAAGACGAAGTTTCGAGGCAGCTACCAGGGGGTAGAGTTTGATTGGCACAACACTATAAGCCGTCAAACGAGCAAGAGATGAAGAACTTCTCAGCGAAATGAGCCAGCTTGAGAAAAATCCAGCACTCCAGATCCACACCATTGACCTCGACACCTGAATCTCATAAGAGGGCAAGAGGACAACAGCGAAGGCACTCCAGCATCTATGGGTAGCTCCCCTACCACAACTGTCATGCGCCCAGTACCAGACGGGGGCTTCGAAGTGATCACTTTCGGTAACAATCCCAACAGAGGAGTCAGGATAGGTGCAGGACTGCCCAAAGAGGTGAAAGAGCAGTTGAATATATGCCTAAGAGATAACGCATATTTATTTGTCTGGAGCACCGTAGTCATTCAAGCCTTAATCCTGAAATCGCTTGCCATCAGCTCACCATCGACCCATCAGCTCGAGCAGTAGCATAGTGCAGACGCAAACAATCCGACGAGAAGACAAAAGCAGCAGAAAAACTTGTAAAAGACCTCTTAGAGGCGAGATTCATTTCGAAAGTCAAGTATACAACCTGGATATCCGATATTGTATTAGTTAAAAAACATAACGGAAAGTGGAGGATGTGCATTGACTACAACGATCTCAATTGAGCTTTCCTGAAAGACGTTTATCCTTTTCCTAGCATTGATAAGTTAGTAGATAATCCTGCCGGTTTCAAACTCTTGTCCTTCGTGGATGCATACTCGGGATATAATCAAATTCCCATGGCAGAAAAGGACAAGAGGTACAGCGTTTTCATGACCTCATCGGACAACTATTATTACAACGTAATGTCTTTCAGTCTGAAAAACATTGGGGCCACGTACCAACGAATGATGAACAAACTCTTCTAATCACAAATCAGGGATATGCTCAAAGTATATATGGACGACATGGTCGTGAAATCCCAAGAGAAATCCGATCATACGCTCCACTTGCAAAAAATATTTGACCAAGCAAGGAAATGCAAAATGCGATTTAACCCAGAATAATGCACATTCGGTGTGCGAGCAGGGAAGTTTCTTGGCTTCTACCTCACTGAGAGGGGGATCGAAGTCAACCCTCACAAATGTTGAGCATTTTCTGAGTTCCCCGTGCCAATATCTAAGAAATCCATATAATCCCTCGAGATACTTACCTTGTTATCTCGCTTCGTAACCAAGTCTTCCCAACGCGTGTCGCTACTCGAAAAAATGCATCGCGCAACGACGGGGAGGCAAAAAGAAATAGACTGAAGAGTCGCCACCGAACTTTATTTATCCCATGAGGGGAAAGGAAAATATCGAGAAAATCTTAGGAAAGAAATGGATAAGATGGTCTCGCGACCAAGAACGGGTTCGGAAGCCGGTTATGCGAAGGGAAGGTATTAACACCCCTCGCATCCATCGTACTCGATGGGAACCTTTTGTTTGTCGATGTGTGAATTTATTTGCTTAAACATTATGCTATAAGAAGTGTTCCACGGGGTAAAAGAAGGGTTAGAAACAAGAAAGTTAGGAGGAAAGAGAGAACGGGGAAGAAAAGAGAAAGAACAAACTCGGTAGGACTCCGCAGTCCTATGCCTACGTATTCTCAATAGATGTGAGAAAGTCAGAGTCGACGTAGTTCGGGGAACTACAGATATAGGGGGGAATGTGCTCGGCAAGGATTGTGGCCCTTGTGCCTACGTATCTTTACTTGAACGAAGTAAAGAATCAGAGCAGCCGTAGTTCGGCCTACGGTTTGTTGATGTTTTTTATGGACGATGCTATCGTGCACATTCTCGCAGTTAGGTGCTTTGCTGCTCGCTCGTTGGAGACTTAGGCGTTACCTGTTTGCGGTAGAACGGACGTAACATATCCTTTTTGAAATGATTAGGTTTTCGCCATGCGAGGCAAGAAGCCACGTTTGATTGATTGGAGATTGTTTTTTAGGGGGGCAAGACAGGTCCTCGGATAGTAACCCCTACGGGTAGTACCCAATTCTTTATCTCAAAGTTTTTGTTATAAAAGGGTGTGGCGAACAAGGCGTCTCCGTATTGAAAGACGAGCATTGAAACCACCCTCACTACAGTGGGCATCCCAACGCTCGAAGAAGAAGTGGTCTACACCCAATCTTCTCTCTTTAGTTCAATGCAAAGAGAACTTCGTTCTCTTATTAAAATGTTTTTGGTTTTGAATGGTAAGTGCTTTTTGCGACAGAGAACCCTACGGTAAACGTCAGCACTCGGGATAGGAGAAGGCCTATGCCTAACCACTCCACGACCATTCAAGTTTTTGTATGAAAAGGAATTTGAAAATGCACTCGGTACGAGACCGAGGTTTTAGGTGGGAAAGGTTTCGGAAAGGAGTTGTGAAAGGAGAGGTGGTGGAAGAAGTCGCGTCTTCGTATTGAAGGACGAGTATCGAGACCACCCTCACTATAGTGGGCATCCCAACACTCGGAGAAGAAGAGGTCTACACCCAATCCTCTCTCTTTAATGCAATACGGAGAGAAATTTATTGAAAGGATTTTGAAAATACATTCGGTACGAGACCAAGGTTTTAAGAGCAAAAGGGGTGGAAGCGTCTTTGTATTGACAGACGAGCATCGAGACCACCCTCACTACAGTGGGCATCCCTACGCTCGAAGAAGAAGGGGTCTACACCCAATCCTCTTTTTAGCCCAACACAAAGAAATGATTTTAAGGAGATGAGATTTAAAAATGGACGGGAAACGTCTTCGTATTGAAAGACGAGTGTCGGAACCACCCTCACTACAGTGGGCATCCCAACACTCGGAGAGGAAGAAAGTCTACACTTAATCCCCTCTTTTTAATTCAATACAAAGATAATTTGATTTTGAAAATTGTTTGACAAAGTTTTTGGATCGAGTCGGGACAAGTAATGAAGAGAGAAAAGGGGTGGTCTCAGATCCAACATTACTTATCAATAATTTGACTGGTAATGAATTACGGAGGTCTCGTCATCGACCTAAACAGAAAATGGGACAAAATGCCCAATAATTAATGCGAAATGAAATTCAACTCTAAAGAGAAAATAAATCTTAAAACTTAAATTACAAAGAAAAAAAACTTAAGAAATTTTCTAAGAAAGTTATTTAAAAGGTATATACCTAAATCTAAAAAAACAAAATATTTATAAAGTTCTAAAATAAAACAAGTATAAAATACATTTATAAATACAATATACAAACCGTTTTTAATAAAATAATATATTAATAATCTAAGAAAAATTATTAGAAAATATATACAAAATTAAAAAAAACTTAAAAAAAAAAGAAAACAGGGGGTATTAAATCCACGAGGATGTGATGAGTAGAAGTTGGTCTTGTATATAACCACATAGGCTCAAAAGCCCACTATCACTAACATCATCATGGACCCTCTAATGCATTTAACCGATTTGTGAAGAAATAAATGACAAAATCTATTTGGAAAAAACCACATCACGTTTTGAAATAGAAGTGAACCACCCTCATTTAAATCAACTGCTAAAAATGATTATCCTATGAACACAAACACCAAACGGGACTTCATAAAAAAAACAAGATCACAACTTCTCAGTGAAAACGAAACCCACAACCATGGAAAAGAAGACTCAAGGAATACGAAGAAGCGTGGCAACTTTCTCTTCGATTTTGTCCATCGATCACGATCCCTCTTGCTCGTATTTAATCTCAACCTCGTTCTTCTGCTCTCTCTCATATTCGAGGTCTTTTCTCTATTTCATCTTCATCTATTATTGATTTGGGTTAAATGGGTTTATGGGTTTCGCGGTGAATTGAAACTGGGTTGTGAGTTGTTGTAAGATCATATTTGAAAGAGGTAAGGGGTTATGGTTGAGAAAATGTCGAAGATTTTGGAAGACGGTGGATGGCTTATGGTGACGCGGTTGTGGCAGATTCGCGGTTCATTGTTGGTTGAACGGTTTTGCGAGGGTGGAACAGTTTTCTTGCAGTGGTTGAGGTTTAAGCTGGAAATGAGTTAACGCCGGAAACACGTTTGAAATGGTAATGGAGGATGATGAATCCAAGATGAGGAAGAATAGGGTTCGAAAATGGTGGTTCGGAGTTTAGAAGTTGGGGGTTAAAGATGAGGTGAGTTAAGAAGAACATTGATGGTGTTTGAGGATTTTCCGGCAAGATTATGAAGACTATGAAGACAGGAAACAAGACAATCCAAACAATACAGATCAAGACTATGAAGACAGGAAGAGTAACAGAATACTTACAGAGTAGGAGCGATACCACCAGATTGTTGATACGGAACACAGGTGAGCTCCTTCTTCAGTCTCCTTTTTTTTCAGTTCTTTTGTGATGGAGGTGAGTTGTGAGAGAAAAGCAGCCGTTTTTCTGTTGGGTTTTTTTTTGTTCTGAATGAGCAGTAACCAATATATATGATGTGAGATTAGGGTTTAACTTAGAGAAATTGTGGGAACTTTGGGTCTGTTCCTCTTTGGGAAAGAAAGTGAGATACTTTTTGCAATGGGAGCAAGGGCTGAAGTTGTGGGATTGAAAACAGCATAATCTTTGTCTGTTTGTAGCTTTTGAATTTGTCTGTTTTTACTCATGATTTTCACTGTGGTAACACAACAATTTTACTGATATATTTAATTTCTTTGTAGGTTTATCATGATCCTGGAAGTATGAAAATCCAGCGGGCTTCCTTTCTGTTCATGTGCCTTCAGAACTGCAACATGAAACCTGTTCAGATAGTCATTGATTTTCTTAGACTTCATCTTTGTCTCCACCCTCTGATTCAGCAACCTCTCACAAGCTGCATTTTTTCACCGCGATCACGCCTTCTTCTGTCAACGCACTCATGGTCAACAACACATCCGCTTCCGTCCCCTCGCCTAACGCTTCAACTTTCATCTCCGTCAATAAATCCACGATCAAGAACACGGGAAAGAAGCTCATCAGTGGCAGCATTAGAAGGAGCACAAACTAAACATTCTAGGCTCTGGGACTAGTTTAGGCAAAGTTCTTAAAAGATTTTGATCCATATTTTGAAGAACTTCATCAATAGATCCTGTGGGGGGAATTCTCTGAATTGAGCTCATTAGCATGTTTGTAGCTTTCAGGAGCTACGTGCTTAAGCAAGGAGGCGTAGTAGTGTTGATACTGCACAAGGTGAATGACATTCAACATTCCCCATACTGTATGTGTTTTTCCTGTTCCTGGAGGAGTTGGCTTGCTACCCCATGAGCACTTGATAGGTTTACCGAACAGAAACCGAGCATTACCCATCTGTATAGCAAGAGCTGCTTCACCATGGGTACTGTATCTCACAAACCTAAAAACTTTTATCCCGTTGCACCCTAACATCTTCAATAGTTCCAACACCGAGGGCATGAAAATGATGATGGAGATCGACAGAAGTAACCTCTGGAGCAAGATTGCCAACATAAACAGTGGTGTATTGAGGATTCTTCTCAGGACCGTCATCACCGGTAATTTCTTGCCGTTCTTCTGTGATCTCCCCAGAAACTCCACTAGTTAACTCCACAACAGCTTTGCAATCTGAACTCTGATTTTCATCATTGGTATTAGCTCCTTTTGTGGCCCAGTTACAACGAATTTGTCTACTGCCAAGCCATTTACCAGTTAACTCGTTTATGGCACTTTGGGCTTCCTGCTGATTTCGAAAAGAAACAAATCCAAATCCCCTGGATCGGCCTGTCTTCTGATCCCACATTACCCTTGCATCTGAGCAACTAGAATACACAGAGAAGCAAGCATACAAAGTTGCATCTGTAACCTCGGGACTAAGGTCACCAACAAAAAATATGAAAGTGTCTTGAAGTGTCTTCTCTCTGGCCACGAGTATAAGCCCAGTTAACTTTAATAGCCTGTCCAAAAATATTCCTTCCGTTGAGAGTAACAATAGCAATAGCAGCTGAACTGCGATCAAAGTAGTCGACGAATCCATATGATGACTTCTCTTTTCGAATAAGCTTGCAACCTTTAAGCGCGCCAGCACTTGAAAAAAAGCTCTTGTAGAAGTGGTTCTGAAACCTGAGGATGAATGTTGCCTACATAAACACTGCGGCATGTACTCGAATTAAAGCCAGGAGGCAGATTTCCACTCAAGATAGACTCTATCTGAGGAGGAGTGATAAGAGCTGGGTGATGGTGGCTTGTGTCAGTTGGACAGAATCAACAGTGGCATTCTTCCCATTTGATACTGCATTAAAATATGACATTGGTAGAGGCTTCACAATGGATGGATTTTGTGAAGTAGCAATATCTAAATCATGTATGCTGGACAACACACTGTGATTTGATAGTTGAAAACCAGAAGAAACAAAAGCTGGAGAAGGATCTATCCCTACACTTTGATATTTTCTCTTGATTTCTCTTTCATTATTTGTTCTACTCTCTACATGAATATGCTTATCTGAGTTTTGTTTGCTTTTCTTAGGTTATCCGGACTTCCTTGAGTATGTTCACTGTCAACCATTATTGGAGTTTTCATAAATTGACTTAGTGCAACCGCATCCGCAGAAATCACTTTGGTTTATCTTGGTAGGTATTACTCTAGAATCAAATTCATCTCATCATTCCCTGTTTGTAGTTTTGCAGGTCCTTTTTCGTTACTCATGATTTGTAATGCTGCAGATACGCGAGTTGGTAGGCTCTGTACGACATTGCGAAACGTCGCGGCTTTGTTGGTGTGTGAAGGTAGCTGCTCAAAACTCTTTGTGAAAACCGGTTGAAATTGATGCGTGAGGCTTCTGGGTTTGTGGTAGATCCCCATTCGACGTGGGCCTGCTTGGAGATGGCTTCACGTGACTTTTATGAGAAACTTTATGAGAGATTCTCAGAATTATATTTCACCTTCTGTCATGTTCAAAAACCCCCAGCTATAGTGTGTTTACAAATTTTGTAATAAACATCAATATTGCCAATGGGCCTAAAGAGATGGGCCTCCAAATTAGTTATGACTTTTTGTAATGAATTACTCTTTTTAAGTTCACATTGAATTTTGAATTCATATTTCATGCTTGAGTCAAACCTTAATTTTTGCCCTTGACTTTCAAAATAAATCAAATTTTGAACCTGAACCAAATTTGAATTAAATTTGAATCGGATTGAAAATGGACCAAACTTTTGGTCTTAACCATTCCTGAACAAATCTTGAAGTATGGACTAAATTAGACCAAACTATGAAATTTTCCTGCACCATGGTTTGTCTTGGAAATTAGAGAGCTAGAATTTGAAATATGAGCCTCAGTTCAATGTCCAAAATCCTAGCTGAGAAATGTATTGGATTCTGACAATTCTCAACCATAAAGCTTTATGAATTGGTTTGTGCATAAGTGATTTGAAATGGCATAAAATCGATTACTTAGAACCTCAAACACACACCATTCAAAATCATGTAAACCCTGACCTGATCATGAACAAACTTTCTCCTAGCCAACTTTCAGTCAGAACCCGCTGAATTTCAATCATACCACACACATTTTGACAAATGAAAATTATATACGTGTAGGACAAATTTGGGGTAGTTTATGCAATGTGATATGCTAATGCAATGAAATGAAACATAAGCCAGATGGAGAAAAGGTAGGGCAAATTTTGGGATACAACAGCTGCCCCTATTCAAGCGACTTAGACCTGAATGGATGAAAAGCGAACAACTTTCAGACGATCATGGTAAAAGGCGGTTGAATACCAAAGAGACCTGAAATTTGCCAACCGTAAAAAGAACTTCTGACATCGCCGTCAGGTTTACAATATTTTCTGACTTCGCCGTCAATTTTTCACAAAACTTTGGTAAAGCCCCTGACTTCGCCGTCATCTCTTAAAACAATCTTCTGACTTCGCCGTCAATTCTTGAAATAATCTTCTGACTTCGCTGTCATTTCCAACAGTTTTGACTTCGTCGTCAATTCTTAAAATAATCGGTAACAGCATCTGACCTCACGGTCAGGCCTCGACATTAAGTCGGTGAAAATATCTAACCTCGCCATCAGTCCTCTGTTAAATACAAACAGATATTGAATCCAAAGATACGATCCCTCGACACCGCCGTCAAGACAAAATCCAACATCGCCGTTGGAAGAACCAAACTACCTGACATCACCGCCAAGAACAAACATCTAGCATCGCTGCTAAAGAATCAAACCACTCGACCTCGCCGCCGAAAATAAACATCCAACCTCGCCGCTGAACAAACAAATCACTCTGACATTGCCGCCAGAAACAAACATTCAACCTCGCCGCTGAACAAACAAATTGTTCTGACATTGCCGCCAGAAACAAACATTCAACCTCGCCGCTGAAAAAACAAATCACTCTGACAATCGCCGCCAGAAACAAACATCCAACCTCGCCGCTGGGAAAACAAAGCATCTGACATCGCCTGTCAGGAACGAACTTTCAACATCGCCGCTGAAGAGTACAATTACTTGACATCACCGTCAAAACAAATCTTCCAACATTGTCGTTGGAGAATCAAATCACTTGACATCGCCGTCAGAACTAACTTCTTAACATCGCCATTGAAGAATCAAATCACTTGACATTGCCGCCAAGGCTTCGCTGAATATATGAGTAACAAGATTCAAACGAATTTAAGACCATCCATTGGTGACGACCACAAAAGAATTCTGTTGGGGAAACAGCACGAGCTGGGGTATAAACAACACAACGGGCAAAGATGCTGATCGTCTGCGAGGTTTACTAGAAACAAAAGGGGTAACAACCTGGCTTATGTTTCACATGCACATGTTTGAATATGACGAAATGCTCCATGTGCAATGGAAATGCTTCGCGTTCGGGTAGATGCTATGCATGTATGTAGATGCAAATGAACCAATTTAGCAAAATAAATGCTAAAGAGAAAGAGCCAACTCTGTTGGGTCAGAGCTAGGTACGCCTAGCGCAAACAAACTCATGCTGAGGAATACAAGCCCTGGATGGCCTCCGAGAAAAACTTCTGGGTAAAACTGCTCTGCTGAGAATAAATCCACTTCGATGGGGATCCAAATCAAACTCTGCTGCGGAAAACATCCTGGATGGCCTATCAGCCTACAACTCTTCTGGGGATCAAGCAACTTGGCCGGAAGCAACAACTCCACTCTACCGGGGAAATCAGCCGTGAATGATTAGCCGGAATAGCTCTACTGGGGAAACATAACAGATTGCTGAGGAATAGCTCCATTCTGTCTGAGATTGGATCCACTATTCTGCTAGGGATGTTGAATAAGATTTACTGGGAGGATTATCCCACACTCTCTCTGCTGGGGATGGAGATGAACGATCCCTCAGTCAGTTCCATTTTGGGGAAGAAAATTAACTCTGCTAACTTGGCTGTGGATTAGATAAGGAAGGAATCATCATCAACCTCTGCTTGGGAAAAGTGACAACAACTAGACAAATGTGTTATACAGCTGGCACCAAGTTTATCAATTATGACCTTATTTAAAACAAATGTCTTGATTAATAGTTAGCAAAGCCCACAAGTTTATGTATGTAAGGTTTTTTCATCAAAAATATCAGGCGTTTCTTGCAAACAAAACGGTAAAAGTTAAAACCAGAATAAAGCTTTTTCTAAATAGTATATTTTATTGATAAAAGGCCTGAAAATAGGCAACTTTACATCGGATGCAACTCCTGAAAAGAGAAAGCTGCGCAAACAGACAATTGCAAGGAAAATATACAAAAATGTCGGCAATGTGGTACAGACAAGCACCATGTGACGACTCATCCATGACTCGCGTGGCTTTGACGCTTTCCGATACTTTAACTTCCGAAGAGATTGATTTGAATGGTCGATCTTCGAGTTCTCCCTAGAATCCACTATGCTTGTGATAATCAATGCGCAGGCCGCAGTCATTTGCTTTAAAATCCCTAATTTTTGCCTGAATCGCCCTTGCGGGTTTTCGATTCACCAGGATACCCATTTTTGCCAAAGTTGCCCTTTCAGGTTTTCAACTTTGCGCGTTCGCATTTTTCTTATATCCCTAATTTTTGTCCGAACCTATCTTTTTATGGTTCGCCGGGATGCCTCATTCTTGCCTGGATGCTCTTTTTCTTTCCAGCGAGCTTTCTTAAGCAAAATATTTTTTGACCGCGTCTGCGTTCACCGGGGATGTAAAATCTTCACCATCCATAGTTGAAAGTAGCAAGGCTCCTCCTGAGAAAACCTTTCGTACCACATAAGGACCCTCATAGTTAGGAGTCCATTTGCCTCTGTGATCATTCTGCGGTGGGAGAATTCGCTTTAACACCAAGTCGCCTGCCTGAAAGCTCTGAGGACGTATCTTTTTATCATAGGCGCTCTTCATCCTCTTTTGATACAAACGACCGTACGCGAGAGACGCCAATCTTTTCTCATCCATCAAACTGAGTTGATTCAACCTGTTCTTTATCCATTCTGCTTCATCTAGTTTGACATCTGTCAGTACTCTTAGAGAAGGGATCTCGACCTCCAATGGCAGAACAACTTCCATGCCATACACCAACGAGAAAGGAGTTGCCCCAGTTGAAGTACGCACCGAAGTGCGATATCCATGTAAGGCAAAGGGCAACATCTCGTGCCAATCCTTATAAGTTATCACCATCTTCTGTACTATCTTCTTAATGTTCTTGTTGGCCGCTTCCACGGTGCCATTCATTTTCGGGCGATAGGGAGAAGAATTGTGATGCTCGATTTTGAAACTCTGGCACAGTTCCTTCATCATCTTATTATTCAAATTAGAATCATTGTCAGTAATGATCCTCTCGGGTATCCCATATCGACAGATGATATCTCTTTTGATGAATCGGGCCACTACCTGCTTGGTGACATTGGCATAAGAGGCCGCTTCGACCCATTTGGTGAAATAATCAATAGCCACTAAGATAAAACGGTGTCCATTGGACGCGGTCGGCTCGATTTTTCCAATCATATCAATGCCCCACATGGAAAAAGGCCACGGCGACGACATGACATTCAAAGGACACGGCGGTACATGAATCTTGTCGGCATAAATTTGACATTTGTGGCATTTCTTGGCGTACTTGAAGCAATCTGACTCCATAGTTAACCAATAATATCCTGCCCTCAACAATTTCCGAGACATGGCATGCCCGCCTGCATGTGTTCCGAAAGCACCTTCGTGGACCTCTTCCATAAGCAAATTTGCCTCTTTTTCGTCCACGCATCTTAGTAGCACTAAGTCGTGGTTTCTCCGATAGAGCGCACCGTCCGGATTCAGATAGAAATTGCCGGACAATCTTCTCAAAGTCTTCTTATCTTGGGTAGATGCCCCAGGCGGGTACTCTTGGTTCTTAAGAAAGTTCCGGATGTCATAAAACCATGGTTTACCGTCAGGAGCTTCATCTATTGCGAACACAAATGCTGGTCTGTCGAGCCGTGAAATGACAATTATTGGAGCATCGTTCCAGAAGTTAACTTTGTACATCGAGGATAGAGTAGCCAAAGCATCGGCCATCTGATTCTCTGCTCTTGGCACATGGTGAAGCTCTACTCGATCGAAAAAAGGTAGCAACCTCCTTGCGTAGTTCATGTATGGGATCAGATTTGGCTGGCGCGTTTCCCACTCTCCCTTGATTTGGTTGACCACTAAGGCTGAATCTCCATAGATATCAAGGTTCTTGATTCTCAAGTCGATTGCTTCTTCAATACCCATGATACATGCTTCGTACTCGGCCTCGTTATTGGTACATGGGAATGTTAACCTCGCGGTGAATGGTATATGGGACCCATGGGGAGTTGTAATGATTGCTCCAATCCCACTACCGTATGAGTTAACAACGCCGTCAAAGATTAATTTCCACTGGGAACCCAATTCCGGTCCCTCGCCCGGCAACGGTTCATCGCAATCTTTCATTTTCAAGTACATAATGTCTTCGTCAGGAAAGTCAAACTTCATTGGCTGATAATCATCGACTGGCTGCTCTGCAAGGTATTCTGACAGAACACTACCTTTAATAGCTTTTTGAGATACATATTGAATATCATATTCTGTCAGAATCATCTGCCACCTAGCGATCCTTCCTGATAGCGCCTGCTTTTAGAACACGTACTTAATTGGGTCCATCTTTGAAATCAACATGGTTGTGTGGTTTAGCATATACTGCCTTAGGCGCTTGGCGGCCCAAGCAAGTGCGCAACAAGTCTTTTCTAACATTGAATATCTGGATTCACAGTCTGTGAACTTTTTACTCAAGTAATAAATTGCGTGCTCCTTTCTTCCAGTCTCGTCGTGCTGACCGAGAACACAACCCATAGAATTTTCAAGAACTGTTAAGTACATTATCAACGGTCTCCCAGCCACCGGGGGCATCAGTATTGGGGGTTCTTGTAGGTATTCCTTTATTTTCTCAAACGCCTTTTGACAATTCTCGTTCCAAACGACCGCCTGGTCCTTCTTCAGAAGTTTGAACAATGGCTCACAAGTGGCGGTGAGGTGAGATATGAACCTTGCAATATAGTTCAATCTACCTAAGAAACCACGAACCTGCTTCTCGGTCTTTGGTGCTGGCATTTCTTGAATTGCCCTGATCTTCGCGGGATCAACCTCAATACCTTTCTCACTAACGATGAACCCCAACAGCTTTCCTGACCGTACGCCGAAAGTACATTTGCTCGGATTCAACCTCAATTTGAACTTCCTCAACCTCTCAAACAACTTTAGAAGATTTACCAAGTGCCCCTCCTCCGTTTGGGACTTTGCAATCATATCGTCGACATAAACTTCGATTTCGTGATGCATCATGTCGTGAAAGAGTGTGACATTGCTCGTTGATAAGTTGTCCCTGCGTTCTTCAACCCGAAAGGCATTACTTTATAGCAAAAAGTTCCCCAAGGTGTGATAAAAGTCGTTTTCTCCATATCCTCCGGCGCCATCTTAATTTGATTGTATCCGGAAAAGCCGTCCATGAAGGAAAACACTGAGAATTGCGCGGTGTTATCAACAAGCACGTCAATATGGGGAAGCGGGAAATCATCCTTTGGGCTTGCTCTATTCAAGTCCCTATAATCAACACACATCCTAACTTTGCCGTCCTTTTTAGGCACGGGCACGATGTTAGCGACCCAAGGAGGGTAGTTGGCCATAGCAAGAAATCCGGCATCTAACTGTTTCTGAACTTCTTCCTTGATCTTCACTGCCATATCTGGCCTTGTTCTTCTCAGTTTCTGTTTGACAGGAGGACATTCTTCACGAAGAGGCAGACGATGAACCACGATGTCTGTGTCGAGTCCTGGCATATCCTCATATGACCAAGCAAAAACATCCTTGTACTTTTGGAGTAACTCAACCAATCGTTGCTTGACATTATCTTGCAGCGTAGCCCCTATTCTGACCTCCTTCTTATCTTCTTCTGTTCCCAGGTTGATAACTTCAACTTCCTCCTGATGAGGCAGGATGACCTTCTCCTCTTGCCTTAACAATCTGGCAAGCTCCTCAGGCAGGTCTCCGTCTTCTTCGATCTCTTCTTCGGCTTGAAAGATCGGATTGTCAAAGTCATACTGAGTCATAGACGAGTCTGAGTCGGTGGCATCTGAAATGTGTAACCTGCGATGATGATGATTTCATGCTTTTAAATGATATGCAAACAAAAACACAAACCACATTGCCATTTTATTGTTAAAGATAAAAACAAGAACAACAAAGATCTCAAAATTCTGAATGAAAAGACGCCTTTTAATTGATGATAAAAAGATTGTTCACATGCATAAAGATAGGGCCCTACAAACAAAGTCCATTATGCCTTGGGCAGAGCATATGGAAATACATTAATCAAGACAAATCAATTACTCTTCATAAGTCACTGTGATAACTTCCTCCACGCTCCAATTCTTCAAGCCCTGGCCGGGGATGCATGGCTGGATCCACGCCTCCATATCACAGTCGCTGTCTCCTTCCTCATCTGATATGGCATTAATTTGATCGAAAATGACTCCACTGCTAGTAAATTGGACAGGACCTTTGTAACGTGGAGTGCTTTGTGAAGATGATCCATGTGGGCTATATCCCAATCCGAACTTATCTTGCTTGTTTGGGACGCTCACCACCTGTCCCCATCCTTGTGTTGATCCGGATTCCACCACGGCCCGTGCTTCCTTGTATGACGACATGGCAACTTCTGGAGCCTTGACCTTGACCGGCGCCTTCTCCTTGATTTGGACAGTCTCAAAAGCCTGGCACAACGTTTCTTGAATTTCGCCGTCGACTTCCACATATTTGAATGAAGACAGATGGCTCACCATGATGTCTTCTTCCCTGCAGACGGTCACAATATTCCCATCCACCATATATTTCAATTTCTGGTGCAAAGTCGATGTTACAGCGCCTGCTAAGTGTATCCAAGGCCGACCCAAAAGACAGCTATAAGCAGGCTGGATATCCATGATGTAGAAAACTGTTTCAAACACCTCTGGGCCTACTTGGATAGGCAGAGTTATCTCCCCAAAGACAGATCTTCGGGTTCCATCGAAAGCCCGCACAACCAAATCATTGGGCGTACAATATAGACCCTGATGATCGATCTTCATCAATGCCTTTTTTGGCAACACATTCAAAGACGACCATGTGTCAACAAGTACATGTGACATCATTGTTCCTCGGCATTCAAGTGAAATATGCAGAGCCAAGTTGTGGTTCCTCCCTTTTGGTGTCAAATCGCGGTCAGTGAACCCCAACCCGTTACCTGCATTGACATGGGCCACCACGCCTTCCAACTGATTAACGGATATCTCTTGAGGTACATAAGCATTATTCAAAACTCTGAGCAAAGCATTCCTGTGAGCCTCAGAACATAACAGCAATGACAAGATAGAAATCTTTGAAGGAGTTTGTTGTAAATGATCCACAATTTTGTAGTCACTCCTTTTTATCAAGCGCATGAATTCCTCCGCATCCTTCAGCAAAGTTTCCTTTTCTCTAGCCTGAGAATTCTCTTCCGCTATAACCTTCCCCTTACCTTTATCATCCCTTTCTGTACTTACTTCGGGAGGTGCAAATACTCTCCCGCTCCGAGTCATTCCTCCAGTTCCTACCAAATTATCAACAGAATCCAACGGTGAACCTCTCAGTTCCTGCTTTTGACCATTGCAGTAGACCTCGGCCCCATAGTTCCAAGGAATTGCTTTAGAACTTTCATAGGGTACGGGCCCTGCCTTTGTGAATATAATAGTGGGCCTTGCCGGAGGCGCAGAAATTGTAATTGTTTTGTATGGGATGGATATGGTGGCCACCTCATCCTTATCTTCGATGACTACCTCTTCAGCATTTTTCTCACAGATTCTATCAAATTGCAACAAACCGTTATCCATCATGTGCTGTATATGGTTCCTCAGGTTCCGACATCTTTCTGGACAAATCATACAGTCTTCGCAATCCTTTCCACAGCCTGGGAATACCCCTCCTTCTAACAACTTGCTCTTCACGAAACTTAACGGCGTCTTCAAATCCTCTACTCTGGACACCAAGTTCAGGCCTTCCTCACTGTCAATAGCATTCACGCCACCACCCCTACCATGGTTAGGCATGGGATTTCGATCCACGCTTGGCGCGTCTTGATTGAAATTGATAGCTTTACTATCAATAAGGTCTTGTACCTTATGTTTGAAGGCTTTACAGTTGTCAATACTGTGGCCGGGGGCGCCAGAGTGGAATTCACACCTAGCGTTGGCGTCATATCCAGGAGGTGGTTGGCCAGTTAGAGGTGCCATTGTCCTTTTCTGGACCAACTGCAGTTGAATTAAGTGTTGTAGCAACTGAGTGTATGGCATTGGCGGTGTGTCAAAGTGTCTATCCGCCACCCTTCTCCTATCCTGGAACTGTCTTGGTGCATAATTCTGTTGTTGAGGTCGTTGCTCCTGTTGTTGACGTGGTTGTTGTTGCGGGGGCTGTGTCGCTGGGATAGCAATACTCGCTACTTGTGACGGTTGCTGGTAATACGGTCGCTGCTGACGCTGATCCAGGTATCTTTTTCGGTTGTTAAAGCCGTACAGTGCATTTGTTTCATTATCCTTTTTCTTCGCACCAAAAAACTTTCTTCCACCTCCAGATGAGGTCCCTTCCGCTGCTTGAATTTTCCCCATTTTTATACCGTTTTCAACTCTTTCGCCCGTGATAATCAGATCTGAGAAGCTTCCTGACATATTGCTCACCAACTTCTCGTAGTAAATCCCGGGCAATGTGGCCACGAATAAATCGATTAGTTCTCTTTCAACCATGGGAGGTTGAACCCTAGCGGCAAGCTCTCGCCACCTTTGGGCGTATTCTTTAAAACACTCATTGCTCCTTTGGGATAGATTCTGCAACTGCACTCGATTTGGTGCCAAGTCACTATTGTACTGGTAATGCTGGACAAAGGCCTCTGCTAAATTCTTCCAGCTCCGAATATTGGCAGGTTCCAAACCCATGTACCACTCTAGAGAAGGCCCTGACAGACTATCTTGGAAGAAGTGCATAAGCAACTTCTCATCATCAGAGTATGCCGATATCCTTCGAAAATAGGAGCGGATATGCACCTTTGGACATGCCGTTCCTTTGTATTTATCGAAATCTGGTACTTTGAATTTTGGAGGAATCCTAAGTCCCGGAATCAGTCCCAGATTGGACATGTCAAGTCCCATAGTGTTCTGATTTTCCAGAATGCTCTTCATCTTTTCTTCTATTTCATTAAACCTTCTATTAGTGTCGGATCGTAACCCCCCCCCCCCCAAGGTCTCTCATGGAGAAGATATCATCCTGTTCATCTTGGTCCCATTGAGGATTCACGCTAGTAGGTATGGCGCCTGCCACAACTGGGATGGGGATTCCAGTTTGTTCTCTTCCGCCCGGAAGGTTGACTACAGTTGGGCCACCGTTGACTTGCGAGGTTCCACCATTAACAGGAGGGGGAATAGCAGCAGCCCCTCCGTGCAAAACGCCACTCCCATCCACTTGAGCTATTAAAGGTTGAACCAATGTCCTTAACTGGTCCTGTCCATTGGCCACCCCCTGCATCATCTCCATGAATTGCGCCATCTTCTCACGAAACTCCAAAAGCTCGGCTTGAACCTGATCCATAATTCTCTGTTGATTTACCCGCGTGTTGTAGGAGTGTTGAGAAGTCAGCTTGCTCTTCCTCTTTCCCTCTCTTTCTCTCTGAAATGGCAAGCGGTGTGAGGTCGAGTTTCAGGGAATGCAAAATGATGCGCAAGTTCATGCGAATGCTCAAGAGACTTTCGAAACCTATGATTATAACCGGTATTATAGAATTGCGAATGAACAAATAATAAAGAAAACACAATTAGACCAAAAGCAAATTCTCATTAATTTGGGAAGATTCAATACAACATTTGCTGACTATGCCGAATAACAAATCTCATTACAAGGAAAACACTAAATGACTGAAAATCAAGAGTACTAAAAACTAGAATTTCTCTTTTTGGAGACACTCTTCAAGCTTCTTCGTCTCGAACATGAATCTCCTAACCATTTGGTCGCAGAGTTGGATAAAGTGGTGAACAGAAGGGGGGATATCATTTCCTTCCAAATCTTGAATGGCGCTTTCCAACCTCCATGGGATATCACGGATCATGAGGTTGCAATGCTCCACCAAATTGTTGTACCTAGCACGAAACGTATCTAGAGTCGACTGGTAATAACAAATAGAATCCACATGGGTGTCCAACAACTCATTGAGCTGAGCCTCTTTCTCGAGCCACTGCGCACTATCTCTTTGCAAAGCCTCAAAACGATTCCTCCACAGAAGGGCTGTTTCTTGGGCAGTTTCCAATTCTTGACATTTGTTATTCCATAGGTCAGATGTGACATATGAATCTTTCAATGCCTCCTCTTTGAGTCTTCGTTCATTTTCCACTAGGGTCAAGGCGTTTCTCAGTCGTTCTTCAAGATCCCCAATATCAGCCTCAAGATTCTCTCGTATTTCTTTCTTTTCGGCAGAGGCTATCTCAAAGAAGTGCCATGCCCTATCACAAGAAGCTTTGGTGTCCTTTAAGCATTGTCGGAGAGTTGTTAATGATGCATCGGCCCCTTCGTAACCCTGTTGGTACCTGACTCTCAGATCCGTTTCTAATTTTAGCTTCTTGCTATTCTCAGCCGCTTGATCCTGTTCAAACTCCACCTTTCTTTTGTACTGACCGCTCTCCACATTTGCTTGATGGACTTCATTCTGAAGGTCCTGATTCTCCTTAGTCAATCTCTCCACTATTAGCTTCAGTTTTTCATATTCTTCTATGGATACATGAGTGGGAGCAAGAGGTGCTTCTCGCATAGAGGGCTCTAAGGGAAATGGTAACGACCTTTCAGCTACTCTAGCTAGTAACCACCGATTGTATGGCTCCTTTGCCACACAATTCTTCGCTTTTAATTCCTTTCTCCCCTTTGTATGAATCTTGCCCCAAGCCTTAGCAATCTTCCTGACAAATGCAGGGTCTTCGGATGTGGCTAGCAAAAAGAAACTCTGAACCTTCTCTGCTTCGGGCTCGCCCTCCATAGCATAGCCCAACTGACGTAATGCCATGACTGGGTTATAGTTAATACAGCCGGCCCTACCGATCAAAGGTACATTACTGAATTCTCCACAACTAAAGATGATTTCCACATCATAGTACTCATGAGAGTACCAAGCAATATCACTAGCTTCCAGAGACATGATGCGTTGAGACCATTTCAATTCCTTCTTGTTTTCCACGAACGGTCCTTTCTTGGGCAAATGAGAAGCATACCACTTGTATAGTAGGTGAGAGCAGCATTGGATCATTCCCGCCTTCTTTTCACTCCTCCAATGAATAGAGTGATAAACATCGGCAAGGAGTGTAGGGATGGGATTCTTCTGCATGAAGAGAACGATGGCAGTGATGTCTATGAAATTGTCCACATTTGGAAAGAGGACAATCCCATAAATCATCAGAGCAACACTTATACCGAACTTTTCCCAATCTTCATCAACCTTGTATTGAACGGCCTTTTCTAGCAGAAACTTCAATGAAAAACCCTGAACACCCCCTTTACTGGTTAAACCCTTCTTGACTTCTTCTTTGGTCATATGAAGAGCAAGAGCAATGACAGCAGGCTTTGGTTCTTCTTCTAAACCAGTATAGACAGGTTGATCCTTAATCTTAATGTTCAAAATGTGAGAATATTCTTCCAAGGTGGAAGCCAACTGGT
Source organism: Lathyrus sativus (assembly GCA_963859935.3). Classification (NCBI taxonomy): domain Eukaryota; kingdom Viridiplantae; phylum Streptophyta; class Magnoliopsida; order Fabales; family Fabaceae; genus Lathyrus; species Lathyrus sativus. The sequence goes on from OZ012741.1 coordinate 562,475,773, forward strand.
AGTCTTGAAAAGTGAAGCACCGGAGAGGCGCATCATAAAATTGAGCCATAGCATACAAGGCCCAAGTATCAACTCTAGAGTGGAGAAGATCAAGCAATTTCCCATGTTTCCCTTGAAAGTTGATCTTGATAACTTTCGGCACGTCAATCAGAAGGTCTTGAATTGATTCCAACTTTGGTTCCCTAAACTTTATGGAATTTGTGCTTCTCTTTCTTAGATCGGCCATTGAGTTCACCAATACCTGAGATAATCATAGCTTCTTAAGTCTCTTGGTATACAAAATGATATGCAATGCAATGTTTTATGAATGCATATGATAATATTCACACATCGAGACCAAAGTCACAAATCCTGCATGACAACAGCAAAAAAGGTATCTTCTCCCACGAGTGGGCAATCTACTGGTGTACAAAAGGGTATTCCAAAGGCCTTTCAAACAAAGTCCCATGTACTAACCCTCAAAAGTTTCCCATCATAACGACTACTCGTAAGACGGTAATCCTTTCAAAAGGATGAACACGGAGTTATGTTTCAGCAACCTTCAGAATAAAGGTTCTACAAAAGGTCCTCAGAAACGCGGACTCTCAAGTTGAAGATAAGAACGCCATTACGACTACACGTAAGACATAATTATTCCAACGGAGTCTCATCTGAGCGGTGAGATTCAATCCAACTCAACGAGTCCTAAGTCTCGCAAATCTGATAGAATCCACCTCCTAACTTAGTGTGTATGCTCGAAAACCGAATCAAATAAACCCAACAGTTAGAGAATAAAGCATAAATAAATAAAACAAGTAAAGACACAAACACGATAAACAAAATAGGCCTGGCTTGCTAGGAGTTGCCGTCCCCAGCAGAGTCGCCAGCTGTCGCTACTCGAAAAAATGCATCGCGCAACGACGGGGAGGCGAAAAGAAATAGACAGAAGAGTCGCCACCGAACTTTATTTATCCCATGAGGGGAAAGGAAAATATCGAGAAAACCTTAGGAAAGAAATGGATAAGATGGTCTCGCGACCAAGAACGGGTTCGGAAGCCGGTTATGCGAAGGGAAGGTATTAGCACCCCTCGCATCCATCGTACTCGATGGGAACCTTTTGTTTGTCGATGTGTGAATTTATTTGCTTAAACATTATGCTATAAGAAGTGTTCCACGGGGTAAAAGAAGGGTTAGAAACAAGAAAGTTAGGAGGAAAGAGAGAACGGGGAAGAAAAGAGAAAGAACAAACTCGGTAGGACTCCGCAGTCCTATGCCTACGTATTCTCAATAGATGTGAGAAAGTCAGAGTCGACGTAGTTCGGGGAACTACAGATATAGGGGGGAATGTGCTCGGCAAGGATTGTGGCCCTTGTGCCTACGTATCTTTACTTGAACGAAGTAAAGAATCAGAGCAGCCGTAGTTCGGCCTACGGTTTGTTGATGTTTTTTATGGACGATGCTATCGTGCACATTCTCGCAGTTAGGTGCTTTGCTGCTCGCTCGTTGGAGACTTAGGCGTTACCTGTTTGCGGTAGAACGGACGTAACATATCCTTTTTGAAATGATTAGGTTTTCGCCATGCGAGGCAAGAAGCCACGTTTGATTGATTGGAGATTGTTTTTTAGGGGGGCGAGACAGGTCCTCGGATAGTAACCCCTACGGGTAGTACCCAATTCTTTATCTCAAAGTTTTTGTTATAAAAGGGTGTGGCGAACAAGGCGTCTCCGTATTGAAAGACGAGCATTGAAACCACCCTCACTACAGTGGGCATCCCAACGCTCGAAGAAGAAGTGGTCTACACCCAATCTTCTCTCTTTAGTTCAATGCAAAGAGAACTTCGTTCTCTTATTAAAATGTTTTTGGTTTTGAATGGTAAGTGCTTTTTGCGACAGAGAACCCTACGGTAAACGTCAGCACTCGGGATAGGAGAAGGCCTATGCCTAACCACTCCACGACCATTCAGGTTTTTGTATGAAAAGGAATTTGAAAATGCACTCGGTACGAGACCGAGGTTTTAGGTGGGAAAGGTTTCGGAAAGGAGTTGTGAAAGGAGAGGTGGTGGAAGAAGTCGCGTCTTCGTATTGAAGGACGAGTATCGAGACCACCCTCACTATAGTGGGCATCCCAACACTCGGAGAAGAAGAGGTCTACACCCAATCCTCTCTCTTTAATGCAATACGGAGAGAAATTTATTGAAAGGATTTTGAAAATACATTCGGTACGAGACCAAGGTTTTAAGAGCAAAAGGGGTGGAAGCGTCTTTATATTGACAGACGAGCATCGAGACCACCCTCACTACAGTGGGCATCCCTACGCTCGAAGAAGAAGGGGTCTACACCCAATCCTCTTTTTAGCCCAACACAAAGAAATGATTTTAAGGAGATGAAATTTGAAAATGGACGGGAAACGTCTTCGTATTGAAAGACGAGTGTCGGAACCACCCTCACTACAGTGGGCATCCCAACACTCGGAGAGGAAGAAAGTCTACACTTAATCCCCTCTTTTTAATTCAATACAAAGATAATTTGATTTTGAAAATTGTTTGACAAAGTTTTTGGATCGAGTCGGGACAAGTAATGAAGAGAGAAAAGGGGTGGTCTCAGATCCAACATTACTTATCAATAATTTGACTGGTAATGAATTACGGAGGTCTCGTCATCGACCTAAACAGAAAATGGGACAAAATGCCCAATAATTAATGCGAAATGAAATTCAACTCTAAAGAGAAAATAAATCTTAAAACTTAAATTACAAAGAAAAAAAACTTAAGAAATTTTCTAAGAAAGTTATTTAAAAGGTATATACCTAAATCTAAAAAAACAAAATATTTATAAAGTTCTAAAATAAAACAAGTATAAAATACATTTATAAATACAATATACAAACCGTTTTTAATAAAATAATATATTAATAATCTAAGAAAAATTATTAGAAAATATATACAAAATTAAAAAAAACTTAAAAAAAAAGAAAACAGGGGGTATTAAATCCACGAGGATGTGATGAGTAGAAGTTGGTCTTGTATATAACCACATAGGCTCAAAAGCCCACTATCACTAACATCATCATGGACCCTCTAATGCATTTAACCGATTTGTGAAGAAATAAATGACAAAATCTATTTGGAAAAAACCACATCACGTTTTGAAATAGAAGTGAACCACCCTCATTTAAATCAACTGCTAAAAATGATTATCCTATGAACACAAACACCAAACGGGACTTCATAAAAAAAACAAGATCACAACTTCTCAGTGAAAACGAAACCCACAACCATGGAAAAGAAGACTCAAGGAATACGAAGAAGCGTGGCAACTTTCTCTTCGATTTTGTCCATCGATCACGATCCCTCTTGCTCGTATTTAATCTCAACCTCGTTCTTCTGCTCTCTCTCATATTCGAGGTCTTTTCTCTATTTCATCTTCATCTATTATTGATTTGGGTTAAATGGGTTTATGGGTTTCGCGGTGAATTGAAACTGGGTTGTGAGTTGTTGTAAGATCATATTTGAAAGAGGTAAGGGGTTATGGTTGAGAAAATGTCGAAGATTTTGGAAGACGGTGGATGGCTTATGGTGACGCGGTTGTGGCAGATTCGCGGTTCATTGTTGGTTGAACGGTTTTGCGAGGGTGGAACAGTTTTCTTGCAGTGGTTGAGGTTTAAGCTGGAAATGAGTTAACGCCGGAAACACGTTTGAAATGGTAATGGAGGATGATGAATCCAAGATGAGGAAGAATAGGGTTCGAAAATGGTGGTTCGGAGTTTAGAAGTTGGGGGTTAAAGATTAGGTGAGTTAAGAAGAACATTGATGGTGTTTGAGGATTTTCCGGCAAGATTATGAAGACTATGAAGACAGGAAACAAGACAATCCAAACAATACAGATCAAGACTATGAAGACAGGAAGAGTAACAGAATACTTACAGAGTAGGAGCGATACCACCAGATTGTTGATACGGAACACAGGTGAGCTCCTTCTTCAGTCTCCTTTTTTTTCAGTTCTTTTGTGATGGAGGTGAGTTGTGAGAGAAAAGCAGCCGTTTTTCTGTTGGGTTTTTTTTTGTTCTGAATGAGCAGTAACCAATATATATGATGTGAGATTAGGGTTTAACTTAGAGAAATTGTGGGAACTTTGGGTCTGTTCCTCTTTGGGAAAGAAAGTGAGATACTTTTTGCAATGGGAGCAAGGGCTGAAGTTGTGGGATTGAAAACAGCATAATCTTTGTCTGTTTGTAGCTTTTGAATTTGTCTGTTTTTACTCATGATTTTCACTGTGGTAACACAACAATTTTACTGATATATTTAATTTCTTTGTAGGTTTATCATGATCCTGGAAGTATGAAAATCCAGCGGGCTTCCTTTCTGTTCATGTGCCTTCAGAACTGCAACATGAAACCTGTTCAGATAGTCATTGATTTTCTTAGACTTCATCTTTGTCTCCACCCTCTGATTCAGCAACCTCTCACAAGCTGCATTTTTTCACCGCGATCACGCCTTCTTCTGTCAACGCACTCATGGTCAACAACACATCCGCTTCCGTCCCCTCGCCTAACGCTTCAACTTTCATCTCCGTCAATAAATCCACGATCAAGAACACGGGAAAGAAGCTCATCAGTGGCAGCATTAGAAGGAGCACAAACTAAACATTCTAGGCTCTGGGACTAGTTTAGGCAAAGTTCTTAAAAGATTTTGATCCATATTTTGAAGAACTTCATCAATAGATCCTGTGGGGGGAATTCTCTGAATTGAGCTCATTAGCATGTTTGTAGCTTTCAGGAGCTACGTGCTTAAGCAAGGAGGCGTAGTAGTGTTGATACTGCACAAGGTGAATGACATTCAACATTCCCCATACTGTATGTGTTTTTCCTGTTCCTGGAGGAGTTGGCTTGCTACCCCATGAGCACTTGATAGGTTTACCGAACAGAAACCGAGCATTACCCATCTGTATAGCAAGAGCTGCTTCACCATGGGTACTGTATCTCACAAACCTAAAAACTTTTATCCCGTTGCACCCTAACATCTTCAATAGTTCCAACACCGAGGGCATGAAAATGATGATGGAGATCGACAGAAGTAACCTCTGGAGCAAGATTGCCAACATAAACAGTGGTGTATTGAGGATTCTTCTCAGGACCGTCATCACCGGTAATTTCTTGCCGTTCTTCTGTGATCTCCCCAGAAACTCCACTAGTTAACTCCACAACAGCTTTGCAATCTGAACTCTGATTTTCATCATTGGTATTAGCTCCTTTTGTGGCCCAGTTACAACGAATTTGTCTACTGCCAAGCCATTTACCAGTTAACTCGTTTATGGCACTTTGGGCTTCCTGCTGATTTCGAAAAGAAACAAATCCAAATCCCCTGGATCGGACTGTCTTCTGATCCCACATTACCCTTGCATCTGAGCAACTAGAATACACAGAGAAGTAAGCATACAAAGTTGCATCTGTAACCTCGGGACTAAGGTCACCAACAAAAAATATGAAAGTGTCCTGAAGTGTCTTCTCTCTGGCCACGAGTATAAGCCCAGTTAACTTTAATAGCCTGTCCAAAAATATTCCTTCCGTTGAGAGTAACAATAGAAATAGCAGCTGAACTGCGATCAAAGTAGTCGACGAATCCATACGATGACTTCTCTTTTCGAATAAGCTTGCAACCTTTAAGCGCGCCAGCACTTGAAAAAAAGCTCTTGAAGAAGTGGTTCTGAAACCTGAGGATGAATGTTGCCTACATAAACACTGCGACATGTACTCGAATCAAAGCCAGGAGGCAGATTTCCACTCAAGATAGGCTCTATCTGAGGAGGAGTGATAAGAGCTGGGTGATGGTGGCTTGTGTCAGTTGGACAGAATCAACAGTGGCATTCTTCCCATTTGATACTGCATTAAAATATGACATTGGTAGAGGCTTCACAATGGATGGATTTTGTGAAGTAGCAACAACTAAATCATGTATGCTGGACAACACACTGTGATTTGATAATTGAAAACCAGAAGAAACAAAAGCTGGAGAAGGATCTATCCCTACACTTTGATATTTTCTCTTGATTTCTCTTTCATTATTTGTTCTACTCTCTACATGAATATGCTTATCTGAGTTTTGTTTGCTTTTCTTAGGTTATCCGGACTTCCTTGAGTATGTTCACTGTCAACCATTATTGGAGTTTTCATAAATTGACTTAGTGCAACCGCATCCGCAGAAATCACTTTGGTTTATCTTGGTAGGTATTACTCTAGAATCAAATTCATCTCATCATTCCCTGTTTGTAGTTTTGCAGGTCCTTTTTCGTTACTCATGATTTGTAATGCTGCAGATACGCGAGTTGGTAGGCTCTGTACGACATTATGAAACGTTGCGGCTTTGTTGGTGTGTGAAGGTAGCTGCTCAAAACTCTTTGTGAAAACCGATTGAAATTGATGCGTGAGGCTTCTGGGTTTGTGGTAGATCCCCATTCGACGTGGGCCTGCTTGGAGATGGCTTCACGTGACTTTTATGAGAAACTTTATGAGAGATTCTCAGAATTATATTTCACCTTCTGTCATGTTCAAAAACCCCCAGCTATAGTGTGTTTACAAATTTTGTAATAAACATCAATATTGCCAATGGGCCTAAAGAGATGGGCCTCCAAATTAGTTATGACGTTTTGTAATGAATTACTCTTTTTAAGTTCACATTGAATTTTGAATTCATATTTCATGCTTGAGTCAAACCTTAATTTTTGCCCTTGACTTTCAAAATAAATCAAATTTTGAACCTGAACCAAATTTGAATTAAATTTGAATCGGATTGAAAATGGACCAAACTTTTGGTCTTAACCATTCCTGAACAAATCTTGAAGTATGGACTAAATTAGACCAAACTATGAAATTTTCCTGCACCATGGTTTGTCTTGGAAATTAGAGAGCTAGAATTTGAAATATGAGCCTTAGTTCAATGTCCAAAATCCTAGCTGAGAAATGTATTGGATTCTGACAATTCTCAACCATAAAGCTTTATGAATTGGTTTGTGCATAAGTGATTTGAAATGGCATAAAATCGATTACTTAGAACCTCAAACACACACCATTCAAAATCATGTAAACCCTGACCTGATCATGAACAAACTTTCTCCTAGCCAACTTTCAGTCAGAACCCGCTGAATTTCAATCATACCACACACATTTCGACAAATGAAAATTATATACGTGTAGGACAAATTTGGGGTAGTTTATGCAATGTGATATGCTAATGCAATGAAATGAAACATAAGCCAGATGGAGAAAAGGTAGGGCAAATTTTGGGATACAACAACGCGCTCTGCCCTTCTTCAAGCTTCTATGAAAAGAGGTAACATTTGATTGGATGGAGGAATGTGAGCAGGCTCTGCGCCATCTTAAGAAATCGTTGTCTGAACCACCAGTTCTGTCATGACCAAACAACCGGGAAACATATTACCTTTATCTCTCTGTCACTAACGAAACCATCAGTGCTACCCTCATTCGAGAAACCCTCGACGGGCATAAGCCAATATATTTCACAAGAAAGGCCTTGCAAAGGCCAGAACTCAGATACCATCAAATCGAAAAAGTCACCTTGGCCTTCATCAACGCTGCAAGAAGATTAAGGCATTACTTCCTGACCCACACGATAGTGGTATGGACAGACCAACCCATAAGACAACTGCTCGGCCGACCAGATATGGCTGGTAGGATGCTCAAATGGTCTTTAGAACTGTCAGAGTTTGACATCCACTACAAAAGCAAGAAGACCCTTAAGGCACAAGTCATGTCCGACTTTGTGGCAAAAATGACGCCCCCAGTGTCCCCACCTAGTGGAGCGCACAAGTAGATCATTTTCGTCGGTAGAGCTTCCAGCTCCACAGGCAGCGGAGCGGACATCATTCTCGAAAACAAAGAAGGGATCTTAATCGAAGTATCATTGGTGTTGTCCTTCCCAACCTCAAACAATCAAGCCAAATACGAGGCATTCCTCGCAGGCTTACGACTGGCTGAGGACTTGGGCGCTAAGGAAATAAAAATCTTCACGGACTCCCAGCTTGTGGCCTCCCGGGTACGGGGAGAATACTGGGCCAAAAATGATCATCTCGTCGAATACCTAACGCTGATACAAGAGAAAATAACTAAGTTCGACGTTGATCACTTCACAAAATGGACATCCTCGGGCCCTTCATGATGGGGTCTTATTAGAATAAATTTCTTATTGTGGTCGTTGATCACTTCACAAAATGGATTGAGACCGAAGCCCTCACCAAAATCACGACATTCAACATACTTCGTTTTTACAAAAGAAACATCCCCGCACGATATAGTGTACCCCAGACCATTGTGACCGGCAACGGGACCCAGTTCACGGACAGGAAGTTTCAAGACTTTGTCGCCAAACTGAGCACCAAGCAACTCTTTAAATCTGTCGAACATCCTCAGACCAATGGGCAAGCAGAGGTCGAGAACACGGTGATCCTCATAGGTCTAAAATGAAGGTTAGACGAAGCCAAAAGGAGATGGCTCGATGAGCTACATAGCATGCTCTGGGCCTATAGAACAACTTCACACTCAACCACCGGGGAAACTCCCTTCCAACTAGCATACGGAACCAAAGCAGTAATTCTGGAGGAAATCTGAGAACCCTCTAAACAAACAGAGGCTCCTCTCGACGAGGAACTGAATGGCAAAGCATTAAGGGAGGAACTCAATCTGGTCGAAGAAATCCGATCAGGGGCAGCCCTCCGCGAAGCTTTGATAAAATAAAAAATACCGTTGCGCCACAACGCCAGGGTCATAAAACACGATTTCCAAGTGGGCAGCTTGGTCCTACGCATAAATCAAAAAGATTCGTGCAAGGGCAAGCTGGCCGCAAATTGGGAAGGCCCTTACCGGGTAAGATCAAAAACAGGAACTGGAGCCTACTACCTCGAACATCTAAACAGAGAACCATTTGCTCGACCATGGAATGCTAAAAAGCTCAAACAATATTATAGTTAATACTAATAGTCAATTAGGACTAACTGTCGACGACTTCATCTCACATCGAAGAGAGATCGCTCGGCCAAGGGAGCGTGCCCTGGTGCACGCATAATCTTCAAACTTATAACAAAGGCAAGTTTCTGCTCATGGAATGAGCAGACTCTGTGCCCAACGGGGATACCTCAATCGAGCTCCTCCATTGTCGTACCGTCGTGGCAGGACACCCAGATCGCGATGGGAAAAGTCCAAGCCCTATGTGATCAGGACCTCGATGGAGATCCTAGTCCCACGACTGGCAAAACTACTTCGCTCCCTCGACATGTTCCCTAAATTGTCGAGTATCATAATCAGTCGAGCAAACTCTTATTATATTTAGCAAACACAACTCGCAAAAATAACACAAGGCAGACGCCTATACAAGAAAATAATAGTAAGGCATATAATGTCAAACATAAATATATATCTAAAGCCAACCACCAGGCCAGAAAGTGTCAAAACATTAAAAAATACGGGTCAAGCCCGACAATCAAAATTTACAACAAGAATAGCGTGCATGCCAAGATATATTAAGTTACAAGGAGAAATTAGGCATCATCAGCTGGAATCTCAGGAGGGACCACCTGGTCGTCAATAACTTGATGCAAAACGCCCATTCTTTCAGTAACCAGCTGGACGTTGGAGTTTAGAGCCTTTATCTGCTCCACGACAGTGTTAAACCCGAACTCGGCCGCTCCCAGGTTATCCTGTTCGAGGATGCGGATTTTGTCGATCAAGTCTATCCAAGTTTTCAAGGACTTTTCCTCCTTGGTTTCATCCTGTCCGACCGCCAATGAGCCCTCCAGTTCAGCAATCATCGCCTTCAGATTGGCGTTCTCCCCCTTCACACTTTTCATTTCCTCCGTCATCTTGTTCATGTCCTTCAGAAGTTAGACCTTGGCCTTATAATTGCTATAAAGAGTCGTCAGCTAGTTAAACAGATCAGCTATTTCCAACTCGAGCTCACTTTCCCTGACCTTTACCTTCTTAAACTCATTGAGCGGAACTGTCTATGCGTCGCCCAGGGCCAACGCCATCTCCAACACCCTCATCATCGCTGCCGCATCCTGGCAAAGGAGCTTCCTCCTCACCTTAGGGTCAGCGGACAATATAACTGACACTTCAAAGTCGGGGACGACAAATGACCCTTCCCCGTCAAAGATCTTCTCCTGTAAATAACAGGACGACAAAATAAACTTACCTCGACAAAGCCACTTGGGCCATCAACCGGGAAAGAGTTGAGATCTCGTTTTCCTTTCTTCTGAGGATCTGGGGTAGAAGGATTCGAGGTGCTTCCTGGAGAAGGAGAAGAACCACCCATGAACTTCTCCAATGTTGCCTATTGTTTAATTGCGTCAACTCTTGACGTTCTTGGCGGCGACGAAATTGGCAAGACGTTCGCGCAAATTCGACATTTTCCCTATAAAAGGAAAAAAAGGGTTAGCATGTTCATCAAAACATCAGAAGTACAAGCAAAACTAATTTATACCTGGAAGCTCGAAAGCGTCATCCTCGATTTTATAGTCGGAGGGCCTTAGTATTTATATAACAGGCTGCCCGAGCAGGCTCCTCGTCCTCTGCATAAATCAAATTATTTTCCTTGTCCATCAGGTAGAGGGGATAAAGCCCACACGAACGCCGTCGACGCTCGAAAATATTTCTTATCCTCGATACTCAGTTGGTCATGCTTTACGAGGAACTAGTCGGTTTTGTATCTGAAATGAGAGAACACCCACTCTAGTGGAAACTTTGACACCAACCTCATCACCTCCTGAGCATCCTCCTCCACAACTTCCATGGTGACCAGAGAATCTTTGGCCGCTTTCGAGAGAGGCTTCACGACCAAGAACCTGAATTTAAAATTTCAAACATACTCTAAATACGACCAGAACCTCCTGCTTTGTTGTTTGAAGGACACCCAGTTTTGCTTCGAACCTGCCGTGCTCCTCTAAAGCTGGAAAATACAGGAAAAAAAAAGTTATACGATAGCCCCGGTCTGCAGATACCGACACACCAGCTCGAAGGCCCGAATGAACACCAAAGCATTCAGGTGAAGCTAGGAAGGAGACAACTCGAGGTGACAAAAAATTGCCCCTTGAAAATCAGTGAAGGGCAAACGATACCCTACCTCCTTAAAAAAAAACTCGTACATCGGAAACCTTTTCCCCGGATATACCGAGCATATCCGATCATCTTCCATGGGACTGATCACCTTCCAGCTCGCAGGCGTGCCCTCTGCCCTATCCTCGAGGAGAGTAAAAGAGTTAGCCTCCTCCTTGGTAAAAGTTGACTTTGTCACCAAGGGATCTTGGGCAATCCAGCTAAGATCCCCTTGAGCAACCCTGACGTTAACATACTCGACAGGATGCACAACTTCGTTGTTAGCAATCTCTATGTTGGGGATGATCTCTTCGTTCCTACCAACCATTTCACCTGAAAAGCAGAGGAATCAAAAGTAAATTCAACAACAGAGATCAAATTCACCCTTCCACTGCAAATCAAGTGAAAGGGATAGGAATAAGTACGAGGACGTGCCCTCGACTCAAGCCCTTATCGACAGCACAGGGACATGGCGTAATCCCCATCTCAAAGAGCAAGGACAAGTCTTCGCGACTCTATAAAAGGCTCCAAGGGGGATGAGCCCCCTCGACAACTAAAACTTATCGGGCACGTAAGAATAAATTCTCAACGTCGATGAGGCCTAATGCCTGACCACGAACATAAGTTATTTCAAACAAAAATCTAGGAAGATCTACACAGTTCTACGGAACATCCTAGATTCATGTTCTTCAAGATCTTCATGGATTTTCCAGAAAATTCATGTGTTAATCGAAGAACACTTGAACTTCAACCGAAAAACTTATGCCTCGCCAGGAAATTCAAGCTAGTTTCCAGAAATTTAAAAAACTACCATAAGTTCTAACAAACAATGATGAAGAAATTACTTGAATCGAGAGGTTGAAGATGAAGATTTGGAGGCAGAAGAGGAGGATTAACGACAACAAAGAGAACTCAGGCGAAGAATGCGAGACCACAAGCTGCAGAACAAAAGAGGTTGGGGAGAGAAATTTTCCTGAAGGGTGGAAATGAATCCTCTTTCCCCCTTTTTATAAGCAATTGCTCGCATAGAGAAGCGCAGAGGGCAAGAATCATCATTTCCTAGCTAGCCTAGACCTCCTAGACCTTAACAAAAATTGATTACACTGTTACACGTGTCAAAAAGATAATCTTTTGTTTTGCATTCTTAAGGCTGACACTTTACATTTCCCAAGATAAGTTCCCTCTAGCTCTCCGCAGGCACATCCTCCTTGATAAGGCTCGTAGGATATCATCCGAGCAGAAGCCTCATTGACAGGATATTTCTTTATCTTAAGCGTACGTCTGGTCGACATAAAACATCCTTTCTGCGACCACGTCTCCGCATCCTAAGGAAGACCATGAACAATCAATAGTCGACCATACTAACCATAGACAATTGAAGGACACATCTCCGAAGATTTTCGTTAGAAAAATAACGACTTCAAAAACCTTCCCCGCGACGTAACTTCTACCCATCAGCCGACTAGCAAGGCTAACTCAAGTCATTACTCTTCACCTTAGAGCAATGACTTGGAGGGTCTTCTGTTCTAGACTGAACTGGTGCGTGGCCCGCATTTAGGCAAGGCCCAATCTAGTCCAGTTTTAGGAAATGCCCAATAAGAAGATTAAGACAATCTAGTCGTTGGACACAATATAGTTGTTGGGTACAACATAACCTTTGGGCATAATATAGCCGTTAGAGAATATAAATGTTAGGGACGTTCTCCTCACGCGCTTGACAGTTCACGCGACCAACCATCATTGTTGCCGCCCTACATTGAAGGCTACAACGATCTATTCTGATCACCACATATCATATAGTAATAGTATAGTGTGTTTTTTTTTTAAAAGGCTAAATAGATTAAAAACATAAACAGCACAAGAAATGCTAATATATACAAAGTCTATAATTTACAAACCCAGCCAAATAACAAGAAACCCAAATGGGTTGGTCTTCATGAGAACGACCGCTATTATCTCTGCCACTGCATCTGTAATGACAGAAAAACAAACTCCAGCCAATTCAGAAATTACACCCATAAGCAAAATAGTTGAGTTGCCCAACTAGATTATCAAAACTCTATCAGCCTGCTTACTTAACAATGTCCCTCCAATACTGATCAGCCAGGGACAACCCCGCAGCAACTAGATTATCAAAAACTATAACAAGTTTTACAAATAACAAAACTCTGCCCAAAACCAGAGCAGATAGAAAAATTCAGAAATTTCCAAATAGAGAGTCACCATGGATCAGCTGGTTACTAAATCACCTTCAAATTATCATAAGAAAGAACATATTATGCTTAGGAAAACCTCTCAAGAAAGATCATCATCATGCTTCAATTTAGAGAAATTAGAAAACAAGAACACATAATTGGTTGCTGGAAAATTCATGCTTGCATTATCTGTTCTACGAATACAAATATAAACCTAACAAAATAAATCATTTTAAAAAAATTGCAATAACAGTATGATATGAAATTGCAATAACAAAATAAATAATTTTTTTAAAATTACAATAATAGTATGATTACAAAATAAACCATTTTAAAACAATTGCAATAACAGTATGAAAAACATCATAATTAGAAGGGGAAAAATGGAAATATGTTTTATGTTACTTGAGAAAAGATGGCGATGATAAAAGTGTTGGATGACGGCGGCGACAGAGATGCATGATGTGGAGAGGGCCCTCTTTATGTTCTTCCTTAGGACCTTGTAGGGGTGGACAAAGACTAACCACCCAAGGTTACCCGACCGTCGAATAAACTTTTATGCATTGGGTCGGGTCTGATCGGGTTCACGGATTGGCGGATGGTTTAAATGGATAAGGATGCATAAATGTGGTCAGGTTCGGTTCAATAAATTAGGCTCGTCGGTCCTCGAATCCGACCGGTTTAAATTGATTTTTACTATTAGTACCCCTTTTATCCATGTAGTATAACTCATTTTCAGGTCCATTGATTTAATTCTATCTAAAATTACATAGCTCGTTTAATTTATTTCTTTCTTCAGACAGTTTTTAATTTTTCATTTGTTTCTTCTTCCGTTTCTTTTCATTGCTCTAACCCTAAAAAACGCAACAACGCAATGCTTTTGTAGTTGTCGTCCCCCCCAAATTAAAATCAAACCCTAAACGAACCACTACCTCTTCATGTCGTCATCACTCATCACCGAACAATTAGCCTTCGCCGTCGCTCAAGCCATTTTCTTCAAATAGGTATGTATTTTGATTTTTTCTTATTTGGTTTGATTTGTTCTTTTTATGAGTTTTTGCTGAGTTTAACTTCAGTGTCTGAGTTCATCTTTAATTTATGCTTTGATTTACTTTGATTTGTTCTTAAATCATCATGGCTTCTAACACAACTTCAATTTTTAAGATTTTTTTTTCTGTATTTTTTCTGTTTTAAATTGTGGCTTCTAACACTAATTCTTGTTATTATCATTGCTTCTAAAACACTAATTATGTATCTCTTTGCTGGGTTAACAAAAAATAAAGAAACAATATCAAGTTGTATTCTTCTCAATATGATTCATTTGTTTTGCAACCCTAATAGTTTAATAATATTAATCCCTCTTATTTTTCTCATTACAGGGCTGCTTTGTTTTGCAACCCTAATAGTTTAATAATATTAATCCCTCTTATTTTTCTCATTACAGGGCTGCTGATAATTCTCTTAAGAGAGTTGAAAAGGTATGGTTATTTTTTGTATAGTTACTGAAGTTAGTGTATCAAGTGTTGGAGTTTGAATACATGCTATGATTTATTTAGACTTTTTCTGATTTTTTTTAATATATTGTATTCTGTTTTAAATGCAAGAGAGTTAGAGAAATGCAAGGAGCTGGAGAAATGTAAGGAGATGGAGGAATTAGAGATATGCAAAATATCTGTAAGTTTAGGCTCACTCTGATGTATTGTTGTGTCACATTCTAAATTGAAACTTTTAGGCACGTTAGGTTAAATAATTCTGGTATAAATTCCAATTTTTCATCCGAAAACATACCAGAGACTTATCATGAATAGGTCCAATGTTAAGAATTGTTACATACCAAAATTCGTTGAAAATATCACAATAAATTCCCTGCGGTTTTTACTTGCATCTGTTCACATAATGTTACATATATGATACTTGATTCTTTTTTTGTTCAGCTTTTAAGTAGTGCTACTGTCATATTGCATATTGTATAATGTATTCTAATATTCACTTAACGTTCATTGCATAATGTTTAATCATTTATAAAATGGCAAGTTAAAGTATTATGTATAACTACTGATATAAGTTATGCTATCACATTTAGTTATACATGATGTTTTACTAGTTGTCTCCATCATTCTAAATTCAATATTATGTGGTGTATTGTCAAAAACTATATATGATATAAATATTTAACGATGCTTTATTGTCAAAGCTATATGTGATGTAAATATTTTGTTATACATGCTGCTTAAATAATGTTCTCCATCATTCTATATTTAGCTATACATGATATAATTATTTTGTTATTTATAGATGATGTTTTACATTGCATACCATCAAAATAGTAACTTTTAAAGAATAATGTTACTCAAATTCACCCTTTGTTTTATTATGTGTATGCAAAATTTTGTATAAGATATTTGCTAATGTGTTTCTTTTTTTCATTTTTTTTTATAAATACTTTTTTTTCTTCTGATAATTCATTTACTTTTATTTATGTGTGTTGGTGGATTATTTATGAGTTTTAATAATACGGAATCAAATCAATATTGATCATTTATTCAATATTTAATTTTTCATAAATATAATTGTTTTTTACAAAATCGTTACTATAATAATAATTATTATTATTACTATTAGTCAATTTTGTTTAACTTTTGAATTTTATCATTAATATTAATCATTTACTTTATTATTTTATCATTTATAAAATTGGTTTTTTTTGTCAAAATCATTAATTGAATTGTTATTATTTTTACCATTCACAATTTTATTTAACCTTTGAATTTTATTATTGATTCATTTCTCTTTTGTTAATTATTATCACTTGTTTAAATTTTTTATAACAGGTATTGCTTGTATGAATGAGTTGTAGGAAGTATGGATAGAAGACATTTTATATCTCACACTGTGATTGATTTAATATTTTAAACTGATTTCAGATTTTAAAGTTTTTATAAATTGTAATAATATTATAGAATTTGAAACAATATGGCATGTCTGTTACTTTAGTTATGAAATTGTAATCTCAAAAGTTACCCTTTTCTACAAGTAACTAGTACTTTTTTTAATCCAAATAACCAATATTTTTTTAATAAAAAATTAGTTAATTTTTCCATTTTAAAATTAAAATAAAATTTATATTAGTTTTTAATGGGGTTGAAATTTGAGTGTCCCAATTACTAATTTATTAATAACAATTAAAAAAAATTAGGAAAAAATATATTGAATTTTCAATTTGGGCAGAATTTTGTAATGGCCCAATTATAAATGAAAACTGAAACAAATTGATTAAGTTATTCGAACCCGTTTTAAATCGAATTCGAAAAAATTGATAATTAAATCGGTCAGAATTGGACTGTTATATGTCACCCAAGGGTTGGGCCGGATTGGGGTTTTGGACCCGAATCTAAACCGACCCGAACCGATGCCCACCCCTAAGACCTTGAATGACAAGCAGCGAGTCGGTGACAGATTGACGATGAGAGAGACCTCTTTAATTTTCTTCTTTGTTTAAAAACTAATGCTAAATGATTGTAAATTTCCTTTGCTTATTTAACTCATTGCTTTCCAAATTCCACCTTTTCACAAGACCAATCGTACACATCCTTTGTGTTTAATAAACTCTTCTTTACTTACAATTTCATTAATTATTACTCATTATTTTAAAATTTTATTATTAGGCCAAACCTTCAGACTTCATTTTTTTTGAAAACAAAGAGTTCATTAATTAACAATTTTATTAATTACTTTTCTAGCATGAGTGTACTATTAAATAGGCCGACCTATCAGACTTAATAGGTTTTTTAAAAGTCCAAGTCTGGCCTACTTAAATAAATAGGCTTTTTGAAAAGCCTTAACCTGACCTTTTTATTAAATAGGTCAGGCCAGGCCAGGTCATAGGCTCATGCCGGCGACCTACCCTACTTCCACCCCTAACTATGAGTCTCACTGAAACACGTTCTAAGTGAGTTTCACCTCATATTTTTTTTTAAAAATTATTTCAAAGATGCTTCTCTGGAAATACTCCATATAGGGATGGTAAAACGGGACTACCGGACATGTCCGTTTTGCACGTATTTTTTGCGGGACGGGTCAAGGTTTTAGGCCTGTACATTTTAATATGTTCATCCGTCCCGTTTTTGGCAGGCTTTATGGGCACGAGCTTTTACATACAATTTTATAATCTTTAGGCCTAAAAGTTCTAATACCGGCGAACCCACCTCGCTCTCACTTTTATGCAGGACAGCGTAAGGTTTTAGGTCCAAACTCTCAAATATGCACACCCTGCCTTGTTTCATTTTTATGTGGGATTTTGCGGGGCGGACTTAAACAAGGTGGGAATGCCCGCTTTTTGCCCCTAACTCCATGTACACGTCATGCATTTCTCACAAAAATGCCCTTTTTGGACATAAATTATTTCACTAATTCATCTCTAGAACCATACCGGAAAGTGGTTTTTTACTTTATTTAGAGATCCTCTGATGAAATTGACAATATATTATAGCTTTCTATCATTTTCAATTTTGTCTAAATTAAACCATACACTTTCAAGATAATATAAAAATGACATATATAAATTAATTAATCTGGAGTACACAGTAAAGTCAAAATAAAATAGAATTGCAAAAAAGTGCTCCAAATACAAATACTAAATACAACTGCATATGACGGACTCGAACCCCTTGTTCCTACGCTGCCTCCTATATTGCAGTGCCTTCTGCGTATTCCCCAGATGACATCTAGAACGTCCCTCTCCTAAGATTCATCTTGAAAGAGTCCGCTATCTATATTCGACTATCCAATCTCCATGATACAACGATATTTAAGCAACAACTCAACAACATGATTGACATAGCTTGTTCATCCTCTAGTAACTCCTAATGAATTGGTCTAGGTGGATCTCTCGGAGCATCCAGTGTCATATAAGGATGTGGCACCCTGAAATATTTTTGGATGAAGTCGTGTGCATCACTCATGTCACTAGGAGTTATGATACTATGGGCCTCATCTGGTACCAGATGATTAAGATAAACATCAAACATGGTATCCATATCTCTACTTGCCATAGTAGGAAGAGCATACTCAAAAGGGTCTCTGAGGATAAACTGCATATAATTGAATTGCCGCAGGAAGATGAAGACATACCAAGCATGAATCGCAAGCCAGCTACCCCGAGTAGAAAGCTATGTTGTCAAAGGGACGTGTCTCACGGTGAGTTACGTAAGTATAAAAGTGTATATCTTTTCTACCAAGCGATCAAGATACACTCTGTAAGGCTTCTTCGCTTGATTCCCTATTAGCTGGATGAATGTAAAGGCATATGGAATGTTCTCAGTGTAGGTCAAAGTACATGACCAGCTGGATATGCATAGGAAATGCTAGAGGATCCAAGTCTGAAAATGGTACATATGAATCATTAGTAATGGCAAAGCAAAAGTGTTATGAAAAAGACACAAACACAAAAAGATGCAGAAATATTACCGTTAACAGTGTGATGTTGCTTGTCATCTATTTAGTCTTCCACATACAACCTGTTCTGGACTGGGCCCCGGGATGAACTATGCTGGCCCAGCCCAATAATGTTCCACCAGGCCCTGCCCGGCCCGAGGTACCGCGTCGAGCACAAGATCCCCGACATGCTAGAATGACCTCTCCGCGGAGGAGAACCGTCCCAACCACGTCGGGCAAGAGAATCGCCCGCACGACCAAGAACCGCCCTCCGCGTGCGTTATCCCCAAGCCATCGAGCAAGACCTCGGGGAATCTCTCGGGCTCCCCCCGTGGGGAGAACAACGTGCCATGCACACGCTCTCCACATTCTCCCCCCGCGGGAACACGTCATCTCCCAACTGCCCACCTCCGAAAGAGCAGGTCAAACCCACTTTCCGGAGATCACGGAACAGTTGGACTAGGGCGAAGACCACGTTCTGGTCTTCACTACGCCACGTAAGCCCTAGCAGTCATTAGGGTTGAGCCTGGTCATCTAGCCCACCTCAAATGACCGTTGGCCCAGCGCTGGGGTCTCTCTATAAATACCCTCTTCCACAAGAGGGTCAGGTAATTCACTTCTTACCCATTTTTCTGTATTTTGCTCTCACTTTTCCCAACTCCTTACTTTGGCATCAGAGTGTTTTGCAGGTACACCCCCTTCTCCTCTTCATCACCGGTGAACAGGTAGCAGTCCAACAACGTGTGGCCATCCCGTGATCCCCTTCTGATCAGGTCAGATCAGTGGCGTCGTCTGTGGGAACAGAAACTTCCCCGTTACTCCGAGCAGAAAACCAAAGTTTCACCAACACTTCACGATCATGGCTAGCCCATACCATGATGATACCATGCATGACTTCGTGCTCAACGCTACCGCCAACAGCAGCAAGCAGATGGAGACGTCATGCCCAGCGGAGACCGACGAGAGAGACGGCCAGACTGCTTCTCCGTCATCCGCAGAACTGCTGCGCCAGGCCGACCACCGGCCCCCGAGCCCAGCAGCGTTCCAACCCGTTCCTATCCCAGTGGCAGCGGACCCAACGGTGGCCGCCCTCTTTGCGGCCATCAACCAGACGAACCAGCTGCTATTTTAGCAGAACGCACGAATTGGAGCGCTGGAGCGGGAAGGCCCCCCGAGGTCCCCTCCGCGGGGAGACCAGAATGGAGACTCGAGAAGTCCCTCACCTCAACCCATAAATCGCCGACCTCGGCTGGAGAGGCCCCAAACAGAAGTGGTGCGAGAACGCACCAGATCCCCAACGAGACAAGTTCGCTGGAGACGGCTAAACACTACGGCGATCCCGGCCAGAAACCCGTGCGTCAAACCCCCGGTCAGGAGGCCGAGGACCCGAAACCAGGTGTCTATCCTAAGCGGCTCATCTCCTCCCCATTCACCCGCCCTCAGCGACGAAGACGACTACCAGACTCCGTTGTCTCGGGAAATCATGGCCGCCCCCATTCCCCACGGGATGGAGAAGCACACGACATTATCAACGTACTACAGCACATCCGACCCAGATGATCACTTGGAAGACATCAAGGCCATGCTCGATTACCGAAACGTCCGAGGAGCTATCAAGTGCAGACTATTCCCGACGACCCTGAGGAAAGGCGCCATGACGTGGTACAAAAGGCTGGAGCCCAAATCGGTCATGTCGTGGAGAGTCCTGAAGGACCTGTTCTCAAAACACTTCACAGCGTCCCGACGCCATCCGAAGACGGAGGTCGTCCTCGGGGCGATAATCCAATCCCCCGACGAACCTCTCTGAAAGTACATCGAAAGATTCACCCGGGAAGCGGTGCAGGTAACGACGTCAGACGAGATGAAGCGCTACCTAATGGAACAGGGTCTACGCCACGACTCCAAGTTCTATGAGGCTGTAGGCATACACTGGCCAGCCTCCCTACAGGATTTCCTCGACAGAGCAGCGCATTATATCCGATTCGAGGAAACTCAAGCAGCCAACTCCGCACGAGACACCCGAGACAGGGAGGCCCCCCGCGGGCACCGAGATGACGGAGCCTCGAGCCATCGGCGGGGAGGTGACCGTCGTCGGGAAGATCGCCCTCGCGAACAACGCGAACAACGCGGCCCTGCTGGCCGATTCACGGAATACACGGCCTTAGTCGCTTCCCGCGAGCGCATACTGTCCGAATGCGCCAAAACCGAATTTGTCCAGGGAGGTGTCTGTTTCCCCCGGCCGACGCCCCCCAAACCCAATATGGACAAATCGAAATACTGCCGATTCCACATGAGCCATGGGCACGTGACCGAAGACTGCGTCCATCTCAAGGACGCGATCGAAATCCTGATTAAAGACGACCACCTAAATAGATACACCCGGGGGGGTGAGGCCCCGAGGCAAGAGGCTCCCGAGACCAAGAAAATTGACGAACTCCCCTCTTCTGACGGCGACAGAAGACTCCAGGTCGCGCTGTGTGTCAGCCGCCCAGAGGACTGGTTCGCGGATAGAGCGTTCGGCCTCCCCGAAGGCCCCGACCTACCCAGTGAGCCAGTCCGGCCAACCAGCCGGTGGGAATACTTCGCCAGAGCCATGGTCATCTCGGGGGGCGCCACAAGGAGCCTGTCCATAGGATCAGTGAAAAGAAGGTTCGACGAGCTTATCACAAGCAACCCCGGAAAAATGAGCACGCTCGAAAGATTCCGCGGTCGATCCAATCCAATCACATTCTACCTCGAGGACCCCGGGGGATCCCCCAACTCCAACATTCCCCTGCTCATAAGGGCGCAGATGGTGAACTTCGACGTCAGACGCATCCTTGTTGACGGAGGCAACTCGGTGGACATCATGTACACCCACCTCTTCACGACCCTCCAACTCGACGAATCCAACCTTTCCCCCTACGTAGGCTCTGACCTCCAGGGGTTCAACGGGACGACGACGAGACCTTGGGGGTACGTGGAGCTGAAAGTCACTTTCGGAGAAGAAGAAACGGCCAAGGAAATCACCACCCGTTTCTTAGTCATCGAGTGCCCGTCCCTCTACAACTGAATCCTGGGCAGAACAACGATAGCAGAGCTCACTGCGGTACACTCCACCGTCCACTTGAAGATGAAGTACTACACGAAACGGGGGGTCGTGGTGACCCTTAACGGAGATATTGAGGCCGTACTGAAAGGGTTGGACACCATCGCTCCAACAACCAAGAAGGCGACCCTAACCGTAGCGCCGAAGAGCGAACCAAAGGAGCTAGTTGGATCCGTGGACCTCGACAGCTGCTTCACCGAGGAGAGCGATCACGAAACAAGGACCAACGAAGCCAACGAGCAGCTCGCCCACCCGGCACGCCCCATCCTGGACGGCGAATTCGAGATCATCACCCTCGGGGAAGACAAGGGCAGAACCGTGAAGATCGGCGCCAGACTCCCAGACTTGGCGAAAAGACAGCTGCAAGCCTGCCTCCGCGAGAACGCCGACCTCTTCGCTTGGAGCGCTGCAGAAATTCCCGGACTCGACCCCAAGGTCGCCTGCCACCAGTTGTCCATCAGCCTGACGGTGAAGACCGTAGTTCAACGTAGGCGTAGACAGTCCCCCGAAAAGTCGCCAGCAGCCGAGAACGCTGTAAAAGACCTCCTAGAGGCAAATTTTATTTCGGAAGCCCGGTATTCAACCTGGCTGTCCAATGTTGTACTCGTTAAAAAGAATAATGGAAAATGGTGCATGTGTGTTGATTATACCGATCTCAACCGGGCATGTCCTAAGGACGCCTACCCCCTCCCCAACATCGACAAACTCGTTGACAACTCTGCGGGATTCAGGCTCTTGTCCTTCATGGACGCATACTCGGGGTACAATCAAATCCCGATGGCCGAGCACGACAAACAGAGCACAGCTTTCATGACGGCGTCGGGCAACTATTACTACAACATAATGCCCTTCGGCCTAAAGAACGCCGGCGCCATATACCAACGGATGATGAACAATGTCTTCCAGGGCGAAATCGACGACATGCTCGAAGTATACATGGACAACATGATCGTCAAATCCTATATAGAAGTCGACCACACGACCCACCTCAGGAAGGTCTTCACAACCGCAAGGACATGTTGAATGCGCTTCAACCCGGAGAAATGCACCTTCGTTGTCCGCGCAGGAAAGCTCCTCGGCTACTACCTGACCGAGCGTGGGATCGAGGCCAATCCGGACAAATGCCACGCCTTTTCGGAAATCACCACACCCACCACGAAGAAGTCCATCCAATCCCTTAACGGCGTGCTCGCCTCGCTTTCCCGGTTCATCGCCAAATTCGCCCAGTACGCCCTTCCCTTCTTCAAACTACTTAGGAAGGAGACCACGTTCGAATGGACAGAGGAATGCGAGCAAGCCCTCCGCCACCTCAAACGCGTCTTGTCCGAACCACCGGTGCTGACGTGTCCCGTGATGGGCGAAACCCTATACCTATATCTGGTCGTGGCTAACAAAGTCGTCAGCGCCGTCCTCATTAGAGAAACCGAGGAGGGCCAAAAACCAATCTACTTCACGAGCAAAGCCTCCACGGTCCTGAAGTCCGATACCAGCTGATCGAGAAAGTCGCCCTAGCCCTCATCACCGCAGCGCGACGGCTCCGACATTACTTCCTCACACACACGGTCGTGCTCCACACACGGTCGTGACCCTAATGTCTATCACATTCCAACTTACACAAGAAGGAATGGAAATCTTAAGGGAAGGAAGACAAAAGAAGAAGAAGAAAACAATTATAAGAATGCAAACATGAAATACAAACATGGAAGGAAAGATGCAATGCAAGTGAGGGAGGAAATATGCGTGGGATAGGAGCCTCCACAAGCTCATCTCAACCTCAAGCCAAAGTATGAATAAATGCAAAGAGAGGAGGAGAAGAAATGCAACAAAAAGCAAGTCACAAAACATACAAAAGAGGTCCTCGAGGATTCACTACTTTAGGCATGCCTTAGAGACCTCCAAAGGAGGGACCTAAAAATTCCTTAAATGACACACCAAGGTCATTGGACAGAGGGTGGCATACTCTAATCATACAACTTAAGCCACAAATGAATATCAAAAGGGAAATGGTAAGGAACCAAGAGAAATGCGCAAAAGGTACTCATGTAATGACATTTACAAGTACCAAGTTTAAGCATTGAAATATAAAGGCAAATGAGAATGCTACACACAATATAAAAGTCCACCAATTGGTCCACAAGACCTATAATGAGTCCACAACATGAATCAATCACTATAATGTCCATCACACAAGCAATACAAGGCTTTTGGAGCCAAAACAATACAAGTGTCCAAGTGAAAGTGCCAAATTATGAGCCGACTTGCAAAATAAGGCAAAAATAGTAAAGTGCATCTAAAAATGCCAAATAAATTCTCCAAGCACCTACAAAGTGTTATTAATCATAGTTTCAAAGGGTAGAAAAATAATGCAAAGGGAAGTGCCTGAACAGAGGGCAAACAATCAAGGGTACCCCAAAACTTGGGCAAATTAGAGCATGAACAAAATGACACTCAAAACCAATGAAAATGGTACAATAAAATCCATAGAAAATGTATCCAAAACCCTCAAGATGTATAAAACAATGTCACAAAAGATTAGGAGTTTATAATTTGTTTTGGTACCTCAACAAAAATCCACAAGAAGAATGGTACAATTTCACATTTTTAATGACTATTAAAAATAGAAAAAATCAAACAAATTGAAAATAAATCCAAAATCAGTTTTCTCAATTCCTAAAATCCCTAATCACGTCAAATATTATTGTGTAAAAATCTCAAGAATTTAGGAGCAATTTTACTATTTTAATCAGAATTAAAGCAAGCAATCATAAAAGAATGAAAATAAGGAAAAAAAACCATGGAAAATGAAAAAGTTCCGTGGTAAATAGCACAAGAAAGCAGTTCAGTATTGGATTGGGCTTTAGCGTGGTGTGTGGATAGAAAAGGCCCAGTTCATAATTTTAAGTGAGTCAAAGATGGACCATGAGGTGTTCTAATCGTGGCCGTTGGAAGCTTTAGTATACTGATCTAATGGTTCTCATGATGACACGTTGGATGGGAGAGTGCCACGTAGGTCTTCTTCTTCCTTGAGCGCCGGAAAGTGATCGGAAAATGCAGGGGCTGCCGTGTGGGGAGGCCGACTGGTCATCTTCATCTTCTTCCTCTAGCTGAAAACGCAACTCCCTCAATTCTTCATCAAATCGCATATTTTTTGAGTCAATCTTGAGTGATTTTTCACGGGGAATCCAAATATGCTATCAAAACTCACTTTTATCCATTAATTCTTCAAAACCGAATGCATCCAAGAAAACTTCAAGAACACTAAAACTCCATGGAACTTCTCCAAATGATACCAAAATCCTTCTACTATGTGTGGGAATTACAAAGATGCAAAAATGGCACGATAAAGATGGCTATATCATGAGTTATCTTGAAATTAAATTACCTCCGAAAATGCTTATGGTGAACCTTCGAATATCCACTAAACCTTCAATTTCTTTGCCCGGAAACACTCAAAGAAGGTTGTAGAAACTATTTGGAACCTTGAATTGCCTTGAAATGATGTAGAACTCCAAATTCGAAATTCACTTTTTTCTCCACTTTTTCAAAGTTGTAATGGCTCAAACTTGCATCAATTTTCATCAAACTTGATCTGAAAATATTCTATATTACTTATAGAATATGTTTGTGATTAATTGGGGGCCCAAACATGGCTTAATCATTTAATTGGATTTTTGAATTTCAAGCTTATGGAAGCCCATGGAAATACTTCAATTCATGGTCAAAACTCCTTATTTTTGGTTCAATTATATTCCTTGTATTGTAAGAAAGATCTATGACTCACAAATGCTCCTTGTTCCAATCTCAATGGCTATGATCCAAAGTGTTGCTTAAATATGAAGAAACCTTGAAATACACCATGAAATGTATCTCAATTGCAATTGATTTTGGTGCCAATGTACTTAAAACATAATTTGCAATCGAAAAATGCACAAATATGACAATATTTGGTTAAAATTTGGCAAGACCCCAAACTTGGATTTTCACATGCTTTTACACAAAATCCCCTTCACCAATCTTCAACTACAAGCTAGCCCATTGATAACCTGAGGTTTAGTTGACCAAATGACCCCATTTGTAGCAACTTTCATGTTGGAAAAAATTCCGTTTGAGTTATGCAAAGTGGTGAACTTGACCTGTAATTTTATGACCTATAATCAAAGTTTCCCAAAATACCCCTGACTTGTAACCCTCATAACTTGAGTTCTACAGATCAGATGAAAGATTTCTAGTACTCTTTGGAAAGCTAAGATCATGAGGAACAACATTAATGTTGTCCAAGGATTGAGGAGAAACATCCTTCTATCTCAAAATTGTCCTGGAAGTTGGTTGACTTTTGACGATAAAAATCACATTCATCTGAGGACCTGTAACCTGTCTGCCTCATAACTTGAGTTCTAGAAATCCAATGAATGACTTCTGATACTCAAATTAAAGGTATGTACATTCTCTATAAGTCTCATGTGGATATCAAGATGATATGTGTCGCACCTCGAAAATTCATTCGGAAATACGACCCTCGCGCGAAAGGCGCGAAAATGCGGTTCGACAGAGTTGCCGCCGAACTTTATTTATCCTGAATAAACGGGAGAGGAAAATATCGAGAAAACCTCTTAAAACGAAAGGATAGGAATAGGGTTGTCGCAACCAAGTTCCGGGTTCGGGAGTCGGTTACGTGAGGGGAAGGTACTAGCACCCCTCACGTCCGTCGTACTCGACGGGAACCTCTTAAGGTAATTGTGGGGAGTGTTGTTTAGGTTTACTTGCTTTCTTCTCGTTGTTAAAGGTAGAATTGGTAGGTTAAAAAAAGGTTAAAGACGCAAAGGAGAGATGGGTGGTTAGAGGATAGGGTGCTCGCCAAGGATTGGGGCCCTTGTGCCTACGTATGCTCATTCGGACGAGAATGAGAAATCAGAGTGTCGTAGTTCGACTACGGGAAAGGATTGGGTGGAATGATGGAAGAAGATAGAAGTGTGCTCGTCAAGATCATCGCAATCTTGTGCCTACGTATCTTATATTCAAGAATGAATAAAGAATCAGAGCGTCTGTAGTTCGACTACGGGTAAGGATGAGAGAAACAGAAGATGGATAGAAATGTGTTCACCAAGATTGTCGCAATCTTGTGCCTACGTATCTTATATTCGAGAATGAATAAAGAATCAGAGCGTCCGTAATTCGTGGTAACGACCACGAAAATATGAGGTTGAATAGGTTGAAATTTTGAGAAAGAGACGAAAGGGTGACTGACAAGCAACCCAAGAGCGCGCCTCAAGAGCTTGTCACTCAAGAATTCAAGGAATGCGAGATTCCAAGAACTCAGTTCTTTCGGGAATTGACTGAATAGGGTGAAGATAAAGAGTTGGATGTTTTGAAATCGAAAGAATGAATTAATAACAACTCAAGGGCGTGCCTCGAGAGTTACCCATTCGAACATTGAAAGAATGCTAGATTCTAAGAATATCTCTCTTTCGTAAGTTTAAAAAGTGTTTTTGAAAGGATCGAATCGAAGAATGGCATGCGAAGCCAAAAAGAAGTTGTTTTGAAGATGGCTCGACGACGTGTCGAGGATTTGATCGAATATAGAACCGACTTGACGACGTGTCAAGTATTAGGGTTGTGAGAAATGATATTAGTCCCTGAGGGTGCCCCTAATATCAAAAACCACGAGGAGTTGTGAAAGAAATGGGTTGCGAATGCGGACGAGCATTCGACTTAGGAGGATGTTTGAAAATGATTGAATTTGAAAGAGTCGAAAGGTTGAGCGAGTAACAACTCAAAGGCGTGCCTCAAGAATTATTCACTCGAAGACACAAGGAATGCTAGATTCCAAGTGCCTCTTTCTTTCGGGGTTTTGATCAAAAAGACGTTGAGAATAATGTTTGAGAAAATCAAAAGATTGAATGAATAACAACTCAAGAGCGTGCCTCGAGAATTATTCACTCGAAGATTTAAGAAATGCTAGATTTCGAGAATCTCCCTCTTTTGGAGTTTTAAATGATTTGAAGCGAAAATGACATAGTTTTGACTAAAGTTATTTGACTGATAATGATCTTTAAAGTCATCAATGACTAAAGAATAATAAACAAAAGGAAAATGAAAGTTTTGACAAAAAAATGGTCTCGGGTTTGCTATTATCTGTCAATAATTTGACAAACTATAACTCGGGGTATCGTCATCGACCAAAAAAATAATGAAAATGAAGGAAATCAAAATCTAAAAACGATTAAATAAAATTAAGTTAAGTTTAAACAACCCTAAAAAATCTTAAAACAAAGATGGAGGGTGCTGAAAGAACATTGGCGTGTGAATATGAAAAACATATGGGCCTAAAACCCATAACAAATATCAACAACCAAAAAATAGAAAGAACTCGGTTGTTAAAAAAAACAGGAGGTGAGTGGCAACCAAAGTTAAACGGGCTTCCACAAAAGCCTAAATGAAACAGAACATAATGTAATGGAACAACATCAACAACGTATCTTTGGAAGTACACAAATTGATACCCGGGTCCAATGAAAACAAAGGCCGATGCTCCTTGTTTCACCACCATTTTATCAAAGAAAGAAAACCAAAGGGAGAAGATTAGAAAGCACGGCGTTATGAAATGGAACCCCAAAAAAAGGATATGCTCAGAAGATTTGCTTTTTCATCATCGTGTCAAAACAATCAAGAAAAGGGCAAATCGATTTAAAGGGATCAACCTTTTTTTTGTTTCCGGTGCCTCCGTCTTTTCTCAAAATCAAATCCTGGTTGGTGGTTTTTTAGCTCTGGCTTTGTTTCGCTGCGGTAAGGTCCTCCCTTCTTCTTCTTATTCTGGTTCTGCGATTAGTGGAAGTTTGAAGGATTTATTGAATCAGAGATTAAATGAAAGTTTGGGTTGCGAAGGTTGAAGAATATTGGCGAGGAGTTGGAGTTTTGTTGAAGAAAGGGGGTTAGAGAAGATGGATAGGTCTAGAAAGAATTTTTTTAGGGAAGGTTTGGGCGGCGCGTATATGGTTCAATCAAAACCGACCCCCCTTAGAGATAGTGAATTGATCCCGTTTTATGGTGTGGAAAAACCCTCTGATGTAAAAATGAAATGTCCTTTTCAATTGTGAAGTATGAGAATTTCTGAATCGGTGACGTCGCCGCGAGGTTTTTGTTGAGGTGTGAGCAAGTAACAGCTCGTTGTACCATTTTTGTCGTATTTGAATTTGTTATTACATCGTGATACATGGTTTGTATTGCTGCAAGTTGTTGTGTCGGTTTACCAATGTTGTCCTTTTGAAGATTGTAGAAAGGATGTTTTTTTGCTTTGTTGTTTTTTTTGACATTGTTTTTCTCATTCCAGGAGCCCTCCTGACAACAAGGTGGGTGGTTCCCTTTTTTGTAGGAGTTGTTGTTGGGATGTGTATACCATGAGACCACAAGGCCAGCTGGATGGGGAAGGTACCTTGTACCCAAGTGGTGGACGAGTAGCACATTTGCTTGCAAGGGGGCAAGTTCTGAATCCCTGCTGCAATAGGTACAAGTCTCTTTTGCAGCAGCTGGTTTATTGCAGTTTTTGTCTGGTGTGGATTTATGTTAGCTGCCATGATGCTGCAGGTTGTTATGTGGTGGTTTACCAATGTTGTCCTTTTGCTGCATAACATCGCGAGTGGTTTGTGCCAGATAAGGGACATCACGTACAGAACAAGCATCGTGTTGCTTTTTGTGAAAGATGTTACCACTTGGTATTTTCATTTTACCACTTTTCCTTTTCTTTTCCTTCTTCAGATTTCATCCATTGTACCATATTGCTGCCCATTTATTTTCACTTTTTCATAATAGCTGCATTTGGACTGCATTTTCTGTGAATATTAATGGCACATCTGCTTAATGTTTTATTGAAGTTTTGTTGCTGATTGTGTTTTTCTCGTTTTTTATGCAGGTAAAAACAAGTTTATGGCTTGTTGTGGATCACTTGTGTCATGGTTGTGGTCCATACATCTCCTTCATATTCTATATTCTTTTAAGCTCTGTATGTAGATTTTTCAAATTGCAAATTTTGTGGATTTATGATCTCGCAAGATGTTCAACTCGAACCATCTTTGAGCTGTCAATTAACACATATTTTTTTGAATAAGCTATGACTTGGATGAAGTTTTGTGGCAGATTTATCGTTTTGTCTTATGCGTGAGATGTGATTGTTGGTGTGCTACCTATCAATTTAAATCGTACATCAAGTTGGGTGCAAGCAAAAATTACAACTGGGAATTAGTCATGACAATAGGATTTGGCTTATTTTGTGCGTGAAGCTGGCTTTAATACGGCTGATGGCTTTGGCGGGATAAAGGCGCTGCATATTCTTTCTTTACCAGCTGTGTATTGGTGAATTCCCCTCACATTGTGTACTAATCTTTTGTTCATGTTGCAGATGAGGTTATATGGCTTTACACGACATTACGAACATTGCGGTTTTGTTGGTGTGTGAATGGTTTGTTTTGAAGTTGTGGCAACGGCGTGAGTGTCGTAACAATTTGTTGAGTTTTGTGAATCACCCTATTTTCATAAATCTTTTCATTTTTGACAGGTAGCTAACGCAAGGAGCTCGTGAGCGGTGTTTTTCTATGTTGCAAATTCAAGTCGGGGTTACGGCGCGTGTATCATAGTGAGTGGCAGCTTGGTGACTTTTGTTGGCTTCAAAGACATGAGGTGAAGGTTGCTACCGTGCATATTAAGCTTGGACGAGAAATGCGAGGCGCACGGTTGGAAAACCACATGAGCTTTAAATAAATATTTTGTATAATTTGGGTTGTTGAAACCAATAGAACCATCATGATATTTGAAATGATCACGTGTAAAAAAGCACATTCTTAAACAACAGGTTTTCATTTTGGACAAACTGATTGTACAACAAATTCTTTAATGAGCCCATTCCTTGCTTCATGCGTAATTCCATGACATTGGCTCCTCATTTTGTCCTCCACACATGATATAATAAAACAAGTGGCTTCATACTTGTCTTAGAAATATTTGATTTGAAGTTTGAAATAGTCTAATAAGGTAAGTGTGATCATGCTAGGAGCCTTTAAAATGAATTGAAATTCATCTTTAAACCAACTAACCTTAACAAATGGCTCTCTTGTTCATAATCCTAAGTTGACAAATCAATAAATCCGACCTTGTTAATAACTTGACATAGCTAAACAACACAACTTCCGATCAACTTGAAATGTGATTTAAAAAAACTTGAAACCAAACACTCATGTTTTGTCCATACTGCCAAGAAATAAGGGCAATGCTTTCTTTCACCTCTTCTTATGTTCAACACGTTAGCAATAACCTTGAGAAGCATCATGGAGCAATGAAAAATAAATGAGAGGGTAGGACAAAATTAGGGTATAACAATATGAGGCTTGCATCTTGAATTATGTGGTCTTGAAGTTAGGCATTAAACCAGAGGATTTTACACTATCAAGCATAGCAACCCTAGCCTAGCAACTTCTCACGCTCTTGAATATTGATGAAATGATCTTGGAATAATATTTGGCATCTGTTGCACCCCAAAATTTGCCCTCACAATACAAGACTTTGTGTTCCAAGAAGGTTCACAAGGCTCACAAAATTCACAATTGGTCAGAAGAGTTGACAATTCCCTCAGACAGTGCACCTCCTAAGCAGTGCATCCAAAACTAGGGTTTTGACTTTAATCAGGCTAAATGGACTTCCAAGACTTCAAGGGTTTTGTGTTGCAGATTTGGTCCCAGGGGTATTTTGGTCATTTTACACAAATTCTACCAATTCCTTGAAGACGGGCCGTTATTAAAATTCTGAGGCATTTGATGCGTTATGGTTTTGAGGCATTTATCAATCACCAGTTCTGATCATATTGAGATTTGGCATTTGGTCAGTGGAGTTTAATTACGATTAGTTTTGCTGTTGATGCTGAAAATGTTGTGACCATGGCGCACATCCGTGTTTGGTTATGAAATTGCTGGCTAGAATTTAAGTTGGAATGCAAGTGAATTTAATCAGTGGATGAGATTAGGATTACGGGCGAGACAAGTACACAGACAAGAATATCATTCGTGAATATTTATGGTTTATGACTAAGTTAATGATTTTAAATGTTTGTGGATTTATTCGCAAACGTTTATAATTTATAACTAAGAAATAAATATAAATTCAAAGCTGAACAGTCATGGATATATAAATGAAGTTCTGACATTTTCATTTCATAAAAGATATCATGATACAAAAAGGAATAAATTGTTTCACATTCTGAATTGCTGTAAAATTTCAACTACAGATGTTACTTCTATCCTGAAAAGCCCTAAGTCCTAAAGGCTTACGAGTTGAAAACGTATGCCTTCTTATTTCGATAACTTCCTTCTATACATATTGGATACAAGCAAGGGATACTCGCTGCTGTGAATTACAACTCAAAGTTTTTAACTATTTACAACTATACAAGTCTTTATAATACAAGCAGGACAAGCTCAGCTTCCTAGTTTAAACGTGATAGCACCCCGAGTTAGACACAACCAGCCTATGTTGTTCCTCATCCCATCAACTTCGCCGTAGCTACCGCGACTCATAGCGTCTGCCGAAGGCCCATTTAGTGAGAGTTGTAGCTTCATTTGTCCTTGACAACCTGAGCACAAAGAAGACAAAATCACCAATCATGACAGTTCAGCCGAAGAATATAAAGAAGGGAGTACGAGCTGCGTATTATTACCGAGGTCGTATAACGTGAGCAGGCTTTGTCCGATAGCTATGGTTGCCATTGGATCTTCATAACACCACAGTACCATTAAGGTTTGTTTTGAATCGAAAGCTGCGATCAGCAGAGAGCTTAAATCAATTGTCCTATTCTCCGGACTTAAATCACCATGACCATGACCTGCGATGGAAGTGAGAATTAGCAGCAGGTTATTGGAACGTAGGCATAGCATCTCATAGCAATAGTAAGAAGGCATTGCCTCAGCAAAACCAGACCGAGACCTACCCAGAGGATATTCCCCTATCAACGTTATTTGTCACCGGTAACACGCATGGAGTGCTGTGACGGACTCGTGGATATTTGGAAACCTGCAACAAAGAACATTTCCATATAAGCAATAACAAAAAACTGGCAGCAATGTATATCCAATTATTTGAGTCATCTGGTAATGTTTTGACAGTTTTCTGCAGACGGTCATATTTGTTGTCCCAAGAACGAAGCATCATATTGCTATACAACTACCTATTTACATGTTACATCTGATCCCTACAGAAAACACCAGCAATTCTTATCAACAGACAACATCAAAGTTTTTATTGAACGGTACCCATCTGTTGCTTGGCATTTGAGCAGAGAGCCAGTCCTATTGAGAAGGTTGCAGAAAGTCTGCTTCCAAGTCAGCTCCATTTTCTACACAAGGAGACAGATCTAGGGCAAGAGTTAGTAAGAGTATGTGAAAATATATTGGACATATATCTAAGTGGTGCAGGCTCTATATCAACATTTCACAGGTCTGATACACAACCAGTGGTACAAAAAATCTCCCTCCGAGTTCATCAGAGAAAGAGGAAATAGCTACTAGAACATCTCTAGCCGTTAAGCACTTGCTATAAACCCTCTAATGGTTGATGCTCATAGCAACTTGGGTAATTTAATGAAAGATTAAGGGCTGGTCCAAGAAACATACAGTTGTTACCTCGAGGCGTTGCGTATTCAACCTACCCTTGCCATTGCATGATCAAATCTTGCTGGCCTGTTCATAGAGTCTGGTGATTTCAACAGAGCCCTGCAATATCACAAGGAAGCTGTTAAAACCAAACCTTCCTTCCCTGATGCATACTTGAACCTTGGGAATACATACAAGGCTCTAGGGATGCCTCAAGAAGCTATTACATGTCATCAACATGTTCTTCAAACCCGGCCAAATTATGGCATGGCTTATGGTACATTATGAGCAAGGTCAACTGAACATGGCAATTCTACACTACAAACAAGCTATTGCATGTGACCCCAGATTTTTGGAAGCTTACAGTAATTTGGATAATGCTTTGAAAGATGCTAGCGGAGTGGAGGAAGCTGTCCAGTGCTACAATTAATGCCTTTCATCGCAGCTCAACCATCCACAAGCATTGGCCTACATAACGTACATACACAAAAAGCAGCCAAGAAGTCAAACTCTACAACATACAAAGCATGATTAACTTAATTGAGAAAGGCACGGGTTATAAGAGCAAAAGGGAGCAAAAGTTAAACTACAACATTACTCTTCCATTCACTCACATTGTGCACGTAATCCACAGGACGACATACCCTACATCCAGTTTCTGCGCAAGAGGGACATTTGGGTTGATACTCATCACTACCAGCATTTTCACGTAAACCTTCACCATAGAACATCAAGGGTGATTGAAGCGTATCAGATGCCAAGAGGTTGAATTGGTATTACTTTGGGCTTCTAATCCACCTCTTGGCCCAAATCAAACTGTTATCTACACCTATCAAACATCAGGATACAAGATTAGCAAGTTATTGAGGAATATGTCGATCAAAAGAGAGTATCTAATCCAAATCGTTGAACATTGAACCTAGACGTTATTAAACCAATTGACACAATATCAAAGATTTGGTTCTCCATTAACAGACATTAACACAATCTCACCAAAAAGGGAATGTTTTCAAATCAAATCATAACCAAATAGGAAAATCCCCAATCAACATTCAATTGAGATACAATTCCAATCAAGTCAGCATTCAAGTTATCGTTCAAATTTGTTTTCATTCGAAAGCCTATATAAAAGAGGGGTTTGAGATGTAGAGAAGGGACATTCAAAAAACTCCAAGGATACAAAGCCGATAACAAGAAAAAACCCTAAAACTCTAAACTCAAAAATTGGGCGGAGAAACAACTTATCTTTCCTACCGTCGAAATCGCTGCCGCCGCCGCGAATCCTCCACCGACGAGGCATTCCTTTCATCACCTCAATCGCTGTTGCCGTTGATCCTCGGTGAATCTCTACCCTCTATGAGCTTATTGAATGTTTTGATTGTCTTGTTGTTATTACAGGCTGAATAAAAGATTGAAAATGAAGATGAAAGCAGAAGGAGAAGCGAACACCGTTTGAATCGAAAGCAGCGACGTCGAGGGAGAAGGGGAAACCGATTTAGGGTTCCTCGTGTTTTTTTTCTTTTCCTTTTTCATTGTTTGGTTTAGTTGTAATATGCCAATTACCTCACCACGATTATCACTGCTAATCACTGTTAATCGCCACTAACCACACTTAACCTCCTTTAATCACCCATTTAGTTTTTTTCTTTTTTTGATTTAATTAATAGATTAATTAACTTTTCTAAATAAACCAACAACATTTTATAAATCAGTTAATTAACCGTTTAAACAATCTAACCAGTTTTTGTTTTATTTAGTTAATCTTCTAATAAGCCATATTAGTTAATAGTCTTTTAATCCAATTAAATCAAACCTTTTTTTAATAACTAAACAGTTTTATTATAATTAGTTAATCTTTTTTTAAAAAATAACTACAAACCCTAATTTTCACAAATGCCTCGCCGCAGGCAAAATTACAATTTTACCCCTAGCATTAGGTCAAAGAGCCGCCGCGCTCATTTTAGGGTTTCTCGCCGCGGAATCCCTAACCTAACCCTAATTACAACTTAACATTTCAACGTAGAGATTTGGAGTTCCTACACTCCACGTAAGCGTGTCCTTAAGATGCGTTTATTCCCCGTGAGACCTTGACCACAGTCAAGAAGTCTCTAACCCCCCTTTCGAGGGGAACTACGATTACTCTGATTCCACTCCCGTAAGGATACGTAGGCACAAGATGCGATGTCTTGCCGAGTAAACTTAAAATTAACCCCCTTTATTATTTATTATTGCTTATTTATATTTTATTTATCTTTGCTATTTAATTATTTTGCTTATTATTTTGTAATTGTTTCTTGGATGTAAAGTTGTTTAATTATTTAATTATTATTATGGTTAGTAATTAGGGAGTGTAACAACATGTATGTAATATTAAAATAAATTTAGATCACTTTTAAATAAAGATAATTAAAATAAACACGTCACACACGTAAGTCGATTTTAATCGCCGTCTCACTTCCTAAGGATATCCCTCAAGTTGCCTACGAATAATGGTTAAGTGGGGTGTATAAAACAAGTCCCTCAAATAAAAAAATCATCAAAGTACCTTATGGTTGCCTTTACGAATCAAGTCCCTTTCGAAAAATGATGATAGTCCCTCCAGTTTGCTTATTACACCCCACAATGGCCTTCAAAAATCCAATTGTCCCTCACATGTCCCTTAACATCCAAAGTAAGGACTACCTACTCCATTATAGTAGGGATAGTCTTACTAAGGAAAGGATAAAGAATAAGAAAGACCTTAAAACATTAGGGTAGGCTACTCCTAGATACTTGCTCACTTCAAAACTGTTTCACACTTAAACAAATTTTCAACAAGTTTTCAAACAAGTTCTTAACACATCCTTACATGGATTATTTATTAACTATTCTGAAAATTTTCTATTCACACACTACACTTTCAAAACAATTCAAAAGTGAGCTTAAGTACCTAAGAGCCCATGGATAACCATGGATGAAAAGGGTGCTAACACCTTCCCTTTTCATAACCTACCCCCCGGACCCAAAATATTCTCTAAGGTCTTTCCTGTTCTTTTATAACCTTTCCTTATGGATAAAATAAAAGTCGGTGGCGACTCTTGCTATCCGCAACATTGTTTAAAGTCAGTTCTCCCACCGTGTTACAGAACTGGCGACTCTGCTGGGGATCTATTTAAGAGGGGTACCCTTAGGAATTAAGATCACTTTAAATTGTTTGCCTTGTTTGCTTTATTATTATATTGTTGGGGTGCTCTTATGTGTGAAAGGTCCTAACCCGGATCTAGTGTACCTTAGGTAAATGGCAATAGACCAAGGAAACTGTACGACGTATATCGATACGGTTGATCTGGTGGCCATAGTTAGTGCGACTTCTTGGTTGGTGCTTATATTCCTTAAGTCAAGTTGAGGATAATATTGAGGCTGCCATATGTTGTCAATGCACTAACTGACTTTTAGAACCCTAGTTAACTCATCTTGGCCTTTAGAAAGTAGTGAGGTAACCGGCTTTGGTGCAGACTGAAGTTGGTTGACACTCGATACTACGCTCATTGAGATCTTAAACTGGGAGGGTTTTGGTTGGCAAGTAAGTTGCCTTCTGAACAACCACCCTTGTGAAGGATCAATGATATTGAGATCCCTTAGAACCTGGTTACTTTTGTAGGACAGGATGAACCATCTAACTTCAGGGGAGGGTACTTGCCTTTGAACCTCATGCAAGCCTTTAAACCTAGGGCTATGGTGTGACTTGTTTGTGTGTGCCACATGTTTGAGCATGACATCATGACATCATCATGCATCATAAGCATATCATTTTCCCTAACCATTTCAAGGACCAAAGGATTTATCTTTGTTCTTTGTTGCAGGTCATGGCTTCTGCTCGTAGAAACACCATCAGGATCAACTTTGTAGGGATACCTCCCAAGCTCAAAGAGTTGGTTTCCCAAGTGTCTGATCATTCCCAGTTCGTCCAGAGACATGGTCACTTATTGGATCTAGTTACTTCAGGGTTCAGTGAAGACATGATGAGTGTGTTGTTTCAGTTCTTTGACCCTAAGCACCATTGCTTTACATTTCCTGATTATCAGCTGGTTCCAACCATGGAGGAGTTCTCTAAACTTCTGGGTATACCTGTTCTTGATCAGAAGCCATTCACAGGCTTAGAGAAGGAGCTTAAACCAGAAGTTATTGCTACAGCTCTACATCTGAAGAAGTCTGGCATTGTTCTAGAGACGAGAAGTGGAGTTAAAGGTATTCTTGCCAAGGTATTAGTGGATAAAGCTCAAATGTTCTTGAAGGCTATGAGCTACGATGCTTTTGAGGAGATCTTAGCCTTATTGATTCATGGCTTAGTGTTGTTCCCCAATCCTGATCAGTTCATAGACGTTCATGCCATCAACATATTCCTGAGTCACAATCCAGTGCCTACCTTACTTGGAGACATCCTACATTCTCTTCACACCCGTACTACAAGGGCAAGAGGAACTTTGATGTGCTGCATACCTTTACTTTCTAGGTGGTTTATTTCTCACCTTCCTCGCTCAGTAATGAAGAATGAGCAAGGGTTCAGATGGTCCAAGAGGATCATGTCACTTTCTCACTCAGACATCCATTGGTGCTCCAGATCTATGGAGAATGTCACCATCATTGACCGTTGTGGGGAGTTTCCTAATGTGCCACTTCTAGGCATAAGAGGAGGCATCACCTACAACCCATCTCTAGCTTTACGACAGTTTGGTTACGCCCGGAGCGATGGTCCACATGACATGTTGATTCAGGGCATTGTGTTTGACTACGACAACGATCTTCAGGGTTACCGTCAGAGATTCATCCGAGCTTGGGGAAAGGTAAACAGGATTGACAGCAAGACACTGGAGCCTAAGTACACTATTCCTATGGAGGCTTATCTCAGATGGGTACGATCTCGTGCTCAGACACTCATGATGCCATATCCCGCCGTCCTACCAGTTACCATGGAACCTGTTGCTGAAGGAGACACAGCTTATACCATCCTTCACCCAGACATGCCTACTGATATGGAAGACTTGCAGAGATCATGGATCCAACTGAAAGAGCAAAGGGATACTTTCGAGGCTCATTACAAAGCAAGCCAAGCAAGGATCCTAGAGCTAACAAAGCTACTTCATGAGGAACGAAACCTCAACTCATACCTCAACACAAAGAGGAAACGTCCATGGGAGACTTAAAACCCCATCTTTTGTACTTATTTCGTTTTCATTTTTTTGTAAGCCTAAAAGGCAAAACAAGTTATTACTAATAAAAAGTTACTTTCTTGTTTGTTTAAGCAAATTTAAATCCTGCGGTCCTTGAAAACATTGCATATGCATTCCCATATCATTGCATCACAGATTTATAATTGTGTACAGGTTTCTCATCTTCTCGCTGTTTATTTCAGCAATGGCTCTTGAACAATCAGTTAAGGATCTCCAGGCACAGAATGCACAGTTCCAAGAGCTGATCCTGAACCTATCTAAGGGGCAGGATGAATTGAAGACACTGCTGGCCAAGAAGACTAAGAAGGCTAGAAGATCTGCATGTCTATTCAGTTATGGAGTTGAGCACACCATTGTCTGTTATCAAAAAGAGGTTAGTACAAGCTGGGATCTTTCCAGGTTGTCATGAAGATTGTCTATATTGTACCTATAAGCCGGATAGTTGCTTCATTTTGAGAGATGGGATTCAACGTCTCATGGATAAATATACTATAGTGTTTGAAAGAAGACCAGCATCTGTAGAAAGTATGGTGGATCATCTGACTCAGGGTAAGAAGATTGAAGAGGTTGACATGGTTGACAAAGTACCACTAAGAATCACTTCAAAGGGTCCCATTAAAATCACTCATCAGGGCCCAATCAAGATTACTGCTGAAGGTCCTGTGAAAGTTGTTGCTGAAGCCAGAGTAGCTCCTCTGATCATTACCACTCCTGGTCCTATTCCTTATACATCTGACAAAGCTGTGCCTTGGCACTATGGGTCTGATGTTTACATCCATGGTGTCAAGCAGGAGCCTTTACCTGATATGCCTGTTGACATTGATAATATTGCTGGATCTAGCAAGATCACTCGTAGTGGAAGAGTCTTCTCTCCTCCAGTTGCTTCTAAGAGTGCAGTTACTCCTGCTGTTACTTCCACCACTGTTGCTCGGGGCAAGGGTCCTGTTATTGAGCCTGTATCTACTGATGCGCCAGCTGTTGATGACCTCTCTAAGCAGATGGAAGAAGTATTGAAAATCATTCGCAAGAGTGATTATGATATTGTTGATCAGCTGGGGCATACTCCCTCAAAGATTTCTATGCTCTCCCTGTTATTATGTTCTGAGGCTCATGCCAAGTCATTGATCAAGTTTCTAAAGATGGCTCATGTACCCAGTGCAATTTCTGTGGACCAGTTTGAGAATTGTGTTGCTCACCTGACCTATGACAACGGGTTAGGATTTTCTGATGCTGACTTGACCCCTGCCAAGAGGGATCATAACAGGGCCTTGCATATTTCAATTGAATGCAGGGGCACTACCCTGTCTCATGTGCTGATAGACAACGGTTCCTCTCTGAATGTGTTGCCTAAGGAAGTCCTGAACAAGCTGAGTCCTGAAGATACGGTATTGAAGCCCAGTAATATTGTGGTAAAGGCTTTTGATGGTTCTAGAAGAGTAGTGCATGGGGAAATTGATCTTCCAATCAAGGTTGGCTCTCAGGTGTTTACTGCTACATTCTATGTGATGGATATTCGTCCTTCGTACTCATGTCTGCTTGGTCGTCCCTGGATCCATGGGGCAGGTGCTGTGACCTCCACATTACATCAAAAGTTGAGATATCCGGTGAATGGAAAAGTTGTTACTGTCTTTGGAGAGGAAGAATACTTTGTCAGCCATGTAAACACTTTCAAGTATCTGGAAGTAGAAGGTGAATACATTGAAACTCCATGTCAGTCATTTGAAGTGGTTCCCTGGGCTGTTAAGGATTGTGTGACTCCTCCTGCTGTGAAGAAGGTTCCTGTGGTCATCAGAAACCCTCCAACAATGGCAATGGCCTCCCTCAATGATGCAAAAGCTATGGTGGAAGAAGGTGGTTGTACTATTCGGGGTCAGCTTCCTGATATTCCATACAAGTCTGACAAGTTTGGTTTGGGTTTCACTGCAGAGTCCCAGAAGGCTGTTCGTCGTGCTCGTGCTGTTCGTATCACCAATCAAGGGGTTATCAATGCTGTGGGAGATCAAGATGAAGACCGCAACTTGGAGGCATGGATTTTTCCTACTGTGGGTGCTGGACTCAATAATTGGACAGCTGAAGATGTTATCCCTATCTCCTTTAGTCAGGAGTAAATACTATTACTGTGTTATGTTTTTAAATTTATAATTTCTGGAACAATTAAAACTTTCAAGCCATGTGCCTTACCCGGGGCACAATGGTGTGCTTGTTACGGGTTGTCATTTCATTTGCATACTTCATTCCATAAAATCAATGGACGTTTCGTTTTCGTAAATATTGTGTTCCTTGTCTTTCTTTTTCTTTTATTTTTGCTTTATCAGCTATGTGTTCTTACACACACCCACGTCACTAAAATGCCGATCCTCATCCACTCTGGATCCAGTTGATAACAGTTCTACTATTGCCAATTACAATTTCGAGAATCCGATCTATCAAACTGAAGACGGAAACGAGGACGATTGTGAAATACCTGTAGAGCTTGCTAGGTTGTTACAACAAAAAGTGAAAGCTATACGAGAGACGCCAGTTCCCCGTACTGAGAAGGAGGTTAGAGGTTTCTTGGGACGATTGAACTACATTGCAAGATTTATTTCCCAATTAACTACCATCTGTGAGCCAATCTTCAAGTTGTTGAAGAAAGATCAGATGATGGAATGGAATGATGAGTGCCAGACTGCCTTTGATGAAATCAAGAGATATTTGCTAGAACCTCCAATTTTAATACCACCAGTTGATGGAAGACCCTTAATTATGTATTTAACAGTATTAGACAACTCAATGGGGTGTGTATTGGGGCAACATGACGAGTCTGGTCGAAAAGAGCAGGCAATATACTACCTTAGCAAAAAGTTTACCGACTGTGAAACAAAATATTCACTGCTCGAGAAAACTTGCTGCGCTTTGGCATGGGCTGCTCGCCGACTAAGACCGTATATGTTGACCCATACTACCTTGTTGATTTCGAAGATGGATCCAATCAAGTACATATTTGAGAAACCTATCTGTGGCTAAGAATGTTGTGGCTCGGTTCATTAAGAATAATCTCATATGTAGGTATGGTATCCCTGAAAGGATTATCACTGACAATGGCTCTAATCTGAACAACACTATGATTACTGATCTCTGTACGCAGTTCAAGATTAAGCATCACAACTCTTCTCCGTATCGTCCAAAGATGAATGGGGCAGTTGAAGCTGCTAATAAGAACATTAAGAAGATTGTACAGAAGATGACTGTTACTTACAAGGATTGGCACGAGATGTTACCATTTGCTCTGCATGGTTATCGTACTACAATACGTACTTCAACAGGGGCAACCCCATTCTCCTTAGTCTATGGTATGGAAGCAGTTCTGCCTATTGAAGTTCAGATCCCCTCCTTGAGAATTATGAAGGATGCAGGCTTGGATGAAGATGAGTGGATTCAGACTCGACTTGACCAGATAAATTTGATTGATGAGAAAAGGTTAGCAGCAGTTTGTCATGGCCAGATGTACCAGAAACGGATGATCAAAGCTTTTAACAAGAAGGTTAAGCCAAAGGTATATCAGGCTGGTGACTTGGTAATCAAGCGTATCATATTACCACAGGGTGATCCTAGGGGCAAGTGGACTCCAACATATGAGGGACCATTTGTAGTCAAGACAGTGTTCTCAGGAGGTGCCATGATACTGACTACAATGGATGGTGAAGACTTCCCACAACCTGAAAACGCAGACATAGTTAAAAAATACTACGCATAAAAAGAGACCCGCTAGGTTGACAGGCCTAGGCAAAAATAAGGGCATCCCGGCAAACCAAAAGGGTTTGGGCAAAAATTAGGGATATATATATAAAAAGATGTACACCCGGCAAGTCGAAAACCTGAAAAGGCGGCTTGGGCAAAAAAGGGTATCCCGGTGGATTGAAAACCTGAAAGGGCAATCCAGGCAAAAGTTAGGGATTAAAGCGTATGACTATGTCTCGTTTGGATCACTCATGAAACTGCAACCAGTTGTACTACTTACTCAAG
This sequence comes from Lathyrus sativus, assembly GCA_963859935.3. NCBI lineage: Eukaryota > Viridiplantae > Streptophyta > Magnoliopsida > Fabales > Fabaceae > Lathyrus > Lathyrus sativus. Next base: position 562,518,407 of record OZ012741.1, read on the forward strand.
CTCAAACAGATAAAGCTCAATCCAATCGTTTCCGTCTCAACAGCAAGAAGATGAGATACTTGAGTGGCAATAGTAGAATTGAAACTCAATAGGATTATTTCCCACATAGCTGATTCTTTTTGTAAAACTTCATGACAAGATTCTCTTACCAGGGTTTATGTCTCCTTGTACAAACTTACCCGTGTATGGGTCACTTTTGATATAAATAAATTCCATCTTTTGAATCCAGATTCACTTTTACCCTATTTACATAAGCGAAACGTCCATTGGTTGTGTTTGAATGTATGTATGCCTTTGAATATGATTGATGTTTACCAGAAACGCATGTATGCTTTTAATATGATTGATGTTTACCAGAAATGCATGAAAATGCAGTAATAGTATTTACTAAGGACGAACGAGGGAAGGATTTCAACGAAGCTTCGCCGGTTCATCTTTACAAGATAGTTACAAACCATCAGTAGGACTAATCCATTTTCACAAAGTCTAATCTCCCCTGGAATTTATATCCATCTCTTTTATCCTCATACGGATATACGGGAAATTACTTTCCAATAAGGGCACGATGAACGAAGACGGGATGTTATACTTATCCTACTATCAAACGAAAACGAAGGTTATCTATACCCTACTATCCCCAACAACGGGAGGTTATCTATACCTTGTTATCCCCAACAACGGGAGGTTATCTATACCTTGTTATCCCCAGCAGACGGAGGGTTATATATTCTTCAACAACGAATCGGGATTTATTTTCCTTGGCCAGCAGTTGTTATACAAGGATATCCAGACACTTCCAGCAGTGTCATAGCATACATACATCATTTACATCATACCATAACATATATGCCTATAGTACATTACCTAAGTGCATCATGTCATACATGCATACATAAAGCATAAACTAATGTTGTTATACAGAATGCTACCTTGTTTTCAGGTTAATTATCCAACAAACAATCTTATGATCTTTGGGACTGCTTTATTGTAACCTCAGGGTTACTTTATCCTCCTGATGAGCTTCTTATTACTTTGGGACTGCTTTATTGTAACCTCAGGGTTATTTTATCCTCCTGATAGCCTCTCATGACTTCAAGACTGCTTTAGAGCTACTGATTGCTCTATCCTCCTGAAATCATCCTATTACTTCAAGACTGCTTTAGAGCTATTCATTGCTCTATCCTCATGAGGTCATATTACTACTTCAAGACTGCTTTAGAGCTATTCATTGCTCTATCCTCCTGAAGCCATCTAATTATTTCAAGACTGCTTTAGAGCTATTGATTGCTCTATCCTCCTGAAGACATATTACATTATTATTTCAAGACTGCTTTAGAGCTACTGATTGCTCTATCCTCCTGGAATCATCCTATTACTTCAAGACTGCTTTAGAGCTATTCATTGCTCTATCCTCATGAGGTCATATTACTACTTCAAGACTGCTTTAGAGCTATTCATCGCTCTATCCTCCTGAAGCCATCTAATTACTTCAAGACTGCTTTAGAGCTATTGATTGCTCTATCCTCCTGAAGACATATCACATTATTATTTCAAGACTGCTTTAGAGCTATCCATTGCTCTATCCTCCTGAAATCATTACTTCAAGACTGCTTTAGAGCTATTGATTGCTCTATCCTCCTGAAGACATATCACATTATTATTTCAAGACTGCTTTAGAGCTATCCATTGCTCTATCCTCCTGAAATCACTATTTCAAGACTGCTTTAGAGCTATCCATTGCTCTATCCTCCTGAAATCACTACTTCAAGACTGCTTTAGAGCTATTCATTGCTCTATCCTCCTGAAGCCATCTAATTATTTCAAGACTGCTTTAGAGTTATCCATTGCTCTATCCTCCTGAAATTACATTATTATTTCAAGACTGCTTTAGAGCTATCCATTGCTCTATCCTCCTGAAATCATTACTTCAAGACTGCTTTAGAGCTATTGATTGCTCTATCCTCCTGAAGACATATTACATTATTATTTCAAGACTGCTTTAGAGCTACTGATTGCTCTATCCTCCTGGAATCATCCTATTACTTCAAGACTGCTTTAGAGCTATTCATTGCTCTATCCTCATGAGGTCATATTACTACTTCAAGACTGCTTTAGAGCTATTCATCGCTCTATCCTCCTGAAGCCATCTAATTACTTCAAGACTGCTTTAGAGCTATTGATTGCTCTATCCTCCTGAAGACATATTACATTATTATTTCAAGACTGCTTTAGAGCTACTGATTGCTCTATCCTCCTGGAATCATCCTATTACTTCAAGATTGCTTTAGAGCTATTCATTGCTCTATCCTCATGAGGTCATATTACTACTTCAAGACTGCTTTAGAGCTATTCATCGCTCTATCCTCCTGAAGCCATCTAATTACTTCAAGACTGCTTTAGAGCTATTGATTGCTCTATCCTCCTGAAGACATATCACATTATTATTTCAAGACTGCTTTAGAGCTATCCATTGCTCTATCCTCCTGAAATCATTACTTCAAGACTGCTTTAGAGCTATTGATTGCTCTATCCTCCTGAAGACATATCACATTATTATTTCAAGACTGCTTTAGAGCTATCCATTGCTCTATCCTCCTGAAATCACTATTTCAAGACTGCTTTAGAGCTATCCATTGCTCTATCCTCCTGAAATCACTACTTCAAGACTGCTTTAGAGCTATTCATTGCTCTATCCTCCTGAAGCCATCTAATTATTTCAAGACTGCTTTAGAGTTATCCATTGCTCTATCCTCCTGAAATTACATTATTATTTCAAGACTGCTTTAGAGCTATCCATTGCTCTATCCTCCTGAAATCATTACTTCGAGACTGCTTTAGAGCTATTGATTGCTCTATCCTCCTGAAGACATATCACATTATTACTTCAAGACTGCTTTAGAGCTATTGATTGCTCTATCCTCCTGAAGCCATCTAATTATTTCAAGACTGCTTTAGAGTTATCCATTGCTCTATCCTCCTGAAATTACATTATTATTTCACGACTGCTTTAGAGCTATCCATTGCTCTATCCTCCTGAAATCATTACTTCAAGACTGCTTTAGAGCTATTCATTGCTCTATCCTCCTGAAGCCATTATTATTTCAAGACTGCTTTAGAGCTATTGATTGCTCTATCCTCCTGAAGACATATCACATTATTACTTCAAGACTGCTTTAGAGCTATTGATTGCTCTATCCTCCTGAAGCCATCTAATTATTTCAAGACTGCTTTAGAGTTATCCATTGCTCTATCCTCCTGAAATTACATTATTATTTCAAGACTGCTTTAGAGCTATTGATTGCTCTATCCTCCTGAAGACATATCACATTATTATTTCAAGACTGCTTTAGAGCTGTTGATTGCTCTATCCTACTGAAGCCATTCTATTACTTCAAGACTGCTTTAGAGCTATTGATTGCTCTATCCTCCTGAAGCCATTATTACTTCAAGACTGCTTTAGAGCTATTGATTGCTCTATCCTCCTGAGGTCAGATTTATCACTTCAAGACTGCTTTAGGGTTGTCATTATTGATTGCTCTATCCTCATGAAGACATGTTGTTACATCAGTATTACTCCAGACTCTTGACAGTTCTCATTATATTACTGAAGAACTTTCCCCTAGTGGCATCTTTAAGCCCACTCAATCATGTTCAACCAACCATCAATATCACTCCATGCACTGGTGAGTGCAAATTTTTGGGCTTTTGTGTTCAATCCCCTTCAACCTTCCAGGTTACGACTGGCAAATATACCAATCTAACCCCTCAGGTTTCAGAAAATTGAACAGGGGCAGCTGTTGCACCCCAAAATTTGCCCTCACAATACAAGACTTTGTGTTCCAAGAAGGTTCACAAGGCTCACAAAATTCACAATTGGTCAGAAGAGTTGACAATTCCCTCAGACAGTGCACCTCCTAAGCAGTGCATCCAAAACTAGGGTTTTGACTTTAATCAGGCTAAATGGACTTCCAAGACTTCAAGGGTTTTGTGTTGCAGATTTGGTCCCAGGGGTATTTTGGTCATTTTACACAAATTCTACCAATTCCTTGAAGACGGGCCGTTATTAAAATTCTGAGGCATTTGATGCGTTATGGTTTTGAGGCATTTATCAATCACCAGTTCTGATCATATTGAGATTTGGCATTTGGTCAGTGGAGTTTAATTACGATTAGTTTTGCTGTTGATGCTGAAAATGTTGTGACCATGGCGCACATCCGTGTTTGGTTATGAAATTGCTGGCTAGAATTTAAGTTGGAATGCAAGTGAATTTAATCAGTGGATGAGATTAGGATTACGGGCGAGACAAGTACACAGACAAGAATATCATTCGTGAATATTTATGGTTTATGACTAAGTTAATGATTTTAAATGTTTGTGGATTTATTCGCAAACGTTTATAATTTATAACTAAGAAATAAATATAAATTCAAAGCTGAACAGTCATGGATATATAAATGAAGTTCTGACATTTTCATTTCATAAAAGATATCATGATACAAAAAGGAATAAATTGTTTCACATTCTGAATTGCTGTAAAATTTCAACTACAGATGTTACTTCTATCCTGAAAAGCCCTAAGTCCTAAAGGCTTACGAGTTGAAAACGTATGCCTTCTTATTTTGATAACTTCCTTCTATACATATTGGATACAAGCAAGGGATACTCGCTGCTGTGAATTACAACTCAAAGTTTTTAACTATTTACAACTATACAAGTCTTTATAATACAAGCAGGACAAGCTCAGCTTCCTAGTTGAAACGTGATAGCACCCCGAGTTAGACACAACCAGCCTATGTTGTTCCTCATCCCATCAACTTCGCCGTAGCTACCGCGACTCATAGCGTCTGCCGAAGGCCCATTTAGTGAGAGTTGTAGCTTCATTTGTCCTTGACAACCTGAGCACAAAGAAGACAAAATCACCAATCATGACAGTTCAGCCGAAGAATATAAAGAAGGGAGTACGAGCTGCGTATTATTACCGAGGTCGTATAACGTGAGCAGGCTTTGTCCGATAGCTATGGTTGCCATTGGATCTTCATAACACCACAGTACCATTAAGGTTTGTTTTGAATCGAAAGCTGCGATCAGCAGAGAGCTTAAATCAATTGTCCTATTCTCCGGACTTAAATCACCATGACCATGACCTGCGATGGAAGTGAGAATTAGCAGCAGGTTATTGGAACGTAGGCATAGCATCTCATAGCAATAGTAAGAAGGCATTGCCTCAGCAAAACCAGACCGAGACCTACCCAGAGGATATTCCCCTATCAACGTTATTTGTCACCGGTAACACGCATGGAGTGCTGTGACGGACTCGTGGATATTTGGAAACCTGCAACAAAGAACATTTCCATATAAGCAATAACAAAAAACTGGCAGCAATGTATATCCAATTATTTGAGTCATCTGGTAATGTTTTGACAGTTTTCTGCAGACGGTCATATTTGTTGTCCCAAGAACGAAGCATCATATTGCTATGCAACTACCTATTTACATGTTACATCTGATCCCTACAGAAAACACCAGCAATTCTTATCAACAGACAACATCAAAGTTTTTATTGAACGGTACCCATCTGTTGCTTGGCATTTGAGCAGAGAGCCAGTCCTATTGAGAAGGTTGCAGAAAGTCTGCTTCCAAGTCAGCTCCATTTTCTACACAAGGAGACAGATCTAGGGCAAGAGTTAGTAAGAGTATGTGAAAATATATTGGACATATATCTAAGTGGTGCAGGCTCTATATCAACATTTCACAGGTCTGATACACAACCAGTGGTACAAAAAATCTCCCTCCGAGTTCATCAGAGAAAGAGGAAATAGCTACTAGAACATCTCTAGCCGTTAAGCACTTGCTATAAACCCTCTAATGGTTGATGCTCATAGCAACTTGGGTAATTTAATGAAAGATTAAGGGCTGGTCCAAGAAACATACAGTTGTTACCTCGAGGCGTTGCGTATTCAACCTACCCTTGCCATTGCATGATCAAATCTTGCTGGCCTGTTCATAGAGTCTGGTGATTTCAACAGAGCCCTGCAATATCACAAGGAAGCTGTTAAAACCAAACCTTCCTTCCCTGATGCATACTTGAACCTTGGGAATACATACAAGGCTCTAGGGATGCCTCAAGAAGCTATTACATGTCATCAACATGTTCTTCAAACCCGGCCAAATTATGGCATGGCTTATGGTACATTATGAGCAAGGTCAACTGAACATGGCAATTCTACACTACAAACAAGCTATTGCATGTGACCCCAGATTTTTGGAAGCTTACAGTAATTTGGATAATGCTTTGAAAGATGCTAGCGGAGTGGAGGAAGCTGTCCAGTGCTACAATTAATGCCTTTCATCGCAGCTCAACCATCCACAAGCATTGGCCTACATAACGTACATACACAAAAAGCAGCCAAGAAGTCAAACTCTACAACATACAAAGCATGATTAACTTAATTGAGAAAGGCACGGGTTATAAGAGCAAAAGGGAGCAAAAGTTAAACTACAACATTACTCTTCCATTCACTCACATTGTGCACGTAATCCACAGGACGACATACCCTACATCCAGTTTCTGCGCAAGAGGGACATTTGGGTTGATACTCATCACTACCAGCATTTTCACGTAAACCTTCACCATAGAACATCAAGGGTGATTGAAGCGTATCAGATGCCAAGAGGTTGAATTGGTATTACTTTGGGCTTCTAATCCACCTCTTGGCCCAAATCAAACTGTTATCTACACCTATCAAACATCAGGATACAAGATTAGCAAGTTATTGAGGAATATGCCGATCAAAAGAGAGTATCTAATCCAAATCGTTGAACATTGAACCTAGACGTTATTAAACCAATTGACACAATATCAAAGATTTGGTTCTCCATTAACAGACATTAACACAATCTCACCAAAAAGGGAATGTTTTCAAATCAAATCATAACCAAATAGGAAAATCCCCAATCAACATTCAATTGAGATACAATTCCAATCAAGTCAGCATTCAAGTTATCGTTCAAATTTGTTTTCATTCGAAAGCCTATATAAAAGAGGGGTTTGAGATGTAGAGAAGGGACATTCAAAAAACTCCAAGGATACAAAGCCGATAACAAGAAAAAACCCTAAAACTCTAAACTCAAAAATTGGGCGGAGAAACAACTTATCTTTCCTACCGTCGAAATCACTGCCGCCGCCGCGAATCCTCCACCGACGAGGCATTCCTTTCATCACCTCAATCGCCGTTGCCGTTGATCCTCGGTGAATCTCTACCCTCTATGAGCTTATTGAATGTTTTGATTGTCTTGTTGTTATTACAGGCTGAATAAAAGATTGAAAATGAAGATGAAAGCAGAAGGAGAAGCGAACACCGTTTGAATCGAAAGCAGCGACGTCGAGGGAGAAGGGGAAACCGATTTAGGGTTCCTCGTGTTTTTTTTCTTTTCCTTTTTCATTGTTTGGTTTAGTTGTAATATGCCAATTACCTCACCACGATTATCACTGCTAATCACTGTTAATCGCCACTAACCACATTTAACCTCCTTTAATCACCCATTTAGTTTTTTTCTTTTTTTGATTTAATTAATAGATTAATTAACTTTTCTAAATAAACCAACAACATTTTATAAATCAGTTAATTAACCGTTTAAACAATCTAACCAGTTTTTGTTTTATTTAGTTAATCTTCTAATAAGCCATATTAGTTAATAGTCTTTTAATCCAATTAAATCAAACCTTTTTTTAATAACTAAACAGTTTTATTATAATTAGTTAATCTTTTTTTAAAAAATAACTACAAACCCTAATTTTCACAAATGCCTCGCCGCAGGCAAAATTACAATTTTACCCCTAGCATTAGGTCAAAGAGCTGCCGCGCTCATTTTAGGGTTTCTCGCCGCGGAATCCCTAACCTAACCCTAATTACAACTTAACATTTCAACGTAGAGATTTGGAGTTCCTACACTCCACGTAAGCGTGTCCTTAAGATGCGTTTATTCCCCGTGAGACCTTGACCATAGTCAAGAAGTCCCTAACCTCCCTTTCGAGGGGAACTACGATTACTCTGATTCCACTCCCGTAAGGATACGTAGGCACAAGATGCGATGTCTTGCCGAGTAAACTTAGAATTAACCCCCTTTATTATTTATTATTGCTTATTTATATTTTATTTATCTTTGCTATTTAATTATTTTGCTTATTATTTTGTAATTGTTTCTTGGATGTAAAGTTGTTTAATTATTTAATTATTATTATGGTTAGTAATTAGGGAGTGTAACAACATGTATGTAATATTAAAATAAATTTAGATCACTTTTAAATAAAGATAATTAAAATAAACACGTCACACACGTAAGTCGATTTTAATCGCCGTCTCACTTCCTAAGGATATCCCTCAAGTTGCCTACGAATAATGGTTAAGTGGGGTGTATAAAACAAGTCCCTCAAATAAAAAAATCATCAAAGTCCCTTATGGTTGCCTTTACGAATCAAGTCCCTTTCGAAAAATGATGATAGTCCCTCCAGTTTGCTTATTACACCCCACAATGGCCTTCAAAAATCCAATTGTCCCTCACATGTCCCTTAACATCCAAAGTAAGGACTACCTACTCCATTATAGTAGGGATAGTCTTACTAAGGAAAGGATAAAGAATAAGAAAGACCTTAAAACATTAGGGTAGGCTACTCCTAGATACTTGCTCACTTCAAAACTGTTTCACACTTAAACAAATTTTCAACAAGTTTTCAAACAAGTTCTTAACACATCCTTACATGGATTATTTATTAACTATTCTGAAAATTTTCTATTCACACACTACACTTTCAAAACAATTCAAAAGTGAGCTTAAGTACCTAAGAGCCCATAGATAACCATGGATGAAAAGGGTGCTAACACCTTCCCTTTTCATAACCTACCCCCCGGACCCAAAATATTCTCTAAGGTCTTTCCTGTTCTTTTATAACCTTTCCTTATGGATAAAATAAAAGTCGGTGGCGACTCTTGCTATCCGCAACATTGTTTAAAGTCAGTTCTCCCACCGTGTTACAGCATCTCTCAACACAACATCACATGATCATAAAGACTTGGAATTGAGTCTTAATCTCCTTCAGTTCAACTGTTGACTTAGGGTTGACCAGGTGAAAACCCTGATTGCACCAATCTTGATTGTGGCTTCACACACTTGATATAATGACTGACATAAGCTTCAAAATGAACCTCAAGGTCTCCCATGAGTTCTCACAATGTTCTCCACCCATAACCATGGATTCAAAACCACTTGATGACCTTCATAGACCCCCAAGATAGGAGGTACACCATTCCTAACCAATCCACTCCTTCTGATGAGCTTTGGCATTCTTATGATAATGATAAACACTTGATAGCTTGAATATAACCACTTGATTAGGATTAGACCTTTGATAGCCCTCTCTTGATAAGCACACGCCTCTCAATCCCCTGTTCATGGACTATGGTATGCAGATGCTAATGCTATGAATGCAATGAAGCGACAGCCAGCTAAAGCAAAAAGTTTGGGCAAATTTTAGGGTGTAACAAGTACTAATAATTTTGTTGGTGTTTTTACACCATTAACATTTTAATGTTATTTGCAGTTGAATTCTTCAGTTTACAAATGTTCAACTTTCGTTTTCTTTACTTTCATTTTTTTATGTTGTTTAAGAGTTGAATTCTTCAGTTTATGAATGTTCAACTCTTATTTGTGTTTATTGTTGATATGCTTATTTGGAATTTAATGTTTCCACTCTTTTTTGTGTGAATTTTGAGAAATTCTAGAATGGTTGTTATTTGCTAAAAGTATTCAATGAAGATTCTCCCAAGTTTGGATGGCGGTGATAGTATTTAATCATGTAAACATTGGCGAGGTACATCGTTACCTCTTCCTAGGATGCTAGGATGTTTAAGAACTCATTTCTTTGTGCAAAAGTAATGTTGTTTCTTGTTGCAACTTTATTTGAATGCTTGTATCACTTAGGTTCAAAAGCCACAAATTGTGAGAAACCTCCATTGGTTACTAAATGCATAGGATGACTGATAAATTTTGTTGAATACATTTGATTCATGCTTAATCTTGTGGTTATTTTGATATTGTGGAAGCATTAGAAATAATCAAGACATTTGTTGATATTGAGAACAACCATATCCCAAAAAGTAACTTACCCGTGAGTAGCGAGAATTTGCTAACTCTTTGAGCTTAATAGTTTAGATCCTAATTTAGTGATGAACTTGGTGTTCGTACATAAATTAAAAGTTAGTTCATCATTGAATTGTGTAGGATTCTAAAAAAAATTATTGAACCTTTGGTTTGTGCTAAGTTGTCTTCCTTGCCTTAAAAAGCAAGGAACATTCACTTAAGGTTTGATTAAAAACCAAGTTGCGGAAAGTGAAAAGAAAATGGTTGGTTACTCAAAAATTTTGAAAATTTTCAAGCAAGCATGAAAAGAAACTGTGAATATGAATGTGAAAAACAAAAGAAAAAGAATGCTTGTTTGAAAAAAAATATAGAGAATAAATAATGTGCAAAAAGGAGGTTTGAAAAGGTGAGCAATATAGAAAGGAAAGTGTTGGATGGAGTTGTAATATGCACATAGCTTTGTTTAGTGAATGTTTATTTTGTATTGACAACTTTGAATCCATGGCCTTATAAATGTCCCTTTGTTGTGAAACCTGGCCAAGCTATAACCTTTCAAGTCCTTAAGTGATCTTTTAGCTTCCATAATTTTTTCGATGATCGTTTAGATGAATGTATGAATTGATTTGTATTTGCATCATTTGTCAGGTGAGTGATTTACCCCGCGATTGTATGCGCATATTTCCTTTAATTCTTATTTGAAGAGGAGTGCTAGAGTGATTTGAGCATAAAAATTTAGTTTTTACTTGAAGTATTGTATGATATTTGTTTAAGAACTAAATTATTTTGCATTGTTCGATTCTAGGAAGTTGTAATCATTATGTGTGTTCATTTGTTGTTTATTTGAGCCATAAAACCATTCTTGGTTGAATTAAGTGCTTGAGAAAATCCTCTTATTTTCAGTGAGAGGCATACTTTGCTTGAGGACAAGCAAAGATCTATTTGGGGAGAGTTTGTTAGATGTCAATCTTGTTTTAAACTGATCATTTATTATTGGAATTTGTTAACTCTTTTGTGTTGATTTGTTGGATTTAATACTTGAAAGCATGATACTCTTCAATTATATTAAAATGACTTTGGTCCCTTTGATTTGTGTGTTATTATGTAGAATTAGGCATGAAATCATCAAAGTGTGAGACACAAGAAAATGGAAAAGGAGGCCAAAGGAAGAGAAGAATATCATTAATTTTGCTGGGGCGAACTTACCAGCGAATCAATTCGCTTTGTGAAGCCATGGTGAGGTCCCAGCGAAGGCTCCTAGATTTGAGGCAGTATTAAAAGGGCTATAAGTTCGATGGGGGAACAAGCCAACGAATGTTCATTGTGGCAACGTGTAGCGGTAAAAGTGCGAGTGTAAGCTATTGATTAACTTAACTCAAAATGCAAGAGTCACCACCGCACTTTTATTTTATCCAAGAAGGAAAGGATAAAGAGCGAACAAAACCTAAGAGTTCTAAAACAGTAACAGAGATCCAGGTAAGGGGTTGGTTACGCAATGGGAAGGTGTTAACACCCAAAATGTCTATAGTACTTTATAGGAGCCCTTTGAAATATCTACGCTTTTTGGTTTGAAAAAGGTTTGTTTGAAATGAGATTGGGGAGATGATAAGAGAATTATTTTTAAGATTTCTGTGTTTGGAGAGACTTATCGCCTCATGCCTACGCATCCACAAAGTGCAATATAGGATCAAAACCTCGTAGTTCGTGGTACAAATAACAAAAATTTATTGGTTATGATTTATTTCTAAATGTAAAGACAAATCGTCATTTTGAGGAGAAAACTACAACTAGTCGGCCACAAGTATAAGACAACATTTGCATCACCTAAAGATGGAAGATTTTGCTTGGATTAAAATCAACAAGTCTATCACTCAACATCTAAGTGGAAAATGTCAACATCTTAATTACTATGAGGAATAGGAGAATTATATCTCAACTATGAAAATGACTCATGTCTAAACTTATGAAAAAGTTTTAAAATGAAAAGTGCACAAAGACACAAAAAGTTTGAATACGTTGAAGTGTTTTTTTTATATATTTTTGAAATTGGTCAAAATATGATTAACTTTGATTGACATTTATTAAGAAAACAAAGTTTGAAAATCACTTGAAAAAAGTCAAGGTTTTATTGTGAAAAGCGGTTTGAATTTTGAAAACAAGAAGGTTTTGAAAAAAGGGAGAAGATTTTGAAAATTTAAGAAGGGGAGGAGATGAAGTGACTATCCTATAAAGCAAAATAAAAGTTAGAGATAAGAAGGATTTAACCAAATTATAGCACACTTCATAGCTAGAGAAATAAAAATTTCATCTGATTCGAAGCATAAGCTAATGAGCAGGCCAAATAAAGGCAAAGATCCAAAATACTTCAAGCATAGGGAAAGATAACTAATTCTAAGTCCGAGGGTCCAAGAATGATTCACGAAGTTCGAGGTCTAAGAACAGTCCAAGAGGATAATCACAAAGTTAAAAGAACCATGTTTTTTAGAGGTTTAATCATTTACAAGTGTTTTGAACAAGATATGGTCCAAGTGGACAAAAGAAAAATGACATAAACATAAATAAAGATATGATATGAGATGATAATAATGGAGTATAAGAATAAAAGAGATAGGGATCAAGAAGGAAACATAAACAAAATTAATACAAAGATATTGTTAGTGAGTTAGTGATTAGTTGTTAGAACAAATGATCAACGATGGTTAACTCTTGCACTTAGACCAAGGTTAATGAAAACTCATTATAGGATTGATAAAATCAAAGTCTCCTAACAACAAGTTTCATAGGTAATGGACCTAAGACAAACAATCAACCATACTTGGACTTTCAAACATAAGTTTGAGCCACAAATGATCATTTTCCAATTACAGGACAATTTAGCGCTATGTTAAGCAAGCGTAATCGGGTTTATATAGAGACCACGACTATCTGAGGCCGGTCAATAACAATGTTAGTGCTAATGCATGCTAGAGAAGTGATATGTAGATCACTCTCCGAAAGCAATACCGCACGAAAAGAAAAGAGGTAGCGATCTCATCTTAATCAAGATTTTTATCGATTAATCAAAGGTAATCTATCACTATTCCAAAGTACGGAGAATTATCTCAATGATCATTCATCCATAGATTTGAAATAATGAAGATTAAACATCCTTGACAACCAACAATCCATGATACATAGATTTCATCGATCAAAAGAAAAGGAAGAAGAAAGAGGTGAAGAATTAAGAATCACATGAATTTCAAGAAGAGTTTTAGAACAAAAATTTCAAAATACCAAGATCCACACAAAAATCTATTTTAATAAATTAATTCAAAAGAAGAAGAAAATAGTAGAAAATTATTAAAAGAAAAAAAAACTAAAAAAAATATTAAACAAAAAAATGGGGGTTTAAATTAAAAAGGTGGGAAAAAGATCATGCGCATGGGCCTGGCCCAATTACCACATTACTTGATAAAATGAAAAAGAACAAAGAAATCAGAAAACAAAAATCATCTTCTTCTTCACAAGCATGGCCGCGTGGAGCTTCTTCTACCATAGCTGGTGATTTCTAGATTTCTCAAATTGGAGCAGACTTAGCACCAACAACAAGTGCGAATCGAAAATGCGAAAAGTCTTCAATCTACCTTCAAAGTTCAGGTAATGGTGAAATTAGATCTTCTTCTTGCTTCTTCTATCGTTTCTGGCTGGAATTGATTTAAAATTGCAATGAATTTGAAGAAACAAGTATGAGATGAATATGGTAAAATTCAGTTTCGAAAATGAAGTTGAGAGAAAAATTGTCAGAGTTTTGCTGGCTATTTTAAGCTTGAATAAATTGTGAGAATTGTTGCTCTATTTATAGATGAATGAGTAAGAGTTATCATTGTTGTTTCTCATTTTTCTTCCGTGTTTTGATTTGCAGTGTCGTTTGGATTTTGATTCCTTCCGCATTTTAATTCTGTTGTCGTTGCGTTTTGAGGCTCATGTATGTGTTTCATTTATTTGCTTGCATCATTTTTGCTTTTTTTTTGCAACTTCTTGTGTCGCATTTAAACGTATCGTGTGGTCGTTTTACAGTTTGGACGCAACTTTGGAATGTAGCAGACTTGGCACTTATATTTTTTGTATTGCGCGACATGGTTTTTTGCGTGTGAAACTCATAGCTCATGGCTTGGCATACGTTGTTTTAGGCTTGCACATTTTAACTTTATTTGAGGTCTCCATGAAGTGGATGAATTGATCCATGTGCAAATGGCTTGGTAACTTGTTTCTTCTCTCAAGTTGCAGCTTGTGCATGTGGGACGATCATGGAAGCTATGGTTGCTTTGGCTTGTAAAAGCTGAAGTTTTGGAATACTGTCATTCGTAAATGGCTTGAGCTGAAGTGGCTCGATAAAGATGGCTTCAAGTAATAGCAGCTAGAAGTAACAAGATAAAAAGATGTATCATGCGCTAATAAGGCCTTGTCGTATTACTATTTTTTGGACAATTTGTAATACATCATGGGCTTTTTCTCTTTGTTATCTGGACCCTTCAAAATTTCATGTTGTGAATTGGACTATAAGTAAGAGTTTGTATTTTTCTTTGGGTTGTATTGATGGTGTAGCTTGTGTTGATGGCCTTTTTTTGTAAGTTAATGATCCAATGCCTTTCTTTTGTAGAATTTCTCTTGTGATGAAAATGGACTTTATAGAATTGAATATGAAATGAGTTTGGATATTTGGATATTAGTGTATATTTAAAAAAAATGGATATTGGATAAATGAATTGAAAATGGGTATTAATATGAAATTTGGAATGGATAAAAAAAATGGATCTTAAGAAAATATTAATGGTCAGAAAAAAAGATAATTGAAAAATGATTTTTTTTTTTTAGAAAATGAAATGGATTAAAAATGTGGATAATTGGTTTTAGAAAAAAATGGATAATCAAAATGGATATGAAAATGGATCATGGATAGGAAATATAGATAAGACAAAATGGGTTTAGAGATTGGTTTATTGAAATGGATATGAATATATGGACTTTCACCACTATTTTCCAGCAACACGGTCACGAAACCTCGATTTTAAATTCAAAACTAAATCTTGAACTTTTCCACGAGCTTCTGATTTAAAATAAATGAGCAAACTTTTGATCCACCAAATAAATCTTAAACTCTTCCTGACTTAATTCTTGAATTGAATTTTCCTCTGATCGAATTTGAATCAAACTCTAAATTAATCAGAATAAATGGCCTGCTTGAATTTGTCTTGAACCAATGACCAGAATTTGAACCTCATAATTAGGACTTGCAGATGACTTTATAATAGACCGAAATGCCCTGAATTTTGAATACCATGAAAATTGTCTTCATCAGATGAATCTGAACTTGCACCAAACCCTGACCTTGATTGCTTAACGATTTGAAAATTCATGGTACTAATAATCTGATAATGAAGCCATCTTAACTAGTTTTACCAAGATTAGACCAAACCTTTCTTGATTCTCAATCACCGAAGAATAATCCTCTGGCACACATCTTGACTGAATATCCTCCAAGCTTGACTTGTTCAGACAAGTCTCTGATAATAAATGACAGAAGTTCTGAATCACTTTGGATTTGTCTGAAATAATTTCTGGGAAAATAAATCCACAGAGGAACACAAATTTGAATTGATGGTCCATTTGATCCTGATTTTGAACCAGACTTCACATGAATCATTACTTGATAATCTGATGAGTTTCAGTACAAGACAACCAGACCTTATATACATATTGCCTGGGAAAATGGCCCACTAATACAACCAATTTGCAATTCAAGCAATCCTTTGATGGTTTGACCAAGATTAGGTCAATCTTCCATCTGATCTAAACCATAATTGAATAACCACACTTGAATTCATGCCATGCATTTGACATCAATCTCCCTGAAAAACCCTAAACACCTAGAGAAGAAGAAACAAACAAAAATTGCAAAATATTTTTGGTATTTTGGTTAGAGTTAGTAAACAAACATAAAGCATGTAAGAAACACACAAGGGCTTGGTGATCTCCCTCAGAAGCAAACCCGCAGAGAAAGGCAGGAGAACCAAAGTGATATTATTTGTGTATGTAATGATGCAAATGAAATGTAGGGTCTTAGGGGTAAAAATTAGGGTATTACATAATGCGTCAACGAAGAGCGAGCAAACTATCCCAAACTTGTGGCAGTAGCTAAATGACCATAAGTTTGCTGTGCGAACTTGTAGGTGAGGTAGTTCGCAGTGCAAAGAATTGTTCGCACAATGAACTTCATAGAATTCTTAGAGGTGGTTTAACTATTCAGAGGTACTTCAGGTGCCTAAATTATGGTTCGCTAGGCGAAGAATCAGTTCAAAGTGCGAACATGACAGATTTTGAATGTACTATATAAGTACTTTTCATCCTTTTTGGGGATCATAACCCCACTTTTACAACCAAGAGTTGATTTTCTGAGTTTTCTTCACCACATCTTGATATTTTACAAATAGAAGCTGGATTCGCATCCGAGTTCGATTCTTCAACGTGGATGTTCACTCATCTCCTCCCAAAACTTATAAAGAAAGCTACCATGGTTATGAGTAGCTAATCACTTTTGTGTCAAGATTAGTGGTAGATAATCATAACTTTTGTATGTATTTCTCTTGATATTTTGTATGTGAACAAGTTGATGATGAATATATGGTGAAAAACCTTGTTTTTATGGTATATTTGTGTTGGGTCATTATTGAGAGATATGTTTCAACTATTGACCTAACTTTTTCATCTTTCAACAAACAAAGTCTAGAGATAGTTTTGTGAGTTGATATTCACTAATATCAAACCTTTAATGTTATCATATTAATAGTTAGGTTGAGAGATCATCTAAGGATCAATATGATAAAACTCACAATTTTTTATAGAGATGAAACATCTTGAGAGAATATGTAATTATGTTTATTGTTAATAAGCTCACACGTTTTATTAAGAAAATACTTACGAAATGGATTACCGAGCCTTAATCTTGACATGTTTTTATCAATCGTTTTAAAATCGAAACTCTCTTACCGTTATTTATAAATTTTTATGCAATCGTTGTGTTACGAAACCAGAACAAACATCTTTTATGTTCTATGTTTAAAATAAGTCTAATTGTTGAACAACGGTAATATCAACCAATCCCTGCTGATACGATAACAAAAACCCACACTAATACTGTTTTAACACTGACTTAATGATGTTCTAGATTCTGGTTTTGGCTAAACCCAACTCAAACTGGCTCATGTTCACCCCTATTGAAAACCCAACTTCAATCTCAGAGGAACGAGAATGGAGTATATATCGTTGAAAAATTTGGATCTTTTTAGTGGAGAGCTATTCAATCTATTGATAGAAGGGTGGAAGGATTCAAAATGCATTGGTTTGATAATAAATTATCTTGATAGATAGGTGATAGAGAAAGATTATTATGATGGGAGAAGAATTTATGGGTTGGTGGGATTAGTTTGAAGAACTTATATTTTGGGTTGTATAGGTGTAGAAAAAAGAGCTCTAGTGAGTGATTTGATTAGGAGATAGGGTGATGGATCAATTTGGAACATTAGTTGGTTAAGTGGTTTGGACGGGGGGAAAACTAGAGGAAAGAATCAAATAAAGTATGCAAAGAATTATCTTTAGAGACAAAGGTGAAGGTCAGGTGGAGATGGTAAAAAACCGGATATTTTGTTAAAGAATCATATTCCTCAATTATGGATGGATTGGTTAGTTGTGACACTAAAGCTAAGGATTTTACGGCTGCTTGGAGTAAATTAGTTCCTTCAAAATTTTATAGTTTTCTGAGCTGTTTAGTTTTGGCGTCGCTCTAACATATAACACTAGGGATTTTTGCTTTGTTACATGTTATATTTCTTGAGATGTTTGATTTACTTTATTTAGTAATTCATGTTGAGACCAATAAATGTTTTCTTTGAAGTTTTGATATTTTATTCCGCTGCATGTTTCATGTTATAATTTACGAGAAAGACATGTGTTGTGAATGTGTAACACCGAGGTTGTGTAAAATTAAATGTGTTATTTTTATAAATCAAGGGTGTCAGGTTTTAAGGTGTTACATGGATAACCTTGATCAGGCTATGAATGAAAAAATGATAAGTAAGAATGGTAGCATTCTTCTAGTAGGTCCTACAAATAACAAGGAGTATAAATTAATTTATTCATCATGTTTCCGGTACATAAACATTTTCCTTATGCATCTACAGTAACTTCATTTTCCATTGTGTTGGTGTTTATGTTGTTGATGTCATTATAGTGATGATGCCATTTTTGTTGATGATGCCATTGTTATTGATGCCATCATTTAATGATGCCATTGTGGTTGATGATTCATTTGTTATTGATATGTCATTATTGTTGATGTCATTCGGTTAAGCATGCCAGTGTTGCTGATGATGCATTTGTTATTGATGCTTCCATTGTGTTGATGATGCCATTATTTTTATGTATTTATTGTTGTTAACGTCATTATGTTGATGATGCCTTTGTTGTTGGTTATGTCATTGTTGTTGATATGCCATTGTATGAATGACACCTTGCATTGATGATGTCATTGTTGTTGTTGATGCTATTGTGTTGTTAATACCATTGTGTTGATGATGCCATTGTTGTTGATGTTTCCATTATGTTGATGACATTACTGTACTGATGATGCCATTGTTGCGTTATATATTTGTTGTTGTTAATTCCATTGTGTTAATGATGCCATTGTTATTGATGATGTCTTGTGTTGATGATGCCATTATTATTGTTGATGCCATTATGTTAATGATGTCATTGTTGTTGATGATGCATTTGTTGTTGATGATGCATTTGTTGTTGATGCTGCCATTGTGTTAATGATGCCATTGTGTTGATGATGCCATTGTGTTGTTAATGTATTTGTTGTTGCTAATGACATTGTGTTGATGGTGACATTGTTGTTGATGATGTCATTGTTATTGATTATTTAATGTCTTAATAGATGTCTTCTTCATTATCTAGTAGTGACGAAACTACTTATACAAATGAAACTTGTACAAATGATTCTCAATCTATTGGAGAAAAATAGAAGGAAAAAAATAAAGAGGTGCTACAATGATGTCATAATTAGTAAAAGTCCACAAGTCGGGTGTCAAATATTTGATCAACTTTAGTGTCATTTATACGATACTTAATGGTCCTCATACTTCGCTTTTTAAGAGTTATGTTGTGTTCCTTGGATGTAGCAAAGTCAACATATTGATAAATGATTAGAAAGAAGTACCAGAAAAGGTGAAAGATAGCATATGGATAGATGTTAAAGTATTAATTTTAATTTTCATTGATTCGATGTTACTTTATATAATCACTAATACATGCTTATTGATGTAACTTTGTAGTTGAAGTTTGATTTTTCTAATGATCCTAAGTTGAAAAAAGATGGATCACTTATATGTGTTGGAGGGGCTTTAATTCACGACTCACAGGTGACTATATTAGGAAACTTAAGCCTAATCTTGCACTTATGTGGGCGAGATATAATTTTATTGACAAGAAGGTTCGAAAAAAGTTTGTCAAGTCTCGTAGTTCTGAGGAGTTCATGGTTAGTACTAATCGTATTTTCTGATAATTTTATGCTTACGCTTTATAGATACAACCATGATAGTTAATATTTTTACTATGTCTAAAACAAGTTAAAAGTAAAGCATAACAACTGAGCAAAGCAAAAAAAATACCTCTATAAATTGTCTCGTGG
Source organism: Lathyrus sativus (assembly GCA_963859935.3). Taxonomy (NCBI): domain Eukaryota; kingdom Viridiplantae; phylum Streptophyta; class Magnoliopsida; order Fabales; family Fabaceae; genus Lathyrus; species Lathyrus sativus. Next base: position 562,538,268 of record OZ012741.1, read on the forward strand.
GGGGATACAGGAAACTTGAGAAAATAATGATTGCTGAAAAATACAACAAATAGAGATGAGGATTCCATGATTCATGATCGCAACCATTTTCTACCATCACGACATGATAAGTGGAAGGGGCTCGATGATAAGTGCCAAAATGGCGTTATTTTTAGTAGTTTATTGTGGCATTTCTTAGCTTTGTTCTTTTGGTTTTTATGTTAAAACCCTGAATTTTTTTGTAAATAATAGCTTAATATTTATTTGTGTAAATATTGTATCAATTGATTATTTTTATCTCATTTGTTGTAGGATTCTTTGCATTATTGAAGCATGGAGCATCAAAGACCAAATAAAGCTCCAAGATGCAAATTTTGGGAAATTGTGTACCACTGACCGCGCTTAGCGCGAGTAGGGTGATATCCAGCGTGCCAGAGGAATTGATGGGTAGAGACAGTGTTTTTGAGACACTGATCGCGCTTAGCGAACAGGACTGCGCTTAGCGCAGTTTATGTCGGTTTAAGGATACTTTAAGTCAGATCATGCTTTGTAGGGGATGGTTTATGTCGGTTTAAGTGAACAGGACTGCGCTTAGCACGGTTGTAATTTTCAGTTTTGTATAAATACCCCTCATTCAGATTTGTTAGGGTATGGTTTTTGGGATTTTTTGCTCCCAACTCCATCACTAGCATTCTTTGTAGAAATAAGCTCAGAAACAACATTAGATTGTGCATCTTGACGATCCGAATTCGAATTTGCTTCAATCGGCATTGACAAACCTATAGATGTTTGTTCTTCTTCCTTCTTCTCTATGTATTTTCTATTTGTCAGGGTATTGGATGTATGTTTACTTTGATTGTATGTACATTTGTTGATCGTTATATAAAATCTCTTTTACAAATCTTTATCGATGTTAATCTTTGATTTTAATGTTTATCTTAATGGGTTTGGATTGCTATAGACATATATAGTTCAAACTCGATCTAAGATAAGTATGTATTAGATTTAGGTCTAATATTCGCATGGGTATCGGTTCTTAATGCTCCATGTTACTAAGTTGCGTGAGACATCATTGTTGAGACGATACAGTTGTTCTCTCGACTTTATGTTAGACATAACCTTTTTTGTGAATGGTATGTGATGATATTGATGAGTGATTTAGGTAGCGTGTAATTGATTGGTAGATTTTTTAGTACTTTATGGATAAAATGAACTACAATTCCTGATGAATTATTTCCCGTATTTTATATACATGTTCATATGTTTTTCTGTTTGCATTTTTATCTCAAACCATTCAAACCAAACTTAGAAATATAGATACCGTTGAACGACATTCTTTCCCTTGCATCGATCCCGATGGAGGCGATATAAATCCCGAAGGGAATTCTTCCAAATCTTTTGCTTCTCGCCGCTATGCTGCAGATTGGTGTTTTGATATTGAATTGCATTGTAATAGTTTCTATGTTTTTGAGCTTTGTACATACTTGTTCATAGTTGTTTTCCATATGTGATTATACATTTTTTTTTGTTTCGTTTGTTTACTTATTGTATATATGTGTTGTCCATCATGTTTGTGTATGTGTTTCTACATATTTTTTGTGAGATATTGGATCGAACTCTAGTATGATCGAAGTTTGTTCGAAGTAATGCGTGTTGTTGTTGAAGTTTGTTCTAACATACATTAGTCAATATTGCTAGGGTTGTTAGCATGTTGAATTGGGCCTTGCTTGTAATCCCAATTGTTTAAGTTAGCTTGTATCCTAAGTTAGCTTGTAAGGGTAATTATTAAAAATCCCATTAGGTTAGTGTGTTAATTTTCTTATAAATAGCATGCTAGTCTCTCATCTTGGCATAAGGAAAAATAGGAAGATAAAATCCTAATTTAAAGAGATAGAGGTTATTTTGTTATTCTTGTATACTTGCAATCTTGTTTCTAAGAGAAAGGAAAGAACAGAAATTTATAACCAATCCTTGTTGTTCCTTGTTGTTTTACCTCGTTTTCTTTATCAACCCTAACCCTTGTGTGTTTCTTGATCATAAAGAAACCGTTTATATTTTGTTTCAAGACATCCGATTCACAACAAATTGGTGCAGTGAGCATGGAGAAGATGACTCCAACAAACTATGAGATTGAAAAATTCACCGGAGTGAATGACTTTGGTCTGTGGCGCTTAAAGATGAAAGTCCTACGAGTTCAGCAAGGTTGTTTGGAAGCGTTGAAGGGAAAAGCAGACATAGATGTTGTGTTAATGACAAAAGAAAAAACGAGCATGATTGAGAAAGCCCACAATGCAGTATTGTTGAGCCTTGGTGATAAGGTTCTTAGACAGGTATCACAGGAGGCTACAACATCGGGATTATGGGTGAAACTTAAAAGTTTGTACATGACCAAATCTCTGGTGAATCGACTCTACCTGAAGCAAGCTTTATATTCATTTAAGATGAGTGAAGACAAAATGTTGGCTGAGCAGTTGGATATGTTCAACAAGCTGATTCTTGATCTTGAAAATATTGATGTGAAGATCGATGATGAAGATCAAGCACTGTTGTTGTTGTGTGCTTTGCCCAGAACACATGCTCACTTCAAAGAAACTCTCTTGTATGGAAGGGAGTCTATGAGATTTGAAGAAGTTAAATCAACCTTGTATTCTAAGGACTTGAACAAATGAAAGGAGCATAAACCTTCGACAGTGGGAGAAGGTTTGGCCGTTAAGGGAATATTCTTGCGAAAGGATGGTAAGTTTGACAAGAAGAAAGGTAAAAGTCAATAAAAGTCTTATAGTTGCGAAACATCTAGTATTTGATGTTATCACTGTAAGAAAGAGGGTCACATAAGAAAGGTGTTCCCTGAACGACTGAAAGATCATGGAGGTAATGGCAACGCAGCCATTTTTCAAGATGACTTTGACTCATCTGATGTTCTTGTGGTTTCAAGTGGCGGCTCAAGAAAAGAGTGGATTATGGATTCAGGTTTCACTTGGCACATGACTCCAAATAGAGAATTGTTCGAGGAGCTATGTGATCAAGATGGTGGATCAGTGCTGCTGGAAAACAACAAATCTTGTAAAATTGTAGATATTGAATTTGTGAGATTCAAGCTCCATGATGAGTCAGTAAGGTTATTGACTGAAGTCATGTATGTACCTGACTTGAAGAGAAATTTGGTTTCTCTTGGTGAATTGGACAGAAAGGGATATGTTTTTCAAGGAGAGAAAAGTATCCTAAGAGTCATGAAGGGGTCGAAGGAAGTCTTGAGAGGCGTGAAGAAATAAAGATTGTATACCCTTGAGGCTGAGGTTGTAAGTGGTTCGACAAATGTTGCATCCATGAAACCTGTGTCGAAGACAGAATTATGGCATATGAGATTGGGCCATATCAGCAAAAGAGGCCTGGTCGAATTTGGGAAGCAAAATCTGCTAGGAGGTGACAAAGTTGAAAAGTTGGAGTTTTGTGAATCTTGTGTATTTGGTAAATCCTGTAGGGCGAAGTTTAACAAAGGCAAGCAAAGAACACGTGGATCTCTGGATTACATTCATGTTGATCTTTGGGGGCCTGTAAAGAATCTTTCACACTCAGGTGCAAGATATTTTCTATCCATCGTTGATGACTATTATAGAAAGCTATGGGTATTCATCCATAAGACTAAGGATAAAACTTTTGAGAATTTCAAAAGTTGGAAGGTTCTGATCGAAACTCAAACTGGCGGAAAGGTTAAGAGGTTGAGAACCGACAATGTCCTTGAGTTCTGCAACAAAGCGTTCGACAGTTACTGTGTTGAGTCTGGGATTACAAGGAATAAGATTGTATCAGGTACTCCTCAACAAAGCGGCTTAGCTGAGAGAGATTCAATCGAACAATCCTTGAAAGGTTTAGATGTATGTTGGTTAGTGCTGGACTGAAGAAGGTGTTTTGGGCGGAGGCTGTTTCAACAACAGCTTATCTGATAAATAGATGTCCCTCGACTGCCTTGGGAATGAAGACACCAGAATAAGTTTGGTCGGGACATCCACCTAGTCTCGACGGACTGAGAGTATTTGGCTACATGGCCTATGCTCATATTAGGCAAGACAAGGTCGAACTTAGAGCTCTGAAATGCACGTTCATAGGATACCCTGAAGAAGTCAAAGATTATATGCTATGGTGCCTAGAGCCAGGCCACGGGAGGTGTATCACCAGTCGAGATGTAGTTTTCAATGAAGTAGAGATGGATTTCAAGAAAACTGATATTATTGACAAAGAGCTAGAACAGGGAAAGTTCATGTTGAGGTGGAACACGTTGATGCTGAATTATGTATCCCAGATGAAGTCGAAGAAGATGCAGAAGATGTTGTCAAGGATGAGGAGACTGATAAAGACTACCTTCTAGCAAGAGACATGTCAAGGAGAGTCATCAAGCCACCTCAGAGACTTGGGTATGCAGATCTTATAGCTTATGCCTTAGTCTCTGCAAGTGAGGTTCTAGACGAAGAACCTAAAGACTATAAGGAAGTTGTGAGGAGTCGAAAGAAGACTGAATGGCTGAAGGCCATGGATGATGAGATGAAATCTCTTCATGATAACAACACTTGGGAACTGATCAAGAAACCTGCTGGAGCCAAGTTAGTCAGCTGTAAATGGATTTTCAAAGTTAAGGAAGGAACCAAATAAGTGACGTCGAAGAGATACAAGGCAAGATTGGTCGCTAGGGGGTTCACTCAGAAAGAAGGTGTCGACTTCAATGATGTGTTTTCTCATGTTGTGAAGCACAAATCCATTCGAATGTTGCTTTCCACGGTGGCTCAATTCGACCTTGAACTGAAACAGATGGATGTGAAGACTGCATTCTTGTATGGTGATTTAGATGAAACAATCTTGATGAGGCAACCTGAAGGGTATGTCGAAAGGGGGAAGGAAGATTATATATGCAAATTGAAGAGATATTTATATGGACTGATACAATCTCCTCGACAGTGGAATAGGAGATTCGACAAGTTCATGGCACGCATAATTTTCATCAGAAGTCAGTTCGACCATTGTGTTTACTTCAGATTTCGACTGGGCAATTAATTTGTTATTTTGTTGCTCTATGTGGATGATATTCTAATATTAAGCAACAATGTCGAAGATGTAATGAGGGTGAAGGCTGAACCTAATAAGGAGTTCAACATGAAAGATCAGGGAGTTGTATCCAGGATTCTTGGGATTGACATCCGAAGAGATAGAAAGCAGTCGAAATTATGCTTAAACATAATTTGCTCTAACATGCATTAGTCAATATTGCTAGGGTTATTAGCATGTTGAATTGGGCCTTGCTTGTAAGCCCAATTGTTTAAGCTAGCTTGTACCCTAAGTTAGCTTGTAATGGATAATTGTTAAAAATCCCATTAGGTTAGTTTGCTAACTTTCTTATAAATAGCATGCTAGTCTCTCATATTGGCATAAGGAAAAATAGGAAGATAAAATCCTAATTTCAAGAGAGAGAGAGAGAGAGAGAGAGAGAGAGGTTATTTTGTTATTCTTCTATACTTGTAATCTTGTTTCTAAGAGAAAGGAAAGAATAGCGGTTTATAACCAATCCTTGTTATTCCTTGTTGTTTTACCTTGTTTTCTTTGTTAACCCTAACCCTTGTGTGTTTCTTGATCATAAAGAAATCGTTTATATTCTATTTCAAGACATCCGATTCACAACATTTTTGCTTTTCGTTTACGTTTGCTCAAGTGTTGTGCAAGTTTATTTGGTAGCATCCGGTGAACTAAGCAACACGGAGAAGCTTGTACATAAATAAGGCGTCGAGCTAACGACGTAAAACCAGAGCTTGCCGGGAGGCAGCCCAACATTTGTAAATTTTGTATAGTTATGTAGTTAAGGTAGTGTAGGAGATAGACGATATTGGATGAAAAGCATGAAATTCATATGCATTTCTAAGTTTCTGCACAGACCTGCTCGTGTTGAGCGCGATCTGTGCACGCTAAGTGCACCTTATTTTTCTGCACGCGCTAAGCGCATTATGTGGGGGCTAAACGCACCCTGCTGTTGTGCCAATGGAATTTTTTTCACTCGCCCTTTTTGCCCACTTTCACCGAGGCGATTTAGATTAGTAAATAGTATTAGTAATTTCTAATAATTTTTGTTTGTTGTTTGTGTTCAAACATTGATCTTATGATTTTAAGAAGTCTGGAGAAATTATTGCTAGGTTAATTGTTTCAACATGCAAATGTGTGGCAATGATAGTGTTTGAAGTAGATATCATGCAAGGTACATGTTTAAGGCTTTCTATAACATATCCTGATTATGAAACTTTTAATTTGTACAAATTGCATGTCATTTATTCTTTTGCACTACTTGTTTATGATTGAATCACCTTAGATCCAAGCCTTTCTGCGAGGAAGTTTCCATTATTTACTATATGCACAGGAGACCAACAATTTTGTTTTAACTCGTTTGACTTATGTTTAATCTTGCATTTATGTTGTTTTGTATGAAAGCATGAAAATGATCAAGGCATTTTATTTGATTTTGAGCATAACGACCCAACCAAAAGTAACTAACCTTATGAGTGTATGAGCATTTGTTAACCCCCCCTTCGAGTCTTTTTTGTTAGAATTCATCTTGGTGTTGAACTATGAACTTGTACATGAGTAAGTAGTTCATCATGGATTCTGATTTTGTTTCTTTGCACTTGAACCTTCAACCATATATTGTGGTTTGAATTTTTTTTCTTTTTTCTAAAAAAGTGGGAGCATTCATGTTATTATGTGTGATTGTATTCAAGTTGGGGAGAGCATTGGTTGGTTGCTAGAAGTTTAAAAAAAATAAAGTGGTTGAAATAGAAAAAGAAAAGAAAAAAAATTCAAAAATAAAAGAAAGAAAAAAATAAATAAAATCAAGGTTGTAATTTTGTGTAATGAGAAATTGTTGTATAGTTTTTGATTGCTTGAAAGTGTGGGAAGTGCTTTCTCTCATAAGATTAGGCAGTTTTGTTTCATTGGCCTTTAGATATGACTCTTCCTTGTTACCCAAGCTGCATTACAATCCTTGAAAGTCCTTGTGATTTCTGCTTTTATTTTTTATAATATGAATTTGCTTTGATGAATGCCTAAGTTGATCTGGATGTTTGCATAATTGTTGGGTGTGAGTTGATTCCCTCATTCTTTTCTTTTTTCTTCATCATTTGAAGATGTGTGATAAGTGAGATTCATGATTGAGTTTGTATTGTCTTAGAATTGTTTACATATGTTTTATATTTAGGATTTTTTTTCATTTTCATGTTGTCGTCGTAGTAAAATGGTAAACATTGCTTTGTTTGTGCTTTTTCTTTTGAACCATACATTTGTTTTCGTTTTTCTAAACTTTTTGATTCTTGATTTATTGGTGTTTTATTTTGTTTCTTTAGGTTGGAGAGACCTTTGTTTGAGGATAAACAATGTTTTAAGTTGGGAAGAGTTTATAAGTGTCAAAATATCGTTATTTTTAGTAGTATTTTGTGGCACTTATTAGCTTGGTTCTTTTGGTTTTTATGTTAAAACCCTGAACTTTTTTTGTAAATAATAGCTTAATAGTTATTCGTGTAAATATTGTATCGATTGATTGTTTTCATCTCATTTTTTTGTAGGATTCTTTGCATTATTGAAGCATAGAGCATCAAAGACCAAATAAAGCTTCAAGATGCAAATTTTGGGAAACTTTGTACTACTAACTGCGCTTAGCGCGATATCCAGCGCGCCGGAGGAATTGATTGGCAGAGGCAGTGTTTTTGAAACACTGCCTACGCTTAGCAAACAGGACCACAATTTATGTCGGTTTAAGGGTACTTCAAGTGAGACCGCACTTAGCTCGATCTGAGGGTGCTTAACGCAGTTGTAATTTTTAGGTTTGTATAAATACCCCTCATTCAGATTTTTTAGGGTATCGTTTTGGGGATTTTTTGCTCCCACCTCCATTACCAACATTCTTTATGGAAATAAGCTCATAAACAATATTAGGTTGTGCATCTTGACGATCCAGAGTCGAATTTACTTCAATCAATGTTGACAAAACGATAGATGTCTACTCTTCTTCCTTCTTCTCTATGCATTTTCTATTTGTTGGGGTGTTGTATGTATGTTTACTTTGATTGTATGTACATTTGTTGATTGTTGTATAAAATCTCTTTTACAAATCTTTATCGATGTTAATCTTTGTTTTCAATATTTATCTTAATGGGTTTGGATTGCTATAGACATATATGGTTCGAACTCGATATAAGATGAGCATCTGTTAGATTTAGTCTAATATTTGCATGGGTATCGATTCTTAATGCTCCATGTTATTGAGTTACGTGAGACATCATCAGTGAGACGATACGGTTGTTCTCTCGACTTTGCGTTAGACATAACCTTTGTTGTGAGCGGTACGTGATGATATTTATGAGTGATTTAAGTGGCGTATAATTGATTGATAGATTTTTTAGTAATTGATGGGTAAAAGGAAATATAATGCCTGATGAATTATTTCTTGTATTTTATTTACATGTTCATATGTTTTTCTGTTTGCATTTTTTTATCTCAAACCAAGTTTAGAAACATAGATACCGTCAAACAACATTCTTTCCCTCGCACCGATCCCTGTGGAGACGATATAAATTCCGGAGGGAATTCTTCCAAATATTTTGCTTCTTGCCGCTGTGTTGGAGCTCGAACACTCGACAAAGATCAAATGAAGACTACACTTCAGATGCCTCAAGATTATTCGCTGAGAAAATTGTAAGTTTGATTTATTGTGTCTGTGTTATATGTTATTTAAATTGCTTTGATAATTAACAATGTATATCTTATCATGTTGTGTAGGATTCATTGGTTATGTCGGCTCATGAAGGTTCCTTTGTTCTAAAACCACAAAATGATATATTAGTATAATTAATAGGAACAAAGGAGCATGGTGGGCGTGTTCGTGGTGTTGGAGATGGCATCGGCCTAAGAGTATAGTTTGGTATATCTAGAAAAAGGTCCATACAGATGCAAAAAGAAACGATTGAAGAATTTCAGAGGAAGTTGAAGAGTAAAAAGAAAGATTTTCAAGACGCGTTAGCAGCGGAGCAGGAAAGTCGCAGAAAAGACATAGAAAATTTATTTGCACTATGTGAGAATATTTAGATAAATTAAATATATGATATATATTTTGTTTTGTGTTCATATGTTTTTTACTCTTCCATGTGTTGATATATATATATATATATATATATATATATATATATATATATATATATATATATATATATATATATATATATATATATATATATATATATATATATATATATATATATATATATATATATATATATATATATATATATATATATATATATATATATATATATATATATATATATATATATATATATATATATATATATATATATATATATATATATATATATATATATATTGTGTTGATATATAAAATATAGAGATTCAATGGAACTGTCCCACAATGTACACATGAAGATGATGATGATCAATTGTCTGCAAGAACTGTTATGCATGGTACAAGCACAAAAGGAATTTGTTTTGTCGCACCTACTGATAATTAGATTCATAACAAGTTATTGAATCCTTTTGAGAAATCATATACCAAAATGTTATATCATCTTATCGAATACACATACCTAATTTCTCTGGACGTAGAACATGATTGAGAGTTAGAGTATTTTTATGTCTATCCTAAAGATATAATGGATATGATCGTTGGAAATCGGTAGCTGGACATAGGGTTACTATAGGTTTGGCGCACATAAGTAAATATAATTGAATATCTCATTATGATTTTGTACATTCATCGGATACTTACTATTTGAATTCCTCATCGTGTTTGTATAGAATTATATAAATCAAATATTTATGGATTCTTGGATCCAGTTGGTATTCAATTTACAAATGATTCGGCAAAATTTTTTGAAGATTTATAACATCACAATTTGATGGGGAAAAAGAATGTTACTGTTGGTGTAAGCCCTAGAGGCCAATACTTTTTGGTACTTGTATCAGATTATTCGTTTAATAATAAAAGGCATTTCTTTATTATGTTTGTCTTTCAGAATAATAAAGTCCCTAGAATAGTTAGTCTGTTTAATGAAATGTTAAGTGTGACTTAATCATGAGATCCCATTAAACATAAAGACATTATTCTTAAAATATCCGTAGTCAAGCTTTATTGCAAAGTGGGATAACATTAAAAGCATTGAGACTATTATGAAGATAGACTGATGATCACATCTCATGGATCATGGATAAAGAGTTATCAAGTCTTGACATAGGTATAAATATTAGGAGTAATATTTATACCGGATTGACCCGCTATGAGAATACTACATAGTATGTTATGCAAAGTGTCATAAGTTATTCTCATGATGATAATGGTGTATTACCACCCTTCGACCTGAAACCACTATGGACCCTAGATGTAGAGTCGGGTGCTTTATTGCTGATCAAACATTATCCGTAACTGGATGATCATAAAGACAGTTGATGGGCACTCCACGAAGCATGCTGAGGGACATGAGTGTCCTAGATGGAATTTGCCAATCCTGCATAACAGGAGAAATGTCTAAGGGCCCAATATTGAACTGGACAAGGATGACACAGTGTATGCCTTGTGTTCAATATAGACATAGGGGCAAAAGGGTAATTGTACAAACATATATTATCACGAAAAAGGTTTTGTCAGATCACATGACATTTTCGTGACTTGGATAGCAGTGATGTGTTGCTAGATACCGCTTACTGTTTATTATGTTAAATATATATAATTTAATATAATTACCAACGTTACGAAATCCTACAGGGTCACACACATAAGGACAGTTTGATGAGAGATAGAGAAATCAAAGGAACACCGTAAGGTACGGTGCACTTAAGTGAAGAATAGAAATTCGGATAATATAATAATAATTATTGTTATTTTATAATGGTTATAAAATAATAATAAAATAAATATATTTATTATAATAATAGTTATTATAATAATATATAATATTATTATGGATCATGTGAATTAGGGTTTTAGCCCGCAGCCCACAAGAGAGTCTATAAAAGGAACCCTTGTGATGAAGCTTTCACTTGATGCAATTTCGTTTTGATTCTCTTTTCTCACTCAAATAATTCCGTTCGTAAGCAGCTAGCACTGTGACCGGAAGCTGTTCGTGTGGACTGAGTAGAGGCGTTGCACTTCATCAACGCTTGTGATCGCTGCATCAAAGATCTGAATCGCCACAAAGAGGTAACGATTCTATCACTGACCATGCTCATTCGTGAGGATCACTAAAGGAAAATTTTTGTTTTCCGCTGCGTTTAGATCGCAATTTTCCTTCAGTGGTATCAGAGCCACTTACGAAACCATGGATCTGATAGCTGTTAAATTTCCGTCTTTTCTGTATTTGATTCGATTAAAACACAGAATGAATTTAACAATAAACGATTAATTAAATTTGGCATCTGTTGTGTACGATTTGGATGATTGATGTTGATTATGCTTCGGAATCCGACATTAGTATGGTGAAGTTGTGCGATACATTGATCATCCATAGGTTACACAATTAGATCGATCACTTTTATATAAGATATAAGAAATTCTGATGCAAAGATGGTATATGGGATATACTGTTTTGATTTCATCCATTCAATCACATAAGGATTGTAATTCTTTTGAAAGATCATCACTTTCATTCGCTTCGGAATCCGACGTTAGTATGGTGAAGCAATGATATGTTGATCTATCATATTGAGTTATCAATCGAGTTGTGTTTGACGACATGAAATTGTTGCATTAGGATTAATGGCAGTACAAGTGTTGTATTGCCGCAGACTTTTCCGGTTGGGATTGTAAATGCACAAAAGTTGTGCAGGAAACGACGTGAAATACAATGAAGTGTTCATAAAAATTTTCGCTGGGGCGCTGCCCCTAACAACCCCGCAAGGGGGCGCTGCCCGGGCAGCGGAACCCCCGGCTAAGTCTGCAAAGTGTGATCAATCAGTCGAAATTTAATTTAGTTTATTTAATTATCGGAATTTTAAACTAATAATAAAAGTGTGTTTATTATTATTTATTTGTGGTGATCAGTTATGGCCTTAGTTTTGTTTTGGGATTTTTGAATACGGCCTGCGTGTCGTGCCTCTCTCTCAATCTCTTTATGTAACTTCTTTTCTCATCTCACTCCCTCGTATGTAAAACGAGTTTTCTTATATGTAATGTAATATTATGTTATGAAAAAAAAGAGGAAGTATTCAATATTAAAGGAGGATAACCTTGGAGATCATGCTTGGAGAAGCTTAGATCGTTATTAGGTTAGCTTAGGTTCTCTCATTGGCTTGAGAGAACAATTGCGTTAGGGGCCATAATTATATCTTTTTTTTTATATGTATGTTGATGCATGTAATTGTATGTTGATGCATGTGAGAGACGTTTTGCATGTTAAGCCGGTGAGATCAAACTAATAACAAATTCCCTCAAAATTAAATATTAAGTTTATGCTTTCCAATTTTTAGCACTCATCAAGACTAGTATCGAGCATTGTAGGTTTCGCCTACGCGAGGTGCATGTTCTATATTAGTAAGGTGTGATGGGATAATTGTAATATCCAATTGCTAAAACAATGGGTCAAACTTAACTAAACAAATTATAATAAGATTATATATGTTTAGAAGCAAGAATTGGGAATGATTCATGTGATGGATCAGAATAAGGAGTTATTCACCCAATTGAAAATATTCGAGAGTTGTATGAGATACAATTGGAAGGAGTTCCTACCTAAATAACTTAGTTTTGTGTAATCAGCCTAACGCTGACTTAAAACAAAGTGAAACATGGATCTCGACCCACTAGAAAGTCTTCCAACGGGATTTTCCGAATCAAATGATGAGGGTCATTTGTTTTGAATAAAATAGTGGGAGCATATTTGATTAAAGGCCTAATTAAATATGTTATTTTAATGATACTTATATTTTCATATTTCTCTTGTAGATTACCATGACAACAAACACATCGAACAATATTTTGCGATCCATCCTAGATAAGGAAAAATTGTCTGGGACAAATTTCCTGGATTGGCACCGTAATCTGAGGATTGTCCTCAAGCACGATAAGAAGCTGTATGTCTTGGAGACACCAGTTCCTGAGGAGGAACCTCCTAGTTCTGCACCAAAGGCAGAAAGAGATGCTTATAAGAAGCATTTCGATGATGCCAATGAAACCGCTTGCCTCATGCTTGCTACCATGAACTCTGAGTTGCAAAAGCAACACGAGAACATGTCTGCGTTCGATATGATCGGACATCTGAAAACGCTTTACCAAGAGCAAGCAAGAAATGAGAGGTTTCAGGTTTCAAAGTCCCTTTTTAACAGCAAGTTAGCTGAGGGAGCCCCTGTAAGTCCCCATGTACTCAAGATGATTGGGTATGTGGAGAACCTTGACAGATTAGGGTTTCCCCTTGGAAAGGAACTTGCGATTGATCTGATCTTGCAATCGTTGCCAGAGAGCTTCAGTCAGTTTGTCCTGAATTTCAATATGAATGACTTGGACAAAAGTCTTCCAGAACTGCTAGGCATGTTGAGAACTGCTGAGCAGAATATGAAGACAAAAGGGAAATCCATTCTGATGGTCAGTAATGGAAAGAAACAGAACAAGAGGCCCATCAAACAGGGTGGTAGAGGGAAAGGCAAGGAAGTTGCCAAACCCAAACCCACTCCTCCTGTTTTGAAGCCTAGTGGAGGAATAGCAAAGGAGGGCACTTGCTTCCATTGCGGTAAGACCGGACATTGGAAGAGAAATTGCCCAAAGTACCTGGAAGATAAGAATAATGGAGTAGAGACTTCAAATTCAGGTATTTTTGTTATTGAAATTAATTTATCTACTTCTGCATCATGGGTATTAGATACTGGATGCGGTTCTCACATTTGTACTAATGTGCAGGGGCTAAAAAGGAGTAGAAATTTGGCAAAAGGTGAAGTTGACCTACGAGTTGGCAATGGAGCAAAGGTTGCTGCTTTAGCTGTAGGAACTTATGTTTTAACTTTACCTAGTGGTTTAATAATTCAGTTAGAGAACTGTTATTATGTACCTGCAATTAGCAGGAATATTATTTCCGTTTCTTGTTTGGACAAGTTTGGTTTTTCATTCATAATAAGGAACAATTGTTGCTCCATTTATTTGAATGATATATTCTATGCTACTGCAAAAATGAATAATGGACTATATGTCCTTGATCTTGAAATGCCAATTTATAACATTAATACTAAAAGGTTGAAACCTAATGAGTTGAATCCAACTTACCTTTGGCACTGTCGATTAGGCCACATAAATGAGAAACGCATTTCCAAACTCCATAAAGATGGACTCTTGGACTCTTTTGATTATGAATCATATGAGACATGCAGATCTTGTTTAATTGGAAAGATGACAAAGTCCCCATTCACAGGAAAAGGTGAAAGGGCTAATGATCTTTTGGCACTCATACATACTGATGTATGTGGACCACTGAACATACCAGCCAGAGGAGGTTTTCAGTACTTCATCACTTTTACTGATGACTTCAGTAGATACGGATATGTGTATTTAATGAAACACAAATCTGAGTCCTTTGAAAAGTTCAAGGAATTCAAGAATGAAGTACAAAACCAACTAGGTAAGAATATTAAAGTTCTTCGATCAGATCGAGGCGGTGAATATTTAAGCCTAGAATTTGATGACCATCTAAAAGAGTATGGGATTCTATCCCAACTTACTCCTCCTGGAACACCACAATGGAATGGTGTATCTGAGAGAAGAAATCGAACCTTGTTAGACATGGTCCGATCCATGATGAGTCACGTCGATCTTCCAAACTCCTTTTGGGGACATGCATTATTAACAGCAGCTTACACACTTAACCGTGTTCCATCCAAAAAGGTTGATAAGACACCATATGAGATATGGAGTGGTAAGAAACCACATATGTCTTACATGAAGATTTGGGGTTGCGAGGTTTACGTCAAACGACAAATTTCAACCAAGCTTGAGCCCAAATCTGACAAATGCTTATTTGTGGGGTATCCTAAAGAAACAAGAGGATATTACTTCTACAATCCTTCTGAGGGCAAAGTGTTTGTCGCTCGAACTGGAGTCTTTCTGGAAAGGGATTTTATTTCCAAAGGAAACAGTGGGAGGAAAATAGAGCTTGAAGAAATTCAAGAATCACAAAACATTGAAACACCTATGGAGGAACTAGAGCAGGAAACACAAGTAGTTGTGGAAGAGCAACCTGCTCAAGAAGAACAAGACCAGCGTAGGTCAAGCAGGATACGTCACCAACCTGAGAGATATGGATATCTCATAAGTGATCAGGGTGATGTATTACTCATGGATCAAGATGAGCCTGTGACCTACAAAGAGGCCATAACTGGTCCTGAGTCTGAGAAGTGGCTAGAAGCCATGAAATCTGAAATGGATTCCATGTACACAAACCAGGTTTGGACCTTGGTAGAACCTCCTATAGGAGTTAACCCTATAGGATGCAAGTGGGTCTTCAAGAAGAAGACTGACATGGATGGTAAGGTACATACCTATAAAGCAAGACTGGTTGCAAAAGGCTATAAACAAATTCATGGGGTTGACTATGATGAAACCTTTTCACCAGTTGCAATGCTTAAATCTGTTCGGATTTTACTTGCCATCGCTGCATATCATGATTATGAAATATGGCAGATGGATGTCAAAACTGCTTTCCTTAATGGGAATCTTCTTGAGGATGTGTACATGACACAACCTGAAGGATTTGACATACCACAAGATGCCCAAAAGATATGCAAGTTACAGCGATCAATCTATGGATTGAAGCAAGCTTCCAGAAGCTGGAATCTTCGTTTTGATGAAACCGTAAAACAATATGGATTCATCAAAAATGAAGATGAACCTTGTGTCTACAAGAAGGTTAGTGGGAGCATGATCGTGTTTCTGGTATTATATGTAGATGACATATTACTCATTGGAAACGATGTCCCTACCTTGCAACAAGTGAAAACTTGGTTAGGGAATTGTTTTTCTATGAAAGACCTAGGTGAAGCAGCCTATATATTAGGAATTAGGATCTATAGAGATAGATCACAAAAACTGCTTGGCCTAAGTCAGAGTACATACATAGATAAAGTGTTGAGACGCTTTAATATGCATGATTCCAAGAAAGGATTCATACCTATGCAACATGGTCTGTGTTTATCAAAAACACAATCCCCTTCAACTAAGGAAGAAAGGGATCGCATGAATAAGATTCCATATGCATCTGCAATAGGATCTATCATGTATGCCATGTTATGTACTCGACCAGATGTCTCGTATGCATTAAGTGCAACGAGTAGGTACCAATCTGATCCCGGTGATGCTCACTGGGTAGCTGTCAAGAATATCCTTAAGTACTTGAGAAGGACTAAGGATTCATTCTTGATATATGGAGGTCAGGAAGAGCTTGATGTAATTGGTTACACTGATGCTAGCTTCCAGACAGATAAGGATGATTTTAGATCACAATCTGGTTATGTGTTCTGTCTCAATGGTGGCGCTGTGAGCTGGAAAAGTTCAAAGCAAGAAACAGTTGCTGATTCTACAACTGAGGCCGAGTATATTGCTGCCTCAAATGCAGCAAAGGAAGCTGTTTGGATCAAGAAGTTCATTAGTGAACTTGGCATAGTCCCTAGCATTGTGGATCCCATTGGTTTATATTGTGATAACAATGGTGCTATCGCACAAGCTAAGGAGCCTAGATCTCACCAACGATCCAAACACATACTTAGGCGTTATCACCTCATTCGAGAGATAATCGATCGGGGAGATGTGAAGATATGCAGAGTACCTACACTTGACAATATCGCTGACCCATTAACAAAGCCTCTTGCGCAACAGAAGCATGATGGTCATACTAGATCTATGGGTATTAGGGGTATGCCTAATTGGCTCTAGTGCTAGTGGGAGATTGTTGGTGTAAGCCCTAGAGGCCAATACTTTTTGGTACTTGTATCAGATTATTCGTTTAATAATAAAAGGCATTTCTTTATTATGTTTGTCTTTCAGAATAATAAAGTCCCTAGAATAGTTAGTCTGTTTAATGAAATGTTAAGTGTGACTTAATCATGAGATCCCATTAAACATAAAGACATTATTCTTAAAATATCCGTAGTCAAGCTTTATTGCAAAGTGGGATAACATTAAAAGCATTGAGACTATTATGAAGATAGACTGATGATCACATCTCATGGATCATGGATAAAGAGTTATCAAGTCTTGACATAGGTATAAATATTAGGAGTAATATTTATACCGGATTGACCCGCTATGAGAATACTACATAGTATGTTATGCAAAGTGTCATAAGTTATTCTCATGATGATAATGGTGTATTACCACCCTTCGACCTGAAACCACTATGGACCCTAGATGTAGAGTCGGGTGCTTTATTGCTGATCAAACATTATCCGTAACTGGATGATCATAAAGACAGTTGATGGGCACTCCACGAAGCATGCTGAGGGACATGAGTGTCCTAGATGGAATTTGCCAATCCTGCATAACAGGAGAAATGTCTAAGGGCCCAATATTGAACTGGACAAGGATGACACAGTGTATGCCTTGTGTTCAATATAGACATAGGGGCAAAAGGGTAATTGTACAAACATATATTATCACGAAAAAGGTTTTGTCAGATCACATGACATTTTCGTGACTTGGGTAGCAGTGATGTGTTGCTAGATACCGCTTACTGTTTATTATGTTAAATATATATAATTTAATATAATTACCAACGTTACGAAATCCTACAGGGTCACACACATAAGGACAGTTTGATGAGAGATAGAGAAATCAAAGGAACACCGTAAGGTACGGTGCACTTAAGTGAAGAATAGAAATTCGGATAATATAATAATAATTATTGTTATTTTATAATGGTTATAAAATAATAATAAAATAAATATATTTATTATAATAATAGTTATTATAATAATATATAATATTATTATGGATCATGTGAATTAGGGTTTTAGCCCGCAGCCCACAAGAGAGTCTATAAAAGGAACCCTTGTGATGAAGCTTTCACTTGATGCAATTTCGTTTTGATTCTCTTTTCTCACTCAAATAATTCCGTTCGTAAGCAGCTAGCACTGTGACCGGAAGCTGTTCGTGTGGACTGAGTAGAGGCGTTGCACTTCATCAACGCTTGTGATCGCTGCATCAAAGATCTGAATCGCCACAAAGAGGTAACGATTCTATCACTGACCATGCTCATTCGTGAGGATCACTAAAGGAAAATTTTTGTTTTCCGCTGCGTTTAGATCGCAATTTTCCTTCAGTTACTTAGCATCATTTCTCCATAAGTGAGTAATTTTGAAATTGTAGTTTCTCTATTATATATAGTTAGTTTCCATTTTTATCCAAATACTAAATATATATGTCATGTGCTCACTCAATGAAGATTTTCAATTGATTATCATAAGATGGTAACTACATTGTATTCCTTATACCATCCACTTGAACCTAAGATAAAACAAATTATTACTAGGTAACTTTATATTTATGATACTTTTAGCAATATTTTCTTTGACTTTGTAATTAGTTTAATGTGTAACATTTTAAATCATTTTCAATATACAGGGTTATGGAGCGACACTTTATTATGAACAGTTCTAGAAAAAAAGTCACATTTTTTACACCAAATGTAAGTGTGTGTGTGTGTGTGTGTATATATATATATATATATATATATATATATATATATATATATATATATATATATATATATATATATATATATATATATATATATATATATATATATAGAGAGAGAGAGAGAGAGAGAGAGAGAGAGCAGAAGGGATCAAGAACCGAGAGGACCGTCAGAAAGCGCGACCACATCCCTCCCCGGAGCCAGCACTCCCCAAGAACCAAGAGGACTAGAAGGGATCAACGAGTAGAGTCCCAACGTTTGCCTCCAGCCAGATTCAAGGGTGGGGCACGAACCCCATCTCCCCGCCGAAATCACCATCCTACCTATAGACGAAGCACCCACTATCCGTCATGGTCCAGCAGCAGCAACGACGACGAGCCTCGCGGCCCGTTGTCCCAGAAGATTATGGTTATACGCCTACCGAAGGGACTGGAAAAACCCTCATCTCTAGGCACGTATGACGGTACTACAGACCCTAACGAGGACATCACAAATATAGATGTTTTGCTCGATTACCATGGCATCTGGAGCGCCATCAAATGTAGATTGTTTCCGGCCACGCTGAGGAAGGGAGTGATGACTTGGTACAAGAGGCTCCCCAACGAATCCATCATATCATGGAGGCAATTGGGGATAATTTTTTCCAGCCACTTCATGGTCTCTCGCCGCCACCCAAAGACTGAAGCCTCCCTTGAGGCCATCATTCAAGGGAAGGATGAACCTCTTCGAGCTTATATTGAAAGGTTCAACAGGGAAGCTGCCTAGGTCTCTACGACTGACGACATGAAGAAATTCTTACTCGAGTGCAGACTCCATCCCTGCATAGAATTTTCCAAAGTAGTAGGCATTCAACCTCCAGCAACGTTGGACGACTTCCTTCTCAAAGCGCAAACGTACATCCAATACGAGGAGAAAGAAGCCACCAACTATACCCAAGACTCGAGGCACTAGGAGAGTGACAGGCCCTCCAAGCTTGATGAGCCCTCAACATCTCGTCGAGGAGATAGAAGACGCGAAGATCATCCCTGGGAGCCCCGGGACAACAAAGGACCTTTCATCCGGTTCCATGAATATACTCCTCTCACCGCCTCTCGGGAAAAGATCCTCTCTGAGTGCACCAACTAGGAATTCCGGCAAGCAGGGGTCTGGTTCCCTAAATAGATACCATCCAAGCCAAATACTGACAAGTCAAAGTATTGTCGGTTCCATAAGAGTCGCGGCCATATGACCGACAACAACATCCACCTAAAGGATGCCATTGAGATACTGATCAGGGACGGGCACTTGAAGCAGTTCGCCAAAACGAAGGATGCTCATTGACAAGACACCCAGGAGTCCAAAAAGGTCGAGGAAGAGGTGCCCTCCCCAGAAGAGACCAACCTTCAAATCGCCATGCGCATCTCGCGGCCTAAAGACTTCTACATTCCTGAGGAGCTCAACGTCCCTCCCTACTTTGTCGCGCACAGCTCATGGGATACCTTCCCCTCTGCCATGGTTATCTCCAAAGGGGGCTTCAACAAGGTTATAGTGGGGTCCGTCAAAAGAAATTTCGAGCACCTTATCAGCAATAGCTCGAACCGGAACTCCACCCTCGACGGGGTCCGGGGAGAATCTGTTCCCATTTGCTTATACCATGAGGAACTCCTCAGTGGAGCCCCCCAACACCAGCATCCCTCTGCTCGTGAGATCTCGAATGGCCAATTTGACTTCCGGAGAATCCTCGTCTATCAAGGCAACTCAGTTCATGTCATGTATTCCCAGTTGTTCTCCACTCTCTAGTTGGACGAATCACACTTGTCACCCTACGTAGGCTCTAATCTGTAGGGCTTCAATGGATCGGTGACGAAACCTTGGGGGTACATAGAGTTAATCTTGACGTCCGAGTCTGCAGAGACGGACAGGTCTATCAAAGTCCAGTTCCTGGTCATTGACTGCTCGTCCCTATACCAATGTATCTTCGAGCGGCCAACTCTGGCTGAATTGGTAGTCGTGTCCTCGACCGTGCATCTGAAGATGAAGTACTACACTTCAAAGGGTCTTGTGGCAACTCTGCACGAAGACATCGAAGCAGCAAGGAGATGTTCCGAGGCAGCCTCCAAATGGATGAACACTATCGCCGCCAGACCAAAGACTCCGGGCAAGCCTTCTCTGCCCTGCAGCTCTGAAGAGACAAAGTCGTTGACCCGCGTCGACTCTATTGACCTTGAAATTTGTTTCTCTAAAGACGACCGGAGGAAACAGAAAGGGAAGAGGAAGGAGATCTAACCATCTTCAAGCAGCCCTTCCACATCTACCAGTAGCAGCGAGACCTTCCATCCGATGCGCCCAATTCCGGATGGAGAACTTGTCCTGCTCGGCGACGACCCCTAGTGTGACTGAAGATTGGGACTAGACTCCCCAACCTAGTGAGGAAATAGCTAAGAGCCTACCTCCAGGAGAATGCATATCTGTCCGTGTGGAGCGCTGCAGAGATGCCTGGGCTAGACCTTGACGTTGTCTGTCACCATCTCACCATCGGTCCCACTGCTAGGGCAGTAGCTTAACATAGGCGAAGGCAGTCTCCAAAGAAAACGGAGGTTGCCGAATAGGCTATAAAAGACCTCCTAGAGGTAAACTTTATCTCAGAGGCCAAGTACACTACTTGGTTGTCCAATGTTGTACTTGTAAAGAAAAATAATGGAAAATGGAAGATGTGCATTGACTACACAGATCTTAATAGGGCCTGCCCTAAAGACGCATATCCCCTCCCCAACGTTAACAAATTAGTTGATAATTCTGTTGGTTTTAAATTATTATCTTTCATGGACGCATATTCGGGCTATAACCAAATACCCATGGCAAAAACGACAAAAGGTACACAACTTTCATGACTGAATCGGACAACTATTACTACAACGTAATCCCCTCGGCTTGAAAAATGCTGGCGCTACCTACCAAAGAATGATGAACAAGGTCTTCTGAGAAGAAATTAAAGATATGCTTGAAGTATATATGGACAACATGATCGTGAAATCCCACGAGGAATCTGGTCATACTATCCATCTAAAGAAATTCTTCGAGCAGGCCAGGAAGTACATGATGCGCTTCAACCCGAGAAGTGCACATGCTAGGTACGAGCGAGCAAGTTCTTTGGCTTCTATCTAACAAAACAATGAATCGAAGCTAACCCTGACAAGTGCAGACCCTTTTTCGAGTTCCCTACGCCGAACTCGAAGTAGTTCATCCAATCCCTAAACGGGATGCTCACTTCGTTGTTCCGCTTCATGGAGAAATCTGCTCAACACGCACTCCCCTTTTTCAAACTCCTCCGCAAGGAGGCGACTTTTGAATGGATGGAGGAATGCAACAAAGCCCTCCTCCACCTGAAATAAGCTCTGTTGGAACCACTGGTCCTCTCCCATCCAGATAACGGGGAAACCCAAAATTTATATCTCGTTATTGCAACTGAGGCCGTCAGCGCTACCCTCATTCGTGAAACGCCCGATGGACAGAAGCCCATCTACTTCACGAGCAAGGTGCTACAAGGACCAGAACTGAGGTACCGACAGATAGAGAAAATGGCCCTAGCCCTTACCAACACTACAAGAAGGCTGAGGCACTACTTTCTGTCCCACACGATCGTGGTACGCACAAACCATCCCGTAAAGCAACTATTAGGCCGTTCGGACATGGCTGACAGGATGCTTAAGTGGTCGGTGGAACTATCTTCATTGCAAAGATGACCCTTCCCGATTCCCCCACTTGCGATGCAGGCAAATGGACAATCTTCGTCGACGAAGCATCCAACTCGACAGGGAGCGGGGCAGGTGTCATCTTAGAAAACGAGGAAGGAATCCTCATCGGAGTATCACTTACATTGTCTTTCCCCACTTCCAACAACCAGGCCAAATACAAAGCCTTCCTCGCAGGTCTACGCCTCGCCGAAGGCCTAGGGGCTGAAGAGGTCGTCATCTGCACCGATTCTCAACTCGTGGCCCTCTAGGTTCGGGGAGAATATCATGTCAAGAATGACAATCTGTTTGAATACTTGACCATGGTCAAGGAAAAGATAAAAAAGTTCACATCAGTAGAGGTAAGACATGTTCCCCACAAACACAATGTCTGGGTGGATGTTTTGTCAAACCTGGCGAGCACGAAAAAGAAATGGGGAAACAAATCTGTCATCCAGGAAGTACTTTCATGACCCAACATCAAGAAAGCTTCTGTGACCCTCGACTTGCACGTCGTCGGCGACATCCATTGTTGGATGGCCCCTGTCTACAATTACTTTGCCAAGGACGAACTACTGTCCGACCCCAAGGAAGCCAACGTAGTCAGGCGCAGAGCCTGCTCCTACGTCCCGGTCAAAAGCAAGCTTTACAGGCAAAGGTTTTCCATCCCTCTCCTCAAATGTGTCAAAGAAGAGATGGTCGCTCACGTCCTGCACGAGATCCACAAGGGAATCAATGCACAACACCTCAGAGGGAGATCTCTCGTCAGGAAGGCTCTACGTGCAGGATATTACTGACCAACCATGCAGCATGATATGAAGGAACATGTGAAGAAATGCGACAAATGCCAACGACATAGGGACATGCATTTGGCACCGCCTAATGAACTCAAAGTAATGTCCTCCTCGTGGCCCTTCGTATGGCGAGGCCTAGATATCCTAGGACCATTCATCATAGGGTCAAATCAGAACAAATACCTGATAGTAGGCATTGACTACTTCACAAAGTGGATAGAAGCGGAGGCTCTAGCCAAAATAATGGCTCACAACATACTTTATTTCTACAAGCGGAACATTCTTACCCGCTTCGGCATCCCTCAAGCGATCATCACCAATAACGAGACACAATTCACGGACAAAAAATTCCAAGATTTTGTCGCCCAACTGAGCACCAAACAACACTTTGAGTCCGTCGAACACTCCCAGACTAACAGGCAAACCGAGGCAGCAAACAGGGTAATCCTACGGGGCCTCAAACGGAGACTAGATGAAACAAAGAAATACTGGGTCAAGGAGCTGCACAACATGCTCTGGGCCTACCGTACTACGCCCCATTATTCGACCGGGGAAACCCCTTTTCGCCTAGCATACGGGACTGAGGCAGTAATCCCCATTAAGACTCATGTGCCCTCCAGGTGGACTAAGGCGCCCCTGGACGAGGAAACAAACAGTGAGGCACTAAGGGAGGAGCTCGACCTCGTCGAAGAGGTCCAGTCAGGAGCAGCCCTCCGCGAGGCCTTGCTAAAATAAAAGATCATGATCAGGCACAATTCCAAAGTTATACGATGAGAGTTCTAAGTAGGTAGTCTCGTCCTAAGGAGGAATCACAAAGATTCATGTGAAGGCAAACTCGCCACAAACTGGGAAGGACCCTACCATGTTAGAGCGAGAATAGAGAATATGGCCTACTACCTAGAACATATTAACAGGGAAGAACTCACAAGACCATGGAACGTCGAAAAGCTAAAACAATATTATAGCTAAGGCCTCAATTGTCGGTATGCTTCATCAACACGACGAACATAACGTACCGACCATAAGTGTGTGCCTAGGTATAAGTGATATGCTACCAAAGTAAATCAAGGCAGAGTTTTGCTCAAGAACGAGCAAAACCCATGCCTGACAGCGGTCCCTCAATCGAGTCCACCGTCGCTAATGTACCATGAAAGGCAGAACACCCAGCTCGCGATGGGATGTTCACGCTGCGAACTCAAGTCACAAACTCGACCTAAGCTCCGCTCTCATGCCCGGAAGCTACCCAGGCATTTCGACCAATTCCCCTAACTGTCGAACAACTATTTGTCGAGCAAACCCCGAAACATAATAGAACTGTTCACTAAGGTAACTCATACGACAAACATTGAGCAATGTTTGGCACTTAGAGAAAATAAAGCAAAGTATAAACATGCACGAAAATAAATCATACATAACCGACCACCATGTCCAGAATAAATATTGACATAAAAGCGGCTACAAGGACCGTGATTATGCTTGTTACAATACAAAGGGGCCAAGCCCCCCATAAGAGAATAAAATTACAAAAACTTGGCGTGCAGGCCAAAAGTACAAATGAAATAGAAGTCACCCCTCCGCCAGCTGAGAATCTTTGCGGGCACCCTGTGCATGCTGTAACAGCCCGAATTTCATTAAATAATTAATTATAGTAATTAATTGATTTAGTGGGATTTTTATTAATGTTGGAAATTAATTTTTATTAATTGGAATTAATAGAGAATTGAGAAGGAAATTGGAAGGAAGGAAAATAAAAGAAATATATAATAGAGAAGGAAAAGAAAAGAAAGTTGGAGAGAAACATTTGGAAAGAAAGAAGAAGAGAAAGAGGGAAGAAGAAGAGAAAGAGAGGAGAAGAAGAGGAAAGTGGAAAATCATCAAGAACCAACATCAAAGCTCTGATTAATCGAGGTAAGGGTGAGAAATGTTTCTATTTGATCATTGCATGATGTTATATATGTTGGGTTGGGGTTTTGGTGTAGTTTCCATCCTTTTTCATTTAGGGCAAAAGTTGAAATAATCGGTAGAACTGTGATTTAATCGGTTGGAACTGAGTAATAATGTCGTAGAATAGTCGGGTAACATGTATTGATGTTGTTTGAGTTGGTTTTGATGTTTGGGAGTTGGTTGGTGGTGGGTTTGAGAAGGAGAAGACAGAACAAAATTCTGTTTTGTGCAGGTTCGCTGGCTCTCGCTAGGTGAGCTAAGGCGAAGCTTCGCCGGGCGAAGCCTAGCGCACGCTGGCGAATAATTATGATTAAGTCCCAGTGGACTTTGCTGGCGAGTTTGCCAGGCGAAGGTTGGTTAGCGAATGTTCGCCCAGCGAAAGTGCTGGCGAATGGTGGCGAACAAAGTCAGTAGCTATTGACTTTGGCTCGCTGGGGAGTCTCGCCAGGCGAAGGCCTAACGAGTGTTCGCTGAGAGGGTTCGCCAGGCGAATATGGGCGAATTTGACAGCATCTTTTCTTTGTTGTGGTTTCTATGTGTTGACGATTTAGTTGTTTCACATAGACTAATACCTCTACATTTTGAGTATGTATGTGATCTATTGTGATGATATGTGTTGTGGGTAGCCTACGGGCGTGAATCCTAGAATTGTGATTTGAAAGTTAATTGCATCAAGTATAAATACATGTGAACATAATAAGTGATTATGTGTATATTATTTAATGAACTTGTGAATGCTTGATGTGTATACAATTATGTGATGAGTATGCATGAGAACATTGTGAATATGTGTGCATAACTTGTAATTGTATGATTGGTATTGTGATGTGAATACCTTGATTGTTGTGATATATGTTGTATGTGCAATCATTGTGTAATTCTTGAAGAGATGAATTATTAAATGCATGAGATTAAGATGCGAGAACGGTCTTAAGTGCATTGTTGTGGTTGATTGCATATGCATCATTTAGTCAAGAGGCAATGTTTGTTAGTTTCGTGGAAACTAGTGGCTTGTCCCAAACCTAGAAGAGTGGGTTTGAAGGCTTAGAGGACGAGCCTTTGTTGTTATCGGTCTAGAAGAGTGGACCCGGTTTAATGTAAAAACCGAAAAATGATAACGGGTTATCGGTCTAGAAGAGTGGACCCGGTTTAATGTAAAAACCGAAAAATGATAACGAGAGTCAGTACCGCATTGCATGAGTTGCATTGAGTTATTGAGTCACATTGATATATGACATATGCATGAAGAGATGCTTATGTGTGAATGATAAGATTGTGGAAATGTGAGTGTATGCATGATGTGGGAATGCTTTGTGAATATTCATGTTGTCTATATATGTGTGGTAAATATATATGATTAAGAGAGCGAATTGTGGTGAGAAATATGGAGTTGAATTATATGATTACCTATATATATATATATATATATATATATATATATATATATATATATATATATATATATATATATATATATATATATATATATATATATATATATATATATATATATATATATATATATATATATATATATATATATATATATATATATATATATATATATATATATATATATATATAATCTTATGCTTTGATTATTATGGTTATATTTCTCACCCTTCTGCTGTTTTATAATGCTCTACGAGGCATTGCAGATTAGGATGCTGGAGTCTTTCTTTTGTGAAGTATAGCTTCATTCTTTTGAGTCTGACTGCTCTGATTATGTAACACCGGGTAGTTAGGCTGGTATAGTACTCTTTTGTGATACATTGCGATGTATCAGCTGATGTGGCTTTGTAATTACCT
This sequence comes from Lathyrus sativus, assembly GCA_963859935.3. NCBI lineage: Eukaryota > Viridiplantae > Streptophyta > Magnoliopsida > Fabales > Fabaceae > Lathyrus > Lathyrus sativus. The sequence goes on from OZ012741.1 coordinate 562,565,205, forward strand.
GACATGATGTATTAATCTGGATATCTTATGTGTATGTGAATTAATATTTTGGAAATGATTAAATGATTTTCTCTTCCGCTTAAATTTTAATGTTGAAATGTGATTTCTAAAACCATGAAAATGTTACATATTTTATGGAGCAAATGTTAAAGTGTTTCATTGGTGAAATTGTGACATTCTTCCTTTATACCTTATTCTAAAATTTTCACTCTGATAAATTTGTATATGCATTTATTTGGGGTATAGAATGGGGTGTTACAATAGTGGTATCAGAGCAGGTCGGTCCGTCCGGCCAAGTTGTTAGAGTGTTTTCCCTGTGTGTTATTGATATGCGTGTGTTGCATTATCAATATTGGTCGTTCTTACGTGGTTCTGTTGTTGGAATTAGTAAGATGGTTGCAGGGAGGAATGATGAAGCAATCGCCGAAGCTTTGACAAGGTTGGCGGGAGCGATTGGGCAGAATCCTCCGGCCAATGTGAATGCGGGGAATGTTGTTGAAGATGAATTCCGTGCTTTGGGGAGGTTTCAAAGGAACAATCCTCCGATTTTCAAGGGAACCCATGAGCCTGACAAAGCACAGATTTGGTTGAAAGCTGTGGAGAAGATTTTTCGGGTTATGAATTGCTCAGATGCACAAAAGGTGCAGTTTGAGACTCACATGCTCGAAGAAGAAGCTGAAGATTGGTGGGGTAATACTCGCCAAAGATTTGAGGAAGATGATATTGTGATCACTTGGGATCTGTTCAGAGAGACTTTTCTGGAGAAGTATTTTCCAGAGGATGTGCGAGGTAAGAAAGAGATTGAATTTCTTGAGTTAAAGCAAGGTAATTCGACGGTAGCGGAGTATGCGGCAAGATTTGAAGAGTTGATCAAATTTTGTCCTCATTACAATACTGTTAATGCCGAGAGGTCTAAGTGCCTCAAGTTCGTGAGCGGTTTGAGACCCGAGATTAGGCAAGCTATTGGATATCAGGAAATCAGGCAGTTTTCTGAGTTAGTGAACAAGAGCAGAATCTATGATGAAGACAGTAGGGCTCGATCTAGCCACTACAAGAGTTTAAGTGATAAGAAAGGAAAAGGTCAATTAAGAGGAAAACCTTATGTGACTCCTGCAGACAAAGGGAAGCAGAGAATGGGTTATGGAAAGAGGCCAAGTGGGGGAGTTTCTACTCCGGTTAGATGCTATAACTGTGGTGAAGCGGGACATCGTGCTCCCGAATGCAAAAGTGTTGAACAGAAGTGTTTCAAGTGTGGCAAGCCAGGCCACAAGGCTCTTGAGTGTAGAAGCGGTACCGGTGTGACTTGCTACAACTGTGGTGAGAGAGGGCACATTAGTACCAAGTGTGATAAGCCTAAGAAGAATCAAGGGAGCGGAAAAGTGTTCGCTCTATCTGGATCTGAGACTGCTAGCGACGATCGATTGATCTGAGGTACGTGCTTCATTAATGGTACACCTTTGATCGCTATAATTGATACCGGAGCTACGCATTCTTTTATTTCTTTGGATTGTGTTAGAAGGTTGAATCTTGAGTTGTCTGTGATTGGTGGCGGTATGGTTATTGATACTCCTGCTATGGGTTCGGTAACTACACCGTATGTTTGTTTGAATTTTCCGTTGAGTATCTTCGGTAAAGATTTTGGAATTGATTTAGTGTGTCTTCACCTAGACCAAATCGATGTCATCCTTGGGATGAATTGGTTGGAATTCAACCGGGTATATATTAACTGTTTTGACAAGACGGTTATTTTTCCGGAATCGGACGTTGCAAGAGATTTGTTTATGACAGCGAGACAAGTGAAAGAATCAGTGCAAGATGGAGCTAAGGTATTTATGCTTATGGAAACTTTGAGAATTGGTGGAAGTGAAGAGATTGGTGATTTACCAATTGTTAGAGATTTTCCGGAAGTTTTCCCTGAAGAGATAAAGGATTTACCACCGGAGCGAGAGGTGGAGTTTTCAATAGATTTGATTCCTGGAACTAGTCCGATATCGATGGCTCCTTATCGTATGTCGGCATCAGAATTGAAAGAGTTGAAGAGTCAACTTAAGGATTTGCTTGAAAAGAGGTTTATTCGTCCGAGTGTGTCGCTGTGGGGTGCACCGGTGTTGTTGGTTAAGAAGAAAGAGGGTTCTATGAGGCTCTGTGTGGATTACAGACAGTTGAACAAGGTGACTATCAAGAACAAGTATCCACTTCCGAGGATTGATGATCTGATGGATCAGTTGGTTGGTGCAAGTGTGTTCAGCAAGATTGATTTGAGATCTGGGTATCATCAGATTCGCGTGAAAGCTGAGGATATTCAGAAGACGGCCTTTAGGACGAGGTATGGACACTATGAGTATTCTGTGATGCCATTTGGTGTGACTAATGCACCAGGTGTATTTATGGAGTACATGAATAGGATTTTCCATCCTTATTTGGATAAGTTTGTGGTTGTGTTTATCGACGACATCTTGGTTTATTCGAAGAGCGAAGAAGAGCATGCCGAGCATCTGAAGATTGTTTATCTGTGTTGAGAGAGAAACAGTTGTTTGCAAAGCTTTCTAAGTGTGAGTTTTGGTTGAAGGAAGTTAGTTTCCTTGGTCATGTGATTTCGAGTAATGGTATTGCGGTTGATCCGTCGAAGGTTGAAGCGGTATCACAATGGGAGACTCCGAAGTCAGTTTTTTAGATTAGAAGTTTCCTTGGTTTAGCCGGTTATTATCGGAAGTTTATTGAAGGATTCGCTAAGTTATCGTTGCCGTTGACGCAGTTGACTAGGAAGGGTCAAGCTTTTGTTTGGGATGCCAAGTGTGAAGCGAGTTTCCAAGAACTTAAGCGAAGGTTGACGACAGCTCCTGTTTTGATTTTGCCAAATCCGGAAGAACCGTTCGTTGTGTATTGTGATGCTTCTTTGATGGGTTTAGGAGGTGTGTTGATGCAGAATAACCAAGTTGTGGCTTATGCTTCGAGGAAACTCAAAGTGCATGAGAAGAATTATCCGACGCATGACTTAGAGTTGGCCGCCGTTGTATTCGTGTTGAAACTTTGGAGGCATTATTTGTTTGGTGCGAGGTTTGAAGTGTTTAGAGACCACAAGAGTTTGAAGTATCTCTTTGATCAAAAGGAATTGAATGCAAGGCAAAGAAGGTGGTTAGAGCTATTGAAGGATTATGATTTTGGTTTGAATTATCATCCGGGTAAAGCGAATGTAATAGCGGATGCATTGAGTCGGAAATCATTGCATATGTCGGCGTTGATAGTGAAAGAGTTGGAATTGGTGGAGCAATTTCGGGATTTGAGTTTAGTATGTGAGAGAACTTCTTTTGGATTTAAGTTGGGTATGTTAAAGCTTACAAGTGGTATTTTGGATGGAATTCGAGAAGGACAGAAATCGGATTTGAGTTTAGTTGATCGGTTGACTTTAATCAACCAAGGCCAAGGTGGTGATTTTCGGATTGATGAGAATGGGATTATGAGATGTCGGGATCGAGTTTGTGTTCCGAATGTTGTTGAGCTTAAAAAGAGTATCCTTGAGGAAGGACATCGTAGCGGATTAAGTATTCATCCAGGTGCTACTAAGATGTATCATGATTTGAGGAAAGTGTTTTGGTGGCCTAGTATGAAGAAGGATATTGCGGAATTTGTGTATTCTTGTTTGACTTGCCAGAAGTCAAAGATTGAGCATCAGAAGCCATCGGGTTTGATGAAGCCATTGTTTATTCCTGAGTGGAAATGAGATAGTATCTCCATGGATTTTGTATCGGGTTTGCCGAGGACGCCGAGTAGTTTTGAGGCTATTTGGGTTATCATGGACAGATTGACTAAATCTGCTCACTTTATCCCTATACGTGTGGATTACCCGTTGGAGAAGTTGGCTAAATTGTATATTGAGAGGATTGTGTGTTTGCATGGTATTCCGTCGAGTATTGTTTCGGATAGAGATCCGAGGTTCACTTTGAGATTTTGGGAGAGCTTGCAGAGTGCTTTGGGTACTAAGTTGCGTTTGAGTTCAGCGTATCATCCTCAGACAGATGGTCAGACGGAGAGGACGATTCAGTCGCTTGAATATCTTTTGAGAGCTTGTGTATTGGAAAAAGGAGGAGCTTGGGATAGCTACTTGCCTTTGATTGAGTTTACCTACAACAACAGTTTTCATTCGAGTATCGGTATGGCACCATTTGAGGCGTTGTATGGTAGGCGGTGTAGGACACCATTGTGTTGGTTTGAGTCCGGAGAGAGTTCTGTTGTTGGACCCGAGATAGTTCAGCAGACGACGGACAAGATTAAAATGATTCAAGAAAAGATGAGGATTTCTCAGAGTCGTCAGAAGAGTTATTATGACAAGAGGAGGAAGGCACTTGAATTTCAAGAGGGAGATCATGTGTTTCTTCAAGTCACTCCGATGACAGGTGTTGGTAGGGCATTGAAGTCGCGCAAGTTGTCGCCGCGTTTCATTGGTCCTTATCATATTTTGCAGAAGATAGGAGAAGTGGCCTATCGTGTGGCTTTACCACCGTCGCTTGCTAATCTTCATGACGTATTCCATGTATCTCAGTTGAGGAAATACATTGCGGATCCGTCTCATGTAGTCCAATTAGATGATGTGCAGGTGAGAGATAACTTGACTGTTGAGACATCACCTATGCAGATAGAGGATCGGAAATTGAAGCAGCTTCGAGGTAAAGAGATTGCTTTAGTGAAGGTCGCTTGGGGAGGACCGGCTGGTGGAAATGTTACTTGGAAGCTTGAGAGCCAGATGAAAGAGTCTTATCCAGAACTGTTTGAACCAGGTAACATTTTTGAGGACGAAAATTCCTAAAGTGGGGGAGGGTTGTAACAGCCCGAATTTCATTAAATAATTAATTATAGTAATTAATTGATTTAGTGGGATTTTTATTAATGTTGGAAATTAATTTTTATTAATTGGAATTAATAGATAATTGAGAAGGAAATTGGAAGGAAGGAAAATAAAAGAAATATATAATAGAGAAGGAAAAGAAAAGAAAGTTGGAGAGAAACATTTGGAAAGAAAGAAGAAGAGAAAGAGGGAAGAAGAAGAGAAAGAGAGGAGAAGAAGAGGAAAGTGGAAAATCATCAAGAACCAACATCAAAGCTCCGATTAATCGAGGTAAGGGTGAGAAATGTTTCTATTTGATCATTGCATGATGTTATATATGTTGGGTTGGGGTTTTGGTGTAGTTTCCATCCTTTTTCATTTAGGGTAAAAGTTGGAATAATTGGTAGAACTGTGATTTAATCGGTTGGAACTGAGTAATAATGCCGTAGAATAGTCGGGTAACATGTATTGATGTTGTTTGAGCTGGTTTTGATGTTTGGGAGTTGGTTGGTGGTGGGTTTGAGAAGGAGAAGACAAAACAAAATTTTGTTCTGCGCAGGTTCGCTGGCTCTCGCCAGGCGAAGCCTAGCGCACGCTGGCGAATAATTATGATTAAGTACCAGTGGACTTCGCTGGCGAGTTCGCCAGGCGAAGGTTGGTTAGCGAATGTTCGCCCAGCGAAAGTGCTGGCGAATGGTGGCGAACAAAGTCAGTAGCTATTGACTTTGGCTCGCTGGGGAGTCTTGCCAGGCGAAGGCCTAACGAGTGTTCGCTGAGAGGGTTCGCCAGGCGAATATGGGCGAATTTGACAACATCTTTTCTTTGTTGTGGTTTCTATGTGTTGACGATTTAGTTGTTTCACATAGACTAATACCTCTACATTTTGAGTATGTATGTGATCTATTGTGATGATATATGTTGTGGGTAGCCTACGGGCGTGAATCCTAGAATTGTGATTTGAATGTTAATTGCATCAAGTATAAATACATGTGAACATAATAGGTGATTATGTGTATATTATTTAATGAACTTGTGAATGCTTGATGTGTATACAATTATGTGATGAGTATGCATGAGAACATTGTGAATATGTGTGCATAACTTGTAATTGTATGATTGGTATTGTGATGTGAATACCTTGATTGTTGTGATATATGTTGTATGTGCAATCATTGTGTAATTCTTGAAGAGATGAATTATTAAATGCATGAGATTAAGATGCGAGAACGGTCTTAAGTGCATTGTTGTGGTTGATTGCATATGCATCATTTAGTCAAGAGGCAATGTCTGTTAGTTTCGTGGAAACTAGTGGCTTGTCCCAAACCTAGAAGAGTGGGTTTGAAGGCTTAGAGGACGAGCCTTTGTTGTTATCGGTCTAGAAGAGTGGACCCGGTTTAATGTAAAAACCGAAAAATGATAACGGGTTATTGGTCTAGAAGAGTGGACCCGGTTTAATGTAAAAACCGAAAAATGATAACGAGAGTCGGTACCGCATTGCATGAGTTGCATTGAGTTGTTGAGTCATATTGATATATGACATATGCATGAAGAGATGCTTATGTGTGAATGATAAGATTGTGGAAATGTGAGTGTATGCATGATGTGGGAATGCTTTGTGAATATTCATGTTGTCTATAATGTGTGGTAAATATATATGACTAAGAGGGCGAATTGTGGTGAGAAATATGGAGTTGAATTATATGATTACCTATATATATATATATAATCTTATGCTTTGATTACTATGGTTATATTTCTCACTCTTCTGCTGTTTTATAATGCTCTACGAGGCATTGCAGATTAGGATGCTGGAGTCTTTCTTTTGTGAAGTATAGCTTCATTCTTTTGAGTCGGACTGCTCTGATTATGTAACACCGGGTAGTTAGGATGGTATAGTACTCTTTTGTGATACATTGCGATGTATCAGCTGATGTGGCTTTGTAATTACCTGACATGATGTATTAATCTGGATATCTTATGTGTATGTGAATTAATATTTTGGAAATGATTAAATGATTTTCTCTTCCGCTTAAATTTTAATGTTGAAATGTGATTTCTAAAACCATGAAAATGTTACATATTTTATGGAGCAAATGTTAAAGTGTTTCATTGGTGAAATTGTGACATTTTTCCTTTATACCTTATTCTAAAATTTTCACTCTGATAAATTTGTATATGCATTTATTTGGGGGTATAGAAGGGGGTGTTACACATGCTCCTCACCGATTTGGAGGAAGTCGGGGATGACTATCCTACCACCCACAACACTATGATGAAACTCGGTACCCTTGAAGGACAACTCAACCACGGGATTCACGATCTTCAATTGCTCCACGATGTTGTTGAAGGCATCCTCGGTGATGGCCAGGCAGTCATCCTCGACTTGGGTAATGCGAGCGACCAGCTCTACCTGAGTCTTTAAATTCTACACATCCTTGTTCTCACCCTCAGCAGGGGCAACGACGACTTTCAACTGCTCGACCAGATCCTCAGCGACTTTCTTTTCAGCAGCAATGATATCTTTCTTCGCGGACAGCTCTTCCCGGCACTTTTTCACCGCCTCCTCGACGGCCCTGACCCGCTCCTCCTGGGACTTTTTAACCTTCTCTTTCTGGTCTACAACCGCAACCTGAGCTTTCTTCAGCTCAAATTCGTGGTGGGAACCCTCCTCGGTGTAAATCACCACCATCTCCAGAACCCTTATCATGGCAGAAGCATCCTGAGCAAGCATGGTCCTTTTGCTTTGGCGGTCCATCTCCTCGAGCTTCAGGGACTCCACCCAAGGAATCTCCAAAGAAGGACCCTCAAAGAATCTCTTCTTGTGCAGGCACAGAGGCAGCTCAAACCTACTCTTCTCCCCTCCTTGCCGAGGTCCACAATCTCGCCCGTACGTTGATGTTTGATACTTGAACTTACAGGTACAGGCGATGTCTCGACGGCCGGTGGGGTAGACGAGGAGGTCCTTGATCCAGTTTGAGGAGGAGTCACTTGTTGGCTGAGGCGACTCTTCCCAATCGTTGCGCCTCCTTTTAGCTTTACTTGGAAATTATTCACCATTCGTTCTTGAGCGGAAGACATGTTACCTGCAAAACAACAGACACATTAATACACGAAGAAATAACAACTCAGATAAACTTAGAGAAAATAAAAGACTACCCAAAAGTTCTAAAGCCCCTGCATGAGTGCTACACTCGAGGAGCTCCTTCGTATTAATATATCGAGCCTCCACCTTGGACCCCCATCTTCTTCATAAATAATCTCCCCAACACAGGTCACACACTGGGCAGGAAGAAAGCCATCCACAAAAGCCACCAGCTTGGCATAGCTGGCTCGGTCATCGTCCCCCAACACATTAGGAGTGGCGATGTAATCGTCGGTTAGGCGGGTAAAATAAGCCTCGCTTCAGCAAAAGGGAAACTTGAACAACCTCAGCACAAGCACCTTGCCATGTTCGTCAACTAAGGCTTCCCCGCCCTCGTCTGTCGAGACCTTCCAGACAAACGTTGATTGGTGGCCCTCTCCGACACAAGCTCAATGATATAAAACCTTTCCTTGAAATTCCTAATAGACTCAGAAAAGGGTTTGAATAACTTCCTCCCCTGCTTCAGGGAGACCCAACTAAACTTCCTCCACGAGACTTGTCGCTGAAGGTGGAAGACAGTAAAGAGGAAGGGAAGGGTAGCTCCAATCTCCAAATACTCACACACCATCTCGAATGCCTGTATAAAGGTGATCGAGTTCAGATGCAGCTGCGAAGGTACCAGGTCCAGGTGCACAAAAATGGCCCTATGAAAATCCAAAAAGGGCAACCTCAACCCTATCTCCTTGAAGACATATTCGTACATATGAAACCTCTCCCCGTATGACGAGCATATACGATCGTCCTCTTTGGGTAAATGTACCTTCCAATCTCCCTCAACCTCTACCGACATGAAGGCATCCCTGATGTAAGAGGCAAAGAGAGAGACATGCTCCCCAAGCTCTGCTACTGACCACTCTCCGTGGTTGTTCTCGAAATGGGCACCTCGCAAGCGTCCCGAGGCGTGGAAGTATCATCAGTCTCGGTATCCTCCGACGAGCTCTCCTCAGAAAGATCTCTCAGTGTTTCTTCTTCAGCTTTACGCGACATTTCATTTACCTGAAAAGCAGAGGATAAATGTGAATTCGATGACAAAGTCAAATCCACCCTTCCACCGCTAGTCAAATGAAAGGGCGCATGAAGGCCCGAGGAAAACGTCCCTGACCTAAGCCATATTCAAATGGCACAGTTACTATGCAAGGAGGTCCCCGGGAAACAACAGTTACGGGGAAGCAACCCATACGCTACCTAGCTTCGCCCTAACTACATGCATTCTAAGAAGAAGAAAGTAAACAAGCCTACGATAAGAGATCAGTTCAGGTACTTACGTGGTCGAGGAAGGAGATTTGGGGTCGAAAGGGCTTTGGCCGGTGAATGTACGGAAGTCGGACGGAATTGGACGGCAGCGGACGACAGAGTGTATAAGTAGAGAACAAGAGAAGAGAGAAAAGCAAAAAGTGAAAATGAGCAGCTTCTCGCTATATTTATAGACGATCCATGGCATGTGCACAAGCACACACGACTATGGGCATCATCATAACCTAGCCTAGCCATCATTACGCATTAAATGCAGCACATGGCTCGAGGCACGCATGGCACTTCACCTCTTCAGATCACATCACCTGTTGGGCTCCTTATATTATAAACTCCCTGCCATGCAAAGTTACAGGCCCCAAGCATAGATTCCCTCGAGCACCAAGTAACAATTTCATCTCAGCAATAGGCAACGACCTTGTTTAGTCCTCCCTAGGATTGTGAATTGCCCTTAAGTCATCACTCTCATGCTCAGGAGCAACGACTTGGGGGGATCCTATTTTTGGAAATTTACCTTTTTGCCCCTCAACCAGGGAAGATTGGTCGGTTGACCTCTAGGGTCAGTTGCCCCTCCTCAGCAGTTCCCGCCTATCACGCACGATTCCACCATCCAGAAACAGTCATGACGCATGTGCCCGCTACTGCGCCTATGCCCATAACAACGACTAGTTTGTGGCACCTTTACCCTTCCCATTGGCTAGTTTCTGGCAGTTACCTATTCTTCAAGGAAAGTTATCTCGCCCCAAAAATAGGGACCAATGGCCAACGCTGGGGGCACTATAAAAACGATCTCATTTGAGAGAGTCAGATGTTCAATATTCATCCTAATACACACATATTTTGTACTTGCCCTCTTTTCTCCCAATTCTTACGTTAGCATCAGAGTGCCTTGCAAGTACACCCCCTCCTTATCTCTCACACCCAGTATCATAGACGTTGTCTCTGGCCCACTTCAGGTTCTAATCAACCGTCAAGATCACACACACACACACACACACACACACACACACACACACACACACACACACACACACACACACACACACACACACACACACACACACACACACACACACACACACACACACACACACACACACACACACACACACACACATATATATATATATATATATATATATATATATATATATATATATAGAGAGAGAGAGAGAGAGAGAGAGAGAATGAGATAAACAAAGGAATACAAGTGTGGGTATTGTGTAACGAAACACATATTAAATATTGTGTTTGCCAATATTGTTGATTCTTGGTATCAGGTATATATTATGTCATGAAATATTTACAATAACATGTTTTTAGTTTAAGTTTGCAATTATATTTCAACTCATGTGATATTCAATTTTCTTCACTTTCTTTTGTAGACGACAAGACACCTTTCTCCCCCGATGACTTAAATGACGTCCCTAGACGTTGGACTTTTACTTTTAATGTGCTACTTGAAAAGGAAAACACTGCTAATGTATGTCTTTGTCTTTGACGTTTGTAAATATTTGATTTGCCTTAATTTGATGTTTGTAATATATGACAATGGTATATACATATTTGTTTGTAAATAATATTTTTGACTTTGATGTAAAAAATATAGGTACAGAAAAATACAGCTTTGTAATATATAAATAAATTAAATTAAATTAAAAAATTAAAGTATTTCACCACGGTTATTAGTAATAACCATTGTAATAGGTAAAGCGTCAATTAATTAGATATCATACAATCAATGGGTTCGAACTCATGACCTTTATATATATATATATATATATATATATATATATATATATATATATATATATATATATATATATATATATATATATATATATATATATATATATATATATATATATATATATATATATATATATATATATATATATATATATATATATATATATATATATATATATACATATATATATATATATATATATTGCACAATGGTTGTTTATTTTAATTGTTGTGGTATATAGCGCGTTACCTGATTTATCATAACAGTCACACACCCGTGGTGAAAAATAACATACTTACAACCATAATCTACCTCACAACGGTTGGTCAATCGTGATGGTATTCCTTTTTCAACCATTATGAAATAGTTTTTCCGTAGTAGTGATTAAGACATAAAAGGAGTTTGGCCTAACCACTTTGATTTCCAAAAGCTACCAGTATTACCTTCTTACCTATAGAATTCTTATATGTACTGAGAATTTTTTATTTAATGTTACCATATCTAAACGTCAACAAATTCGACCATACAAAATTTGGCTGTGATATAATTCTCCAAAGCCATTTGTTTAGAAGTACTAGATTAAACAAGCCACAATACTTAATCCTCAAGCCTCCCTCTTTCTTACTATGACAAATCGAATTCCAATTGATCCAACTTATCTTAATTTGATCTTTTGTTCCTCTCCATAAGAAGTTTCGCTGGTTTTTAATTATCTCTTCCACTATATGTTTTGAGGCTTTATAAAAATAGAATTGATAAATTATGATATATGATAAAACAACATTTATCATGACTATTCTCCCTCCCATTGACATTTTACGACCCTTCCAAGAGCTTAAACGTCTCCCCAATTTGTCCATTATGGCTTCCCATGCTTCCTTTCTTCTGAGGTTGATCCCAATACTAACACCAAGGAAATTAAAAGAGAAAATTCCTAAAGAACAAGACAATAAGGTTGACGTTTCTTTTAGAAAATCAATCTTCAATTTTATTTCCAGAACCTTGCTTTTAGACAGATTCATGTTCAATCCCGAAGTGAGTTCGAACCCTCTCAAAATGGATTTAATACTCCATAGATTATTCAATGCTCTATCACATAATAATATGGTATCATATGCAAATTGCAGAAGTTAAAAATGAATCTGTTCATTGAAGTAAAAGCCTGTGAATTCCTTTTTCCTTTGTACATTTTGAACCAAATATGTTAATCCTTCTACTACTAAAAGGAACAATAATGGAGAAAGTGGACCCCCTGCCTCAGACATCTTTTAACGCGGAATTCCTTTGTGGGACTACCATGGCCCAAAACTGACATGGAACTACCGAAAACCAAAGCTTCCATCCACTTCGCCCATGTCAAACCAAACCTCGTTCTATTTAAAACATATCTCAAATAATCCCAAGAAACATTATTGTAAGCTTTTTGAAAATCCACCTTCACCGCCAAGCATTCCTTTTTGTTTCTCAAAACATAGTCCAAGATTCCATTCACAATTAAAATCCCATCCTGAATGTATCTCTGCCCTAGAAAGGCAGATTGACTTTTGGAAATTTACCTCTCCATTACCTTCTTCAACTTTAACACCAAAATTTTAGTTAGGATATTGCATAAACTTAAAATTAGATAAATAAGTTTATACTCCTCAATTGAGGATTATCCGTTTTTGGGATGGGCGCCAAAAAAGATGAAGCCACTCATTTAGGAAGCTTTAGACTGGAATAAAATTCATTAACAAAGTTAAGAATTTCCTTTTTTTAGAATCTCCCAACAAGACTTAAAGAAAAAGAGGTTAAAATCGTCAGACCTCTGGCTTTTGTCTTTAGCACTAGATCAAATTACCTCTTTTACCTCTTCCTCGCTAAAATTGACTTCAAGTGCAAACTTTTATTCATTTGATAATGACTTAAAATCAATTTCATCTAAAAGAGGTCTCTTTTCTAAAGGTTCGTTGAAAGAGTCTTCAAAATGATTTTTTACTACCATTCTCGCTTTCTCCACGTCTTCAACCTTTCTTGAGAGAGTATTGAGCCCAACTACTCTATTTCTTCTCTTCTTTATCTTTGCTTTATATATTTTAGTAAGTCTAATTCACGCACGCACACACGCACACGCACACGCACACGCACACGCGCGCGCGCGCACACACACACAATCCAATTTTAACAAATACTATAATTATCCAACACACATCACAAATAAATTAATATTAAATGATTATTTTATAAATCTAATTTCAACAAATACTATAGTTCTTTATCTATCTTATATTTTATTATTATTATTTTATTTTTATTTTTTAATCTACTAAACTGACTAATCTGATTTAAATGTTAATTCTGATAATAAGTAGTTTTAGCCTTCACGAATCATAATTATGTATTATATATTAATTAATCCATCAAAATAAACCATCCAAAACTTCAATAACATGAAAGAGAAATATTGAAAAATTATCTTTATCATCTTGTATAATAATTTCACTTAGAAACACTTCAATTCATTCTAGCAGTTATACCTTGCATATTATTAATCAAACTATATATTTAAGGAAAGCAACACAATATTTAACCAAAAGCAACTCTTTTTGGTGTAAAATAAATTAATTTTCACCTAGTGCCAAATTCATATATAAACCATCACTTATTTGAATTTTTTTTTAAATGATCCATGTATTTGAAACAAATTACCAAATTAAAGCGTGATTCAGAAAAATTACCAAATCAACTACCATTCAACAGACAGTTGCCATTTTGAATGGCGATATTGGCAAAAATGAGTTCAAGGAATTCGCCAATCAGATTGGCGAAATTGGGCAACTGGGACGAATTCGTCAGCCCATATGGCGACATGGCTTTGTATGTTTAGGGCAACCGTATTTAATATCAATTTTTGTTATATTTTTAATTTTGAATGTTTTTTAATTTTAATTAATTTTTTAATGTATTTAATATCAATAATTTTTTTATATTTTTAATTATTATTTTGTTTTTAAACATAATTATTATTAATAAACTTAAAATAATTAAATTTAATGTTAAAATTAAATTTTTAATTAATAAACTTAAAATAATTAGGTTTAAATAAAAATAATCTCAAATTAATTTATTAAATTTAGGTTTAATTAAAAATAAACTTAAATTGGTTTAATGAATTTAGGTTTAAATACAAAATAAAAATTGAGTGTTGATTTGACTTTAAAGTAGATAAATTGATTTAAATAATAACTTTTAAAACATAAAAATTGACTAACCATTGAAGTTTAAAGTGTATAAATTTTGTAAGGGTATATTTAAGTCATATCATATGGAGTACGTACTATTTTATTTACTATAAATACGACTGCAAACACATGTATGTTTTCACAACATTGTATCCCAATACACTGAAGCTTTAGTGTATTTTGAGTTGAGTGGAGCCTAGAATGTCTGCATTTCTAAATCAACGTTCTTCATCTTCGTCGTCATCAGCATCAGAGGAATCCTTTCCAACGTTCGATCTAATGAAGAGAAATGCCCTAATTGTGTTTTCAGCAACAAAGCCTCCGATGAAGGTGCTCCTTTGAAATATGCAGACGTTGGAGCACTTGCAGAGGGAACTGAACCGCTGGCTAGAAGGAGATATTGCTTCAGGAGAAAAGATTAGGAAAATTGAGAGGTTGGTTGAGGAGACCGGGAGAAATGGAGTTACTCGTGAATGGAGAAAAGTGGAAAACGATGTCGATGTCCTTGTGATGATGTTGACACCAAAGAAGATAAAGTTGATGGTCGTGATATCGTAGACGAATTGGTGCAATATTCTGTTTTATGTCGTTACGTTGTTGTTATGTTTGTTTAATTTATGTTGCCTTGGTGCAGTGTTCTGTCTTTATGTTGTTGTTATGTCAATTAACTATGCTTTCAAATGAATGAAATTTGCTATTAATCGAATGAAATTTTCCATTGATTTAAAGGGAGAAGATTACATATGAAACTATGCTCTACTGCTTGATCCTACGTTAGGACACTTTGTACGATTGTGTCCTGGTTGCCGACACGAACTACACAATCTCACCAGCTTGTCAGCGGTATCCATCTTCGTTCGAATGCACGTGCTGTTAGGCCGACCCTTTTTCTTTCTGCGCATCAAGTCATTATGCCAAACAATTTTGCCTTCGTATTGAGGCCAATAATCCTCATTTGCCACCACCTGAAAGCTGCATGCGTAGACATTGCATAGACTTATTACTTGGTGAACTGCAGAAAGAAGGTTGGTTGGGTCCTGGCGCGCCTTCGAACACGCTGCTATAACATGAGAGCAAGGCATATGAAATGCTTGAAACTTTCCACAATCACACCAACTCTTATCCAGTTTAACACGATAACATCCCCTAGGGTGTCCTTCGTTGTGATTAATCGACTCGGCAACACTGAACCAACTAGCTGTACAGTCAAAGATGGTGACGACGTGTGTGTTGGCTTTGGCAGCTTCGTCTTTCATGAATTTCATTGAAGTATCACTGTACAGTTGACCCGATTGTAATACCGAACCCCACTTCGTATGTCAGCTATTAAAGAGTGATCCTAGCCTGAAATAAGTTGCCTTTACCAATGCAGTTATTGGGAGGTTTCAGATTCCCTTGAAAACAGAGTTCATTGACTCGACGAGGTTAGTTGTCATGTGGCCCCATCGCACCCCATTGTCGTATGCCCACGTCCATTTCTCCCTATCAATGCTATCAATCCATCTTAATGCATCCGCGTTGGTCAGTCTGATCTTGTCATGGTAGTATTTGAATGTGGGTTCAGTTAGTGCATATCCCGCGGTCACAACCTTCTTCCGCAGCGTCTTGTCTTTGATTTCCCGCTTGAAATTTTGGGCAATATGCCTTATACAATAGACGTGGGTCGAGGGAGGATCCTTCCAACCGTTGTCATGGTTGTTGTATGCACTCTCGACGGATGGGTGTCAATCGGAGATCAAACATAAGTTAGGTTGGGGAGACACGTAAGAGCAGAGGTTTTTTAAGAAAAAACTCCAACCCCCAGCAGTCTCCCCTTCTATTATGGCGAAGGCTATTGGAAAAATGTTGTTGTTCCCGTCCTGCGCCACAACCATGAGTAGTGTGCCCTTATATTTCCCGTCCAACCATGTTCCGTCAATTTGAATTATAGGTTTACAAAATGCAAACCCTTTGATGCATGGTTCAAACGCCCACAAGACTCTGTGAAATATTCCATTTCCACCAATGCAAGTCCCGTCTGGTGTACAAGCAGGCATGGTCTCCAATATCGCAGCAGTTCTTGGAGAGTAGTGTTTAAGAGCCACCAGGAATTTAGGAAGTTCCTTGTACGACTCCTCCCAATTACCAAACACCCTTTCAACCGCGTTAGTCCTGGCAATCCAGGCTTTTCGGTATGAAGGAGTGTAGTTGTACCTTTGAACCATATGTGCAATTATGATACTCGCCTTCAAAGACGGGTTGTCGCTAACGACTGACAGAATCTCATCGCAAATCAATCGAGAGCTGAGTTTGCGATGGTCTTGCATCGGATTAGAGATTATACAACTGTGGGACGGACCCATTGGCCCTATCTTCCAGGAATCTCTTCTCTTCCCGAAAGACGCTGTTAATCGGAACGGGCACTCC
This sequence comes from Lathyrus sativus, assembly GCA_963859935.3. Taxonomy (NCBI): domain Eukaryota; kingdom Viridiplantae; phylum Streptophyta; class Magnoliopsida; order Fabales; family Fabaceae; genus Lathyrus; species Lathyrus sativus. The sequence goes on from OZ012741.1 coordinate 562,581,797, forward strand.
TCGTTATGACAATAGATCGTATACCGCGTCGGGTTCGTCCGATCAACTCTATAATCGGCTGACAACTCCATGTGAAACTGTTTGATTGCCCGGACACAATCTTCTTTCGTACGAAACTCGTCACCCTCTTTTAGTTGCCCTTCTGTTGTGTAGTTAGGGTTGTAGAAAACATCCATCGAGGGTTCATCGTCACCCAAGTCGAGAGTTGTCATATGTTTAGGTGGTCAATAAACATTGTCGGGTGGAACCCCGTCCTCCTGGTTGTTTACCATATCATCAACAACGACTTCAGTTGCTTCTTCTTCCTCGTCAACAACATTGACTTCGACGTGTTCATCCTTAGAATCGCAAAAAACTTGAGAAGAGTCAAGTTGCTGAGACAGCTGTTGTTGTTGTAACGTAACATATAACATGATATCTGAGAAACTAGAATACTCGTGACTCCGAAACATGTTACGCACATCTTCATCATCTCGCACCTTTAACGGGAAAAATTTACATTCAACATGGCCACCAAAAAACACTGGGTTTTTGTATATTATTTGCCCAACTGGACCACATTGCGCTTTTTTTCTATTCTTGACTTCAGGTGTAAAAAATTAGACCTTCTATCAATTAAAAATCTTGTAACTTCAGTGTTTCTGAAACTGAAACCAGATAGTTCGCATTCGAAAACTTCACCGTTAAGATGTGCCGAAATCATATATTGTGGTGTTTGAGACATAGCAAAAATTGTGTTTGAGTGTTTGAGTGTTTGAGTGCTTGAGTGTTTAAGTGTTTGAGTTTAAAGAGTTTAAAGACTTTATTAAATACTCTAAATGTTTGAGTGTTTAAAGAGTTTAAATCTTTTTTACATGTATCCGTTTACCTTGTCACGCATCCTTTTACCACAATCAATGCCTTTGAAGCCAATGACATGCAGCATGCTTGATAAGACAGGTCAATAGCAAAACTCTGCGAATCACATGTGACTCTGCATGCCTATATTGACCATGCAAGCCTACGAGATTCTCTTGATGCATGTAGCATGCTTGATAAGACGGGACTAGGCCAAGAGTCTGCATTTCACATGTGACTCACTAAAAACTCACTAAATAAACTATAATAAATATAAGAAAAACTATGCGTTTCACATGTAACCATTAAAAAGACTCTGATAGTAAAAAAATTTCATATATGTATTGCAATCAAATCTATTACATGTAATCAAAGCTTTTGGAATCAATGACATGCAGCCCGAGGGGTCAGGGAATCAATTTAAAATACCTCAGAGAATAATACAATAGTATTGTCTTAACTGATGATAGCACCGAATATGACATAATAGTCAAAACACGGTGCTATATTATAATTTTGTTCGGTCACTTTTTATTTCCAGAGGGAACTGGAAATACCGTCCATACTATGTATTTACCATTATTACAAAATATTCACAAAGCGTGCGAATATAGTTGGGGATCAGCTGTTCTCGCCCATCTGTATAGTGCACTTTGCAAAACTTCCAAAAAAAATTCCTATACTTTCTATGGTTGTGCTTATCTCCTGCAAGCGTGAGGTTGGTCTAGGATGCCAACGCTTGCTCCAATAAACCGAAATTCTTTTACATTCCCGTACGCCAATAAGTAAGTTTCTTTTCAAGATTATTTAACAACTACATTTTCTTTGTAAGTTAATAATTTGTGAGATGTGTTTAAGATGCTAACTTATATGTGTTTATTTTTTTTTAGGTGGTCTGTTCCAGGGATGAATTACCAGAGATGTCCCAGGCACTCTATAATTAAATACCGCAACCTCATAGACCACCTTGGGCCAGATGATGTAAGTCATTTAACTTTAATTTGTCTAACTTATATGCATAACCTTGTCTATCTCTGTCCGACTAAATGTATCCACCTTTATTGTAGTTTGTCTGGATGTCGTACGAGGGTCTCGACCACCAGCCCGACCCCAATGATGCTGCTGTGTGGACATCAAGAACACCCATAATTAGGTTCACCACGGTGGAGATGCACCAAAGTGACCGGGTGAAGTTAAAATTTGGGATGCATCAGGATATTCCAGATGCTCCGGTAGATTTGGGGCAGTGACATCAAAAGCGGGTGGACTCACAGTGGAGTGTCAGTGATTGGAAGGAGTTTGCGAAGGAGTTGTGTAACCACTGGAAGAGAAGAAGACAACACGTCTTAACCGACCGTATTGTGCACGGGGCTAGACCAAGTCTTCAATATATGAATTGGTTTAGGTCTGTCACGACATCGCATCCTTTCCTGTCCCAGCCAACATATTTGGTCGACCCAAGGGAACGCGCTTCTTCGTCAAACACACAACAACAGTCTAGTGCCCAAAATCAGCCTTACGAAAATCCATACATGCCAACAAATACCCCCCATCAACCACCATACCATGAACCATACATGCAACCCACCCAGTCACAGCCTCAACCACCATACCATTATAGCCCTGATTCGTCTTTTGAGCCTACCCCCTCCGCCTATAGCCCAGACAACTCATTTGACCCTACCCCCTCCAACTATCCACTATTTGACTACCACACCCCACAACAACCAACACACCATTTCCAACCCAATTCGATGTACGCATTCAGACAACCATATCGTCCATACACTACCCAACCTCCACGACAATCCTTCGAAAACATGGGCACTGAGCTGAACTACGGAAGCGCCGATGGTAGTGGACCTCCCGACTATTGGAGTCAAATGCTGCAAAATCTATCTGATACGCCAGGACCGTCCCAACAAAACCCTCCTCAACAACTCAACACACAACGACGAGACACACCACAACAACCTCGTCGTAGACCTCGTCACAACGCGCATCCGCCGCAGCATGGCACCGGTGGTCGCTTGGATAGAGCCGGCCATTAATTTTTTTTTCAGTTGTAATTTTCATTATATTTTTTTCAATTGTAATTTTCATTATATTATAAATTATAAATTAATATATTTTAACTTTTTTTTAATTCCTTACATGTCAATATATTAATAGGTAAAATATTTATTAAAATGTTTATTAATATTTAATCAAACGACAAATGTGCAAACCCTAAACAATGTACTGATTCACCAATCGTGATGGCGAAATGGGCCACTTTTCTTCACATTCGCCAATCCATATGGCGACTTAGTGCAAGCCCAAGACGTGAGTACAACAATGTCGCCAATCCAAACGACGACTAGCTGTTGAAACTTAGTTGGTTTAAAAAAAAATTTAAAACTTGCTTTTATTTGATAATTTTTAACTAATAGTTTGTTATTCTAAAAAGAATATTCCTGAATTGAACTCCCCTGATTTTCTCTCTCCCTCACATTCTAACTCACATCTCCTCCACTCAACTAAGAATACTCATATACTCCGCACAATAAAATAAAATTAAAAAAAGCACAATGAATGGCAAAAAAAAAAAAAAAACTGTTAACAACATGACTAATTCATACTCATCATTAGCATCACACGCCATGTGTTAACTAACAACTTTTCTATCGTAAAATTCTAAGAAACTATCAACGCCATGCACCATTACTCACATGCATGTATCCAGAAAACGTTACACAAAATCTCCTAATTCTCCCAACCCTTTCTCTATATTCTCACGCTCCTAAGGTATTCGACGTAATTCCAGTATGGACGAACCTAGTACCAGTACTAGCAGCAACGCTATGCATTCAAATTTCGTGGAAATAACACTCAATGTGCACCAAGTTGTTCTACCACCGCCCGTCAGCACTCTACAAAGAATCAAAATCAAACTCAAGGAAATTTTTTTCCCCGACGATCCTAAACGACAATTTAAAGGAAAAACTCTTAACACCAAACTCATCCTTGGAGTTCAGTATTTCTTCCCTATTCTTAAATGGTTACCTAATTACAGTTTCGATCTCTTTAAAACCGATCTTGTTGCCGGCCTCACTATTGCTAGCTTAGCTATACCGCAGGGAATTAGTTACGCTAAGCTTGCAACTCTTCCTCCGATTATAGGACTATGTAAGTATGTTAATTGATTCTACCTGACTGTTATAGTAAGTTCAAAAATGATAATGTGAGTGCAAATTTATTCTAATTATAGATTTTTTTGTGTGTGTATGAATGATAGATTCGAGTTTTGTTCCGCCGTTAGTTTATGTTGTTCTTGGAAGCTCGAGAGATCTTGCGGTAGGACCGGTTTCTATTGCTTCTCTTGTGATGGGATTCATGATTGCAGAGGAAGTGTCTCCCACAACGCAACCTGATCTCTTTATTCAGTTAGCTTTTACTTCAACGTTTTTTGCTGGTATTTTTCAAGCTAGTCTTGGAATTTTAAGGTAATTAATTAACTAATTAATCACAATATGTATAACAGTATATGCATATGTATGTATATATCATTGTCTTATATTGAACGGTTGGATTGCAGGTTAGGTTTTATTATTGATTTTCTATCAAAGGCGATTTTACTTGGGTTTACGGCTGGAGCTGCTGTAATTGTGTCTCTGCAACAGCTAAAGAGTTTACTTGGAATCACAGATTTCACTAAACAGATGGCTATTATTCCTGTCATGCGTTCTGTTTTTGACAATATTCATGAGGTTGATTTTTAAGATGAAGTTTTTTTTTTAGGGACAATGTTATAACTAGTAAAAAGGTAGTATATTTTCAATAATGATTTTTGTGGTTTTTGTGCAGTGGTCATGGGAAGCAATAGTGATGGGGTTTTCCTTCTTAGGGATACTTCTGCTTGCAAGACAAATTGTAAGATTTTATTCTAATTTTTTGTTGTAATTATTGAGTTAAATGTTATTTTCTTTGTCAATCATTCCCATCATGTTTCTCAATCTAATAAATGACTCGATCTTCAAAACCTTAGTCATGATATCGGCTACTTGAAGACATCTCTGCAATACTCCATAACTAGCTTTCCTTTATTCGCTTGACCCCTTATAAAATGAAACATAGTTTCAATATGCTTACTCCTTCCGTGTGAAATACGATGTTTGGTTAGATGAATGGAAGATTTGATATCTACCAACAATGACAAGGCAGATTCCTTCCCTCGTCTAGTATTTCTCTATTGATCTCAACTCGGCCAGCATTGCATCAATCCACTTTGGATCTTGCAATACTTCTGCAAATGTAACTTGGTTCAGTTTCTGAAATGAGTGAAACATGAACCAATTCATCTTTGTTCTTGCTAAAGGGTGAAACCTTGCCAATGGTATATCTGACATAGGTCGGAGGTGTTTTTGGTAAATATAACAAATGGGCTGTTCTTTTGGGGTCTTGGCTATATATAACCCCCCCGGAGATTGTATTTCCTTAGATATCATGGGATTATGGGTGAGTCCAGTTTGGGTAACTCCCTCACCCAACTTTCTCGAATGTGATCTTGCCCTTAGTAAACTTATCCGAGTAAGTGATGTGCGAACGTGCAACCTGGACTAGGTAAGTAATCATATCATTGGGCATATGCTCGGGTCATATGTCAGGATATTGGACCCTCGAGTTAATGTCATGACCTTAATGATGAGATATGTTGTGTGGGTCGAGGTTGGTTTAGAGGTTATGAATGTCCAGCCTTCACCATTTTTCTCAGAATCAAGATTCACATCATACATCACCCTGCAACCTCACAAATAGTTTCTTAATTTTATGAGATCTTCTTATTTCTCTTTCCCCAGTCATGGTATCTAATAGGAATGGATCGGACCCCACAAGTGATGATGGGGATGTGTTGGTTAACATAGATAATTTTAGGCCAAAACAGTGGAGGGTATATGTGAGAAAGAATAGGAAAGAGAAGTAATTGGATAATTGACCCAGTAAATCAGTACTCCCTGTTAGTTCCTGATTGACAGGCATTTTGGTAAAACTTGGTGAAATCACAAGATGTCCTACAGGATGTCGTGACATATAGTTTTAAGGTTCTGCAGGTAGCTACATCTGTTGTAGCAGGACTTAGGTCATGATGTCAAGCATGATTTTCTGACTCTTATGAACAAAACATTCTGTGAGAATGTTATTATTTGTCTGTTTCTTTTGTGCAACTCTTTGCACTGGTATGATGTATATCTACGTGGATTTTGTTATTAGCCTAAGACGTTTTTGATTCACATATCGTGGAATATTTATGGATTCAAGAGGAGCTATTTTCTGAAGAATATCTTGGAGATCTGAAGAGTGATTTGATTGGATCTGATTGGATCAAATCAAATCTGTTTCATTGATGCAAATTATGTAGATTGATCTCTTCATGATCAGCTGTTACTTTTGCCACAACCCAAACCCGTCCAAGTGTTGCTATTTAAGGATTCGCAGCCCTAGCTTTCAGACCAGAGAAGCTAGGTTTTAGACTGTGCAATTGCGTAAGGATTAATGTTGTCTAGCATTCGTGTGTTTTGTGTTAGTTTGTGAGTCATTCACTCATTGTCTTAATGTGTGAATTGGACTAAGTTTTGTATTGTAAGTTGTTCACTCAAAGCTTGTAAGTTGCTTTGATGCTTGTGTGCTGGAGTTAGGTGTGGATTTCATTTTAGGAGTTGTGTGGCTAGAAACTTTGGGGAAGGTGACCATGGATTGGAAAGAAATGTCTATGGTGTTCAACCATAAGGGCAGTATGGTGAAGTTACTTGGTCAGGCTGTAGAAGATAAGATGACTACTTTCCAAAGCATTATCACTGCCTCTCGAATTATAGCAGGCTGTGAATGGCCTACCTTGATGGAGGTGTTAGGGTCGCAGATGTCGCATGTCTCTGATCAACATACTAAGGAGTTGGAAGGATTGTTGGACCGTTTTGTTATTGTGTTTAAAGAAATCCAAAGTCTTCCTCCGCCAAAAAACACCAGTCATTCAATTGAACTTTTACAGGGTGCTGATCAGGTAAGTCTGCGAGCTTACAGATATCCTCATTTACACAAGGATGAAATTGAAAAACAGATTCAGAGCCTATTGCAGCAAGGGGTGGTTAGAAACAGCACCAGCAATTTCTCTAGTCCCGTCATTTTGGTCAAGAAGAAGGATCAATCTTGGCGTATGTGTGTAGATTACCGTGCCCTCAACAAGGTAACAATTCAGGACAAGTACCCTATTCCAGTTGTAGATGAATTGTTAGATGAGTTACATGACTGTAGTTATTTCTCTAAGCTTGATCTTAAATCTGGTTATCATCAAATTCGTATGAAGGAAGAAGATATTCATAAAACGATTTTTCGGACTCACAAGGGTCACTATGAGTTTTTGGTAATGCCATTTGGCCTCACCAATGCTCCAGCAACCTTTCAATCAGTGATGAATGCAATTTTCAAGCCCTTTCTAAGGAAGTTTGTCTTGGTTTTTTTTTATGATATCCTAGTATACAGTAGTAGTTTGGGCTGAACATTTGCAGCACTTGGAGGTGGTCCTTAATATTCTGAAGCAGCATCAGTTTGTGGCAAATCGGACGAAATGTACCTTCGATCAGCACCAAGTGGAATATTTGGGCCATGTCATTTTCAAAGCAGGGGTTGTTGTTGATCGTGCCAAGGTTAGCAATGTGTTACAATGGCCGATTCCTAAGAATGTCAAAGGAGTGCGAGGTTTTTTAGGGTTGACTGGTTATTACAGAAAGTTTATAGCGAACTATGGAAAAATTGCTAAACCCTTGACAGAATTGACAAAAAAGGATGGTTTTAGCTGGAATGCGGCAGCTGCGAAAGCTTTTGAAAAATTGAAAGTAGCTGTTACAACTGCCCCAGTTTTAGCCCTGCCTAATTTCAAATTTCCATTTGAAATTGAATGTGATGCCTCAGGAAAAGGAGTTGGTGCAGTATTGTTGCAATCGAAGCATCCCATTGCATATTTTAGTAAGGCTTTTGAATCATCTAAGTTATCCAAATATGCCTATGATAAAGAGTTGATGGCTTTAGTGCTAGCTATCCAACACTGGCGACATTACTTGTTAGGAAGGAGGTTTGTGGTTTATTCTGATCAAAAGAGCCTAAAACACTTGTTGCAACAACGTATTACCACAACAAATCAGCAAGTATGGATGGCTAAGTTGTTGGGTTTTGACTTTGAGGTGGTGTACAAGGTGGGAGTGGAAAATAAAGTGGCTGACGCTTTATCTAAACAACACGAGGATGCTGAGTTGCAAGCGATTAAATCCTACCCTATTTGGCAGCAGAGCAGCCAACTGCAACAAGAAGTATCAAATGATCCTTTGCTTAAAAATATTATGGAAGCTATTCAAAAGGATCCTAATGCTAAACCTGGTTTTGCTTTAAAAGGTGGCATCTTATTCTACAAAAATAGGTTAGTTATACCTGCTAACTCACCACTTATTGAGGAGTTACTCAAATATTTTCATTCTTCTCCGAGTGGTGGTCACTCCGGCTACCTACACACTTATAGGAGAATGGCCAGAACTTTATATTGGCAAGGGATGATGCGGAGGGTGCAAGATTTTGTGAAAGCTTGTGATACTTGTCAACGACAAAAATATGCGGCAACTACTCCTAATAGATTACTACAACCTCTTCCTATTTCGGTTTTGGTGTGGAGTGAGATATCTATGGATTCCATTACTTGTTTGCCAAAAAGTAATGGATTGGAAGCTATCTTGGTTGTTGTTGACCGTCTCTCCAAGTACAGCCATTTCGTTCCTCTTAAACATCCATTTACCGCTCGCTCAATGGCTGCTATTTTTGTTAAGGAAGTGGTTAGATTACATGGAATTCTGGAGTCTATTCTTAGTGATCGTAACCTCTTGTTTGTGAGTATTTTTTGTAAAGAGTTGTTCAAGTTAGTAGGTACGGTGCTTAAAATGTCCTCGGCATACCATCCTCAAACAGGTGGCCAAACAGAAGTGATTAATCGTTGTTTAGAGGCCTATCTACGTTGTTTTATTGCAGATCAACCTAAGACATGGGCACACTGGATTTCGTTGGCATAATTGTGGTACAATACCACATTCCATGTGTCTACAGGGTTCACCCCTTTCGAGGTGGAGTACAGCAGAAAGCCTCCAGTGTTGGTGCATTTTTTGGAGGGTGAAACCAGAGTGGAAGCTGTAGTGCAAAAGTTAAGGGACAGAGATGAGGCGTTGCGTCAATTGAAAACTAATTTACTCAAAGTCCAGGAGGACATGAAATACCAAACTGACAAGAGATGCAAGGCAATGCAATTTGAGGTTGGTGATTGGGTTTTCCTCAAATTACGTTCTCATCGACAACAATCGGTTGTGCAAAGAATCCATCAAAAATTGGGCCCTAGATTTTTCGGACCTTATCAAATCATGAAGAAGATAGGGCAGGTTGCTTATAACTTGAAGTTGCCATCAACATCTAAAATACATCCTACCTTTCTTGTGTCGCAATTGAAGAAAGCGGTGGGCAACTATACTGCTACAACTTAGTTACCTATCAGTTTAGAGTCCGAAAAAGGGGACATTACTCCGACTAAGGTTTTGTCATGGAGGGACAAGTTTGATGGTGGACAGCATAAGAGAGAATGGTTGATTCAATGGGAAAGGATGGATGTTGGAGATGCTACCTGAGAAGAGGAGTTGTTGTTGAAGAGTCAATTGCCTGATCTGCGCCTTGTGGGCAAGGCTAATGTTGCAGGTGGAGGTGATGATAGGAGTGGATCGGACCCCACAAGTGATGATGGGGATGTGTTAGTTAACAGAGATAATTTTGAGCCTAAACAGTGGAGGGTGTATGTGAGAAAGAATAGGAAAGAGAAGTAATTGGATAATTGACCCAGTAAATTAGTACTCCCCAAATAAATAGGAGTGTACTCAGTCAATGAATTAGTACTCCCCAAATAAATAGGAGTGGACTCAATTAGTTAGTTAGTATTTCCCAAATAAATAGGAATTAGAGTAGTAGTTTTCCTCATATAAATAGGAGTGTATGGGGCAGTAGCTAGGAGGTTATTATGTTTATGTTTTTTCATATTAGGGTTGGGCAGTGAGGGAATTATTTTCTCTGACTGAGGAGCAGTAGCTCTGGAATTACTATCGGTTTCGTACTCATTAATAAAATAATTTTCTCCATCATACCTCTGTTCTATCAGTATCAGTGTTGTCACTAGCACCAAGATCAACCATCACACCAAAAGCTTTCTCCTTTTTGTTTTCCTCTCAATTCCAATTCTTCAATTCATCCACTACCACTTCTCTGCTGATTTTTTATGATCTCTCGTCACATGATATCCTACTAGCACTATTTGTTCTCCATTATCGTCAAATTCATTTCTAAGTTGACTGACGTTTGGTTTAGTTTCTGATCATGCTTTCTCAGGCGCCATTCTCTTCAATCTATCTGTAGGACACCTAATTAGTAGATAGACTACAGTTGACACAAAGTTCTCTCCCTATGTATTTTGGAAAATCCTTTCCCTTCAACATGTCTCTCATCATACTCATGATACTTTTCTTTTTCTTCTATGCATCTCTGTTGTGTTTAGGTGTGTGTAGTGGTGCTACTTCATGAATTATCTTTTCCTCTTCACACAGGGCTTTGAATTCAGCTAAGACATGCTCTTCCATCATTGGTCTTTACAACCCTGATCAATTTTCCAGTTTTCCTAGACAGCACTACTTTAAATCTTCTAAACACCTTAGTCACTTCAGGTTTCTTCTTAATCATGTAAATTTGCGTCTCTCTAGAGAAATCATATACGAAAGACACACAATATATGTTGTCACCAAGTGAATCGGTTTTCTTAGAGCCACATACATATGAATATACATTATCCAATTTACACCATGCCTCTTAAATTCAAACAAGTCCCTAAAATTTAAGTGTCCAAACATGTAATGCCATTACCATTCTTCTCTACTCACTGCAGCTGGCAGGCACTTGTGCTCCATCACTTGAATTCCCACCTTGATCATTATGTTCTTTGACAAGGGAGATTTTATGATCATCCTTTTATTGCTACCAAGCACCTTCAGCACCTTATCTTCCATAATCATCACATAGCCGTTCTCTAGCAATTGAACAAGGCTTAATAGATTGCTATTCATTTTGGGAAAATATAGCACACCTGAAATAAATGAGTTTCTTCCTTCTTTTCTTTTAATCATCACCTTTCCAACTCCTTCTGCACTGAGTGCGTTGTCGTCAACAAACCTTACTTTTCTTTTCATTGATTGATCAATATTTATGAATCAATCTTTCCTTTTAGTCATATGTGTTGAACACCCAGTATCAAGATACAACTGACTTCCTTGTCCTCATCTTCATTTGTGGTTACCATAAGCAAGACTTGATTATCTTCATTTTCTTGTGAAAATTTGGCCTAATCATCTTGGTTTTCCTTCTTATCATTGCAATAGCATTCATCATCCAAGTGTTACAATTGTACATTGAATGCTACTCTTGTCACGTTTCCGTTTACCTCTTCCTCTAGAACTACCGACTCCACAACGAAAACTGCGAGCTCCTCCACGTGAGTGACTAGTGCTCTCACCTCTATTATTTTTGCTGCAAGAAGATTGATATGAGTGCCACCTTCCTCGATCTATGTATTGAGGTTTCATGATGAGATTCTTCCATTTTCCTTTGCCTTTCTTGAACTTGTTTCCTTCAATGCTTGCCTGAACTTGCAAAGCCAGTTCAGTCACATTTTCTCACTTGCATTTCTCTCATTCAATTGTTGCTTGTATTCCTCTAACGTTTCTTGCAGTTCATCCACCTTCATACTTCCAAGGTTCTTTCTTTCTTCAATACACCCCACTATATGATTGAATCTCGGATTGAGACTTCTCAAAACATTTCTTACAATAAGTTTATCTGTCAAAGGTTCACCACAGTTCTTCATATTGTTTGTTAGAGTGATCACTTTAGTGAAACTCCTTCCCCGTGTTCAGAACTTCATATTGTCTCCCGAGTGTTTGAAGTTTCACTTTCGCTAACTTCTCGGCGCCTCCATATACCTTGTGAATGTTTTCCCATGGTTCCTTGGCTGGGGTGACCTCACAAACAGGCTCAATGATGGATAGATTCACCATTGATGAATAAAAAATAACACTTTGTAATCCTTTTACATTGCCTTCTTGTACACCACCTTCTACGCAATTTTGGGTTTTCAGCCAACGCCCCTACATCAGAACTCACCACTTCCAACACATTTTGGAAGCCAAAGAGTACCTCCATCTGTTCAATCCATCTATCATAGTTCTTTCCACCCTTGATCATTGGAAGAATACCAGGAATATTGTTCAGAGATGTTGTCATGGTTGCACATATATTCTTGTCACGGTCGAGCCGAGCTCACAATACTATTGCTGGAACTTAAACTTAAACATCAAGAACTGAATCGAAAGAGAGAATATGACTCAACAACATAATCTGAATTAACCTTAACTAACAATATTTATATTTAATAATGTATTTTGAAATTATATACTCCCTTTGGTCCTATTTATAAGAAAAAATATACTTTTTAGATTCATTGAATAATCAATATATTTGATCTATATATTGTCCAGGTGCATTGGTTATTCAATGAATCTAAAAAGCAACTTTTTTCTTATAAATAAGCCCAGAGGTAGTATAAATTTTATATGAGTAACACTTGGAACTTCAGAGCTAAAACAGAATGGAAAATGTGTGCAGAGCATAAAGAAGCCACAGTTATTCTGGGTGTCAGCTGGAGCTCCTCTTGCATGTGTCATCATCTCCACTATCCTCACTTTTCTAATCAAGGGTCAAAAACATGGTATCAGTATAGTATGTCTCTCCCTCCTAACTAATTAAAGCTTCTTTTGTCAATATTATTCTGAGTAAGTTCTTATCTAAAAATCAATGTCATGTTATTTACTAGGTTGGGACATTGCAACAAGGAATAAATCCTGCTTCAATCGACATGTTGCTTTTTCATGGAGATTATCTTAGTCTAACCATCAAAACCGGAATTGTCAGTGGCATTTTAGCACTCACCGTAAGTTTCACTCTCTTTTACGGGGTATTTATAGGCATTAAAAACATATTTAACCGTATGTTCTTTTATTTGTATAATTAACATTGATTAACCCTTGATTGTTTTATTTACTTGGAAGTGTCAAAGTACCAAACAATGTTTGAACCTTAATAAATACTAATGGATAAGTATATGAAACAGGAAGGAATTGCAGTGGGGAGAACATTTGCGACTCTAAGAAACTACAAGTTGGATGGAAATAAAGAAATGATGGCAATTGGGTTCATGAATGTGGTTGGATCTACCACGTCATGCTATGTCACAACAGGTTCTTGTTAATTTGTACTCTAAAAACTAATTAAATTAATGAAGCGTGTTCATAAACACGCTATTAACTTATTTAAATGATTAAAATGTCAGGATCTTTTTCTCGGTCAGCTGTAAATCATAACGCGGGTGCAAAAACAGCGATGTCGAACTTAGTAATGGCTGTGACAGTCATGGTGACACTCCTTTTTCTTATGCCGTTATTTCGATTCACGCCTAATGCTGTATTGGGTGCAATCATAATAACAGCAGTAGTTGGCCTCATTGATATCCCCGCTGCTTATCTCATTTGGAAGCTCGACAAATTCGATTTCATTGTGTTGTTGACTGCTTTTTTTGGTGTTATTTTCTTCTCTGTCCAATACGGCCTGGCTCTTGCGGTAAGTTCATTCCTCTGTTCTACAACATGTTTTAAAATGATTATGGGCACAGTGAAACTTATATAGTCAATGAAAGCAACAAACTTCTATCTAACTAATATAACTAATTTGTAACTTTTATATCTTTGATGAATACTTGGTAAAAAAAATCTACGACCTCTTTGATAAATAAATTATGATTGACAAAGGGTGTTCATCTTGTTAACCAGGTGGGATTGTCAATTTTTAGGATCCTGTTGCAAATTACAAGGCCTAAGACAACAATGTTAGGGAACATACCAGCGACAACCATATATAGAAATATTCACCATTATAAAGAAGCTACAAGAGTACCTGGTTTTCTAATTCTAAGTATAGAGGCTCCAATCAATTTTGCTAATATTACATATCTCCATGAGAGGTTGGTTTCAACATATTTATCAATTTTTTTCTAACTTTTTTAACTGCATTCAATATTGTTTTCTCAGTTATCAAACCATTGATATTTTTTATTAGGATATTACGGTGGATAGAAGAAGAAGAGGACACCAAAACAGAAAACTCATGCCTTCAATATGTGATTCTTGAAATGTCTGGTAACTCCATCATCAAATTGACCTTATTTACTTCAGGTTCAAAGTAGCTAGGAATGAGATATTTTGGAGCATATGCTTAACATGTTTCATACACAACCAATCATAAATGATATGCTATATATGTATCAATGATATGATCTTTGAATTTTCAGCTGTGAGTTCCATAGACACGAGTGGAGTCACACTTTTCAAGGAGTTGAACGCAGCATTGAAAATAAAAGGTGTTGGGGTAAGATTACTGAATTATGACAAGCTTATTCATCTACATCTATCAAGTACCAACATTTTTTATGAAGGCATGTCTGATGACCGTCGCTGACATTTGTGATTACACTCAATTAGTTTACTTTCTCAAATTAATATAGGTATCAACATATCAGTGTCGTGTCTAGTGTTCGTCTGTGTCAGTACTTACACACCTTGACAGTTTAGAATCCGTATATGAACTATGGCTAATTGGAACAATTTATGACAGCTTATATTGGTGAATCCTCTAGCTGAGGTTATTGAAAAGCTGAAAAAAGCAGATGAAGATAACTATTTCGTACGACCAGATTACCTTTTCTTGACAGTTGGAGAGGCCGTAGGTGCACTTTCATCAGCAATGAAAAACCAATTACAAACCATAGAAGAAGAGATAGAATAGAGGTTGTATATATACTAATCAATATTCCTTTAGTTTAGAAATTTTTGTTCCACTAGGCATATTCTTGTAGACTTGAAATATATGTGCTTTTAAGCACATCTGGCTCAGCAAAAACTACTTGTGAAGGTCTCAAGTTTGTGTATATAGATAGATTTTAGAGAATAAAATCTTCAAATATTTGGCAACACAAATTTATTTCACAAAATGCTACGCAATCGAGCTATAGACATATGCATCTAACCAGTAGCATTGAACTGTGGAGCATCGCATCATGTATTATCTTCATAAGTGATGTTTCTACAACTTAATATTTCACTGCTCCAACAAAAAGAAGAAAAAGCATAGACACACATTGCACCTTATGTACCATTACCAAGAGATAGTAAGAAAAAAAAACACTACAAAAGTAATTCCTTGTCATTTTATAGCTGTACAAAAATTATTGATGAAAGTTGAATTGAATTATACACAAGTTTAGGGGTGTTATCTTTGAGATCCAAAACATCTCAATTGTACTCATTTTTATCTTAAATTCCATATGCAATTTAATTATGATAATTTATATGAAATTTAGGTAGAAGTTTACATACTCATTTAGCCTATCACCTTATGACAGAAGATTAAAAAAAAAAAAAAAAAAGTCTATTGTAACTTGTTCCAGACTAGCCAAAGCCCACTAAAACCGAAGGTTTTAACTTGTCATCCTTACATTTATATCTGGCACCCCTATATCACAATACTAATCATGCAATATTTTTTACTTTTTATTTCAAAATTCACCAACCACATGCGCGAATTACAAATTCTCTAGGGCAATATCGGAAATTTTATTTATTCTACCGAAAATTTCAAAAATAATATGTTTTTTTTACTGTAAATTACGAAATTTGTATGAATTTATACCGTGAATTTCAAAATTTCTGATATTTGTGAAAACATTTCTCCGAAAACTTCACAATTTACCTGCAATTCTCTGAAAATTTTAGAATTTCCGGCAGTTATTAAAACTTTGTTTTTTCTTTTTTCTGGAAATTTCAAAATTTTCAGTGAAATTAGAAAAGTTTTAAAATCTTCGGAATTTTTTTTCTTCGTTTTTTGCAATAAAATACAGGGACAGGGACAACACTAGTGCAGACAGAACGACAGATAAAGCAGCAGACCAAGCTAGCACTGTTGAGATTGAGTCTTTTCAGATACGGGTTGGACGAATGGTTCCAACCGGTTCACATCAGAAAATGTTGGCTGAGCTATATAGTCCTAATAAAGATTTTCTTAAGACAACTGTAAATGTCATCTTAACAGCTATCTGTTGGTTTTATTATTTCATATGTTCATCTTTTTTACTTCGTTTATATATTTGCCAGAAAACGGAAAAAGTAAAAAACTGTACTTATACAAATTTAATAATAGTCAAAACATTTTTTCATTAATCATCAAAAAGGAAGGATTACATAAAGGTAGGGCTGGCAATGAACCAAACCAACTCGAAGATAGTTCGGAATTCGACTCGACAATTAAATCGTTGAACTAGGTTCATGAACCAAATGAGTTGAGTATGAGCGAAAAATTAAGTTCGTTAACTAAATGAGCTGAACTTGAACTATACATAGTTCGACTCGTTAGGTTCATGAGTCAACTCGATTACATATGAAAAGAATTATACTGTCTTTAAGATTAGGTTTAAATATTTACTTCAAATCTTAGACAAATTTAATCTTCAATTTAGTAGTTTTTGAGTTAGACTCTCAAATGTATCTCTTGAAAGTTGTGTAGGTTTTGAATTAGTAGATTTCGAAGATAAAGTTAAATATCAATATGATAACTTTTATTTTATTTTAATATTTTATTTAAAAAATATATATTTATTTAAAATGTCAAATATACTAAAAAATATATATATTTTAAAAAATAGTTTTTAAGTTCGTGAACCATGTGAGCTGAACCTAATGAGATGAACCTAACGAGTCGAATCGAACTGTTCGTGAACTTATAACGAGTCGAGTTTGAGCTTAAAAAAAAGTTCGTGTCGAACTCGAACTCGAACTCGAATTCGAACAATTCTTAACGAGTCGAGCCGAGCTGAGGTGAGTTCGACTCGACTCGACTCATTTCCAGCCCTACATAAAGGACAAAAGATATTAAGATTAAACTAATCTAACTCCTCTAAAATCCTACGACTCATCCAGTTTCCCCAATCAATATCAGGCTCATCCTTATCCTCGCAATCGGAGATAATTATCTGAAACGCCATTCTATCTTTGTTCTTCTTTTTTTTCTTCCTCTTCATTGACTTCTTTTTAAGTTTCAGAAGGCTTCATTACTGTTGATGGTGAACCCTCCTCAAAAGACTTCAAGAGAGTAGATGATGATCCAATTTCAAAAGCTTCAAAAGTGACACATTTCTAAAGAATCTGTGTCTCCAGACTAGTAGTATCTTCTGAATTTTTTGTTATGACAAAAATGTTGGTTGCTCTCAGATGTTGCTTTCATGATTGCTCTAAAGGACGTTGATGAAAATGACTTATGGTTCGGTTGCTTTTATAGTGGCGTCTGGGTAACCTAAACGATGGAAATCTTTTTCTTAATCCTTGAAACTGTTACGGCCAATAACTATTAAAGATGCATTGTACAAGCTTTTAATGCTCTCTACTACTTGAATTGTTTTGTCTTCTTTGAAAACCGATCATGTAATGATGATCTTCTTTGCATTTATAAATGTATTTCTTTCGTTATTTTATCTTTTTGATGTGACAAGAGAGAGAGAGAGAGAGAGAGAGAGAGAGAGAGAGAGAGAGAGAGAGAGAGAGAGAGAGAGAGAGAGAGAGAGAGAGAGAGAGAGAGAGAGAAAGAGAGAAGTATTTAATAAAGAATCTGAACTCATTCAGTTTTAATGTTGTTTATTTAAAATTTTATTATTTTGGTTATTATCTGGGAAAAATATTTTAGTTTTCTGGATAGTAGAACTTAGTTGGAGTTTATAGACTCAGAGGGAGCATACAAACCTCAGACTCTGATGTTGCCAAATAAATTAAAATATATTTTAATTTTCTTGTATATAGAACTAAAGGGGAGATTACAAACCTCAATCTTGGACTATTAGACTCAAAGGGGGCTTACAAACCTCAAACTCTGATGTTGTTAAGAAAATTAAAATAGCCCAACATTGACATATTTTAGTTTTCTTGAATATAAAACTTAGGGGGAGCTTACAAAACTCAACCTTTGACTATTAGACTCAGGGGAAGCTTACAAACCTCATACCCTGACGTTGTCAAGAAAATTAAAATAGTCCAACATTATTCTTTAGATACTTATGTTTGTCGTCATCAAAAAGGGAGAAATTGTTTGAACAAAATGTGTTCATGACATATATCCTTTGGATTTTGATGATAACAAAGTATTGAAAGAACAATGGTGTTATCTAATGTGTGTTCTAAATGTGTAGGTTCTAAAGTTTAAAGAAGATTATATTTATAATCTGATATAAGGACGCACTTGAGAGAAGTTAAGTTACTGGCTTCTGGTGGTTCAGAATCTGAAGAATGTTCTTTAAGTGAAGATTGATAATATAGGTTTGCATAGACTATGAAGCTGAAGGCCTCAGCATCAGAAGAGAAATATATTGTCTCTAAACTTATTGAACGTACCAGCTTCTGGTGATCATTTAAAACCAATGATAAAGCTAAGTTATCTGTACCGCATAAAGCAAGTTACAATGTCAAGTCAGTTTGTCAGCTAGAGTCTGTGTTCACAATGCTCAAGAACAGTTGACACGCTTTATGAATATCTACTCTCAACGAATCTATAGTACAGGACCACATGAAAGACACAATGGTTAAACAAGTTACATAATGAATCAAGATCTTTTAGTGTATCTATCTTCAACGTCTCTTATACTATGGAGTAACAAAAACACTTGTACACGTTATCTCTTTCAACGGCTATTCTTCTGAAACTTCTATATAAGTAGCTAAAGATCCAAGATGGATTTTCAACAAGGAACAAGGAGAATAAATAAGAAAAACCAAGAAGGATAGAAACGTCAGAATGGAAGAATAACAAGATCAACAATAGCAACACGATCGAGTATGCAGAATTTCTGTTATAAGTTGTAAATTGTACAAAGCCTTACGATTTCTTAAACATTGAATATCTTAGAAATTTTAAGTGATGTGATCTTTGTTATGGTTATTTCCTTGTACCTATGATTATGTATCAAGTACACCTTGTTCTCTATTCTGTTAAACAAGTTATTTAGTAGTTTAGATAAAGTCTCTTGTTATGTGTTTGAGCATCATATTCTCTTGCTGTGAAGCTTGAGTCAAGTAAGTCTCATGTTATGTGTTAAAGCATTGAAGTCTTAATCAATTGTTGATTAAGTAAGAAAGTCTTGGACTGTGGTTCTAAGCATAAGTCTTGAGCCTGGAGGGCTTGAGTAAGGAAGTCGTAATTAGTGAGATTTAAGCTGGAAGTCTTGGACTATAGGTCTAAGCAGAAGACTTGGATCGTGGAATCTGATCAGGGAAGTCTTGGACTAATGGTCTGAGTAGAAGTTTTGAACCTGAGGGATTTAAGCAAAAAAGTTTTGGATTCGTGGAATCTAAGCAAGAAGTCTTGGGATGAGGGTCTAAGTAAGAAGTCTCGGGCTGAGAGTCTGAGCAGAAAAGTCTTATGATTAAGTGCATAAGCGATTGTAATCATGTTTTGATTATAGTGGAAAATCTCCAGTGTTACAATGAGACTTGGCTACTTTCAGTTTGGGAGAAACCAATATCAATCTCTGTGTGTTTTGTTATTATTTATTTGCTTCTATTATTATTCCGCTGCAATTAATTATCAGAATCTGAACAGTGATTTAGAATCTGAACTCTGTCCAGAAGCAAAATAAAAAAACAGAAAATATAATTCAACTCTCTTTTTGTGTATTTTTCTCACCTTCACACCTAACACAACTTACTTTAATATTAATATTTATGTATTCAAACATAAATATTACAAAATAAAATTAATTTTACAAAATCAATCTTTTTTTTTATAATTTTTTTTTGCTATTATAAAATTGCAATTTTAATATTAAAAAATATACAAATTAATTTTTAGATATTTAAAGAAAAGCTTGACTTGTTTTGTGTTAGTTTACCATAATAAAACAACTTCTATCAAAATTGATTTAAATTTGAAATTGATTTTTAATAAAATATTTTAAAAGAACTTTTTATTCAAAATACTTTTTATTAAAAGGCTTAAATGCACTTTTAGTTTTCATATTTACAAATTTTTAACGATTTATTCCCCCTTTTAATTTTTTCAGTCTTTTAGTCTCTCAAGTTGTCACATTTTGGGATTTTTTAGTTCCCCTCTTGTTTTGATTATGTGGCGCTCAAAATGGTGATTGGGCATGGTAAGTCAGATGCTATGTCATTTAAATAGTTGGCATGCCATTTATAAATTTTAATAAAACATTAATTTTTTAAAAAATAAAAATTAATGTTAGACAATCTACATAATGAAGAAACCTAATTTTATTGTGTTTATCCCTTTATTCATCTCCAGAAATTCTGCTACTACTCCTTCTCCTCCATGTCTTATACTTCATCTTCTCCGCATCTTCTACCTTGTCTTGCCCATGTCTGTTATTTCCCAAGCAAGCAGTCGCATAAAGTCCCATTCGAACTTCAAGTCAAACCATGGTGAATGTGTGCGGCCTAGAAGCACCACTGATGACATCATGGACTGGTTCTAACCTAGGGCAACGCTTTTATGGTTGTGGGATGTATAAGGTATTATTTGTCTATGATTTATCACTTCTACTTTCTCCAATCATGAAAATATCTTACGTTTTTTTCCTCAGATGTTGTCTGTAGCTTGTGGGACAAAAGAGGTGTGGCCATTTTGTTTGGTATGACGAAGAGATGACCCCAAGAGTAAAAGAAATGATTACATCTTTAAAGGAAAAATTATGCTCATAGCAGAATAAGGTTAATGAATGCAGGGTCAAAGAGGATGAGTTAAAGATGAAGATTAAGTTCCTTAATATGCAACTGAAGTTAACATGTGTTATGATCTTTGTGATGTTATTATGTCTAGTTGTAAAAAGTGTAATGAAGTAGGTTGTGGTTAAAAAATGGTGTTGTATGTTTATGGTTTAGTTGTAACAAGTGTAATGAATCTGACTGTATGAATGTAACCCATGAATTGATGAATGAAAATGATGATTTTTGGTTTAATATGTTTATGGTTTATATGGTATCTTGGTTATATGGTTTTTATAGTAGATGCTGCTTATAGGACATGTTCCAATTTGCTTACAGATTGTACATTATATGTGAATTACTTCATAGAGATATCATTAAAGTCATTACATATACAATAACTTGTTCCAATACATGGACAACAAACTGATTACAAACTAATTACAAATTGATTACAAAATGACACAAACTACAAAATGTCATAAAACCTAACTATTACAAACTGACATGAAACACATAGAACCTAATTTGAACTAATCTTAAGAAGGTTGAGGTGCTTGTGATGAGTTCCCAATTTCTGTTACAGCTGCCTTTGTCTTCTTTCCATCCTTTTTTAAAGTTTCTGTCTCTTTCTATCCTTTGATGCATTGCCCTTCTTTTTGTTACCACCTTTGAGAATGACTTTCTCAGCAGCCCTTTTTCCTTTGCAACTCCTTTTGTTGTGTCCCATGGCACCACATTTATGATAGCTCAGAGTTGTAAGCTTCCTAGGAAGTACATGTGGATTTCTTGGTTCATCATTCACTTTGTTCCTCAGCTTCTTGGGTCGACCAATGGCCCTTCTGAGCACTGGTGGTTCGATGGGTACCTGACCCTCTAACAAAGGCCATAGTTGGGCCCCATTTGTAGAGTAGATTATATGTGAATAACTGTTATTGAAAAAAGACTTCCTGCATAACCAATTCAAACATATCTCAGCAGAAATTTAGTCATACTAAGCAAACATAATAAGCAGATTTATATGGTGAATGTACAAACCTGTAATACTCAAAGACACAATCTTCAGGTTTTTTCTTGTTTTGCCATATACATGATATGGCATGACTACATGGAATACCAGTCAAATCCCATTTTCTGCAAGCATATGTCTGTTGTTTCAGATCTACTGAGTATGTCTCTATGCCATTGGTGACACTAAAGATGGACAAATCATCATCACCATGCCATGTGGGTGTCCAATCTTCTGCATGTTTTTTGTTCTTTTCAAGAAGCAATTGAATTCTAGGGCAAATATCACAAGTGTATGTATTCATAAGCTCCTTTTGACTAGTAAACCTCTTAGTCAAGTAGTGTTTAATACCCTTCAATAAAGTGATTATAGGTTTATCCCTACACTTTAGAATTGTCCAATTGAAGGCCTCACACATATTATTAACTTATATATCACACTTAGATTATGTTTTGAAATGTGACCTGGTCCATAAGTGAGCATGGATGTCCAACATATCCTTCCAAGCTGCTTCCTTCAAAGATTTTAATCGTTGCATTGCCCTCTCCCATACTGAAATGGTTGTAGCTCTTACAACACTCCACGTTGCCTCTTTCGATTCAAGTCCTGGATGTTTCTTTTTCCAATTTCCATAGAGATGCTTCACACATGGTTTTTGCTCCACATGTTCACTTACACTTTGAACAACTGTTACTAAACCTTACATAAAATGATAATTATGATATGCAATAATAATATGACATTACAATATTATTAAATGAATATCAAAATGAATATGTAAGGGATACCTTTTGCTCATCAGAAATGAAGGCATAAGTCATGTGCTTGATTTCACATAAGTCTTTAAGTAGAAGGTATATGAACCACTCCCAAGATGCTCTTGTCTCTGTTTCCATAATAGCATATGCAATAGGAAAAATCTGATTGTTTCCATCCCTGCCTATGGCTGCCATCAATTGTCCACCAAAGTCACCTTTCAAAAACAAGTATCTAACCCTATAAGTGGCCTATAGTATTTGGAAAATCCATACTTGCAGGCCTCCAAACAAATATATATCCTTCCAAACATAGGTCTTTTCTTAGAGTCAACACACTGCACCAGAACTGTACTATTGGGGTTGGATAAGCAGCTCTTCAACATAACTTCTCAAATGTGAATATTGATCAATTCCAGCTCCTTGAATCATATCCATTGACCTCCTTTTGGCTCTATATGCTTGAACATAGGACAATTTCACTTCCCACCTGTCAAATGACTCAGCAATCAAACCCACAGGTTTCATATTAGGGCTATGTCTTAAAACATTTGTAAATTTCTTAGCTAGCCAACCTGTTTTTGCCTGCCTATTCTTAGGTGTTCTACAACAACTATGTTCATCTATAAGACTAACAACTTGCCAAAATTGATTACCAACTCTTTTACTAAGTCTCATGTAGAAATTACAACCTTCCATACACTTAACTACTATACTCTTGGCATCATTTTTCTTAATGAAGATATTTTTCTTCATATCCATTGCATACTCCTTTACAACCTCTCTCACTAAATCTATGTTGTTAAAAACCATACCTAGTTGAAATTTTAATCCTTCACCACTTCTATAAGTTGGGACATTCTAATTTTCTTTATCATCCCCACTATCAGGAGGTGTATGTAGCTGATCAGAGTCATCATCACCATCTTGACACACTGCCTTAGCAGCTTGACACACATCTTCACAACCTTGTAGCACTATGGTCCAATCCACATTGATTGAATCAGTGTCATCCTCACTTGTAACATAATCATCCTCACCTTCACTTGCAACATATTCATTGTCACTTTCACTTAATGAATCATTGCCATTATCATTCACATTATCATGTTCCTTTCCATTCACATTATCATCCTTCTTTTCTATTACAGCATCCACATTCTCATGTTCATTTCCCTCCACATATTCATGTTCATTTCCCTCCACATTCTCATCTTCCTTAGAGTCAGCATCTTCATTTCCCTCCACATTCTCATCTTCATTTCCCTCCACATCTTCGTTTCCCTCCATATTCTCATCTTCATTTCCCTCCATATTCTCATCTTCATTTCCCTCCACATTCTCATCTTTCTTTCCTAACTCAGCCTCATCTATAATATCTGGAGTACAAACTAAGTGCTCTACACACACATCTACAACATCATAATCCTTAACATCAGCAACAAATTTCAGCACATCTTGATCAAAATTTAGGGGTCTAAGGCCACGCGAAAAAACTATACTTGGGGTTCTAATACCATAAACAATTAATATTGGTATATCCCTCATTGTAAATCAACTCTCTCAATTGCATATACGACATATAATATAGATTCCATTCCCAATTCATTTCAGAAATTACCCCATTAACATACCACTTCACAGGTTCAAACACTAACTTTCCCCTAAGATGAAATCGTATCCTAATGCCTTGCTTTTGACTTGGTTTGTAATAGAAACAAGGGTTCAGAATAAACATCAATATTGGATATCACATTCATAATAAACCCTAATTTAGTCTAAATAACATTATTTGGTCCAACATTCGGAATAAACTAACATTTTTTAGGACCCACATTCAGAATAAAGAAAACGAAGAAGGAATTACATTATGAGTAAAGAAAACGAAGAAGGGGCCATAAACTATAATTCCAGTAAAAGAAGTTTCACTTACCTCATACAATATTTCACTTCTTCCTTACTATTCATTCTTCCTTGCTCTTTACATCCCATGGTGTCTTCGAAATTCGTTCGCAAATTGTTGATGAGGTTATGGAAGCAGTTGAAGAAATTATGGGAATTATGGAAGCAACTGAAGAAATTATGTCTCTTTGATATATAAACACAACCCAAATTTGTTTAGCGGTTTAAAAATAATGAAAGTATAAATTTCATATTATGTCATTAACTTAACAATTATTTAAATGACATGGCATCTGACTTACCATGCTCAATCACCATTTTGAGGGCCACATAATCAAAACAGGAAGGAGATTAAAAAAAATTCCAAAATGTGACAACTCAAGGAACTAAAAAGCTAAAAAAATTAAAAGGATGATTAAAACGTTAAAACTTTGTAAATAGGAGGACTAAAAGTACAATTAAGTCTTATTAATATTTACCAATAACCAAAATTGATTTTTTTTTTATAAAATATTAAAGAAAAACTTTTCATCTAAAATATTTTTCACATTTTTTCAAGTTCTATTTAAAAAAAATAAAATTGGTAACAAACAAAATAAAACTTCAAAAAAGGCAATTAATTGATTTTAATAAAATGATTTTTTAAATAAAAAGTATAAAAATTGCTTAAAACAAAATTAATTTTCAGCATTTTTGAACCAAATAGAAAATTCAGTAACGCAAAAGCGCTTTTAAGTAAAATCAAATAAGCAGCTGAATCACAATCACTTTCAACCAAAAAAACTTGTACGTGAACAAAAATGGGGAAAAGACATGTTGCGGACCCTCCGAACCTGAAGAAATACGGCGTTCCGTTATACTCCGTTGCTTGGGTACCCCGCAACACTCTCAAGTCGATCCAAAATGTAACCGCCGATGATTCCTCCGACGCCGATCCTAAATCTCCGCCGGAGGCATCACCACTTGACGATGAGAACTACCTCGTGCTTGCCGGCGGCGGCGGTGAAAGCCGAAGCGGTATCCCTAATTCTGTTTTGCTCGCGCACTTCGATGTTGCTTCTAATTCTCTCTCTGATCAACCGGTACATCTTATATTCCTTTTGCTTCTCTCTTGCTTGCTTGTGAAATTTATATGGATTTGATTTGATTTGATTCAGTAGCGAAAAAGTCTTAGTCGATAGATTGGTAGAATCTGATCTTATTTTGAATAGAATTTGACTCGTTCTTGTTTGTGTTATACAATTTGAGGAATCTGTGATCGATGCTTGGAAGTTTGCTCTGTATGGTTCATTTCATATTTTGTTGAGGGGGGATTTGTTTGAATTGCGTAAACGGTGTCTTTTACTGCATAAAGATTCATGACGTTTATGATACTGTAGTCTCTTGTCTGAGTAACTTCATAAATATTTCAGGTGAATAAGCTAGGAACTAACTCTGAGTGTCCTTATAGAATGACACCTCACCCCAATGGAGATGGCGTTATTTGTGCAATGGAAACGCCAATGATTTGCAGGTCTTTTGGTTTTCATCTCTTCTTTTCGTTTCATTGACATTGGTCATTTTATTAACTAGAAATCCAGCTGGAATTAATTTATCCGTTCAATGTTAATGTTTTATATTTCAAATGAGAGAGAGAAGCCAGACTTGTTTGAGCATACTTTTAAGATGTACTTGGGTTGACCAGATGGAAAATGGAAGCACTTTTCATCTGAATTTTATCATGTTCCTATGCTTTTCCTTTTTCCGCCTACTCAACCAAGTTATCAGAAATGCGGATCAAGAAAGAAAAGTTGGATCATGAGTTCAATTGTTTTAGATTTGTATGATTTATGATCCAAAAACCAGAAGAATTGTAAGCTGTCTAGTATGTTAAGGAACTGCATATGATCTGTATATTTTGATTATATATCCAAAATGTATCCTTTTTTAAGTTGACTCTCTAGGCTGGGACACACTTCAATATCTTTCAATAGTTATTTATAGTTTATTAGCTGCAAATGAGTTGAAGTAATTCAATCACTTGGTTCTACGACTCTATCTTTAGAAACTTTCACTCAAAAATATTATCTGCTGCACTATACTATAGGATATAAGATTGAATTGGATAACTATAAAGCGCATAGACTGCATAGTATTTTAATAATTCCAGCCATGGTGTGTGGTGTTGGTGTAAGATGTTTGATAACTATATTTTGATGTAGCTAGCATCAGTAAGAAGTTGAATTGACAAATCAGCATGCATTAATTTTCTGGAAAGTAGTTATCAACAATCTAATCTAATTAACTAATTTGAAATAAATCCTAAATATAAATAGTTTTAAGAATTCACTGTTTATTCATAAAAGGCCGTTTCATTGTTGAAGAGTTGTTTAATTTAGAGCAATATTAGTAGTATTGTTTGATGTGCAAAAATATCTGGAAAAAGGTTCTTTCTTTCTACATTTCTTTTCCTTCTTTGTTGGGGAAAAGGTTCTTTCTTTCTACATTTCTTTTCCTTCTTTGTTGGGGAAGTCCGGGGAGCGAGGTCCGGAAGTGTTAAAGGGACAAACGTTTATGGTTCCAAGAGGCCTTGACACCGCATATTCACCCAAAACCTTAAGGCAATGGGAGTATGGGTCATCTATCTTATAAACCCAACATTTCCTCAATTCTTACTCGATGTGGAACTTTACACTTTCACACTTGAAACCCAAGGCAATGGGGGTATGAGTCACCTATCTTATAACCCAACATTTCCTTAATTCTTAACAATCTCCCCCACAAGTGAGTCACCCACATCACTAGCCTTGATCCACACTAGGATCCACTTCCGCTCCCCCATCGAGCCAACCAGGACTCTGATACCACTTGTTGGGAAAGTTCGGGAAGCAAGGTCCGGAAGTGTTAATGGGACAAACGTTCATGGTTCCAAGAGGCTTTGATGCCACATATCCACCCAAAACCTTAAGGCAATGGGGGTATGGACCAACTCTCTTATAAACCCAACATTTCCTCCATTCCTAGTCGATGTGAGACTTTACACTTTCACACTTGAAACCCAACATTCTTGTCAATTGTTTTTAGAGGGTTGGCTGCTGGATTTTTGGTGTGTCCCATTGTAAAATTTCCAGAACATGTCCTAGTGCTGCCACTAACTAAATTAAAGCATGGATTTACTAGATTCTAGGAGGAAATACAATACAACGAGGGCAGTTAAGGTCATTGCATTAGTCCATAATACTGTATTGATACTCTAGACCAACGGAAGAGTGATATTCTTTTGCACTGTTACAACTAATTGTAGAACATCATGATCGATAACATATTGTGCCTTGAGCATGCAGGTGGTTTGACTGGGATCGAAATGAGAGTGCTGAAGTTCACAAGTTGGGTCTGAAGTTTTCAGAGAAAGTGCTCACCCAGTTGGATAATGTTGGGCTACAATTGGCATTGGCATTCAGCAATGATGGTACTACACTAGCTACTGGTGGAGAGGTATTGGCTTCCTTTACATTTATATAATGAAGAGAAACTGTTTGCTAACACTGATAATAAATTTTAGTAACAGAAGTAAAAAGATGTTTTATGGAAATTATCTCCACTCATTAATTATTATTATACTCTTTGTTCAACTAAGGAATGTTTTTGGTAGAGATTAAGATCCAAGGTATTGTTTTTTGTTGTTCATACAAACCATTACGGTGTGGAATCTCTTATAAAAAAGAATTGATGTAAGTAGGCAGTACTAGTATCACAAGGTCAGTTTAAGACATGCACTTAATAGGAGAATTACTTGAGTATTACTTTAGTATATGAAAAGTTAATCCAGGTTATAACGGTAAGCCCAGTTTATTTGTAATAGATGTAATCATGTAACCATTTGTTTGGCTGCTGACCTAGTGGGAAAAGGCTTTGGTTGTTGTTGTAATAACCATTTGTTTGTCCATAGTACAAATATTATTTCCCTGCTATGAAGCACGGACACCCCGAACACGACCCCGACACTGACACAACGACACCGGTAATAATTTGAAAAAATGAATAAGTTAAACGTAATCACATGTGTCAGTGCAGGTGTCCGAACGGACACGGACAAGCATTTCTTTAGAGGTGTCAGTGCTATGTAGTTTCCCTATATCTATTGACATAAACCTGAAAACATTGGTCTTAAGATCCAGCCTAAATGGTGGCAATTGACAAGGACAAAATTGTTTTACCAACATACATATATTTGTAGATTATTTATGTTTTTGCAGGATTGGCATGCCATATGATATTGTATTTTTGTGCAGTACAGGATGGAAGTCTAAGGGTTTTCAAGTGGCCTAGCATGGAAAATATTCTCAAGGAGTCTAATGCTCATTCGACTGTGAAGGACTTGCACTTCAGGTTTGATGCGCATTGTAGCATAAGCATTTCACATAATAAATACTTTTTGACTTCATAAATCAGAAGGAAATGAAGAATAAGTTAAGATAAGAGATTGAGGGCCACTGTAAACCCTGATATTTCTGATGGATTGTAGCTTAGTCTGGTTTTTCTCTCGCAGTTCTGATGGCAAGTTAATTGTTTCTTTGGGAGGTGGTGGCCCCTGCAAAGTTTGGGACATTTCTTCAGAAATAGTCTTGGCTACTCTAACAAATGAAAATGTGAGCAATTGGTTAAAACCTCATTACTGGATACATTTCTTTTTGGTTTGATGGTTTTTTATATATTGTTTGAAATTATCTTTTCCTTAAGATTAATTGCTTGAGATTTTTCTTCCATGAATTGCACTCAATTAAAACAGACATCAATTTTATATATTCGGATTACGTTCCAAACACAATCATGTTGAAGTATTGGGAAGTGTCTTATATGCTTCTTAACTAGAGATTAATTCTAAAAATCATGAAGAACGACCCAACATTTATAATAAAGTAAAATCTTACATATAACCTCTAGTTGAGAAAATTATAGCTCCTGGTGGCCTCAATATAATTCCTGTGTTTTTTGTGTCGGTGATTGCTTTGTCATAAATTTTATATTATATATATTCTAATCATATTTTGTTGAACTTCATACAGCGTGAAAATTTTAGCTCTTGCAGGTTTTCTCAAATAAATGATACAACTCAAGTCCTATATATCGCTGCCAAAACAGGTATATATTTTGAAGAAAAAATCATCATCTTTTTGTTTTTATTTATTTATCTAACAACATTTAATTGTTTTGTATAGATAAAGGTGGAAGCATCCTGACCTGGAATACACAAACATGGGAAAGGATTAGTTCAAAGTATATTTCGCGTGATGTAATATCTGCATTCAATGTCTCAGCTGATGGAAAGTTTCTTGCATGGTACATATGTATTCTCTATACTTCTAGTACTTAAGACGGCACCCTTGTCTTTAGCTTTAGCTACCTGGAAGCAGGCGGTGACTTGATTTTTGCGGTCTACCTTTAGATCTCAAGGGTGCATTTTTACAAAAACTTATATCTTTTATTTTGGTGGGTTGACATGCAGTGGAACATCAGAAGGTGAGATTATAATTGTAAATTCAACTAATATGCATATTCAGACAAAGATAAAAGAGGCTCACCTTGGCATAATCACTGCTTTAGCATTTTCCCCTGATTCAAGGTTTGGAGTGAATATTTTTTTCCAGCCAAAATTTACTGTTTATGCCCTGTTTGAAGGTATTTTAATCATAATCATGGATTCTGTATTCAGGGCATTGGCTTCTGTATCATTGGATTCAAGTGCAAGGGTAACAATAATTGAAGAGAAGAAAAATGGTATGTGCATATTTCTTGATTTGTTGACTTGATAAGGCTATAATTCATGTTATTGATTTACAGCTTTATAAATGTTTTGCACATCTCTTAATAATTGGTGTAGTACTTCTTACCTATCGGCATGTTGATTTAATAAACCTGGAATATTAGTGCCCGAATTTTGTTGAATGACCAAACATTTCTAGTAAGTTATTATGCACTCACTTTGCTTGCGATGAATATTACCTGGTTCCTGAACATGGTCATGATTTAGAGTGTTTGAGTTCCAAAAAATGTTAAGACGCATGTAAGTTATTGGGCAACTTTTGGTGGACAATGGAAGGTGGAGTTAGGGGAAGGGAGGTTTGGTCAAGATACTTTGAGGTGGTGAAAGGATATGTGCTCCAAAGATGATAATACAGGATGGTTTTAAAACACGGTCAGGAAAAGATTGGCAATGGTATGATGGTGACTTTTTAGAATGATGTCTCGGTGTGGCAAGAGACTCTAAAATTGAGGTTTCCATGACTCTTTGGTTTCTGAGCAGAAAAATGGTAAGGTGGGGGAATGGGTGGCTACGCTGTGGGTATTTGGGAATGGAATTTGGAGTGGAGGAGGAATCTTTGTGTGGGAAAACGTATTGATGCATAAATTATGGGATGTCATCCAACATGTGGTGTTACCGGGGGTTGAGCACAGTTGGATTTAGGGACCAGATAAAAAAGGTGTTTTCACATTAAAATCTACTTTCGATCTGGTATCTAATGTGCAGGTGTCAGGACATAGTGTATCTATATTGAATACGTTTGTTTTTAAGCATATTTGGAAGAGTCCGGTCTCATCCAAGGTGAGGTAATTCTCGTGGAAACTGTTGTTGGATCGGATACCTTGTAAAGTGAACCTAGCTATGCGCAGAGCCTTACCTTCGACAGGATTGGTACTATGTCCGCCGTGTGATGATGAGCCGGAGACTGCTAGACATTTGTTTCTCCACTGTAAATTTACATCTAACAGTATAAGCTTAATTTAGCGTGCTGCTATTTGGTCAAATTGGAAGAATAGGAATGATAGAGTCTTCAATGATAAAGTGGTAACAGAGGCGGAGAGAGTGGAACATATAAAGGTTTCTTTGATATTTTTTCCTTAACCGTGTCTTTTGGAAGATTGAATTAGGATGCGGCTGCCGCTTTTGGATTCATAAGCAAACTTTTTGGGGGGTTCCAGCGTTTTCTTTTCCTGCTGGAGTATGGGACTGCAGTGTTGGTTTTGGGGCTGCATATTTCACTGTGTTGATACTGCAGGATTTTGGTGTTTTAAGTTCCTTGAGCTGGCTTTTGCTTGGAGCCTTGGTGTCTATGTTTTAAACTTTTAACCTAGTAATAGCCAACTGAAGGAACTTAAAGTTGAAATTGTTGAGAAATTGAACCTTCATTTTTTTCCAACCTCATTATTAGGCTTTTCCAATCTAATTTGAACAGTGTATGTGCTATGAATAGTTGAATAATATTATTACTTATTTAAATTTTAAAAGCATGTTTGTGTTAATATTTGTGGCTGGCCTAAGAAATTTCATGTCCTCCTATATATGATCATGTATATAGTGGCGTGGCCAATTTAGCACATGACCAACTGTTTCTGTTTTGTTTTTCTTGTTTTAAGGAGGGTTGAACTTGTGGATTGCTGTATTCATCATCCTACTCGCAATAGCTACTGCTTACTTCCTAAAAGTTGAAGGAATTGAAAAGTTATGGCTTCAAGATTACTAATCCAATGTAGAAATATTTACTGCTACCAAAACAGCTTACCTTTTAACATTTCCAATTTTGAGGAGGTTTCGGATGCTTTATAGTATTTTCATCATTCTGAATTGTTTTTATATTGGATATGGCACTGTCCCTTTATTGCACTGTAGATTGTATAATTTTGATACTAAATTGTTATGTGTATCTATATATACGCTTGTTCAGTCATGAGTTTAGTTGTTTTGGATATCATTATCTATATGTTTCATGTCATAACTTTATGTTTTCATATTCTTACTCTTTTTCCTAAATTACTTTTTTTACATACTCTTTTATTTCTCTTTCCGGCTTTTTGCGTAACTGTTTATAGTTATTTTGTTGAATGTGAAGCTTGATAAATTCGACTTCAAATAAATATTTAATCAATGCAATCATAAGATTTTAGATGAATTAATTGGTAACATGAGTATGTAAAGTAAATTGTGTTGAATTAAATTAGTTGAATAGAAAGTATAAATTGATACTAAATGTAAACAGATATTAAATAAATAATGTCCAATGAAATGTAAATGTAAAGTAGCTAAAATCAAGGATTTCAAAAATGTATTTTATGAAAAACAAGGGTTTGTTTGAATGTGCTTCAGATTGTAGTTTTTAAAATTATTAGTTTAACGTTTTGACGTTTTTTAATTTAATGTGTTTATTTAACAAATGTTACTTTTAAGTTCTTCAAACTATTCTGTTAGTATTTAGTACTTTTTATCACTCCTTTTGTTTCACAATAGGTGTTTTATTTGAAAATTTTCATACTTTTTAAGATAATGAATAATAGTGTTGATTTTAATAATAAAACAATGTTATTTATTAAAATAGTCATATTAATAATAAATAGTGAAGTAAATAATTTTATTAATAATAGATAATGGAGTAATAAATGATTTAAAATACAATAAATAAAGATGAGTTAGTGAAAAGAAATAATAAATATTATGAGAATTTTTTATGTCACCCTATATGTTTCTACCTCATCATGCGAAATTCTACAAAATGCCCTATGTCTTCGGAGATATATCTCCGAACACACCCTATTTTTGAGTAAACAATGACATATTCTAAGGATATATCTCTGAACCAATTTTAAACTTTAAACATACATAACATGTCACCTTAACCCATTTATATTTGATTTATTCTAGAGATGCATCTACAGGAATATTTCGGAGATACATCTCCGAAGTGTATCAGAACAGTTTTTTTTATAACGAACTGCGTATTTGTTTTCAGATGAAAATACAGACGTATAAATTAATAAAAGACTAATATTGAATATGTCGAAGATAATATAGCAATATAAAATAGTAAAATATCGTACTTCATGACATCCAAAATGTAATAAAAATGTCAGAAATAAAGTGCAAATTATAATACAACATCAAAATAATAACAGGCTAATATTGGGTAAGCCTGACAAAACCCGTCCTCTACCTTTTCTGTTTGTTCGCTCATTGATCCCCTCATTCTCCGGCGATTTCGCCGATACAACAGTGCCCCCTTGTGCCTCCGTCACTATGGCATTTTTAAGACTCGTCTGAAAGTAGATCCCTCGGGGAAGATACCCTTGTCAATGCCATCCTGCGCAATCTCAACTATGCGACGACATCGAGGCAAGACATCTTCAGTATGATCTAGCTGGGTCTGCTCCTCCTCTAGAATCTCCTGATGAGCCTGTCTCGGTGGATCTCCTGGAAAAATCTGCACCATGTACAGATGTGAGATCCTGAAGAATCACATGATGTATCCGTCGACGTAGCTCCAGTCGTTTGGCGCTATGGTAGCCCGAGCCTGAGGTGACTTTGAAATTAGGAAACATCTCCGCTATGTCTACGAGACAAGGAAGGAGGAACAGAGATAACATGGTGCCTGAGGATAGTCTGGGTGTACCCGAACTGCCGCCTGACGCGCCCCGGCAGATGAGAAGCAAGGATACGTGATCCGCATGCCAACCATCTAGAGTAGAGCTATGTCGTCAAATGGTCGCGTCTGACGGTGATCCACGTAGTTGTTGAAGTGAATGTCCTCGGTAACCAAACAATCAAGGTAGACCTTGAAAGGCTCGTTCATCCAGCAATGCGCCTGAAGTGCTGGAGGATCCAACCCTTAAACAAAAAGTAAAAAAATATTCAAAGGTCAAGAATTATCGAAAAAGCATGAACTGTAAATGACAAAAAAAAACATTAAGGATTAAGAATATTACCACTAGTAGTTTCACGCTGCCTGCGACCTACTTCGTCTTCCACCGACATCCATCTCTCAACTTCGAATATAGATAGGCCAGACAAGTCACCCTCTAGTTGTGCTCATGGATCCAAGTAAGATTAAAAAAGTACCGGAGATATTCAACATCAGTATAAGTGGCACTCGTGTCCACAAAAATGCAATTGCCAACAAATAAGAAAATATACCCTCAAAGCACCTGCTCAACATTACCATCAGCCTGCTGTGCAGCTAAAGATCTCATCTTCATATATCTCCTTCAGGAACTCAAACCCTAGCATGAGCGCCCTTGGTCATATCCACCTTCTCAGTCGCTTTCCTTGGATCATCCCCTAGATGTTTCAACCATCATTTCGACTGCCTCGTCTTTGGTCATCCTACCATGATCAGGAAATCTCCCCCTGACCAAAAGTTATAACAAACATGAGACATCATCCAGTGTAAATAGACATCTCACCATACGGGAGATGAAAAGAAGGACGTATCAAAATGACATCTCTCACAAATGCATTAAGCATATCATGGTTGACTAGAGTGTAGCCGGTCATGCATAGGGTTTTCAACCCATATAATGTCATAACCGACTGAAATCACTCCTCATCAAGCTGAGCTAAGCCAGTAATCTTCCTCCTCATGGTTCAGAAAATTTTAGGGATCACGCACCTGAAATTATCTAGAAATAATCAATGTCATCAATTTAAAGTGAATGTAAAAAATAAATCAAAAATCCAAATAATGTACCTCTCCATCCCAGATATGTATGGCAGTGTGGTTTGGATATAGAGAGTGTAGGAATATATCAGATGAACCTCCTCAAAATCCCTCTGGTTCAACAACCTAATCCTCCGGAGGTGGGACTAGATCATCAGTGGAAGGTAGCACTAGATCAGCAGAAGGTGGTACTGGTGTCTCCTGACGCCTGCAGAAGGATGTGAAGTGACGCTTCAACTGGTGAATCTCGTCTCTTACGAGAAGAAGAAAATGGAGTGGCCTGAGATGAAGGTGGAATGGCCTGAGATGAAGTGACCTGAGGTGAATGACGAACCACAGGAGTAGACTGTACCCCAGAAGTCGACGCCTCTACCTGATTTGAAGTACCTGCTGCCTTTGGAACCTGCTGACTCTGCTCCCTTCAAACGGATCCGTGTTTGGCAACCTGGCCATGTCTCAGTTTGTCAACTTTGTCAGCCATATACTTGTAAGGTAAACTACGGTGTATCATTAGTGCAAACAGACAACACAAACAAACAAAAAAATTATAAAGAAAAACAGACTATAGACTATTCCGGAGATACAATCTCCGGAAACACCATATACCAATTACGTTGAAACATTTCTGAGATGTATCTCCAAAAATTCCTAAAGTATATGAAAACGCTGAACTATTCTGGAGATGTATCTCAGAAAGTTCTGCAACTCTAAAGTCAC